>JAKSXM010000170.1:2502500-3752500 GCA_022575985.1 Anagrus nilaparvatae
TTATTTATACATAATTGTACAAAATTTTTGGTATACAGAAATAAAAGTATATAGAACTAATTGTGCGAGCACGTTAATTTACAATATTTAAGTTTAAAATTTAAAGCAAAATATAAAACAAAAAATAAAAATAAATTTTAAAACTAATTAACATTTATGTAAATGATTTATTAAAATAATATGATTTTTTAAATTTATAAGTTTATGAAATATTTAGAGAAAAGTAAATTTTTTATTTATTTTGTATAACACTTGGCATATAGGAAAATTAAATTAAATGGGGAATACTGGTGAAGGGGAGGTAGGAGAGGTAGGAAGTAATCTAAAAATGGGTGGAAAATTTACTGAAATTTTTATGAAACTTTATGAAAGAGAGGAGGAGGAGTCTTGTTGCAAAAGATATTGGTAAATGTTATGCTTAAATGAATCTATGGTAGGAGCAAGGCGGATATGTTCGGGGAGAGTGTTCCAGAAGTCTAGCATAAAGACTAAGGAGGAATTATTATATGGAGTACATTTGGAAGTTGGGACTTTGAGGTGAGGACGTAGGTGAGGACGGAGATCTCTAGAAGGAATATAAATATTAATTTTATCCTTTATAGGTAGGAGGGAAGATTATTGCTTAGGGTATTGTAAATGTAGACGGCGCTTAGGTATTTTTGGCGCAGTCTGACATTTAGCCACCCTAGTTGGAGTCTAGCAGGGGAGGTTCTGTTTGGGAAACGAATGTCGGACACATATCGGACTGTAGCATTTTGAAGCTTTTGTAGACGATCGTATTTGTACCCTAGGAGCTTACCCATGGGAAAAGCTCCATAATCAAAAAAGGGAAAAATTAAAGAAGTGACTAAACGTTTCCGGAGTAGGGGGGTGATAAAATCTTTGAAGTATCTCAATCTGTAGAGCACATAATTTATAGATTTGGACATGTGATTTATTTGAGTATTCCAACTCATGTCGTGGTCCAGGAAAAAGCCAAGATTTTTTACTGACTTGGATAAGGGGATGTGTGTACCACTGAAGTAAAAGGAGGCATTGTTTGTGTAGAGATCGAGAGATTTATCTCCAAAAATAATAAAATTTGTTTTTTCTTTGTTGAGATAGAAATTGTTTTGTGATGACCAGGTTTCAATGCCTCTTAGATCATTTTGTAACAAAGAAATGCCAAGATTATAGTCTTTTTTAGGGACTTGCAAATATATTTGTAGGTCATCAGCAAAAACTAGTCTTTTGGAGTATAAAATGTGCGAGCCGATGTCGTTCATGTAAATTAGGAACAAAAGGGGACCCAATACTGAGCCTTGTGGAACACCGCTTCTAACTGCTTTAGCTGTAGAGATTTTTTCATCTACTATAACAGATTGGGTTCTGTCGGAAAGATAACTCGAAAACCAGTCTACTGTGTTTTTGGAAAAACCAAGACTAAGTAGCTTGGACAGAAGAAGTTCATGGGACACTCGGTCGAAAGCTTTGGAAAAGTCTAACATTAGTAAGATTGTGAGGTTCCCATCATGATACCCTCTGCAGATGTCGTCCACAAGGTTTGTCATTAGGGTTTGAGTACTATGTATTTTTTGAAAACCGGATTGATAAGGGTCAAGTATTTTATATTGGGTTAAATATTGCGAGAGTTGATTATGTAGAATTTTCTCAAAAATTTTGGATAAAATTGACAGAAGAGAAACCGGTATTTATTCATTTTATCATTTCAAATTTTCCTAATCACTTTAAGATAAACTAATTTTTTTGGAAGAATGGAATTATGGGAATATTTTTTTGGATAAATTATTGTCTATGATATTTTTTTTTTTAAATATTCAAAGAGAGGGAAATTAAAGGAAACATAGTTCAAAAATTACATTGATTCGTCCGTCCAGTTTTAGACTCCATTGTGTCTACACGTATCAATGAATGAGAAAAAGTTAATATTTTATAATTTTGTTGAAAAGTGAAAAAAACCTTATACTTAAATTATACAATTAATAAAAAACACAGTTACTTTTCGTTATCATGGAAACAAATCAAGAATCAGAATTTTCAAATTTGCTCGCAAGTGAAACGAATATTAACAATTGGCTTGATGATGACAGTCTAATTAATATATTTAAAATATTACCTTTTATGGACAGATTAAAAATTGAATTCGTTTGTAAAAGATGGAGAAATCTAGGAATGCTTTCATGGTCTAACGTTAAAAGTCTCGAAATTGGTATAGCAGAAATTAAAGAGGAGAATGAATATGATTTATATTTTAATGGAATCACTAACTATTCGATAAGACTGATAAAAAGGTGTGGATTTTATTTAGAATCTTTAAGAGTAGATGGTAATTTAAATCTGGATCCCTTAATTATACTCACAGAAATATCAAAAAATTGTCGGAATTTAACACACTTCCAAACGGATTGCATCAGTCATGAAAATGAATTTCAAGCAGACTCTGATCTTAAATTAATATTTGAGAAAAATAAAAAAATATCTTCACTGATTTTTCAAGACTTAACATTAACTGGCGATTGTTTCGAAGGCTTGTGCGCTGATTCAATTACAAAAATAGAATTTGATTCTTGTTTTTTTACTTCTGAAAATTATGTTCTCAATTTTTTTAGAAAATTAAAAAATTTAAATTATTTTTCTTCAACGATGATGTATACAGAGCCATACGATATAAGATACTTCGATTGTAATAAGATTGTGAAGTGTCTTACAGACAGTGGCTGTGAAAATTTAAGTTATTTGACATTAAAAACTGATTCATCTCCAGACACCAATTATTTTTCAAATTTTCTTCGTAAACAAAAAAATTTATCAATTTTTAGTTTGAAGGGATTTTACGTGGATAATTACATACTTGAATGTTTGCCTTATTCACTTACTAATTTATCAATGAAATGTTCCGATAAAATAACCTATTCTTTAAAAAATTTTGATAATTTAAATGTTTTGAGGTGTAAGCTTGATAATTTAACTGACAGTTTCATAAAAAATGTAGCAAATTGCACTTGTTTGAAATTAGTAAATTTGTCATTATTAACACGTGGATACCAATTGACGTCAGACGGCGAAAACTATTTTTCTAAATTCAAAAAATTAGAAAAATTTGAATTCAATCTTACTGATATGTTTAAAAATGTCGATAATTTACTTAAAAATCTTTCAAAATGTGAAAATTTAACTGGAATTAGAATCTGGAATCCGATAGCTGATGATTGTAGTAGTTATACATATGATGGCTTAAGCAGTTTTAGCGCACTACCAAATTTAAAAGAATTACGCGTTGGTCATTTTAGTTTTGAACAAACTGAGTTCCTTGATATGATAAATAAATTTTCGAATTTAGAAATACTTCAATTCAAATTTATCAAGAATTCTGTAGATTATGATTTATTAAAAACTGTAAATCAGATGAAAATCCAACGAGGTGATCAGAATATTTTAAAATTATTTTTTCTGATTGGAAGCAGAGAATGGTCCAAATTATCAGATTCTATCGACCGAAATGGTAGTTTCTCGCTATTATCATTCGATTTAAGTAGAATGGTATATATACATACATAATTATATGTATGTAGAATGATGTGATTATTATCATTTAATTATTTTTTAATAAATTATCCATTCACAATATTTATATGATCAACTATATGTAAGTAGTAATAACATTTAATTTAATAAATATTTGTTTTAAATAAAATTTCAATGATTATATCAATTATTATTTCAACAATAACACAGAACCTGGCCCAAAAATTAAAAAATATTTTAATTTTTATATTAAATATTAAATTTTTATATAAAATATTTTAATTTTTATTTTAATTATTATTTTACAGTTTATTTATTATTGACATATTAATAAATTAAAATAATAAAAAAAAAAAAAAAATAATTATTTTCATAATATGTAAAAATATTTTTTTTAAATTTAAATAAATCTTATAAATGCAATAATACATAAACATAAAATTTTATTATTTTACTTGATTGTAAAAATTTTTGTTCCAAAACTAAAATATAAATAAAGATATCCAATAAAAAAAATTCATATTTTTGTTTATATAATTGACTTTATTAACAGAAAAATGTGAATTATTTAATTATTTTTCTTCAAATTTATTATAGGTAAGTATACGTATTTCTACTAAAACAAAATAAAAGCAGAGTTTCCCGCGCATTTTTTTTTTTTTTCTTCACTGTGGACACTGTGCACACATTGTCAGCTCATCAGCTGTCTGTGCGTCCTAACCATATAGAAGTCTATTAATTATTCAGTGTCTATAAAGCATATTTTCTTTTTTTTTTTCTAATTTTAACAATATTAAATAAATATAAACAAATAAATTTTTAATCCATTAATGAATTAGTGGATATAGTATGTCGATAAAATAAATAATAATAAAATATAATTAACAGAGCTGAGGTTAAATTGATACATAATATGGATAATAAGAAACTAAAAGGTATTTTTTTAGTAAATTATAAGTATTTTTAGTTGTTCAAAAATAAAAAAAACTTATTAGTATTTTAAAAATCATTTTTCAGTTAAGTCTAAAAATTCGTTAGACACTAAGATGAAAAAAATCAACTGTCTAAAAGAAGATGTTTTGAAAGAAATTTTCCACTATTTATCAGTTAAGGAAAAGATTAGAGCCTCTTTTGTATGTAAAAAATGGAGTCATATAATTAATGGTTCATGGGAAAGTTTAAATATTGATGAAGAAATTCAAAAAGAATTTACCAAAAACGACAACGACAGACAAAAGTTTCTACCATTCGTGCAAAAGTTTTTAAAAAATTATGGCTCAAACTTGACCACTATATCATTAACTGTAAAATTTAACAGTAATTTAGATTATTTAGGAGTTATTAAAGAAATTGAGAAATCATGTAAAAACCTAACAAAGCTCATTTTAATTGATTATACAAAAGAGAAAAATATCTTTACCGATGAAAATATTACACTAATGTTCAGAAATAATGTTCGTCTTAATAAAATTTATTTAAAAAACATCAATATAAATGGAAATTGTTTATCCATGTTGCAACCAAAGTTAATTGAAGAATTTAGCATAGAAAGTTCAAATATAAAAAACAGCAAATATTTGTTTAACTTTTTACAACAAATGAAAAATGTAAAAATAATTAATTATTCACTTGCTCAATATAATAATGAATATATGATTAAAGTGATAAAAGCTCTGAATGAAAGTGGTTGTAAAGATATATTGGAATTTAATGTGACAAGTAAAGGCAAGATCAATGGGCTATCAGAAATAATTTCTAGACAACAAAAAATTCAAAAGCTAAAATTAAAAGATGAAATAGTAGTTGATATAGAATTCTTAGATAAATTACCGATACAAAATTTAGAGGTTTTGGAGATGGAGTTTCGTGGACATGAATTAGGTGATTATTCTTTAAGCAAATTTAAGAATTTAAAAGTTCTTCAATGTGCAGTTGATGTACTAACTCAAGATTTTATGAAAGGGTTAACACAATGTAAAAATTTAAAAGTACTAGATATTTTTGTGCACAATCAGTATTATGATAATGATTTGAAAAAAATTGGCTTTAGTTATTTTAGTCAGTTGCTAAAACTAGAGTCATTTAAAATTTATTTTCACTGCGAAGAAGTAGATAAAGTATTAAAAGCTTTGAGCCGATTAAAATATTTAACAAATTTAAATTTTGAAGAATGTAAGTTTACAGAAATGGGTTTTAATAGCTTATATCCAAAATCTTTTCGGAATTTGAAAAATTTAAATGTTGGTAGTACCAATATTACAGATAAAGAATTATTGGACTTGATAAAGAAATCACCAAAATTGGAAAAAATTGATATTTCATGTTGTAAAAAGATAACTAATAAACTTGTTGAAGCAGCGAATAAAATTAAAAAAGATAGACAAGATAGACATGTTTTATTATTAAATGTTCATCAGAATGATGAGATTTATAAAGTAAAAGAATCATCTAATAATTCTTTAATAATGATAGAAATTGATAACTCATCAAATCATGATATGTCTGATTTTAATCAAATAAATCAAGAATCAAGTATATCAGAAATTATGGATTTTGTAAAAAAATATGCAGAAGTTTATTTCAACATACCGTTATAGATTGGGAAAAAAATTCACAAAAGTGATTTTATTTTATTTAATAATTTAATTTAAAAAGAATTAATAAGTCTTATTTTAAAAATTTACATTTTAAATTGACAAAAAACAAACATATGTTTTATTTTATTTTATAATTATTATTTAAGGGTTCTCAATAAAAAAATTGATGTCTAAACTGTTTTATTATTACAAATTTTAATTGGTATAAAAAAATATATTTTTTTATTTATAGAAATGATAAAATATAGGTAATTTACAGTTAATTTAATCCAAAAATTCATCTGCACTACAGTTTGTTTGATTCAAAAATTCCGCGCGTACTTTATTTCGATGTTTCGATTTGCAAACAAAGGAATGCAGTGCAGAGCGAGTGCCAGATAGCGTCCATTGCATAGATAGCATTTTTGAATATATGCAATTTTGTATAATAACGTAAATAATCGTTTATTATAATACAAATTCCAGACTAATTCTATATTTTGAAGAAAATTCAAATTCGATTTTTAAGAAAAATTGATAAAAAATAGGTATGTTTATTGCAGAAGTACAAAAATTTTATACATATAGTAAAGAAAACGTATGAATACTTACAGGTATATTTTTTGTTATAATTTTTATTTATTATAAAAATATATATACAATACATCTTTAAAAAAGGAGTTAAGAAAAAATATATATTTACAATGAGAAAGAAAAATAAAGGTAAAATTGAATGTTAAAATTTAAAAAAAAAAAAAATCAAGGTTATAATAAAATTTTTTTTTGCAGTAGTTGTTGCTGATAATTTTTATGAAATTGATAATAAAGTTATTTATTTAAACGATGACTGTTTGAGAGAAATATTCATGTACCTCTCATTAATAGAAAAAGTTAAAGCATCTTTAGTTTGTAAAAATTGGAATCGTGTAATAAAAACTTCATGGTGCGATTCAAAAAGTTTAATCATAGATAATGAATTTCAAAAGGAGTTTTCTAGAACTGAAAAGGCAAAACAGAGTTTTATACCATTTATTATAAAACTTCTAAAAAAATGTGGACAACATTTAAATACTGTATCTTTATTGGCAAATTTTCATAAACTAGACTATGTTAGATTTTTCAAGGAAATTGTAAAACGTTGCAAAAATTTAACTTATATCATTTTGATTGATTATACATTTGAAAAAAATATTTTTAATGATGAAAATCTTGGTACGCTATTCAATAATAATACTCGGCTTAATAGAATTTCTTTACAAAATATTAATATAAATGGTCATTGTTTATCTTTTTTAAAACCGTCATTGATTGAAGAGTTTACTATGATTCATACAAACATAAGAAGTTATTACTTGTGCAGCTTTTTAAAAAAATTGAAAAATGTTAAAATATTTAATTACTCAGCTAGTCAAATAAACGATGTATTATTAGATAAAATAATAAAAGCATTAAATCAAAGTGGTTGTGAAAATATAATAGAATTAACATTGCTGAATGAGGGAATACTTGACGGGCTGCCAGAATTAATTATGCGACAAAAAAAAATAAGAAAATTGGAGTTACTTTCAATAATAGTTGATGAAGATTTTTTAGATAACATTTTGCCAAAAGATAACCTGGAATTTTTGGAGGTTGAATTACAAGAATATAATTTATCACAATATTCTTTTAGCGAATTTAAAAATTTAAAGACACTTAAATGTACAGTTGATGTTCCAACAGAAGATTTTATGAAAGGGTTAAGAAAATTAAAAAATTTAAGGGAATTAGATATTTATTTTTTTAATGAATATGATATATATATATTAGATTCTCAAAAACTTTATTAAGTTATGCCTGTCAATTATTTAAACTTGAATCATTTACAATGAGGTGTTTTGACTATGGATATATTAATAAAATATTCAAAGCTTTAAGTCGGTTAAAAAATCTAAGGTTTATAAATGTTGAAGGGAGTAAGTTCTCAGGAAAAAGATTTTATTTGTACCCAAAGTCATTTAGTAGTTTAAAAATTTTAAATGTTGGTTGTACTAATATTAGTGAAAAAGAATTAATTGATTTAGTTAACAAATCACCAAAATTAGAAAAAATTATTATTACTTGTTGCGAAAATATAACTGACCAATTTTGTGAGGCAGTTAATAAAATTAAAAAAGATCGAAATGATAAACATATTTTAACTTTAAGTGTTTGTGAAACTGATAAAATTTATGAAAAAAAAGAATCTTATAAGAATTTATTATCTTTAATATCGATAGAAAAAACACCTCGCAGAGGCTATGAATTTATAGATCCTAATGAAATTATTCCTGCTGATCTAAACAGTGATCAAATGACGAAAATTTTTGAAAAATATTTAGTAATTTATTGCAATGTAAGAGAAATTGGTGAATATTCTTAATCTGTAGAACCTTGCAATTTAATTTTTAAGAAAACACATAAAATTAAGATTTTTTTTTTTTTTATTTAAAATTGTATCAATAAATCTAAAATTATTTAACTAATTAAAATTTTTTGAAGCTGCTCAATTTTGATGCATTGATGTAGGATAATTTTAAATTATAGTTAGCGTTATAAAATAGGTCATAATTATGAGATAGGTGACTATAAAACATATACATTTGTAAACCTATAAAAAATTAAAATTCATGATTATTTTTTAAAAATCAAAGAAAGAATTCTATTTATTTTATGGTTCAATTTATAATTATTAACTATGTGGAAAATCCGAATAAAATAATAAATAAAACTCAAATAATCATATCAGGTCGGTCACTGGACCGTCCAACCACATCAGGTCCAACCCGTAGGATACAAAAAATATTTTTTCCTCAAATGCAAAAATCCTACGTTTTTTTTCAGCAAAAACCACAAAAAAATAAAAGATTAGAAATTGTCCTGCAAATTGTTTTTTATTAAATTTTACAAGTGTCCATATTGTAATTAAAAGTAATTAATTTTATTTAATTTTTTACTTTATTAAAACTAATATATAATTGTATTGTATACAAAATGTAAACATAAATAAAAATTTTACAAACATCACTTCAATTTAATTTATTTCCAAAGTTTTTATATTTTTGCATTTACGCGCTTACCTATATCTGATTTGATTTACGCGCCTCTACTTATTGCAAATTTTTCGATATCTCGATATTTTCTTCCTGTGCGTGATAGGCTCTCTATTTTTGCTAACTTCACTTGAAAAATCTTTTTGTTTTTGCACATGGAGGCTAGTTTTTGTGAATACTTTTAATTAAGTATTTTGTGACAAAAATAAAAGGTGAGATAAATAAAATTCTTTTTTATAGAATTTCGATAAAAAATGATTGGTTTGTATAACAAGGTATAACACGCTAACATGCACAATGCAGCATTAATAAATAATTTATATTTGTAGACGGCATCTTAATATGCTTTTTCTGATGCTCCAAATAAAACAATAATAATAATAATAATAATAAATTGAATTATAGCAATAAATTAATAATTACTCAATTAATTAATGCCGTTATTTAAATTATTTCAATTTTGTTTCAGAGATATAGAATACATCTTCCGTATTAAAAATAGCTATACGATAAAGTACATCAGCAAATTTAATAATTATGGATACAAAAGTTAATAAGGGTATATATAAATTTGCAATCAAATAAAATTTTATCAATAAATTATGCTTTTTATTGAACTCAAAATCTTTATTTTTTAATTAAATAATTAAAAATTTTTTTTCAGTTAAGGATAACGATTCTTCCATCAAGATTGTTAAGAATAAAATTAATACACTCAAAGATGACTATTTAAAAGATATTTTCAAATATTTATCAATAAAAGAAAAGTTTGGAGCTTCTTCTGTTTGTAAAAAGTGGAATCGTGTGATAAAAAACTCTTGGAAAGACATTAACAGATTCCACATTAGTGATGACTTCCAAAAGGAATTTACTAAAAATGAGAATACCAGTAAAGCATTCATACCATTCATTAGAAACTATTTACAAAAATGTGGATCACATTTAAACTTTTTATCTGTATATATAAACTTCAAAAATAATTTGGATTATGTCAGACTTCCCAAGGAAATTGAAAAATATTGTAAAAATCTAGTTAAAATTATTATTATGGATTATTCGGCTGACAAAAATGTTTTTATTGATAAAAGTTTAGGCCCACTGTTTAAAAATAATGTCAGGCTTAGGGAAATACACTTAGAAGGTATTAATTTGAATGGGAATTGCTTAGCTATGTTGAAACCATCACAAATTGAAGAATTTATTATGATCAGTACAAATATAGATACTACATATCTGTGTAACTTTTTGAAGCAGTTAAAAAACCTAAAGAAATTCAATTACTCTCCAGGTCAAATAAATGATGAAGAAAAAATTAGTATAATCCAAGCATTGAATAAAAGCAATTGTGAAAATATATTGGAATTTACAATGTCACAAGTTGAAGTTATGGATGGACTACCAAAATTTATATTTAAACAAAAGAAATTAAGATTGCTAGATTTATCTCATACAAGAGGAATTAACAAAGAGTTTATGGATAATTTACCCAAAAAAAATCTGGAGGTTTTAAATTTGGACTTTTGTAAAAATGGGTTAGCATGTTATCCTTTGTGTGAATTTGAAAATTTAAGAAAACTGAAATGTTCAGTTGATGTTCTTACAGAAGCATTTATGTGTGGATTAACGCTATGTAAAAATTTGAGAGAACTAGATATTGAATTGTATAATGATTTTTGTAATTTGTCCAGGGGTATATTAACTAGCTTTGGTCAATTACTAAGACTTGAATCCCTAAGGCTTTCTTTAGAAGAAACAAAAGTAGATAATGTTTTGAAAGCTGTGAGTCGATTAAAATATTTAAATAATTTAAGTTTTGAGAATGGAAAGTTTTTGGGTAATGGCTTAGATAGATTATACCCCAAACCATTTCAAAATTTAAAAAATTTAAATATTAGCAGTTCTAATATTACCGAAAAGGAATTACTACATTTAGTAAACAGATTACTGAAATTAGAACTAATCAATGTTGCCAGGTGTAAAATAACCAATAATTTTTGTAAAGCAGCTGATAAAATTAAAAAGGATCGCCAAGATGTACATATATTAAAATTGCATGTTAGTCATCATGATGGAATTTATAAAACAAGGCATTTATTTAATAATTTATCCTTAGTATTGATAGAGTTATCACCTTTATCACCTTCTCTGCAGTTGTTTATAGATCCTGATCAACCTGCACCTGAAATGACAACAAAATTTCTTTGGGAACTTATGGAAAAGTATGTAAAAATTCACTCAAACGTAAAAATAAAGAAGTGAATTTAATTTTGACTAGCTTGCAGTGGAAACTATTAAGAAAAAAAATAAGAATTATTGCATTTAATTTAAGATTTTGATGTTAATTAAAATATTTTAAAATAAAAATAAAATTTAGGAATAAAGCTGAACATTTATTTTTTATATCATAGTTTGAATTTCATCTTTTAAATTTTACATTAGATTAAAAATTATGTAAAAGAACGATACAAATTAATATACCGGGGCTATTTAATAAGATTATGTTAAGGCTTTTCAATATCAGATTAAAAGTCGATATTAAATCTAGTCTTTAAAAGTTATATCGTGTACTTGGGAATTTTTGACGATTAATTGTGAATAAATATCAACTACACTATAAAACTTATAAAGATATAGATTAAATATCTACTTTTAATCTAAAGTTGAAAGGGCTTTATTGTACTTTTATTTTTTATGTAAAAAAAAATTCTAAGCTAGAAATCGATTAAAAGTAATTTATATATACTTGGATTTTGAAGTACTAATTTGGAATTGTGAAAAAGGTAATTTTTTTTTACTGCATTTTAAATAATTCTTTTTAAAAAAATATAAAATGTAAATTATAATGTTTATATTAAATTACTGTTCATAATAATAATAATAATTTAAACAAAAAGGTATTTTTTTTATCTTGCCCATCATTTATTTTTAAAATTCGCGCTTTACACCATCTATCGAATTTTTTAAACATCAAAGTTTATACACAGTGTATATACCATAGAAGTACTATTACTATACTTCTATGGTGTATACCAGGGTGTATACATATATACCCTCTGTTTCAGAGCAACTAGTATACTTTTGTATGAAAGCCAATCATAAGCTAATAAAATAATTAGTAAGAGAGACAAATTATCTAGTTATAAACATGATTGGTTACACAGAAACTAGTTGATCTGAAACATACAGTATAATATGTGAGATCGTTGGCCAGAGTGCTTGAGTCGGCTGCTAGCATATATATGTATTATGTGTTTGCCTCAATTAAAAATAAAAATTAAAGTTTTAACAATTAAAATAACAAGCTCATATAATTGGTAATTACATAATCAAAAAAATATTATCCAAAATGTATTGCAATTTATAATACTTGAAGAATTAATTAGGAAAATTAATCTTCCATCAATTGTTGCAAACTTGGTTGCAAATTTGCAATTTTAAAAAAATATATAAGCAAACAAAGATAATTATGGATAAGAAAATCAAAGGTAAAATTAGCAAATGATTAATATTTTTAATTATTTGGAAATGAAATACTAATTATAAGTAACTGTTAGTATTTCAACATTATATTGTAAAAATTTATTTTTTAGATATGCCTGAAATTTCTTTAAATACCGATAAGCCAAAGGAAGTCAATTATCTAACAGATGATCATTTAAGAGCAATTTTCCAATATTTATCAGTTAAGGAAAAGATTATAGCCTCTTTTGTAAGTAAAAAATGGAATCATATAATTCATGGTTCATGGAAGAGTTTAATTATTGATGAGGAAATTCAAAAAGAATTTACTAAAGACGATAAAGCCATACAGAAATTTCTACCATTTGTCCAAAAATTTTTACAAAAATATAGCTCAAATTTGACCACTTTATCATTAACTGCAAATTATAATTATAATTTAGATTATTTAGGAGTTCTTAAAGAAATCGAAAAATATTGTAAAAACCTAACAAAACTCATTTTGATTGATTACACAAAAGAAAAAAATATTTTTACTGATAAAAGTATTGCACCGCTATTTAGAAATAATATCAATCTTCGTAAAATTCATTTAAAAAACATCAATATAGGTGGAAATTGTTTATCAATGGTACAACCAAAGTTAATTGAAGAATTTATTATAGACAGTGCAAACATAAATAGCAAGTTTTTGTGCAACTTTTTGAAACAACTAAAAAACATAAAAGTGTTCAATTACCGTGCACCTCAATATAACAATCAATTGATGACTGAAATAGTGCAAGCATTAAATAAAAGTGGTTGTGAAAATATATCAGAGTTTAATATTGTAAGTGATCACAAGATTGATGGACTATCAGAATTAATTTTTAAACAAAAAAAAATAAAAATATTAAAATTAAAGGATGATATAATAGTTGATAAAGAATTTTTGGATAAAGTACAAAAACAAAATTTGGAGGTTTTAGAGATAGAATTTCGAGGAAATTTAGGATATTATCCGTTAAGTGAATTTAATAATTTGAAGGTACTTAAATGTTCAGTTGATGTACTAACAGAAAAATTTATGAAAGGGTTAACAAAATGTAAAAATTTGAGAGATTTGAATATTTATGTGTACAATCAAAGTTGTGATAATGATTTGACAAAAACTGGATTTAGTTATTTTAGTCAATTGCTAAAACTAGATTCATTTAAAATTCATATAAGTGATGAAGAAGTGGATAACATATTGAAAGCTTTGAGTCGACTAAAATATTTAAATAATTTAAATTTTGATGAATGTAAGTTTTCAGGTACTGGTTTTGATAGATTATACCCAAAATCATTTCAAAATTTGAAAAATTTAAGTGTTGTTAGTACCAATATTTCAGAAAAAGAATTAATAGACTTGGTTAGTAAATCACCAAAATTGGAAAAAATAAATGTTTCAAGCTGTGAAAAGATAACGGAAGAATTTTGCAAAGCAGTTAATAAAATTAAAAATGATCGAAAAGATGGACATATTTTAAAATTAAATGTCTATGAGCATGATAAAATTTATAAAGTTAAAGAGTCATATAAAAATTCTTTAATATTAATAGAACATAAAAAGTCAGGCCCTGATTTTCCAGAATGGGATCAACTTGACCCAAATTCAAGTGTATCTGAAGTTATAGATTTTGTAAGAAAGTTTTCAGAAATTTATTTCAATGTACCAACAAAAAAAACACGGTAAAATTAATTTCCAGAGAAATTTCTTTTAAATGAATAAATCTGAATCTTTTTTACATTTTATTATTGAGCAAAAAAATAATTTTTGTCTTTACATTTCATTTAAAAAAAGTTTTCTTTCCAAAAATTGTATTTAAACTTAATAAATAAATTCTGATTGTGAGAAATTTTTTTTTTTTTAAAATCTACATAAGGTTCTACCATAAATGTATAATTTTTTTATGTGAATAAACAATTATTATAATTTCATTCATAATCTAATTTTTTCAGTTCAAATAATACAATAAGACTAGTTTTTTCTTATAAAAAATAATTGTACTTTGTAATAATATATCAATAAAATAATAATTAATTTGAATATTTTAATTGACCAAATTTGTTTAATTTAAATTAAAATAAAAAATTATTTTACTGTTTTTATGAGAAGTACCCACTTATAATATTTATATGGTTTTTAAATATAAAAAAATCAAAAAATCTGCCAAAAATCTGATTCAAATATTCGATATTTCGATATTCTTAATACTTCGATACAAGCCAATAGAAAAACGAAAAACAGAATCATATTCATATACAAAAAGGCGTGAAAACACTGAAAACAACTGCAATCGCCTATATGAGATTCGTACTATAATGGCGTCAATTGCATAAACTGCATTAGGTATTTTAAATTATTAATTATTAAAATATTATTCATATATTTTCATTGATTCTTTGTTTTATAAGAATTTTAATTAAACTCAACATTAATAATAAATAAAAAATAATTTTAGTGACAACCTAACGACCATTACTAATATTAAATTATTTAGTTTTTTTTATATAGAAGAAAGAGAACCATCGTTTTGCAACCTCAAAGCAAAGAGTTTTTTGCCTCAAAGAGTAAAAACAAAGAAAATTGATAATGAATGGAAAAAAGACAGGTAAAGTAAAGCTTAAAAACCGTTCTAGAAAACAGAAATTAATATCTAATAAAATTTAATTAAATTGTTTTTTTCAGATAATATGGCTGATTGTAAGTCAACTTGTATTGATAATAAAGTTATTTGTTTAAACGATGACTGTTTGAGAGAAATATTCATGTATCTCTCATCAATAGAAAAGATTAAGGTCTCTTTTGTATGTAAAAACTGGAACCGAGTAGTCAATAACTCATGGAAAAGTTTAGATGTAGATCATGAGTTCCAAAGAGAATTTTCTAAGTATGTCAATGGTAAACAGAAATTTATTCCGTTTATTGAAAATTTTTTACAAAAATATGGCTCATACTTGAAAACAGTATCTGTAATTGCAAATTATTATAATTTTGATTATGTTCGACTTCTAAATCAATTTGCAAAACACTGCATAAATCTAACGAAAATCATCTTTATTGATTATACGCTTGAAAAACAAATTTTTACTGATGAAAGAATGGGATCTATTTTTAAAAATAATGCTTGTCTTAGCAAAATCTACTTAGAAAATATCAATTTAAATGGTAATTGTTTGATTTTTTTGAAACCAACATTAATTGAAGAATTTACTGCAATTAGTTCAAACATAAGAAGTAATTATTTATATGACTGTTTGAGGCAAGCAAAAAATGTAAAACTATTCAACTACAATTTAAGTCAATATAATACTGTATTAATGAATAAAGTAATAAAGGCATTAAATGAAAGTGGTTGTGAAAACATATTAGAATTAACATTGCTAAATGATGGAAAGGTTAATGGATTGTTAGAATTAATTATGAAACAAAAAAGAATAAGAAAACTAGAATTATTTGATTCATTTGAAATCAATAAGGAATTTTTGGATAAATTACCTAAACAATATCTAGAGGTTTTTGAAATTGATGACCTTTATAGTAACAAATTATCATATTATTCTTTAAGTGAATTTAAGAATTTAAAAACACTTAAATGTACAGTTGATATACCTACAGAACCATTCATGCTCGGATTAACAAAACTTGAGAATTTAAAAGAATTAAATTTATCTGTGTACAACGAAAGTGAAAGATTCATTCATCTTTCAAAAACTGTATTAAGTTATTTTAGTCAATTATTAAATCTTGAATCATTTACAATGAGTTGTTTTAATGAAGGACATATAAACAAGATATTAAGAGCATTAAGTCTGTTAAATAATCTAAGCTTTATAAACATTGAAGGAAGTAAGTTTTCTGGAAAAGGATTTTATCTATACCCAAAGTCATTTAGCAAATTAAAAAATTTAAATATCCGTTGTACCAATATTACTGAAAAAGAATTAATTGAATTGGTAAATCAATCATCAAAATTAGAAAAAATTAATATCTCTTGTTGTGAAAATATAACTGATAAATTTTTTGAAGCAGCTAATAATATCAAACAAAAGCGTCAGGATAAACATGTTTTAACTTTTAATGTTAGCAAATCTGAAAAAATTTATGAAAAAAAAGATTTGCATAAGAATTTATCTTTAATTTCAATAGAAAAATTACCAAATGATCGTATTAAATTCATTGATCCTAATCGTGCTCCTCTTGAATTGAAGAATGAATCAGATGTAATGAAACTTTTAGAAAGTTATTCAAAAATGATGTGTAATGTTCGAGGATTTGGTGAATTTTCTTAATTTGAAAATTTTTATAGAATCCATTCATTATTTAAATTCTATGATACCTACTATAAATAAAATAATTTATAATAATAGAGATATAATAATAGATTATAGGATCTGTTTATTGAAATTTTTTTTTGTTTAATTTTATTTCATATAAATCAAAAGAATTATTTAATATTTTTTAATAAATTAAATAACCCATTATTTTTAAGTTATTCTAAAAATAAGTTCCTATATGCTTTTATTCTTTAATTATATAATTATTCTAATTTTTTTTTTTTAAGTATTTAAAAAATTATTTATAAATTATCTCTATTGTTTAAGAAATTAAATAATTAATTTTATGTAAAACGATTCAAATTTAATAATTTAAATTATTATACTATTATTAGAAAATATTAATGTAATATTATGTGACTTATTAATAAATTATGTTTTTTTAATTTTATATTGTCTTTATTCAAATTAAACAATTTTTTATTATAGAGCAAAATATGTTTCAACAATTTGATTCATAAAAAAGTTTATATTTCTTTTTTCGAAAAATAATCCATAGCGCGCCACTAACTGCGCGACCTCCTGGCTCCTTCACATTATTGAATTAGTAGTTTCCACTTTCCACTGTCCATTTTATTTTGGAGCAGCAAGTATGTGAAGGAGAATTATTAATTTTAATTATTTAATTTCAAATTAAAATAGTCATTAAATACTAACACGGGTAATAGAAATTAATTTTTAGTTTGTTTTAGAAAAAAAAACCTTCATCTCTATTTACAACGTGTAAACAAATAAAATTAATAATGGACGAAAAAGACAAAGGTAGGGATATTGAAAATGTTAATAAAATTTTTTTAAAATAAGAAAGAAAATTACAACTTGTTTTTTTATTTAGTTGATTCTGCTAATTTTAAGGCGATGTTTTTAAATGAAGTCTGTTTGAGAGAAATATTCATGTACCTCTCATTAATAGATAAAATTAATGCATCTTTTGTATGTAGAAATTGGAATCGAGTAATAAATGACTCATGGAAAAGTTTAGACGTAGATAATGAATTTCAGAAAGGATTTTCTAAATATGACAATGCCAAACAGAAGTTTATACCATTTATTGAAAATTTTTTACAAAAATATGGCTCAAATTTAAGCACTATATCTGTAACGGCAAATTATCATGAATTTGACTACATTCAACTTCTTGAAGAGTTTGTTAAATACTGTAAAAATCTAAAAAAAATTAAATTTATTGATTATACACTTGACAAAAAAATTTTTACTGATAAAAAAATAGAACCACTGTTTAAAAATAATGCTCAGCTTAGCAGGATTCATATAGAAAACATTAATTTAAGTGGAAAATGCTTACTTTTTTTGCACCCAACGTTAATCGAAGAATTCACTGCCATTGATACAAAAATTAAAAGTAATTTTTTATGTAAATTTTTAAAGCAAGTAAAAAATATAAAGAAAATAAATTATAATGTGGGTCAATTAGACTATTTTTTAATGTTGGATATAGTTGAAGCATTATATGAAAGTGGTTGTGAGGATATAGTAGAATTTACAATCTTAAATGATGGAGCAGTTGACGGCATATCAGAGTTAATTAAAAAACAAAAAAATATAAAAAAATTAGAGTTACTAAGTGAACTTAGAGTTGATAAAGAATTTTTGGATAATTTACCTAAACAACATTTAGAAGTTTTAGAGATAGATTTTTCCTGCCAAAAAGAATTATCATATTATTCTTTAAGTGAATTTAAAAATTTAAAAAAACTTAAATGCACAGTTGATGTTCTAAATGAGCCATTTATGCTTGGATTAACAAATTGTAAGAATTTAAAGGAGCTAGAAATTTCTATAAATAATATTGAAGAAAAACATTCTGATTTTACAGAAACTTTACTTGAATATTTTAGTCAATTGTTAAAGCTCGAATCACTGAAAATAATAAGTTATAAATATGACAAAATAGACAAAGTATTAAAAGCTGTGAGCTTATTAAAATATCTTATTCATTTAGATTTTGATGAATGTAAATTCTCAGGAATGGAGTTAAATTTATTACCACAATCCTTAAGAAATTTAAGAAGTTTGGTGCTTGGAAGTACTAATGTTACAGAAAGAGAACTAATTGAAATAATAAATCAATCACCAAAGTTGGAAAGAATAGAAATCAGTGGTTGTGAAAATATAAATTATGAATTTTTTGAAGAAGCTAACAAAATAAAAAATAACCGTCAAGATAAACATCTTTTAACATTAATTGTTTCTCGTCATGATCAAATTTATGCACTAAGAGAAGAGTACAATGATTTATCGTTAATATTAATTCAAGAATCAGAACCCCTTGAATATTTAGATCCTAATGAACCTCTTCCTGTTAACGATGCAAAAAAAATGCTCGATTTGTATTGTAAATTATTTAATATTCACCAAAGACACTCATAATTTAAATTGCTGAGTAAAGAATAACAAGAAGAGACCATATTTTATTTTTATGAATAATAAAATTTTTGTACATGACTATATTCTTCAAAAATTGAACTATAATTCAATAATAAAATTTAACATTTTAATTGTAATAAATTTTAATGTTTTTAAATATAATTGTATCAAATAAAATTAATGTTATTAGTTATCTAAAGTATTCCTTTATTTCAACCATTAAATACACGTCGATGATTTCAATTACAAATTGAATTTTTGTCATCTTTTTTTTTGAAATTAAATAATCAAGATAAATTTTTATATTATTTAATGATCGATAACTTTTAATGAAGATTGTAAGCTCAATATTGGGAGGAATTAATTTTTGCATTTATATACATTTTAATTTAATACCATAACTCTATTTTAAATGTTGGATATTTTTTACTTGATTTATTATGAAGATTTAGTTACCAGAATTAGTTACCATAATATGAATTTATAAAAAATTAATTTTTCAAAATTTGGCGCTTCTCAGATTAGTCTCGACACCACAGATATATATATCGAAATGATATACTTCGATCTATCGATTTTTTTGTAAACGTGGTCATGGTGTTAAAATGACGTGTGAATTCTAAAGCTAAATTACTTTAAGTATAAATAGAAAAATTTATTTATTATTAATAAATAATTTTAGTATCAAAGTTTTGAAATAAAGATTAATCATCAGAGGTCCATCTTAAATAACATTAGGCCAAAAGTAAATAAATAAGTTTTATGATGAAAAATAAGAAGAAGAGAGGTAAATTTAATACAAATTAATTCATAAAACAGATAAAATAAAAGATTTTTTTTTTCAGTTGTGGACAATAATTATACCAAAACTGATAATGAAGTTTTTTGTTTAAACGATGACTGTTTAAGAGAAATATTTTCATATTTATCATTTAAAGAAAAAATTGGAGCTTCTTTGGTATGTAGAAAGTGGGATCAAGTTATTAAAAACTCATCGAGTGATGTTAAAACTTTACACATAGATGATGAATATCAAGAGATATTTAGAAAATATTCAAGAATATATAACGATCCTAACCAGAAATTTATTTTATATGTTAGAAAATTTTTACAAAAATATGGCTCTTATTTAAAAACATTATCGGTTACTGCATATTTTTACAACGATACTTTAAACTATACCTTACTTCTTGAAGAAATTGAAAAATATTGTAAAAATTTAACAAAAATCACGTTTATTGATTACACAATTCAAAAAAATATTTTTACTGATGAAGTTATTGAGTCACTATTTAAGAAAAATTCTAACCTTAGTAGGATTCATTTAGAATGTATTAATATTAATGGAAGCTGTTTATCTATGCTACAGCCATCACAAATAGTAGAATTCACTATAATTAGTTCAAATATAAAAAGTGAAAACGTGTGTTCCTTTATAAATCAATTAACAAATGTAAAAATATTTAACTATTCGGTTAGTCAATACAACTATGAATTGATGATTAAAATAGTAGAAGCGTTAAACAACAGCAATTGCAGAAATATACTAGAATTCACAATAGCAAGTAAAGGCAAGATTGTTGGATTATCAGAATTAATTTGTAAACAAAAGAAGATAAGACTGTTAGAATTAAAAGATTCAATAGAAGTTGAGGAAGATTTTTTGGATGATTTACCAAATAAGCTAAGCTTGGAAGTTTTAGAAATAGATTTGCGTTATGAAGGTTTATCTTATTATTGTCTAAGTGCCTTTAAAAATTTAAAAAAACTTACATGTTTACTTACATTTCTTAATGAAAGATTTTTGTATGGATTAACACAATGTAAAAACCTAAGAGAATTGGATATTTTTGTGAATTTTGAATATTTTAATGACTTTTCAAGCAATGGACTGAGCTATTTTAGTCAATTGTTAAAATTAGAATCATTTACGATTTATGTAAGTGAAGAAGCAGCAGACAAAATATTAAAAGCAGTAGGTCGATTAAAGAATTTAAAAAGTTTAACTTTTGATGAATGTAAGTTTTCAGGAACTGGATTTAAACATATATTTCCAAAATTATTACAAAATCTAAAAGAATTAAGTCTTGTTAAAACTAATATCACAGATAATGAATTAATTGACTTAATTAAACAATCATCAAAGTTAGAAAGTATTGATATTTCAGGTTGTAAACGTCTATCTAATTATTTTTGTAAAGAAGCTATTAAAATAAAAAAAAATAGACAAGATAAGCATATTTTAAAATTAATTTTTGATCGGAATGATAAAATCTATAAAAAAAGACATACTTTTGATAATTTATCTTTATTATCAATAGAATCAAATAACTTTTATAACCCAATTCGTAATTTTCCAAATTCAGATTATTTTGATCATTTGGAAAATACAGAAATGTTTTTAGTTTATGGAATAATTTATTCAAATTTAATATTTGAAGAAAGTGAGGATTAATTTTTTTTTTTTAAACAAATTATACAATGTAAATTGCTAAAAAGAAAAACAATTCTTATTAAAAATTAGATTTTCATTAATTATATATTATTTTTAGAAAAAATAGTTATATTTGAAAAATTTATTTATTTTTTTTATTTATATTACTGCGCCATTTATGGCGCCGTTATGTAAACTATAATAAGGTTCTATAAATATATCCATATTTGCTATTTTTTCAATTTTCAATGCTAAATTTAAGATATGTAAAATGTAATTAAAACAAATGTAATAATTGTAATTAATAATTTTTATTATTTAATTTAAGAAATTTTTGTAAAAAAAAAAATAAAAATGTAAAATTTTTTGTTTAAAAATTATACTTAATTATTATGTAATTAAAGTTTCTTATTTATATTAATATTGGTAAACTTAAAGTAAATAAAAAATATATAATTTAATTTTGTAAACTTAAATATTTGATATAAATTTAGTTATTTTTATTATTTGATTATAAAAAAGAGCGATATTTAATACAATTATGTAAAACTATTATAAATGATCATTGTAAAAGTCTAAAATATCATGCAATAAATGTTTATATCTTTATAAGTTAAAATATATTTATATTGTTTTTATTTTTATTTAATACTTATAAATAAAATGTGTTTTAAAATTAAAATTATTTTATCCAAGTAAGGGTCTTTATATTTGTAACCTTTTATCAAAGTAGCATCATTGATTGACTTGACCAATTTATGTGATGCGCCCAATTGCCTTTCGGTGTCTCTTATGCGTGAAAAAATTTTATTTAAATATCCCGAGTTTGGTCTTGTTATAATATATAGTATTTAATAAAAATTATTATATTTAATGTATAATAAAAAAATTACGGCGGCTTAACTTAAAACTGGACAGCTATATTTGGCATCTATATTCGTTAGCCAAATTCATGTGCGGTAACAAATTTATCACCTAGGTGCCAAAAATGTTTAAACCCTCAGGTTGGATCAGGTTTTTTTACAAACTCATTTGGAATTAGCTTCTAGAAGGTGTATTTAAGGATATCCCAAATTTTCATCCGGTAACGAAATTTTCACCTGGGTGAAAATCAAGATTACGTTTGTAAATTATGATATTTTTAATTAATTAAATCAAAACATATTTATTTTAATTTATTTATTGATCCTTCTTTTTACAACTTGTTTTTGTATAATAATTAGACGACTAGTTTCAGGAATAAATTCCCATCTTCAGGTCTGTATTATAATTAAACTAAATTTATTTAAAACATTTGAATATGATATTGTAACTTTAGATTATGTCTGTATAGACTCACAATTATTTTATGACTATAAATGAAAAAATTTTTTTGAATATTTATTTTTTATATATATGAAGATTTTTTAAATTATTTCTAGTTTTATAATGTAAAATAAAGAATTAAAAATTTTTTTTTTTTATAAGTGTTTGAAATCACATCTGTTTTTTCTAATGTTTTTAATTCGTTTATTCTATTTCCAATTCTTTTTATTATTTTGTAAATTATATTATGTTTGGTAAATCAATAAAAAATCACCCTTTGCCGGCTTTTCTACTATATATGCACTACGTTTTCACGAGCCAATTTATACATATAATTGAAAAATTATATATAATGCAATCAAAATATATCATGCAGCGCCTGGCCTGTAACAAATCTGCAGCAGTATGTACTCGACATCTTAACGGTTAAGTGTTCATATCATTTATCACTAAAAAATTTTAATTTTGATAGTAAAAGCTCTAACATAATACATAAACAGTGGAAAATTTATTTTTTCTTTAACATAATATTACATTTGAATATAAAAATGTTTAACAAGATAATATCCACTCTTTATTACAATATATCTTTAAAATTAAAGATTCTGATATCATTATTGTTATTAAACAACATTAGTTCCGTATCAATTTTTAATCGTCACAGCGATAATGAATGCAAATATAGAGTTTATGATTATTCCACTTCACAACTTCCAACGGGACCATGGACCGTAATGCGATGTGAGAATGGAAGTTTTATTAGATTTGAAACGATGGCTAATGAAAATGGAACTTATTCAATGCACGTTGTTGAATCTTTAAATATTTTTTTTAAAAAGCAGGATTTTGAAATTTTTCCAAAATTACGTTATCTTCAATTTAAAAATTTGAAAAAAGTGGATCAAAATAATACTGAAAACTCACTAATATTTTCTTCAGATATGATTGACGATTTAAAAATTTTGGTGGCATTCAGAGCTTCTAATAGCAATTTAAAAATACTACCAGAAAAACTTTTTCAATACACGAAAAAACTAAGGCAATTGGCATTAAATAACGTTTCTTTGGAATGTTTACATGAAAATATTTTTCAAAATCTTACTAACTTGTTTGCCCTCAGCCTTAGTAATAATCAACTAAGAAACTTACCAAATGGAATATTTAAGTACAATAAAGCACTTACTAACATCGGTTTAACAAACAATTATTTTACATCAATTTCTGAGTAAGTTCATTAAAAATTTAACTTTCATTTAATTATAATTTAATCTATTACGTTATTTATTTTTCAGTGGTATTTTTAAAGATGCGTTAAATTTAACTTATTTATACCTTGACAATAATCGTCTTAAATACATTGATGAAAAAGCCTTTCCAATAAATTGCAAATTACAAACAGTTTGGTTGGAAAACAATGAATTATCACTGCAAAAAAATTTTAGTGAAGAGAACAGTAAATCACCGCTTGATAATTGCCATGAATTGTATCGATTAAATTTATCAAATAATAACATAAGTGAGACTTTGGTCGATTGGTGGAAACCAAGCATATTAGTCGCCCAGAGATTGAATAATAATTCATTTATTATTTCAATTTAATAATACTAAAAGAACACTGTGAAAAATTCTGTCCAGAATCCTAATATGTAGTATATTTTCTTGTTTTTCTGTTGATTTAGGGACATGTTTCACGTTCATGTTTCATGTTCATGTTCAAAAATGTTCCATGTTTCGTTGTTTTTGAGTTCACAAATTGCTTGTAATTTATTTATAGTTTATTTTGATCCACTTGCTTATAGTAAAAAATGTAGGAAAAAATTCAAATAAAAAATATTACCTAAAAAATTGGTTTAGTTTTTATTAAATCGAGAATACGCACATTCTTAAACGGGTTTTAGAAAAGTTTATTTTGGTAAATATATGCGACGGATTATAGGCCCGATGCGCGTAGCGCCGAGGGACTGTAGTCGCATTTAGTACAATAAACATTTCTAACATTAGTTTTAGAATGTTTTGGTTCCTCAATGAGGAACCATTGTGATGGGTCAAATTTTGGTTTTTGATTTTTTGGCATATAAGCACGTTTTGAGACCTCAGGAAGATGAAAACCCGGTTTTAAAAAAAAGTCTATGTGTGTGTGTGTGTGTGTGTGTGTGTGTGTGTGTGTGTGTGTGTAATTGGTGATATTTCACAAACATTATGGAATTAAGACCTAATTTTTTTTTTTTTAATTTTTTCACCAAAAAAGCTCGAAGTACTTTTTTTTTTTTAATTTGGATGTAATACCTTATTTATTTCCATGAAAGTACTTATATTTGAAAGCATAGTTTTTACTCTAAATCTCGAATCTGATACTTAATTTTTTGAAAATTTTTTTCCAAAAATTTTTGTCATAAAAAAATACAAAAAAAACCAATTTTTTTTTTCTCTTTGGACGTAGTACCTAATTTATTTCTATGAGAGTACTAGTTTAAGACAGTTCGTTTATAGTAATTTTTTGGATCTGATACCGAATTTTTCCAAAATTTTTTTCTCAAAATTAAAAAAACAAAAAAAGAAAATTGCAATATTTTTTTTTGTTGGTGTAATACTTCATTTAATTCCATGAAAGTACTCTTGAATAATTATTATCCAATGAATTACGTTAGATTTTATTTTGAAAAAAATAGATTTAGTTGAATTCAATACATAAATTTTCTTTTAAAACTTTTAAAAGTTAATAGAAATGAATGTATGATTGCATGATTGTAATCGGTGATATGTGTGGCATATTGAAGTATTTAGCTCATTGTTTGAGGAACCTTAGTGCCAGCTAGTTGGCAGGGTATTTTCTCTATTTAGGGCAATAATGACCTCTCAAAACTGGAATATAGTCATTATTTACCGCAAGTAGAGAATAGTACATTCTAATAACCGGCTCGTAGAAATTTTTATTTTGACAAAAGTGGAGGTTTAAAGGTACGAAGCCCGTAGCGCAAAGTCCCTGTAATCGCATGTGGTAATAATAATATTTCTAGATGAGGTTATGAATGTTTTTTTCTTTACAAAGAACAATATTGACGACCTCTCAAAGTTGGAATTCGTCATTATTGCCCGCAAGTAAATAAAAGAAAAATATATAATAATTCTCAGCGGATGCAAGTTCTTTAGTTAATGGTTCATTTAGTACTCTATAATATAAAAAAAAAATAGATAAAAAATAATTTATAACGATTCATTCGCACTCTGCAAAATGTATTTTTTTATTTAGTATATATATGGGCACGTCCAGGGAAGAACGACCAGCCGAAAAATAAAAAATGAAAAAAAAATTTTTTTTGTGTCACTTTTTACCTGAGATTTGTGAAACCGCTCCTATTTTAGACTTCCTGATGCATTATTTTGATATACGGCTGCTCCAAAGTTGGATTTTTTCATTTTTTTGATTTCAGCTGCCCAGTTCAACCTAAAATAACTCTGAACCATTTAACTTTTTATATATACATATGATTGGGAAAAAGTTTTATTTTTACCTGGACTACCAAAAAAAAAAAAAAAATTTCCATTTTGACTCTTTTCACTTTTTTTCCTCCTCGACGGTAGCTTTCAAACATCCAGAAAATTTGTTTCGCCATGATTTTTTTCAACTTTTTTTTTCTTAAAATTCACTTCAAAGGGTCTAATTGACATCCTGAAAGTCCTGAGATGTGATAGGCAATGATCGGTCCACAATCTTAAATTTTGGTTCTTCAATTTACCTAAAAATCATCAAAAATGTAAAAATTTAGGAGTAAAATTTTAAAAAAATTAAATTAGACCTTACCAACATATTCCAACTTGAAAATCTTCATCTCCTGGACCACATGAACACATTAAAACATAAAATTAGGTCTGGATACTTTTCCTGGAGCTAAATCACCCAGAACCAACCTCCCGTCAACATCCAAAAATTAAAAAAATCTCTAAAAAAAATGATAAAATACAACTAAAATAATTATAAGATATTAAATTAGACTGAAAAATACTTAAATTAACTTACCAAATATATTTTCAAGTAAATTAAAAATCTAAAACTCCATACTGCCCATGTCTGGAACCTGGAAAAAAAATTAAACACAAAGATTAATTCTTATTTTTTGAAAAAAAGTTATAAAAAGAATTTTATACTTATCTGATCATTATTTTCCTGGTGCACCTTCTTCTTCTTGACATAAATTAGTACCTAAAAAAAATAATTAACCATTAATAATAATTAACAACAATATTTATCTTATACTAATTTTATAAGTATAACTTTACAAAATCATATGTGAAATTAGCAGAAGAAAAATTTTGCATGCCTCTGAAAAAAACTACTTTATCATGTGTTGATTTATTATTTTTTTTCTATGATGCATTTCCATGAGCATGATATTTTTTATAATAAAAATATCATGCTCATGGAAATGCATCATAGAAAAAAGAGGCATGCAAAATTTTTCTTCTGCTAATTTCACATATGATTTTGTAAAGTTATACTTATAAAATTAATTTATGATAAATATTGTTGTTAATTGTTATTAATTGTTAATTATTTTTTTTAGGTACTAATTTATGTCAAGAAGAAGAAGGTGCACCAGGAAAATAATGATCAGATAAGTATAAAATTCTTTTTATAACTTTTTTTCAAAAAATAAGAATTAATCTTTGTGTTTAATTTTTTTTCCAGGTTCCAGACATGGGCAGTATGGAGTTTTAGATTTTTAATTTACTTGAAAATATATTTGGTAAGTTAATTTAAGTATTTTTCAGTCTAATTTAATATCTTATAATTATTTTAGTTGTATTTTATCATTTTTTTTAGAGATTTTTTTAATTTTTGGATGTTGACGGGAGGTTGGTTCTGGGTGATTTAGCTCCAGGAAAAGTATCCAGACCTAATTTTATGTTTTAATGTGTTCATGTGGTCCAGGAGATGAAGATTTTCAAGTTGGAATATGTTGGTAAGGTCTAATTTAATTTTTTTAAAATTTTACTCCTAAATTTTTACATTTTTGATGATTTTTAGGTAAATTGAAGAACCAAAATTTAAGATTGTGGACCGATCATTGCCTATCACATCTCAGGACTTTCAGGATGTCAATTAGACCCTTTGAAGTGAATTTTAAGAAAAAAAAAGTTGAAAAAAATCATGGCGAAACAAATTTTCTGGATGTTTGAAAGCTACCGTCGAGGAGGAAAAAAAGTGAAAAGAGTCAAAATGGAATTTTTTTTTTTTTTTTGGTAGTCCAGGTAAAAATAAAACTTTTTCCCAATCATATGTATATATAAAAAGTTAAATGGTTCAGAGTTATTTTAGGTTGAACTGGGCAGCTGAAATCAAAAAAATGAAAAAATCCAACTTTGGAGCAGCCGTATATCAAAATAATGCATCAGGAAGTCTAAAATAGGAGCGGTTTCACAAATCTCAGGTAAAAAGTGACACAAAAAAAATTTTTTTTTCATTTTTTATTTTTCGGCTGGTCGTTCTTCCCTGGACGTGCCCATATACACTCAAAAAATTTTATTGGTAAAAATTACCCTTTTGATTAGTAAAATAATTTGAAGTTGTCCAAATGGCGTTTTATGTTATTTTTTACCAACACATATTTTATAAACTAACCGCATAGGAAAAAAAAATTACTATTAATTTAGTAGAATTTATTTATACATATTTTTTCTCGCAAGTGACAAAATATGATGCTTACTATATAAGGAACGAAAATTGTATAAATTATAAACAGAAATTTAGCGAAAAAAAAGTACCTACTGATTTTTTCTCATGGTGTAAAATAAAAAAACATTATTTTGTGACTCTAAATGGTTTGCTATGCGTTTTTAGGTACAAAAAATATGGCTTGTAATTTCACAACTTTTTGTCGCAAATTTTCGATTAAAATTTGCAATTTTTCTACAAAAATCGTAAAATTACGAAATAATTGTAAATTTACGATTTTGTCGAAAATTTACGAAAAAATAAATCGTTAATTTACTATTTTTTCGCAATGACGACAGTCAACTCCATCTTGCTCTACGGTGCAGAGGTGTGGGCGGACAATGTCCGCATAAAAAAGTACTGCAAGAAACTAAAGGCAGTACAGAGGCAGGGGGCACTTCGAATCGCTTGCTCGTACAAGACAGTATCAGAGCCAGCGATCCAGGTGGTGGCTCGGGTGATTCCCATCGATCTGCTTGCCTTGGAAAGGCAGGCGATCTATAACCGTGAGGAAGAAGAGCGCGACGTAGCTTCCGTTCGCGCTCGCTCCCACACAATGGAATGCTGGCAGTATAGGTGGAATGGTGACCCAAGGGGACGTTGGACGCACCGCCTTATCATCGATTTGGAAAGCTGGATGAACCGTGATCATGGAGAGGTAGACTTCTACCTCACACAATTCTTCGGACAACTTTACTAAAATTAATAGTAAAATCTTCCAGTTGCAACTGCATATTTTACTAAACATTTTTTCTCAGTGTATTGTATCATACATTTGGTGTTTTGTTTTAAATATCTTGTCAATTATAAAAAATGACGAAATTTTTATTTCGAAATTCATTTTCAATCTTTAAGATTCTGGTATTATTGTTATTAAAATACGTTAATTCCGAATCAATTTTTAATTGTCACAGTAATGCGAGTAGTAATGTTAGATGCAAATGTAACTTTCTGGTTAATTCCTCTCCAACGCCTACAGTAAAATGTGATAGTTTTATTCATTTTTCTGCGATTTCTAATCGTGAAATTGGCTCAATCACCGTATCTAAATCGTTAAACATTTTTATCAAAAAACAAGATTTTGAAATTTATTCAAAATTAAAATGGCTTCATTTTAATAATTTAAAAAATAATAATCACAGAAAACCCGGAAAATTGAATAATTCACACGCTGTTTTCCCAAAGTTGTGAAAATTTTCGAGCGAACTAAAGATGGCACCAGGAAAATATTACTGTTTTCTTGAATTTTTTTTGACTTTTGAAACTTTTTATCTGTCATATTGTACAAAAAAACAAGAAACTAAGAAAAAATAATAATTGCTCTTTATAAAAAAAAAACTGCCCTAGCCCTAATTTTGGGTATTAAAAGCTGAAAATTACAGGAAGGACGTATTATGAACTATATTACATAAATTCAACCCTTAAATTTTCAGCCAGATTGGAAGAACGAGCCTGAAAGATTTCGCTAATTTCACATTAAGTAAACACCACGAAGCTGAAATTCATCTATAGAATCAAAGAAAAATAAGGAAAACTAAAAAATATCTTTTTGTAAAAAAAATTCCAAAAAAGGCCTTAATTTTTGAGACTGTTTTGAGTTTACAAAAATAATTTGGACTGCTTCTGTGTAAATGAATGTATTAAATATTATAATAAGAAAATTAAAAATAATTTGTTATTTGAATTATTTTTATGCATTAAAATGTGAGCCAGATTTATAAGAGATTTCTTTGCAGATTTCTGGATCAAATAAATTTTGAGCTTATTATTTGGGAATTATTTTTTTTTTTAATTAGTTAAATAATGGACAATGTTAATAAAAAATGATTTTTTAAATATTTCTAGTTATTTATAAAAACTTCTTCTAAATAATTAAATTTTCATTCATTTGAAATTCAAAAAATATAACATTCATTTAAAAAATTTCAGCAAAACCCTCCTTAAGTTTGCTTCAATAAAACTAGTTTTTAAATATTATCTACAGGAAGAATAATGATTGATAGATTTTAATTAATATTTCCATCAGAAAATTATTTTTAATCTAATCTTAAACTCAAAAAAATAAAGTCTTCCCGTACAGGCCAAAAAATTTTTTTAACTTCTGATACTCAAAAATTCATAAATACAAAATAAGTATATGAATTTTTTAGATAAAAAATATGAATCATTTCCTTTATAAACTGATTTTAAGTTCACATACAAGGAGTAATATTATATGGCCAAGATAAAAATTTTTTTATTTATAGCTACTGCGTAGTTTTTTAATCAATTTTATGATTATTTGGGTGTCCAATTCAATAAGCTCTATTTTCGCTTTTAAATTATTTAGTTTCAATTAGTACTTATACGTTTCAATTTGTACTTACAATTTCTAGTTTGTTGTTCGGTGCTAAAAATTATTTTGATTTTAAAAAATATTAAATAAATACTTTTGATTTTGAAAAATGTTTAAGAAAATTCCATTTACTTTTGAAAATAGACTTACTTTTAAGATTCTTGTGTTGCTACTATTTTTCAACAAAATTTCAACAGAATCAATTTTCGATTGCAATAGTGATGAAAAATGCAAATGTGATAAATCTACGAATAGTTTAAAATGTGCAAATGGAAGTTTTATTTATTTTTCCTTATCAAAATTTTTAAATAAAAGGGAAACTATTCGCGTACGTAGTTCATTAAACATACAATTAAAAAAGCAAGATTTTGAAAATACAGAATTAAATTATCTTTATTTAGATAACATGAAATTCAATAAAACTGACGAAAATCTCACAGAAGGTCTTATTCTTTCTTCAGGATTATTTGATAATTTAAAAAACTTGATGTTTTTAACTATTGAGAATGATAATATTAAAGAAATTCCAGAAAAACTTTTTCAATATATGCCGAAATTATGGAGTTTATCATTAAGCAATAATTCTTTGGAATATTTGTCACCTAATCTACTTCAAAATCTTACTGAATTAGATAAATTTCTTATCGATAAAAATAAACTGAAAATTTTGCCCAAAGGAATATTCAAATATAACAAAGAACTTTCAGTAATTAGCTTATCTAACAATCATCTTACATCGATTTCTGAGTAAGTCCTTTAAAAATGCATGGAACATGTTTATATTTACTAAAGTGCTTAAGTGCTAGCAGGTATACCTAAAATACAAAAATGTTAAGAAATTTCAAAATCATTTTTCTATTATGTTAAGACTCTAAACCTAAATTATTCAAAATTCCCAAATCAAAATTATTCAAGTCCTTCAATCTAGATTTTTTAAATTCCCTTAACCTAAATTATTCTAAGGGAGCATTCACACGAGAAAAATTTGTAAACCCCACCTTCGATGTTCACCCCCTATCATTCCATTTTCTCATGTTAAATAATAAAAAAAAGGTAGTAAATTTTTTTCTTGACTGAATGCTCCCTATAGGTCTCAATTGACCTCTTCCTTCCTCAAATCGGAAATATTTTATCCCCCCTTAATTTTCAGATGGTTCCCATTCAGATCATTCCCATGGTTCCCCTCCCTGTAAACATATTCCATGTTAATATTTAATTTATATTTAAATTTATTATTTGCTATGAATAATTAAAATGTTTTAGTGGCGTTTTTGATCAATTAAATAATTTAGAATATCTGGACATTTCAAATAATCTGATTAAATATATTCATGAAAAAGCCTTTCCAATAAATTGCAATTTAAAGGATGTTAATTTGAATAACAACGAATTATCATTGCCAGAAAATTTTAGTGAAAAGTACAGTAAATCGCCATTTATGAATTGCGTCGATCTTGAATTTTTGAATTTTGATAATCAAAATGTCAATGAAATCTATCTTCGTTGGATTCAAAAGAAATCAAGAGAATTACTGACTCAAGAAGTACAATCCATACATATGGTAACATCCGAATCTTCACTAATTGTAGTACATACTACGAGTACGTAAAATTTTACAAATAAATTTAAAATTAATAAATTGTTTTTAATTAATATTTGCATTTATGTTTAGATTCAAGTCTCAAAAATTCGTCTTTAACCTATGAAGAAGTTGCCAACAATAATACAAATTTTCAAAATGAAAATTTAATAAATGACACTCTGGGGATAAAAAACAAAACAGAAATCGAAAAAATTGAATTGATAATAAATAACACAGAAATCGAAGCAAATTCAAATTCAAAGGATGACTTGAAAGGTAATACATTAATCATTATGTTGCACTTATAATATTAGGTATTAACTATAATTAAATTTTTAATAGAAATTCTGGAGTCCAAAATGGAAAAGAATAACTTGAAACTAATAAACATTCTTAAAAATTTGAACGAAAAAATAACTGAAATTGATAACAATTTAAAAAATAAAACCAATACTAATTGTAATTATGAATTCCTAATTGTAAAAAAATTTATGAATGCTTAAAATAAAAAAATTTTAGGTAAATATGAATAGAATTGAATTGGGTGAGAAAGTCGTTCTAAATAATATTTAAGATAATTAAAAATTGTCAATTTTAAAAATTTTCTTACATGCTTTAAAAATGTAATCATAATCTATAATATTAATGTAATTTTAAATAAATATTTTATCAGAAATAAAAAAATAAGAAAATAGAATAGGAATAAGAGATAAAGTACCCCCATCCTTTTCACTTCATCTTCCATTGGAACTTGTCTAATTTTAACTAAATAACAGAAAGCAATTATTTTTTCAATATAAGATAAAAAATGATATTTGATGCATCTAAATAAGTTTTTTTAGAATTTCTTGAAAAGACCCGCAGTTCCAGTTTTTTGCGGGGTGTAGAAACAATCCGTTCTTGTCACCATTTTGGTTCGGATAAATTTTCATTCAGGACAGGTGTGTAGAATTTATTAAATAAAATTATTTTACTAATTAATTTCAGCTCTAATTTACAAAATTGTAAAAATAAAACCTAAAATGGGGCAGTTCTGGCGATTTAAGAGCTTTCAGATATTTTGTCTAATTTATCTTAAAACTTCGAGCTCATTTAGTGGCCTTCAAGAAGTTCATAAAAACTGCGAATTTAATTTTATAACAAGAGAAATAAATATTTGATTATTATTTTATCTTTTTTAAATTAAATATTTTTAATAGTATTTCTTGTAGTCAAGTAATTAAAAAATATATGATTTTTTTAAAACAGTTGTTATTATTATAAAAATGTTGATATTAAAATTTCTTATTATATAATTTTACTTTTACACATGAAAAAGAAATGTGCCCTTTCAAGTTTACGTATAAGATGTAAGCAAATTTCCAAGCCTATTTTCTGCCCTAGGGAGACGGCTTTTTTGCCCATTATATGTAAAACTATTGTTTAGAACACGGGACAAAATATGGGGTTCGACTTTTGCATGCTGGCTGCATACAACTGCATGCAAAGCCAAAACCAATATTTTATCCCTTGTTTAATAAATAGCGATTACAAAATTGGTTTAAGAATTCAAGCAATCTCTTAAGCACTCAAGCTCTCCAATAATGATCTCTTTAAAAAAATTTTTTTGCTATAAAATATTGTGGAATTCTAATTTAACATAAAAATACAATACGAATGAAATATTCTACAAGAACTCTAATACAAAAACGAATCAGTTTGAAATCAATAATTTAATGAAGAAATGTTTATTTTGCCAAATTCGAAGGTTTAAAGGTACGAGGCGCGTAGCATTTGGTAATAATAAATAATTCTAGATGAGATAATGAATGTTTTTTTCTTTACAAAGGGCAGTGTATTGATGGCCTCTCAAAATTGGAATAGTCATTATTGTCTGTTAGTAAAAAAAAAACAGATTAATTATTTAATTTTTATTTTATCTTTTTTAAGTTTTTATTTTAATTCATTTCTAAATGTAAATATTACGAAATAAAAGCGTTTTAAAAATTAGTATAGATTAAGACACGAGTCAATGCTAGAATCATTTTTATAAGTTAAGAATTTTTTTTGTTTTAATTCGTCAAAAAAATCCTTTGCATTATGTTTTATTCAAGTGCGCGATCTAACAAAAAATTATTTAGTCTTAAAGTGTTTTTATCATTTTTTATTTACTTTTTTTTAATATTATACAATGGAGTGGATGCAGCGTCATCAACTATTTGTGAAATATATAATAAATGCGATTGTAAAGAAACTGAAACTAATGAAATTTTAGTTACTGAAATTCGGATAGCTTGTTATGATGAAAAATTGCCATTCACAGGACTAATTTTATACAATAAAAAATATGAAAGTTATCGCATTCAAATATTTAAAGTATTAAGAGAAGAAACGCCAAATACTGCTTCAACTATTCATCATACAACTACAACAAATAGGCCTAAATTGTCGACCGCAACCAAGACCACGACTAATGTTTATTATAAACCTACATCAACTGTTCATTATACTACAACAAATAGGCCTAAATTGTGGACCGCAACCGAGACCACAACCGAGACTACAACTAAAGTTTATAATAAAACTACACCAACTATTCATTATACTTCAACAAATAGGCCTAATATATGGCAATCTAAAAATAAACCTAAACCTGCAACAAATGATTCTGCTTTGTGGGGAGACAAAGATTTTATGTTTGGATCGATAAAGTTTCAATGGAATGACGAATCAAGGATTGAAAAAATCTTTGAAAATTTTTTAGAAAGTATAAAATTAATAAATTAACTAAAATTCGGTAGATGAGAAGGTTTTTAAAACTTATTTAGATTTTGCAAATTACATACCCTTCCTTTTCAATTCGTGGGTTGGAAACTCGTAAAATTTTTATGAAATTATAAGATTTTTTCATCAATTAACTATAGAAATTTATTCCTGAAACTAGTCGTCTAATTATTATACAAAAGCAAGTTGTAAAAAGAAGGATAAATAAATAAATTAAAATAAATATGTTTTGATTTAATTAATTAAAAATATCATCATATCAAATGAGTATGTGGAGAAACTTTTTTATTCAACGGTTCGAAAGCGCGTATTCTCCGGCCACTGCGTATGACTGGAAAAGACATATTTTTTCGCAACTGAGGCAGTCATAACTTAATTTTTAAACAAGGGACAAAATATTGACATTGACCTTGCATGCAATTGTATAATCGAGCGAACGTAGCGAGCGAAAAAGGCCGAACCCCCCGTATTTTTCACCGTGATTTAAAACATAGTTTTACGTATGAAGGGCAAAAAAGGTGCCCCGTCCAGGTTAAAAAATAAATTTTAAATTTCAGTACTAAAATAATGTCGATAAGCTTAGTTTTTTCAAACAGAAAAACAATTAATTTATTTATGTACAAATAAAGTAGTTAAAATAATATTTATTATTATATACCTCTCATCTACCTTACTAATTCAAATAAATGCTAAAAAAAACTAATTTTTTAGGGATACCAATAATGAAAGGTTTAGAAGTAAGTTTTACAAATATTGAGTTTATTCCACAAAATTTTTTTAAATGCAGAAATGATTTAGAAAATTTACATCTTACTCAAAATCTTATAAGAAAACTTGAAACTGGTACATTTGATCGAGTTGATAAAAACTTAAACTTGTTCACTTAGATTTGTCATCTAATCTTATTGAAACTATAGAATACGGTGCATTTAGGAATCTGACTAAATTAAAAGTATTAAATCTTTCCAGTAATAAAATTTATTATTTACCGAAAACGGTATTCAATGATTTAACAAGCTTAGAATATTTAAGTCTTTTTAGAAATTACCTTATACTGTTTGAGGAAAAACTTTTTGAACATACACATGCACTCAAATTATTAATTTTAAGTGATAATGGCATAGGTGTACTTTATGATGCTAAAGTAGGCTATGACTATAATTCATATGAAATTATTTTTCAAAATCTTACCATATTATCTAAACTAAGTCTAGACAGAAATGAATTGAAAAAATTACCAAGGAAAGTTTTCCAATACAATGAAAATATTCAAGTTTTAGATTTATCGTTTAATTTCCTTACAACTTTACCAAAGTAAATTTTCTAATTATAATTTATATGCAATTATTATTTTATACCTAAAAGTTTTGTTTATTTTAGTGGTATTTTTCAAAATTTAACAAATTTAAAAAAAATTTATCTCAACGACAATCGTATAAAATATATTGAAGAACAAGCTTTTTCGAAATTCTGTCAATTATGGGATGCTAATTTAGCTAATAATGAAATATCTTCGTCAAATGACTTTATTGAAGAAAGCGAAGGTCTATCACCGTTTGCAAATTGTTATCAACTACAAAAATTAGATTTTGCTAACAATAATATAAGCAAAATTTATAAAGATTGGAAATATATGAAAAAATTGAAGATCCTGGATTTGACTAATAATTCATTTACCTTCTTGAGTATTGATGTAAATTTTTTATATATAATAGAATTTTCGTAAAAGAGAAAAATTTTTACTTTATTTTTTTGTGTTACAGTACCAGAATTTTTCATTTTTCAGCTCTAAAAAAATTCATATATTTCTTAATAACAACAGTATTTCTCAAATTTCATTTTCTCGAAAATTCTTGCAAGATAAGAATCTTCCGAACAATGTACAAAATTTTATTCACCTTCAGAATAATCCAATACAGTGTGACTGTAAACTATCAAATTTGTTAAAATATTCGGAAAAAACAAAACATCAGGATGTGAGAGTAATTAATTTTTACAATTTTTCTTGTCACTTTTTGGATTCTTACTCAAAAAGCAAAAATTTTAATAAAATTACCGATTTAAATTTTGCTACTTACACATGTGAGTCAGAATTTTCGAATTCAACGTCCAATAGCGTTTGTGGAAACAATGGTGCTTGCGATTGTAGAAACCGACCTTTTGATCAAACATTGTTAGTTAACTGCTCTCACAGAAATTTATCAAATTTGTCAGATATTCAATGGAATTTTAACTCATCAAACATCGAATTGTATTTACAAAATAGCCAAATTAAAAAAATTCCAAACATTCAAGAGCTTGGATATGATAAGATCAGGATATTAGATTTATCCAATAACTTGTTCAAACAATACGATGAAAAACTTTTAATTTACAATATTGAGGTAAGAAACCGCTAACAGAGAATATAAAATTTTAGAATAAATTAATTATTAAGATTTTTAATTCTAGGAATTAAGTTTAGCTAACAACAATTTAACTTTTGATGCATCGATCTTCAAAAAATACGTGCTTAGATTTAAAAAATTAATTTTAGATAACAATTTTCTGAAATGTGAATGTTCGTTACAAAATTTGTTATACTCGAATTTCACCTCTGACAACATATCCATCGATCAAATAAAGAAGATCAACTGTACAGAGGGAAAGAAAACATTCAATGATTTTATTAATGAAAACTGCTTACAGCTAGATTCAGATCAAACATCTATAATAATTATATCATCAGCAACTTTAATTACTATTATTTTAATTTTGGCTCTAATTTTATTATTTTATATTTACAAACTTGAAATAAGAATATTTTTATATTCACATAATTATTGCACGTGCTTCATTTCAATGGGCGATTTAGATGTTAATAAAAAATATGACGTGTTTCTTAGTTATTGTCACAAGGACGAAGATTTCGTTTTAAATGAAATCGTACCAAAAATTGAACAAGATCCAAGAAATTTTAAAGTTTGTATTCATGTTCGTGATTGGAAGGCTGGAGAATGGATTCAAACAAATATTATAAAGTCTGTTGAAGAATCAAGGCGAACTCTGATCGTTTTATCAAAAAATTTTATTAAAAGTAAATGGGGAATGCTGGAATTTAAAACTGCCCATACCCAGATGATAAATGAAAATCGTGGAAGAGTTATTTTAATTTTATACGGTGATATTGGAAAAATTGATAAACTTAATTCTGAACTTAGAAGTTATTTAAGAATGAACACTTACATCGAGTGGGGTGACCGATATTTTTGGAAAAAGTTATTTTACGCAATATCGTGCGCAAATAACCAACTACCAACTAAGCAGTTATAATAAATCCATTTTTAATTATTTCAATCTAAAAGACTGATAGGAATAATTTTGGTTCCTCAAAGAGGAACCATTGTGTTAGGTCAAAATTTGATTTTCTATTTTTTGGCATATAAGCACGTTTTGGGACCCCAGGAAGCTAAAAAACCTGTTTTTAAAAAAAGTCTGTGTGTGTGTGTGTGTGTGTGTGTGTGTACGTATGTATGTAATCGGTGATATTTCACAAATATTATGGAATTAAGACCTAATTTTTTTTTCAAAAATTTTTTCACCAAAAAAGCTCGAGGTACTTTTTTTTTTTTTTGATTTGGATGTAATACCTCATTTATTTCCATGAAACTACTTATATTTGAAAGTATAGTTTTCAAATGATATCTCGAATTGGATACTTAATTTTCTGAAAATTTTTTTTCTAAAATTTTGTTCACAAAAAAATACAAAAAATACCAATTTTTTTTTCTTTTTGGACTTAGTACCTAATTTATTTTCATGGAAGTACTAATTTTAAGAACCTTGTTTATTGTAATTTTTTGGATCTGATACTTAATTTTTTCAAAATTTTTTTTGTCAAAATTAAAAAAAAAGAAAAATAAAAAAAACTGCAATATATTTTTTTTTTTTGGTGTAATACCTCATTTAATTCTATGAAAGTACTAATATCTGAAAATATTGTAACTAGTGATATTTTAAAACCATTATCGAATTAAGACCTAATTTTTTTTCCAAACATTTTTTTATCAAAAAATTTCAAACCCCCCCTTTTTTTTTTTATTTTGGATGTAATCACAGGTGAAAATTTTTTGTGATTTAGTATGTAGTATACAAAATAATATATTAATTAAGATATTATGCAGTATATTATGTACTATAGTACACAATATATGATGTGATATTTGATGTAATATATCACATGATATATATTGTAATTTTTTCGACATTCATAAAAATTTTAAAGTTATTTTTTGGGGAGAAAATTTCAAAGTTTTGTGTTGTTAAACGTACATAATATCTTAAATTTAACAAGATTCTGAGGATGCATAATGTTTCCAGTAAGCTATAAAATTGTTTATTAAACCAAGTTTATTGAAATAATAAGGTAAGTTCTTCATTTTTTACCTAATTTATTTTTAATGCAGCGTAGGGTCTATAATACTGGATGTGATAGTGGACGATATTTTTAATTTTTTTTTACCAAATCTACTATTAGTTCTGACGCATACTGTATGGTTGGTAGTATAAAAACCTCCGAAAATAAAAACTGGTGCAGGGTTTACGTTTATTGACCGGGTGGCGTATTATAAATGGGTATTCTGATGAATTAATGTTAATAAGTCATATGGGGTAAAATGAGCAAATGCAGAATTTATGGCATAAGAATATTCTTATGCCACATGTATATGCATCCTTGATAGTAAAAATTGAGTTTTAGATTGAAAATATACCTATTAGTCTAGGCGCCAGCCATACTAATCACGCCCAAAAATTAAAAAATTAAATTTGAAAAGAAAATTTTAATTAAAATTAAATTTTTTAAGCCGCATTTAAAGGGTACTTCCCGTCAATTCGTAAAAAAAAAAAAAAACAAATTCTTTTTTCGAGGATAAACATAGGTGGAATTTATGTTTTTCGACCCGCTGAACACGAATCCGGGTTCCATTTTGCAAATTTCGTGGTCAATTTTTTGTTATTAACAAATTATTGCAAAATTGACCACGAAATTTGCATAACGGACCCCAGATTCGTATTGAGCGGGTCGAAAAACACAAATACCGCCTATTTTTATCCTTGGAAAAAAAATTTAATTTTTGGGCGTGATTAGTATGGCTGGCGCCTGTATTATAATGAATAAATGCTGTCCTACAGACCAAAAACATCTATATCTAAATTTTTATGAAAAATATGTTTTTATATGGGCTTGATTGTCGCGAAATTATCTATTAGATGGTGCAAATATATTTTTTTTCCTAGCGGGTCGAAAACACTTTTTTCGCCCCGTGGCGCGATCGAAAACAACGCGTTTTCTCCCCATTGCATTATATCTATGGTAGCAAGAAAAGAATGCCCCAAATCGCAGTTTATCGTCCTCGGCTTCGTCTTGGATGGTAATTTATGTGCGATCTGAGCCATTCTTTTCTTTTTTTCCCTTATTCCTTATCACTTGTAATTTGCAAAATCACATGACTTCTCTAAATTGTCTTCTGTATGATAAAAAATTTTATTTGTATATTAAAAAATAATACAGGAAAAAATGGAAAAGAAAATGGACCATCGACATAGGATCAACATTGTATTAAAAATGGCTTATGTATAATATGGAGGTTCTTCTCCTCTATTTTTCGCGTTTGGAGACAATCTACAGTTTCCCATATTACACTGAGAAAAAAGTGTATGGTTTTAAAATTTTAGTAAAATTGCATTTAGTAATAATGACAAAAATTTTGGATATCAGAACCAAAAAAGTAGATTTTACCAAATATTCAGTAGATTTTACCAAAAAAAAACGTAAAATAAAAAAAGAATTAAAAAGTAAATCTTTTTCAATATAGTGGCTAATTTTTTGAAAAAATTATTAAATTTCATAAAATCTTTAAATTTTTAAAATTTAAAATAAAAAATTATCATTAAACTATTGTTTTCGTTGTGCGCTTATAAATTTAAAATTTTAAGGTTATGCCGTAATAATGTAATAGAAAAAATTCAAAAAATAAACAAGACTAAGACCATAACATTTTATTTTTAGTTAAAAAATTAATTATTAACAAATTTTGAAAACATTTTCAAGTATACTCTTGTAAGAACTCAGAAAATTATTAAAAATAATTAACTGTTCTTCGTTAAAAAATGCATGTACCATGAGTATACAAAAAATATGCTTTCGGGTTCTCGTTTTAATTTTAAATGAGTTTTATTAATTTAACTAATTAAAATATAGATTCATAGCTATTACTGTTTAATAATATATTAAGTATCAAGGGCGTAAAAGTTTAGACACTAGCGTGAGTACAAGCACGAGTGACATGTGTTCACGCTAGTGTCTAAAGTATTTCGCCCATGGTGCTCACACTATTTTTTGCCCCACTGGGCTTCAAACGCATGCTGAAATTTCACAAAAAATTTCACGCCCAAGGTGGGCAAAAAAAAATTTTGATGTTATTGTAATTTGTCTCGTAATATTTTAATATCTATAATGATAAAATAAACTTAAAATTAAAATATATAGATTTACATTTTGGTGTGTTAATAATTTTTACTAACATTTTTTGGTATTTGCAATTTTTTTAGGATATTTAAAATAATTTATTATTTTTTTTTACAATTTTAAATTATATTTAAGATATATTTAACCTAATATTTCTTAAAAAATTATTTTGGTTATTTCTACTGAATATTTAGTAATTTTGACTAAATAATTTGGTTAAGAATTGATCAAAAAAATATTTGGTTATAAGATACGCTAATATTTGGTGATAGTAACCAAAATTTGGTTATCCTGACCAAACTTTTTTCTCAGTGATAAGGTGTGGAAAATCGTGAAAAATTTTTTTACCAATGAAACGAGCATACCTAAATTTGTTAAAATCGTTTTTAATTTTGGTTCTTATCAAAATTAACCATAACTTACCCCCAATTTCTGTACTCGCACCTATCCCTAGTATCCTAAAGCGATGTTCACAGTGGGGGTATACGATAGAATTGATAAATAAATAAAATTTTCGTTACAAACAAATCACCCTAGTCTAAAATAAATTGAATATTTATATTCTACGATACTTTTTTTACATGTTACAATTTTTTTATCCAAAACTACTCAAAAAATACTAAAATTTATTATTACAAAATCCAGTCCCATAAAAATCACGTGTATAAGATACTTGAAAAAGCAAATTTTTTTAAAATTATTTAATAATGAAGGAGTCACCCCAGGATCTTCTAGTTTCAAATTTATATTTATTAATATGACTTCTTGTTACATACCAAGTTTTATTAAAATATGTACTCAAACAAAAAAGGTGGTAAACATCCTTAAGCAAAAGGACAACGAATGGTTGAGACATTTTGAACACATATACTCCTGAAAATTTTTTTGTTAACTTACCAATATATGCGCTGTTGATTTGGACTTTAAAAAAATATTATTAATTAATTTAAAAAAAAAATGCAAAAGAGCTTTCATTTCGGAAACAAGAGGGGGGGGGGGGGCATAATGCATACCGTTTTTGGGAAAAGTACTTATATACCACTGAATTATTATAATTTATAATTATTGCTTATAGTCTTTGGTTTCATGCTCTTAAGTTGTATTTACGCAATTCATGAATCCAGATACTATGTTTTTTATATAACAATTTAAAAGTAAATTGTGAATGTTTATAATTATAGCTACCTTTCAAAAAAGTTTCATTAATTATTAAATTAAAAAAACTATATATTTACATTTAAAAGCTGATAATTTAACCTAATAGTTATAATATATTTCAACATAAAAAAAACGCAAAACCTCATTAGGTCATTACACGAAATAATCTACCCCCAACCTTTTTAAAAATTTTTCCCCAATTTATGGTTTGCATGCATTTCTGCTTTTTTATTTTAAAATAGTTGTCAATTATTTATACTTCAATAGTTAGAATTAATTTTTATGAATTAGAAATTCAGCTTTTAGGTTATATATTTTTATATTTACGCTTTTGTGTACATTTAGAACAATGATAGAGGCACGAACTTTTGAGAGGAAATGCTTAATGGCACGAAAAAAAGTGGTGGGGAAGCTTCTTTTGTGACATTAGATCTAGCCTAAAAAAAATTGTTAAAAAATGGTTAAAAATGGTTAATTGGGAATTTTTTTATAATGAGAAATCATTCTTTTTATAACATCGATCATATTTTCTAATTTTGTTTTATTAATATACATTAATAAGAAATTAAGTTTGGTAAATTACAAACGTAATCGATATTGTCTATTGTAAAATGAACGCAAATAGATTTTAATTCATTAATTTTTTTAACATGGCAGACATTATCAATTTCTTCTATGGTACGAAGGTTTGATAAATTATTACGCGTTATTCGTTGCCTTGTAGTTTTTATACTGTTATAAATTATAAACCCTTCTTTGTTGTCATGATCTAGAACAAAGCATTTAATTAATATGTAACTATTATCCACCAATTGAGCAACAGAGTTATCCGATTTCATGTTTACTTTGTCACATGTTGCATATAAGCAATTATCTTTAATTAATTTTTTGTAAAATAAGCAATTTTTACTAAATCCTGGATAAGAAATGTTTGATTCTCCTTTTCCTAAAAATGTAATATTTTTCGAAACTTTTACCGCGTGATTCATTTTAGTTTTTATAACGCTCAAGCAATACTTTTTAATAATATCTGAGGTATCCTGAAATACTTTTTTCTCTAAAATTGCTGCACAAAAACTGGTATTAACAAATCTTTGTATTTGTAAAATAGCTCCTTTGGCGTTTTTTATTGCTTGCATCATATGATAATTAGCAGTTTCGAACGAAAAAGCACTTGTCGCCCATAAAGGCCCCCAGTCTTTAACACTTCTTACAATGTGCAATAACATATGGATATTGTAATACATTGAAGATTTTGTAAAATATTTTTGAGTTTTTGCTACAAATTTTTTTAATAAATTGTCTGCATTTGTTAAATCTGTGTGTTTAATATGAACTCCCAATAGTATATGCATTGCTTCTACTAGTAAAGCCCAATAATCTAGCTTTTTTTTTTCGAGGACTAAAGAAAGTAACGGTAAACTATAATATAAAAGAAAATTTTCCCAATCCTTTGCAGTCCAGAATTTTCTATCTATTAGTGGGCGTGTTAATCTTCTAACTTTGGACGGCAATTTAATGACTTTTATAAACTTATCTAAATACTTTATTTCAGCAACACCGACTAAGTTGTGAAAGATTCTTTTTGTAACACCTAACAAAACGCAGTGCATATATTCAACAACTAGTCCAAATATAATGTTGAATTTATTTAAGTTTATTAATGCTGATGGACGAAGAATGCCTTGTTCTGGTTCATAGTTATCATCACTTGATAAATTCATGTAATATCTTGTAGTTTCTTCATCTCTTGGTAATGGATTAGGGTTCTGCTTAGGATACTTAACGCATCTTGAAAATTCATCATAATAACCTTCGTGTAAACACCAACTGCATCCGAAGTAACCATTGCATTGTTTACATCCTTGAATAGGACTTCTAGCCATAGAATCTACGGAACAACAAGGACAAAATAGCTTGATATTTCTAAATTCACCTTTTATTTTTGTTTTAATGCCAACTTCCGATAACTCGTTTACTAAGTCAACAAATGGATCAAGATATACATTCAAATCTGGCTTATTTCTGCCATACCATAAACCAACAACAACAGCATTATTTATTCTATCTTGGGGAGGAATTTCATTTATCATAAGATAAATGGGCCAAACACTTTTTTTAGAAAATTTGTATGGAGACGCACCGTCGGTATTTAAAATAGCTGTCACATAATTTTTTCGGTCTTCAGGGCTTAAAGTTGATAAGAATTTTATATACATATCTCCATCATAGATGTCTTTTATCACACCTTCTTCGGTTTTTCTGTCTTTCATGATATACTCGTAGTAATTCTCATGCTGAGTTATTAATTCTGATATATGTCTAGAAGGGTTTATAATAGAAAATAAATTTTCAATATTTGGTTTTGACCAATCGTAGTTATCACCACATACTTCACAAATGCTACTTGAATTGATATCTTCTAATTTACCCATATAAGCGCTGCATTCTGGACATGTAGCATGGTAAGTTACATCTTCATTAGAATTGAATATTTGGTCTAATTTATACCTAGTGTCAGAAATTATTGGATTATCAAACATCGAATTAATCAATTTAGTTAACATTGAAAATCCGCTGTGGCTTAATCCCACCTTCATATGGAATTCAAGAATCATTAAAAATAATTCAGCTCTATTAATTACAATTTTTGCTTCTATTTTTTCATGCATTGAATCATCATTAAGTAATTCATGAAAAGACTTTATTTTTCTTCCTTGGTTTTCATGAGTTTCCGTGTAAAATTCTTCCATTTCTTCATGTAAACGATAATATTTTTCTTCAGAGACAGCACTTTCATTCTAAAGTAAAAAAATTAAATCAAAAATACAATTTAACATATATAAACAATTGTTTTCTTAACATAAAACGTATTATAATAAATTATAATTAAACCCCTTTTACCCCTTTCTCTTCTTACAACGTCTTTAATATATCGTCTATAATATATCAAACTTTTAAATTTTTACTATCCTATCCTATATATATATAAATCTTTAATTATGTGTATGTGTCCGAACGCGATAAACGAGAACACGATAAAAGCTACAGACATCGGGTTTACGGCAAAAGACGGCAAAAATTACGGGTCAAAACATAGGCTAGGTTTTATTTCGATTGATAACGACAAAAAATTTTTATGTTGAAAAAACTGAATTTCCAAGAAAAAAATTTTTATCAAATTTTAAAAAAAAACCAAATAAACGAAAAACTGAGGAAAAATTTTACCATAAAAAAAAATTTTATTCGATTCGGGTATATTTTTTACGTATCCACCTAAATTTTCAAGTTAATTGGCTCGATCTGTCAAAAGTTACAATCATTTTTCGAAAATTATAAAAGTTTAGGACTAATATTATATATATTTCTAATTCTTACCGGTTACTAATTTAGTAGCTCAATAAAGTAACTAAAAGAAACTTGTACAGGTATTATCAGGGAGAATCCTAGAATTGGTAGTTGAGGGAAGCAACTGCCACTTGCGGATCCTAAGGAAGGGTAATCAAGCTTTGTATCGCTGATCACTAATTATCCGCCTGAGTTCCAACGTCCGTAATTTTTGTGATTCAGTAAATTTTAGATAATAATTCGGGTAAAAAAAGGTTGTTATACAAAATATTGAGTAATCTAAAACAACATATCTTTGGAAAAATCAAGTTGAAGGGGTCCAGGGGGGCGCAGCCCCCTTGGCGGTTGCCGAGGTGAGCGAAGCGAGCCGGAGGCAGCTAGTGTGATTATAAAAACTAAACCTACAAAAAGTCTGAATTTGATTTACTTACGAATTGAAATGGAAATCGATAGGTTTGCACACAATCTTCACAATCACAATCTTCTTTTGATGTATCATTTTTTGATTCAAAGAAAATTTCTTGTTCTTTTTCAAAATCACGTAAAAGATATTCTTTTGTGAAATTCTTTTCATTATCAAAATCATAAGATTCTACAAACTTATTTATTTTTGAAGCCTTATCATTTGCAGTAGTAAAATTTCTATTTGTTTCCATTAAACATGCACTAAAATCTTTAGCGTTCCCTATTTTAGAAAACATCGATAAATCTAAGTTATCCTTGAAATGAGTATTATCTACGTTTTGTTCGTAATTATTATAAACATGCACCTCTTCATTTCTTTTTTCAATGTCACTTAACTCCGAAATGAGTGTTTTCAACTCTTGCATGGTAACCATTATCTACATTGAAATTTTTTTGGATATTATAAAATATATGTAGAAAACTGAATAAAATAATTTTTATTTTTGTATTATTATCAACGCTAAAACTAGTTTTTAAAGTTGGGTAAAAAACAAAAATATATGTACATTTATTGACTGTTTGGAAAAAATTAATTATAGCTAATTTTTAAATAAGGGGGACAAAATATGGGGTTCTATTTTTGCATGCTGTCTGAACAATATTCTGTGATACAACTGAATACAAAGTCAAAACTAATATTTTGTCTCATAATTTTAAATATAGTTTTGCATATCATGGGCAAAATAGCCGTCTTTCTAGGGCCAAAAGGAGGCTGTTTTTGCCCTGGATATGTAAAATATGTTTTATATTCATAAAAAATTAATAACTCTACATTTTTTTTCTAAAATTTTTTAGCGTAAGTTAAAAATGAATCTATAAATTAAAAAATAATCTAAATTTTCTCAATCCTATTATATTTTATAAAATTATCGTTTTTTAATACCTTAGATACTTTTACCAGTACTTAAACGGTCATTCAGATTTTAATTTTTTGTATATTATTTGTTAGCTTAATATAAACAAAAAACTGACAAATATTAAAGCTGAGGCTCGAATACTTAATTTGAAACAAAAAATTAAATAATTATCTTAAGAAATTACAAAGACAGAAAGAATTAAAAGTTTTTAATTGTTCATGTACTGGAGCACTTTCTTATACACGGTTTTCCCGTTTAAAATTCGGTCATCTATGTACTGGGACAAAAAACATGAATGTCACTTAATTTTATGACTATGGGCGTTACGGCATTAAATAAGAATCATATCATTCGTTGACGGAATTAGTATACGCTCGGTAAATAACTGACCGTTATTTACCTCGCGTCCTATCCCGCCAACTCATCTGATATGATTTTCTTTTATTCCTTGAAAAGCAAATAGATACCTATATTAAATAATTCACTATGGATGAATGAAAATTATTAACCGTTTAAAAATTAGTAAGAGTACCTTATTACTGAGAATTAAACCCCCTGTCTAAGTTAAGCTTTTGTCGCTTCATAACTATAATTTTAATTTAACATTATAGGTAGAAAAGAAAGGGCCCCGTTTACACGAGGGCCAAGTCTGAATGAGCCAAGTCAGTGGGGCCAAAATTTAACAGGGAGTGGGGTAAATTAATCACGCCTCATCAAAGCCAGAGAAAAACTAAGCCCGTCTAAAATAATAAAATTTTAATTTTAATTTTAAATAAAAATTTTTAATTTTGTTATAGTTCTTTATTTGATTAATGTTGTTTTGAGTTAAGTATAAATAATAAAAAAGTATAAACTATAATTTTAAATTGCTTTTTTTGAATTTAAATCTTAGCTCAGGGCGCATTTACACGAGAGTTTATTCCCTCCAGCAACAACCGGTATCCCCAGGACAACTTGGCTCCTGAAATTCGGCTCCAATGTAAAATGTAAACGAGGCCTTTACAATTTGAAAAAATTACTTAATGAAAAATAATATTTAAATATTCTAAAATTTATATTTACCTTTTCTTCAATAATTTTTTTTCGAATGGGCTTTTCATTTATTTCGCCATTTTCTAATAATAGCTTAAATTTTTTATTTTCTCTTTCGGCATAAGCAGATATATCCGATGCTTTTCGTGAGTGAAGATGTTTATTATAAACACCAGGCATTGTTATAAATATTAGCTAGAAGTGTTACAATTCATTAATTCTAATAAAATTGTGAAATTTTAAGGTGGCTCCCACGGCTTATGAAGATAAAGATAATAAGAAAATACAAATTTATCAAAGTCAAACAGCATACGCAGCTTATCAATTAGGAGAAACAAGCAATTAAATAGACAGTACATTACGACACATGGCTAGAAAAATAAAGAATGGCCCAAAGTGCAAGAAAATTAGGAATCTCAGAGGATGGTAATCTGTGATTTGGGGCATTCTTTTTTTGTTGCCAAGATTTGATTTTGATTTCCTGGATTATTAAATATTAAGGGAAAACATTTTACGTTTTTATATAGTTTAGGAATTGTTCGACAATTGTTCGACACACACAGCACAAAATGTTTCTGAAACGTTTCTAGAACGTTTCTATGTAAACTGAAAATATTTATATGTAAACAAAAACGTTTATACAACGTTTTCAAAACGTTTTAGTTGCGTTTTTTAGGTCTACTTTTTCTTGGAAGAAAGCTAAACGTTACAGAAACGTTTTAAAAACGTTCCCAAGTAAAAAGTTTTGGTTACAATAAATTTTTTTTCTACGCTTTTTCGCAACTTTCTTTTTATATATAATCACCTAAAATTTATTTAAAAAATAAAATTTATTTTTTGTAGAATTTTTTTGCGTAAAAACATTTTTAAAACGCTTTGAAAACGTTCTAGAACCGTTTGTGAAACGTTTTGTGCTGTATGTGTCTGTTAAAAAAAAAATATATTGTTCCCTGTTATATATAAAAATAAATATGATGTAAAAAGTAAAAACTTCACGAAAGTATTATTCAAATATTAATTTAAATTTGTATAGTTATTATTTTATTATTATTAATTAAAATTTTTATTAATGATTCAAATAATTTTTAATACTTAATTGCTAGCTTTTAGTATATGAAAAGTAATTATTAATTTTGAAAAGAGTGCAATATAGTTTGGACGAATTAAAATTTTTTAATTGTACTCGAGATTTTACCATGAAATCAAAATTAATTTTTTTAATTATTATTACTTAAAAATGTTTACTTAATTATAAAATAAAACAAAAAATTTGATGAGTAAGCGTAAATGTGCGGGCTGCTTGTGGGAGCTACCTTAAAAAATAAAAGTAAAAAATTTAATAAAAAACGTTAAAAATAGTATGTTAAGTATCAATAGTGTAAAATTTGAACCCTATTGTGAGCATTAGCACCATTGCTTGGCGAAGCCGGGCGCGGGTGTTCATACTAGTTTCTAAAGTTTTTCGTCCATAGTGCTTATGATATTTTTTGTCTATCTAGGCGCACAAAGAGAAAATTCAGTGACAAGTTTTATGCAAGAGTTTTACGCCTGGGAGGGCAAAATAAGATTACTTTCTAATCTGAGTGTCTCGCATTATTTGCCCTTTGCATGTAAAATTATGTTTGAAATCATGGTTAAAATATGCGATTCGACTTTACGACGTTACGCTCGCTCGCGCATACAACAAATGCACGGTTAAAACCAACATTTTTTCTCTTGGTTAAAAAATATCTATTTTATCACTTGTGTTAGAGATTTCCAATAACGGTCCCTTAGTGTTAGGTAACTCGGACCAGAATTCCACTTCTTGTTCAAATAATATTTTTTTACAATGATGAACATGTCCAAGCATTTCACAGACATTTAAATAGATATCTTAACTATTACGATAATAAATTTATCATATCCCGCCTGAGACATTTAAACAGTGTATAACACTGTTATATTATGTGTAAATTATACGTAAACAGTGTTATATCATCAGTTACACATAATTTACCTATAATTTAACACTGTTAACCTATATAAAACGTACTATTTCCGTGTTCAAGCTCAAAATAGCTATTTTTAAAAAATATTGTTTTAATTTAACTGTTTATACTCAAAAAACTCAAAAAATTTATAAATACTGATAACTAAGAAAATGCAAGGAAACTAAAAGTATTATTTTTATGAATAAGTTTTTATTTTGAAATTTACAATAAATAATACGTTGTTAAAAGTATACATATATTTTTTTAAATTATTTAAATAACTTTATTAAATAAAATGAAATAAAAAAGAAAAATATTTTAATAGGATCTAGTTTTAAATTGATGAAAATTATACTATAATATAGGGTCAATTTCATAAAAGATTTTATTAGATTCTGAGGACTCTAGGGTTGAAAAAATTGAAGTCTAATAATTATGACTAAAAATTTATTAAAATTCTGCTTGAGGGTAGTTTTCTGGATCCTGCTAGAGCAGAATTTTAATAAATTTTAAGTAATAATTAATTATTTCAACTCCAGTGCCCCTACTATCGGTTTGAAAAAGATGCGAACCTCGAGTTTTTTATTAATATCTTCCCCAAAAATAAAGATAATTTAATGAAATAAAATTTTTCTAAAAATTTAACCATATTTTTATTCGAATCTCAAAGGAATTTAACGCAAATATTCTAGAAGTGATTTTATTGCAAAAACAAATAAAAAAACGAGAATTTTAAGAATTTTTTTTTCGCTCCATGACTTTAGACCCGAAAAAAGAGTTGAAGGAATCATCCGATTTTGACAAAAATTTAACCAGTGGTAAATACACCTTTCTTGTGCATGATACAATTTTGAAAATTTAAATATTTCAATTCGCAAATTTTTTATGGGCTTCAGAAGAAGAGGCCTTCATCTCATCAACAAATTGTCGTATCGGCTTCGTTTTTTTTTTAATCGATAGCTTACTGTTTGTAGATTAAAAATATATATTTTGTTAATGTAGCGAATTATCGATTTCTGAGCAATAACGATTCTAAAATACGGACAGGTGCATTCTATTCATCTATTGTTTTTCACTGTTTTAACCCGTATTCATGAATATTTAAAGAAAAATAATATTTTTCGCCTCTCATTATTCTTAATTTGTTCGTTCATGATACAACATCTGGTATGAGAAATAAAAATTAATTTGCAAATTTTTAAAAAAATTGCAATTTTTAATTACCGTATGAAATGTGCCGATTAATCTGCCTGAAAAGAACTTTGAATCGCAAAAATCCGCCAAAAAATGGTCAATGTAGAGGGTTAAAATCAAAAGGGTAAAATTTTTTGTTTTGCTGATATCAACGTCGATTTTTGTCCGGTTTTTACGATTCAAATTGCTAATTAATCAGTTTTTTGAATAGAGAAAATTGGCAAATGGAAAATAAAACTCTTTGAACAATTAGCAAAAATGAAAAGAAAAATTTTGAGATCGGATAGATAAAAGAGATATCTCGCTGCGAAACAGTTAAAGTTGGAAAGATATATTTTTTTGGGTCTCACCCTAGTCTCAGCGGGATAAATTAAAATTTTTTTTATCTTTTTTATCTATAAGAATACGCTCGATGAAATCGACTCTTATAATTATAAACATTTAATTTTAACATGGAACATGTTTATAGGGAGGGGGTACTTCAGAACTGGAAAATTAAGGGGGGGGGGGTCAAATTTGTCCTTTTTAAGGGGGGGGGGGTCAAATATGTCCTTTTTAAGCGGGGGGGTCAAATGGGACTTAGAATATTTTCGATTTAGGGACCTTTGGTGCAGAAGTACTTAGGGAGCATTGGTGCAGAAGTCCCTAAAGACCTTTGGTGCAGAAGTACCTAGGGACCATTGGTGCAGAAGTCTCTAAAGAACTTTAGTACAGAAATACTTGGATATAAATATTGATATTATGAACAGAATAGATACTTTATTATCAGTGTTAGTTATTAGTGAACATGTTCCATGCTCGTTGGTTGTGTAGTTACGCAAACCGGTCATAAGTTTTCTTTCATCTGATTATTATACAAAAATTACTTTAATTTATTTGAATAATTATTCAAATTTTATTTATCGCTCGATATTAAGGAGTGAAGTTTAAATTAATAATTTAGAACGTGACTTTTACGAGCATAATTTGTTGTTTATTAATTTTTAAAAAACATTAATCCAACGTTTCGATTACAATGTAATCTTTTTCAAGGCTGGAATAATATATGACATTAGTTTACTATAAATATACATAGAAATTTTTTACAAACATAAAAACTTACAAGATGGAATAGTTATTGACAAAACTGTTTTAAAAAATATCATAAAACGTTGTGGTATGCATAATAACTATGTGTGACATAATTGAAACAATAACTGTAAAAAGATTTAATTATGCATGTATAGTCAAAATATAATTAAAAAAATAAATAAAAATTTTAACCTACGTATAGTTAAATGTAAAAATGTGAATATTGCACAAACAATGAATAGTACATATTGATAATATGGGAATTACTAATTTAAAAAATGTAATATAAATAACATTAAATTATTAAAACTCTATTGAAAAACAATACGTTATTATGCTTTTAAATAACTACAATGTTTTGATTGTTATTGTTATTATTATTTAATAACGTATTGTTTTTCAATAGAGTTTTAATAATTTAATGTTATTTATATTACATTTTTTAAATTAGTAATTCCCATATTATCAATATGTACTATTCATTGTTTGTGCAATATTCACATTTTTACATTTAACTATACGTAGGTTAAAATTTTTATTTATTTTTTTAATTATATTTTGACTATACATGCATAATTAAATCTTTTTACAGTTATTGTTTCAATTATGTCACACATAGTTATTATGCATACCACAACGTTTTATGATATTTTTTAAAACAGTTTTGTCAATAACTATTCCATCTTGTAAGTTTTTATGTTTGTAAAAAATTTCTATGTATATTTATAGTAAACTAATGTCATATATTATTCCAGCCTTGAAAAAGATTACATTGTAATCGAAACGTTGGATTAATGTTTTTTAAAAATTAATAAACAACAAATTATGCTCGTAAAAGTCACGTTCTAAATTATTAATTTAAAAATTACTTTAAATTAATTTTAAATACATATTTTAATTTATTAGATGATGGATTTATTGCTTGCTTTTTTCTAAAAATTCTTTGAATTTGATTTTTGTATCAACTGAATTTAGTTTTATTTGTAAATTATATTTTTTTGTTTTAAGTTCATCGATAGAATACTTATCTAAATCTGATGTTGAATTATCAAGGTTTTTTTCGTAAAAATTTTCAAAAAGTCGAAAAAAAAAATAGGTAATTTTGTTTTTTATTCTTGAAAAAAATATTTTATTTTTATAAACTAGTTCTATTTCTCTTTTAATAAAAAATAAATATTTAATTATTATTATTATGAATATTACTATAAATGTTATTATTACCAATATAAATGTAAATAATAATTTTAGACCAAAAAAATTATACAAGTATATGTAATAAAGAAAATTTCATTATATGTTTTTTCTTTGATGTTTTTTTTTCTAGATAAAAAATGTAAATAAAAGTGAAGTAATGTTTTGTAAAATATTTTTTAAGAAAAAATTTCTTCTAATTTTATCATTTATTTCCTAAAATATTCACCGGGTTAAAAGATTTATGGTATAGAATACCAATTTTAGTAAAATTTTTTTAAAAGTGTTTAATGCATTTTTAGTTCAATTATAAGGTGCTTTTTTACACTTAAAACTATTAAAACTATATTAGTTACAATTTATACCAACAAAGTTAAATTAAAACAATATTTTTTAAAAATAGCTATTTTGGTGCTTGAACACGGAAATAGTACGTTTTATATAGGTTAACAGTGTTAAATTATAGGTAAATTATGTGTAACTGATGATATAACACTGTTTACGTATAATTTACACATAATATAACAGTGTTATACACTGTTTAAATGTCTCAGGCGGGATATTTCATTACTTACATTTTATACAAAGTTATTGTCAAACAAAAAAGTTTCACATTTATTCCTATAATTATGTTTAAAAATTTGTATGTTCCACAACGGGAAAAAATAAGATTCGGCTTGCAATGCAGTTGTATGTACGAGTGAGCGTAGCGAACGAACATAGTATTTGAAATGCTATGTTCAACACATAGTTTTTCATTTAAAGAGAAAAAAAGATCACCTGAAAGTAAGAAAGTATGTAGATCTTTTTTGCAGCGTATAATATGTATTAATGATATATCGCCTAGAAAAAATCATTGTTCAAATGAGGATTTTAAATGCTTTTATAAAAATATTTGAGTTCAATATTTTATTTTTTAAATTAAATATAAAAATTATTTATTTTAAGTAAATATTTACAGCGACCAATAAAAAAAAACTATCACGTGCATGTCTGAATGAGCACCCAATCAGAACATGAATAAATTAGACGAAAAATTATTTCGCATAAGTTTTTTAGAGATAGACTAGGGAACGAGCTCCCTGCACGCTGAAGCGCGCTAAACCCTTCAGATTATATTGTATGTTTAATGACAGTAAAACTGTGGCTTAATTTATAAATAAAAACCATTATTATTTTTATTTTCAAAATTTACCTCAACAAAAAAATATTTAATATCGCATCTGAATGCAAATACTGATTAATGTCCTTCGGTACTATGCACCTCGGGCCATAACCCTTTCCATACCTTGAAATATATTTTTCTTTTGTTCTAGATTGCGAAATTTTACACTAAGATAACAAATTACTCAAATGAGTTTTCATACATTATCATAAATAAAATCCATTATTATTTTCATTGTCTAAAATGATCTCCAGAAAAAAAATGTTTAAGTCGCATCTGAATGCAAATAATGACTACTGTACCTCGGTTCTACGCATCTTGGGCCAGAATCCTTTTCATACCTCAAAATATTTTTTTTTGTCTTGCACGGCAAAATTTTACAATAGGATGACGAAATACTCTAATGAGTTTGTGTCGCATCTACAGCTGTAATGTTTTATTATAATTTCAACATTTTTTATTAAAATTTATCATTAAATTTACAATTCATAATAATAAATTAAAAATGTAGTATTTAAAATTGTCTTACAAATTTTTATACAGCGTAAATACTGCAAAGCTTAAATGAATCAATTATTAATTATAGATAAATCAAAATCGATGCTAAAATTTTTAAAAGATTGTATGATCAAATGAGAAAATTATTGTATTTTTTATTCTTACTTCCGTATTTTTTAATAAATTTTATTATAACTATAAATACCCAAAATTTAATTAATAATTAAGTATTTTATAACATAAGAAAAATTGCATATAATTTCACTAATGCATTGTTTTTGTTATATGACTTTTTTAAATATTTTTTTTACATAATGCTATTTAACGACGAGAAGTAATCAATTAACTAATAAAATAAAAAACATTTATTATGAATATGAATTATGATATAATATAATATTCGTTTATTTTTTGGATAATTATGTAAAATATTGTCATAATTTGTAAATAATACACTTAACTTGAATAAATAAATAAAATATAAAAAAAAAAATTTCATGCATGCAATTTTCGGGTTAATTTGAAATGCGAGTAAAAACCATTTTAGCTGTAGAAAAAAACAAAAAATAGTTTTAGCTCATTTTAATAAAAGCGTATAAGAAAAAATTTATTCATTATTTTGTATTTAAAATCTTGTTTCTGACTGTTAATTATCCAAGAAATAGTAACAGGTTTGAAAGTTTGATGAAAAAAAAAACAAAAAAAAAAATAGTTCGTTACATCTGCTTTATTTACTTTAAGTGTATATGTAATAGGTATTCTCAAAATCTTTTTAAGCAGAATATAAATTTAATATTGATATTCAATTCTTTAAGAATTTTATAAAGATGTATTGAATATTCAAAATATTGCTAAAAACTAACTAATGTCGCGAGTGAAAAATTTTTAAGTTTTATTTATTTATAAAAGAATAATTATTGAAAAAAATATTTATTTATAAGTTTTTAAGTTTAATTTTACGAATTTTTCTTCCTATTTAAATAAAATTCATGGTTTATTATAATGTATATTTCACCAAATGCAATTACAGTTCACCTATATAGTTTTGTAATAGTACACTCTTAAACGGGTTTTAGAAAAGTTTATTTTGGCAAATGCGACGGATTATAGACCCAAGGCGTGTAGGGACGAGAGATTATAGTCTTTATAGTCATATTCGGTATAAAAAAAATAAGGATAAATATTTCTAACACTAGTTTCAGAAAGTTTTTCTCTGCAAATGACAATAATGGCGGACTCTCAAATTTGAAATATAGTCTTCATTTCCCGCAAGTAAAGATGTATCCATTATATTATTATGTATAAAAAGTAATAAACAAATTTCTGTCTTTTCACTTACTTGATGAAAATTGAATGTAATTACACCTAAAATTATCCTGCTTTTGCACAAAAACACCAACTTAAATAATATGTAAATTACGGAAATAAAACAATAATTTTTGTAATTTAAAAAATTATGGAGCTCAATTCTATAATAAAATATACCCTACGACGTTAAACTTAAAATGTCGTAGAAAAAGAGAACACGTTCTTAGGAGAAAGTATTTTTCTAAAATAAAAAGCGCTGCAGTTTTATTACAGTTTTGGAGATAGCTATGGTAGAAATTTTTTATAAAAATGCGCTTTTTAGTATGACCGCTGATTTTCCAGAGATAGTATAGGTCAAAACATACTCACTATTGTATCCTAGTTTAATTAGCTGTAGGGTCTGCAAAAAGTTATAGATCCAAAAAATTGGCAAATTTTTCGTAAAAAAAACTGAAAGTATGATACCGTGGAATAGTCTAGATTTTTAGATATGCTAAAACATACTCAGTTTGCATTTGACATTTTTCGGTATACATGAATTATGAATGGGTATGCCTTTGAAGTCTCGCCTTTAACCTGCACCTTGATTTTAATATGATGCAAAATAAATTATTTTTGGCGCAAGTAAATGGTGTAAACTTCAATGGCCTGACACCCAGATTCCGAAAAATTTTTAATAAAAACTTAGTATATTTTAGCCCAATCTATAAATTCAGGACATTCCAAGGCTTCAAACTTTCAATTCTTTTCCGTTAAAAATTTGCAAACTTTATTGACCAATAACTATTCTCAGACCCTGCGGCTAAAAAGAATTTCTGCAGACGGTAAATATTTTTTGGTCTTGGATATCTCTGTACAAAAATTCTGCAGTCATATTAACACGCACATTTTACCATAGCCATCCCCGAAACTATTATTTTGATAGATCCTTGGATAAGTCAATGTTTTATTGAGATTCTAACAAGATGAAAGATGACTATAGTTAATAAAGGATAGAATTATAAAATCGAAAAATAATAAGAGAAAGGATAATATTATTTTTCGTTTGTTTTGTCACGCCCTTGTTACTGCATTCTTAATATTATGACATTACGCCTTGTGATCTTCAATGAGTTGTATTTTTCCTTCTATTCTCCTTTTATTATTTTAACTTTGAAATCAATATCATCACACTGTGATTTTTTTTTAAATAAAATAGTTTGTGTTATAGTGAAAAAAAACAAGCAAGATTTTGTCAAATTTTTATAGTAAAGAGGTAAGATATAGTTATAAATATTTTATTTACTGATTAGAATTTTCGGCTACAAGGGATAAATGCATGTCAGTAACTGTTGCATAAGTTAAATTTGGTAAAATAATCTGTCCCAATTCCTAAATCAAGTATTTAATTTTTTTTTGCGTAATATTTTTTAATTTAAAGTTGTTTAATAAATACATATATATGCATCCTGACAAATTCCAACAGCATTTGAATTTTGACAAAAAATGCAAGAGCAAATTTTTTTTAAAATTTATTTAATAGATTTAATGATTAAATAAAGTAGAATTATTTATTATTGGTGAGAATTGAAGATTAATGTGATATAAAAAAGATATTATAGTCCAAAATTATATTAATTTGATGAGTTTATTATAAATAATAAACATGATCCAAATGGAACTAAGGACAATTTTTTCATTATTTAAATATTGTATCTGTATAGAATTTTTCATAATTGCGTTTATTAATAAAAAAAAGAATTTAAAAATTTTAACAAAGAATGTAATTTTTTAATTATTATATTAACATAGAAATAAAATAATTTATTTTCACTATGCATGCAGAAGTGTTGAAAAAATTATACCGTTAGTTTCATTTTACTTGAGTAAAAAAAAATTTTTTTTTTGTTTTTACTTACAAACATCGAGTCATTTTTATAGAAATTATATTATTTAGGACAAAATAAAAATAATACCAGTTCAACTAGGTAATAAAAGGTTGTATTCTAGGTATAAAAAAAAATTATTCATTTTTGTTATCTTCGTAGCTTGTGCTTACGCACAGGTATTGTTATAATTTTTTTTTTTAAATTTTGAATCTATACAATTTAATTTCATATTTTAAAAACAAAAATTTTAAAATTAAGATTTTTTTTAAATGTACCACTTAGCCTAATTTAAAGAAATTAAAGTTCTTTAGAATAAAATTTTCTAAATAACTCTCTATTTCTAAATAACTTTCTTTTCTAACTAATAACGATAACTCTCTTACTTTTTAAGAAAAGAAACTTTTTTCGATGGATTAATTTTATAATGTGTTTTCAAATCCTAAATTAATTAATTAGCCTGCGATCGTATACTTTATCAATGGCGAGTCACCCGGCCGCGCAAAACTCGGGAAACACATCCTGTTGACAAGAAAAACAAATTTTCTTCTTTTTCGTTTGTAAAATTATTTAGCGAAAAAACGATCATTATTTGTTTATATTTATATTATACATGAATAAGTGAAATGCAAAGATATATCATTTTTAAATATTGTGTTGGCAGGTATACTGTCAGACTGATATGATTGAATTTTGCTTGAATTGTTTGAATTTTCATCATAATAAAATCATTATTTTATTATAAAGATGATTAAATCACAAAATTTTATGATGATTTATATATTTATTCAGTTTTTGTAGCAGCTGGACAAAATTTTGGAAAGCAGCTTGAATTTTCAAGCAAAAAAATTTAAATTATCGTTTTCAAATATTTACTTGACTTGCTTGAAAGTTTAAGCAAGTGCTAAATTCAAGCCCAGCAGACTTACAGTATAAAACGCATAATGTTTTTATTACTACTTAATGCGGCTCTGGACTCAAAATAAAAAAATGAATTTAATGCACATCAATTTACCCAGGGTTGTCAGATAGTTTGAATATTTAAAAAAAAAATCCTGAACAAGAAATAAAATTTTTTTGTTTTTTGAATTACCGATGGTATTTTTCGGGATTTAAATTTTTGTTAGCTTATAAATAATTACTTATAATTTTATCAAATGTGCACTATTATTTATAAATTTTGATCTACACTGTTTTTCAATCCTTATAGTTTTTATTATATTTTTATTAATAAGCTTACTAAAATTTAGGCCTTGTTTATAGACCTACTTTATTGTTTTATTGCAACCTTTTTTGCAACTTTGTAAATATTTTACAGAAGAGAACTAAAGCAAAATTTTTTCCCATCCGTATTACTCCTCCGCCTTTCTATTTACTAAAAAACAATGTTAAAAAAGCCCATTTTTTGAACCACAAAAGTTATAAAAACAACGAAAAATAAAATGTTATGACGTTTCTTTTATTTTTTTTAATGTAGGATATTTTTAACCCATTTTTATCCTTGGAGAGAAGTAAACAAATTATATCAAGGTTAAAATACAAAAAAACATTTTTAAATACAAGATTTGAAAAAAAACAAATAAAATAAACTAAGATCGTATTTTTCAATTTTTTTTACTTCTGGTGTAATTTTCAACCCTAACAATTAGCTTTAATTTTTCACTTTTGATTCGTAATCAATTGAATCCAATATTTTGTTAATTACTTATTTTAAAATAAGGCATTTATTTGTCCATTAGTTCACAAATATTGCAAAAAAAAACCTTAAACATTTTATTTTCTAACCAATTATGGCCCTGAACATTTTTTTAAAAAAATTGAACAATCCTTACAAAGTATTTTCTGGTACATATATGGAAAATTCTCCAAAAAAATTACGACTATCAAAACTCGTAATTATTTCTTCGTGAAGAAAATTATTTCAAAAAATATTGATTTTTAAAATTGATTCCCTTGAAAAAATATTTAAAAATTATCCGATTTACTTACCACCGGTTTAATGCCTTTTGACAAGTGTATATTTTGATATTAATTTTTATTTTTTAGCTTTGGATGTAAATTGATTCTGGATTCTCGAAAGTTGCTCTTCTTTAAAATTTCTTATATGAATTCGCGAAATCATGTGAACCAATTTTTTGGACGCACACTAACTTAAACCCTATAATTCTTTTACTTAAGGTGGCTCACGATTTTAGGTCCGTATATTTTAGGGTGACATCAGAGGGGGGCATAACTAATTAATTAAATTTTATTATTTATTTTATAGATATGTGAATATTTAGAAGTTATTATTAATAATAATGCATTTTCTTATATAGTGAGTGTGGTGTAAACAAAATTTTTAAAATACAAAACATTTTATTGAAAGGGGCCCGCGACTAAAATTATGTGTTTATAATTTGATAGGCAACTATTGTATTTTTTTCTTGGAAAAGTTTATATTTTTGTTAAATAACACGTGTGTACAATTTTATCTAAAAAGATTCGTTTTTGAATTAGTACGAAGTAAAACAATATCAACTCCCATAAGAACACGTGTTAACCTTAAAAATTTTCAGTTGCTTATTTCTTTCTTAATTAATCGGGAACCTGGGTATTTTTTGGGATCAATGAATTTGTTTTTTAATAATATATAATATACATTTTTTGCACTTCATTCATGTATAAAAAAAATCAAATATCTATTTGTTCAACAAGGGGAAAAAATAGGTTTTGGCTTTCAATGCAGTTGTTTGCACGAGTGAGCGTAGCGAACGAGTGAAGACAGGATTGAAAGTGAAAATTCCTAAATTTATTCCCGTGTTCAACACATAATTTTTCATTAAAAGCGAAAAAAAGATCGCCTCTGGCTATATGATAGTGCCATTTATTTTATAAATTTCTGTTCAATTATCCGTAAATAAAAAAATTGTTTAAATTTGTTTCGATTTTTATGCATGAAATTGGATATTTTTGCAAATAGCTATTTTTTAAAAAAGGGACACTATTTTTAACTTTGCATGTAGTTGCATTCTCGAGCGAGTGCTGTCAGCGTGCAAAAGTTGAACCCCATACTGCACCCCGCGATTTAAAACAGTTTCATATATTATAATGGGCAAAAAGGCCGCGTTCCTTGATAAAAAAATATGCTTTATTTGCTCACAAAATTTCAGATTTTTATTTTTAATACGTGATTTAGATGAAAATTTAAAAATATAAAAATTTGGTTATTTTTGAAATCTCATTTTTTGATCCAATGCTTTTTAATTAGAGATGGAATCATAATTTTGGTACCAAAAAAGTAAAAAATTCTCGAGATCGTACGTAAATTGCCAACCAAGGCAATACCGAGTATACAAAAATTCAATCTAGAGCTTTATTTTTCATGGCTAAGGGTAATACGTATACATCTTCGTCAGCTGGCAAGAAAATGCGTAACATCTAATCGTGCCGTAAATATATGCTTTCTGTCCGCTATCAAGATAATTAATAGATAGGCAGCATAACGTATCAAAGCTGTTAGCAAAAATTACGCCAACTTCTATGTGTAAGCATAGGAAATGTCGGTGCTTCCGCTAGAAGCGTTGATTAGAACATAAAGAATTGACGCCCCCCCCCCCCCCACCAAAACAATATTTCTGGATCAGCCACTGAAGAGCAATGCTCAAACCTTGTTGAAATGAAAAGTACCATCGGTAAACAAAAATAATAATTTTTAATAATCTGGTAGCTTCGTGGAGAAAAAAGGCAGTTTTTGATATAGAATTAAGAAGTCTTTTTTACGCCGCTCATAAATTTCGTTTTCACGATTTTTTTCGGTTTTCTGCAGGCAAGGGCGGATCTAGAGGGGCTCCAAAAACTGCATGTTTTTTGTTCATAATTTCACGAGAAAACTTAAAAATTTTGCTTCAGCACCTCCCCCCTGAGACTTTTTTCTGGATCCGCCACTGTCTGGTTCAAACTACCCGAAAACCTGGGTAAAATCTATGTGTTTTCAAATTTATTTTTAATTCTAGGGCTGAGTTAGTTAGTAATATATCTTATTTTTATTAATTTTAATAATGTAATTTAATTATAATAAATAATATACATTTTTAAATATATTTTTTAATCATAGTGTATATTACCGCTTTTAATTGAAATAATTTTTTTTCATGAATATTTGATGTTAAGAAAAAAAAAATTTAACAAAAAATGAATTTAGTACTTGTTGAAATCAAAAAAAATAATTTGAAGAATTTAACGGCTACTGAAATAAAAGAACTCCGTGAGAATCATATAATAACGGAGTGTAAAAAAATTTACCAAATCAAAAAAAGGGAAACCGATTATTCAAAAATCATTTCGTTTGAGCCGAAAAGTAAAAAAGATTTTAACACTCATGATTTTCATTATTGGATGGATTGGAAAAGTGTAGAATTTATACGAGTGTACCCTAAACATGCATCAGGTAATAACAATTTAGCATGCAAAAAAATATATACGATAATTTTTTTTTAATTTTATTTTAATTAAATTTTGTTAGATGATAAGGATGAGTTAGAAAAAAAATTAAAAAGTAGACTATCGAAGTATAACAACTTAAATACGAGTGAAGATGATAGTATGAATAACATTGTCTTACATCAATTAAAACTAGTAAGTTTAAATTTAAGTTTCATTTTTGCTTACAATTTGGAAAATCTTTGATTCTAATTCTGTAATAATTTTTTAGATCGCGGAAAGAAATAAAAAAATTAATGATGCGAAGAGAAAAAAATCCAAACAAATAACTAGAAAGGCTAAGAAAACAAAACTTTCTCAAATGAATCCTCCTGCAATTGATCTCGAAAACGTGGAAAATAATTTCAATGCTAATAACAGGCCGTTGAATTCTGTAGATAAAGAACATAATACTGAAGAAAATAATATTGACTTAGATGAAGAACATAATACTGAAGAAAATAATATTGACTTATTACTTGCAAGTCCTGAAAAGGATATGGTTACTGAAGCCGAAAAAATTAATAATTTAAGTCCTTCCAGATTGACTGATAACCTAAGCTCAATCGGAGAAGATGATGATGAGAGTGATAAGCAAATAGATGATGAGGAGATTGAGTTAGTACCAATTCAGCAAGATCCACTGATTGAAGAAAGTAAGTACTTTTATAGACATAAAATAATATATAAAATTCCATTTTTAACGATTATTAATAGTTGAATAACTTGAAAAAATTTATTTTTGTTAATGATTTTTTTTAAAAACTATATAATAATAATAATAATAATAAAGAAAAAAATGTTACAGCTTTAACAAATAATAAAATACATCCAGGAAGGTTGCCAATTACCCGGTTCCTAAAAAATAAAGACTCAGGTAATATTTTATTCTTTTATAATTTTTTAACATTTATAATTGCTCATTATAAATTCAAGATTTTATTTGAAATAATAATTTCTACCGTTGTTTTAAATACGTTGATTGAATCTAAATAATTAAATACAATGTGTTAAAATTGAGTTTAAAATAAATTTACGATTATTTTAGGCCTATATAGTTGTAGTTTATTGTAGGATTTCGTAAGTCGAGGAATTATTGATAAATAAGATTTTTTTCACGCACAATCGATTGCAAATGACTCAAAATGTAAAGAAAAATGAAAAAATAATTTTTCTATAGCTTAGAAAATACACGCAACGGGTGATTTTGTGCGTGATTTTCAATCGTTTGAGCATTACAAGATCAACATTTTAACTTTTTTTTAAATAACTAGAATCGTTTTGTACGCGCCGGTGATGTGTTTATTTTTTAATTAGGACCATTACGTTATCTGAGCTTTCCTAGGTTATAATTAAATAAATAAAAATAATATAATAATATTAATAATTAAATAAATAAAAATTATTTTATTAGTATATTGTATAAATAAATAATTGTATAAATAAATAATTATTGTATAAATAAATAATTAGCTGAAAAAAGAGGTGCCACGAAGCAATAGCTTCATATTTCTAAACAAAAATGTACGCAAATAATAAATTTTTTTATGCTTTATTTTAAAAACTTTAAATTTCATTTTATTATTAAGTAATTAGATTTCATTAAAATAAATATTGTATTTTAATATTGTTTATTTAGTTTCATATTTTTTTTAGTATTCGATCATTCTAAACATAATTCAGTTATTATTAAAAACGTTTACCCCCTCTTCCCTCTTAATAACTTAATACCAGTTACAAACAATAAATTTAACGAGAAATTTATATAAGTATAAAATTTAAATAAGTAAAAAAGAAAGAAATATGCAATTAGGTATAACAACAGGAAATCCTAACTTTTTTTCAAATAAATATTTAAAAATAGGGAAGGGAATAAAATTTAGGCTTGCTATAGTCTTTTTTAATTGATTTAAACAATTGCTTCAAATTTCAAGCATTTGCTCGAATTTTCAAGAATTTGCTTGAATTTTCTAGCAATTTGCATGGAATTTCTAGCAGCTATATTTTTTGCCTGAAAATTCAAGCTTGAAATTTCAAACAAAGCAGCCCAGCCTTCTAATTATATTATAAAAAATTTTTTGAATATTTGTCATCTAACGGCATGCAAATGTAAGTCTGAAGGTTGAGGAATCACAAATATTTTATGTATTTCTTTGCACGTGCGTGGGTACAATAATAATGGCATAAAAAATTATAGCAAATATAGAAATTAAATTTTTTTAAAATATTTATAAGGAACATATTTACATAAATTTATTTTATATTTATTTTTCAGTAAAAACCTATAATCTAAACCCTGGAAATAAACCAAGATTTGTAGATGATAATGGCGAGGTAAAAGCATTTCTTTTTCTAAAATTTTACTATTATATACACTTTATTTATAAAAAAAAATTTTAAATATTAAAAAAACTTAGTATAAGCAATATTCATATGTATCGCTTAATTAAAATATTAACAATTTTCTGTGGGCTACACTTTTTTTGGGTCAAGGGACTTTTGGGGTAAATATGGCAACAGTTTCAGAGTTTTAACATGGAACTTGTTGATAGGCTGGCGGAGTATTTCTAACATGTTCTTTTTTTGGGGGGAGGGGTCAAATGAGTTGCAAATATTTGCAGAAGGGCTCAAGTAGGCTTGGGACAGTTTTAATTTAGGGACTTAGAATAATTTCGATAAAGGAGCATAGAATAATAAGAATTTTAGATTAAAAGGCTTTAAAAGACTTAAAATTATATAGTTTTTAAAATGCAAGATAGAAAATTAAACATGTCTCATGTTCATTATCTGTGAATTCACAAACTGTTAAGTTTTTAAGCAAGGATCGTAAAGAAATGTTTAAAGATAAGTTTAAACGTAATGTGAGGGGTTGACGGAAAGTTTTTAAAAAAAAATTAAAAAAAATTTTTTTTGCATTAAACAAAATTTTTATTATGCTTCAAAATAACCCTTCAAAGGCTGTTTATTGTGATCAGCGACCTAAAAAACTGTATTAGGCCAAATCTTAGAAGGCTAGAACGAATATAGCGAAAGTGCCCCTTTTAGGAGTAGTTTTGGCTAATTTAAGTTTGAAGAGTTACGTTTTAATTGGAAAGACATTGATTTTTGTGATCAGCGACCCAAAAAACCCTATTAGACCAAATCTTGAAGGGCTAGAGTTAAAGTAACGAAAACACCCCTTTTAGGGGTAGTTTTGATCAATTTAAGGGTGAAGGAGTAATTTTTCATAGTTATAACTTCAATATTCGTGATCAGCGAGCTAAAAAACCTTTTATAATCAAATCTTGGAGGGCTAGGGCGAAAGTTGCGAAAACACCCCTTTTAGGGATAGCTTTGGCTAATTTAAGGGTCAAGCCCCAATTTCTCATTGAAAAGACACCGATTTTCGTGTTCAGCGACCCAAGAAACCTATAGTAGACCAAATCTGGTAGCAGCCACAAACAATACCACCAAAACCATGATTTCACTGGAGTAGTAACTCTAAAATTTAATATAATATTATAGCTATATTATAATATTATAATATATATAAATTATAACCATTAAGAATATAAGAGAAAAATGAATTTATTTTAAAAAGATGAGCGAAAAATAAATCTATTTTTTAAGAATTATAAATCTGTGTGTTTAATTTGTTACAAATGTAAGTTTTCCAGCGCAAGCAAAACGGGTTAAAAACTATTTTTAAAGAAGGGTTTTCGAGAAAATAATTTTTTTTACATATTCTTGAGACATATATGAAGTGATTAATGTACACGGAAAAATTTCGATTATCAGAAAAATATTTACCACAAATATCCTGTAAAAAAGAATTGTTAATAAAAAATTATTTTATTAGTATATTGCAATTTAGTAGTTTCTTTTAGTAATGCATTGTCTAAATATAATATATAAATAATACAAGATAGAATAAAAAAATTTAGAAAAATTATTTTTCGCTCGGCAAAAATTTTACTACAACTTTGTTTATCAGGTTTTCCTTGGTTATATTGAAGAAGAAAAAGATGAGGTAAAGATTGCAAATGAAACGTGGCAAACCATAATGAAAAAAGGTTTAAAAAACGAAGGTTCAGCTATTGGTCAAATAGCTGATATAGTTGTAACGCCTTATAGGCTAGCTAATTGCGCTATAGATAAATCAAGGGCTAATAAAATCCTATTAGATGTAAATGGTGTTAATCGGCGAAGAGAAAAACTAAAAGACTATCACATTCAATTAATAAAAGGTAGAAGTCAAAAAAACAATTTATTTATTTAAATATTTTGTAAACTATCAGGAGGGTTTTACTAATTTTTAACTATTCTTTTTAGAAGCATATGTGTTTTGGTTGAAAGCCAAATATAATTTGGTAAAGGATTTGACGAAAGAAAAATTTGACAAACTAATATGGGATGCAGAACATTCTGATGAAGATCACAAAAAATTTAAAAGGAATTTAACTATAAAGATAAATAATTTAAGCGCGAATGGTCGCTATCCACAGGTTCTTCAGCAGCATGAGAATTTACTAAATAAAGACGCAGAATATAAACGTCGATTCGAACAATACCAGCGTTTATTAGAAATTTAAAATCAGTTTCTGAAATATAACAAATATCAAAAGAATACTTCTAAAAAACTGTTCAAGTAAATGTAGTATAGTTTTTAATAAATTGTTAATAAATATCAGACTCAAAGATTAATTTTTCTAATCAAAAATGTGTAGGATATATAAATTCCTTAAATAATGCATTAATGTGTTATTAATTATGATTCTTTACGTTATTTTATAATTCACCTTTTGTATCATATAATTATTATTTTATCTTAAATATTTTTTTCGCAATGACATGAATATACAACTGCGATCAGTATAAAATATTTTATATACTTCACCTAGCATATAATAAGTGTAAGATATAGTTACATCTTTATTTTGTATTTACGCTTTTCGTACGCTCATAACTGTTTTAGGGAAAATAAAGTTAAGCAAGATTTAGATGCTTTTTTTGTGAAGCGAAGTATGTGTAAAGTTAAAAATTATGTGCCTTAATTAAAAATAACTACAAACCTTTTTATTTGTATTATCTTAAATACTTTTTTAATTAAAGTACCAGAAACTAATTATTTTACTAGGTGAAGTATACAATGCCATTTTTAATAGAATGTCGACCCTATATCGATGGGCCATTTCTTCCCGTATAATTTTTAGAAATACATATACAATTTTTTATCATACAGAAGACCACGTAGATAAGTCATGAGATTTTGCAAATTACAAGTGATAAGGAAAAATTATTTGCAGCATCTGATGGATAATTTCGTGACAATCAAGCCCATATAAAAACACATTTTTCATAAAAATTTAGATATAGAGGTTTTTGGTCTGTAGGACAGTATTTATTCCTTCGGTATATTTTCAATCTAAAACTCAATTTTTACTATCAAGGATGCATATACATGTGGCATAAGAATATTCTTATGCCATAAATTCTGATTTTGCTCATTTTACCCCATATGACTTATTAACATTAACTCATCAGAATACCCATAACGTAAACCCTGCACCAGTTTTTATTTTTGAAGGTTTTTATACTACCAACCATACAGCATGCGTCAGAACTAATAGTAGATTTGGTAAAAAAAAATTAAAAATATCGTCCACTATCACATCCAGTATTATAGACCCTACGCTGCATTAAAAATAAATTAGGTAAAAAATGAAGAACTTACCTTATTATTTCAATAAACTTGGTTTAATAAACAATTTTATAGCTTACTGGAAACATTATGCATCCTCAGAATCTTGTTCAATTTAAGATATTATGTACGTTTAACAACACAAAACTTTGAAATTTTCTCCCCAAAAAATAACTTTAAAATTTTTATGAATGTCGAAAAAATTACAATATATATCATGTGATATATTACATCAAATATCACATCATATATTGTGTACTATAGTACATAATATACTGCATAATATCTTAATTAATATATTATTTTGTATACTACATACTAAATCACAAAAAATTTTCACCTGTGATACCTCATTTATTTCCATGAAAGTACTTATACTTGAAAGTATGGTTTTTACTCGATATCTCGAATCTGATACTTAATTTTTTGAAAATTTTTTTCCTAAAATTTTTTTCACAAATAAATACAAAAAATACGAAACTTTTTTTTCTTTTTGGACGTAGTACCTAATTTATTTCCATGGAAGTACTAGTTTTAAGAACCTCGTTTACAGTAATTTTTTGGAATTGATACTTAATTTTTTCAAAATTTTTATTCTCTAAATTAAAAAAAAAGAAAAATAAAAAAAATTGCAATATTTTTTTGGTGTAATACCTCTTTTAATTCTATGAAAGTACTAATATTTTAAAATATTGTAACCAGTGATATTCCAAAACAATTATCGAACGAATACCTAACTTTTTTTTCCAAAAATTTTTTTATTAAAAAAATCTCAAAATACTTTTTTTTTTTTAATTTGGATGTAATACCTCATTCATTTCCATGAAAGTACTTATACTTGAAAGTATGGTTTTTACTCGATATCTTGAATCTGATAATTAATTTTTTGAAAATTTTTTTCTTCAAAATCTTCGTTACAAAAAAATACATAAAACATCAAATTTATTTTTCGTATTGGACATATCTAATTTATTTTAATGAGAGTACAAATTTTATAAATTTAGTTTATAGTAATTTTTTGTATCCGGCCGATCACAATTTTTTTTTTATTTTGATATAAATTATAACACACAAGAAAGAATGATGGAAATCTTGCCTCTTTTTGACTTCCTCTTCCAATTATTCTGTTCGTTGCTATGTTTATTTATGTATGCAGCTTAATGAAATTATAAACAATAATAAACAGCCTAAAAATATTAAATGGTTATGTTTGCATTTTAAAATTAAGATGCCAACCATTTTAAAATTAAGTTGCCAACCATTTCTTTGACAAAACAAAAAAATCATGTTACTCAATATTTTAATTATTAAGGGATAAAATTTTTTGAAATAATAACAGCCTTTACGAGCAAATTTTATTGAGGGATAATTATATATTCTAATAAAATTTTACAAAAAAATAATAAAATTAGCTTTTTTTATATTTATCTCTTTTTAATTATGCAAAAATGATTTAAAATCCATTAACGCCGGCGCGATCAATAAATGGACGCTAGAATTTTTACTTTAATAACAAAATGATCTTAATGGTCTACTTTACCTACTAAAAAAGAAAAATGTATGTATAATTGCATGGTTGTAATCAATAATATTTATTGCATATTGAAGTTTAAAGACCATTGTTTGAGGAACCTCAGTGCCAGCTAGTTGGCAGGGTATTTTACAAATTTATACATTTTTAGATTATAATTTAAGTAATTTGTTATTAATTTATTAATTTTTATAAAATGCAAAATGTAAAAATAAATAAAGCGTTTTTAATAAAAGTTTAACTGAGTACGTATAAATTAGTTCCAAATCGAGTAATATCATATGCAACCGAAAATTTTATCAGGTTTATAAAATATTTCACCTTTTAATCAAATTTAAAAAAAATTTTATTTTTTCCAAAAATAGTAAAAATTGAATATCTCCAAAAGTACGATGGCTGAGTTGCAAAACTATGGTATGGCCTATGTCACCTATACAGAATTTTTTTCTACACTGAAAAAAAATTCCGGTTGCCGCAACCGGAATTCCGGTTTTAATAAATAATTTTTTTTTACGCCAAATGATTATTAAAACCTAATATGCAACGACTCCATGCATGAAAATTGATGTTTAAAAAAAAGTTTTAAAATTTTGTAAACTTTTTAAAATTTGCGTACATTATTTGTTTAAACTAATAGATAACTACTTTTAAACACCTTTAACTATTTTTTTAAATTATACATTTTATTTTTGAATTTTTTTAGGAATGGAAATAATATTGGAGGAACCTAATTTATTTCAAAAAAATGATCTTTACTATTTTCTAAAATCAAACCAAATAAGAAAAATAATCTTAAATAATTATAAAAAAATGATATAGACATTGATTTCTTTGTGCTGGCAGAGTTAATACTCAGAGAGAAAATGAAAAGAGATCCTATTAATTTTAAGTATATAATCATTTTTTTTAAATAAAAGAATAGAGATATTTATAAATTTAAAATTTTAATACATTTTTAATCAGTAGTTAATTTTAATGAAATATTTTTATTTACATGATGAATTGTCCTTTTTTGATTTAAAATTTTTTGTTAAACTAGAATATTAAGAGCTCGACTTGCTGAATTAGCTAGCCACATTTATTTATACAATATTTACATAAAATTTTAATGTACTAATATTATAAAAAAATAGTTAAGGTCTTAAGAGCGGTAGAATTAAAATGCAAAAAAAAAGCTAAAACTTGGAGGAAGTAAAGTAAATATAATTTAATTTTATACGTAATTTTTTTTTTTATAATTGACCGAATAGTTTTTGAGAAAATAAATAAATAAAAAATAAATTAACACAGGCTCTTATGGGGAATTTTAAAAAATGAAAAAAAAGCATTTAAAATACAAAACTTAGATATTTTTTTTTATGAGTAGATAAATAAAGTCCTAATAAATAAAAAGAGACCTTAAAATTTACAATTGACCATCATTTTTTATGGTTTTACTTAAAAAAATGTATAAAAAATTAACGTTTATTCTGCTATTGAGGTAGAGTCATTTATTATATTTTTTTATTAATTTATTTTCTTTATAAATAATTAAATAATAATGTTTAAATAATAAATAATTTATTTAATGCCAAAATTAAGTTAATAAAATTCATTTTTAAGCTTTGAATAGTAATAATTAAGTATTATTTAAAAAATTTTTTTATTTATTTTAAGTTGCAATCCGTATTTTTTTACATGAGTAAGACAAGGATGCCGATAGGCAAAATCCTAACGCTCTTAAGACCTTAAAGGCGTATAAAAATTGTTATCTATTAGATTAAAAAAATAATGCGTATACGCAACTTTTGAAAAGTATAAAAAAATTTAATAACTTTTTTTTAAATATTAATTTTTATGCATGGAGTTGTTGTGTATTAGGTTTTAATAATCAGTTTACGTAAAAAAAAAATTATTTATTAAAACCGGAATTCCGGTTGCGGCAACCGGAATTTTTTTCGAGTGATATGTTTTAAAAGAATTAAACTCAAAATAATTCCTTTTAAAAAAATTAAATAAACATTCATTCTTTTTTGGGTAACAAAAAATTCTTTTAGGTTTGGTGTGTATAAGATATGAGCAATTATTTTAAAAGTGCTACTTAATTTGAGCCTGGAATCGTAATTTTTTTTTTGAGGGCACATCGATATGACCCGTGTTTTCAGATAGTTTGAACCTTCAGAAAACCGAAAAAAATCGTGAACAAGAAATCGGCGATAGGTGCCAAAAAGATTTGTTCACTTTTATGTCAAAAACCGTGTTTTTCGTATCTGAGCTACCCTAAATTTTTAAAATAACTTTTTAGATAAATAAAATTTTAAAAAATAGATAAGAAAATCTGATTACCAGGGAAAAACCACTCCAGAAGAAAAAAAAACTTATCTTTTTACGATGAAATTTAGCCAAGTTATCGTCAATTTAAGATTTTGCTCAAATTCGTCTTAAAAAATATTCAGATTTTATTGAAAAAAGCCTGTTTCTGAACTTTAAACATGCATTACTCGCTTGATTTTCATCGTAAAATAATAATTTTTTTTTAAAAATCTATTAATTTTTTCCTGGCAATTCATTTCTTTAAGAAAAAAATTATTTTTATTGACAAAATTTTAATTTTTAGATCAAAAACTGTGTTAAGTAAATCTTGCTATTTACAGTTTTCAAAGGCTTTTGACCTAAAAATTGAAATTTGGTCAATAAAAACGATTTTTTTTCTTAAAGAAATGAATTGCCAGGAAAAAATTAATCGATTTTTAAAAAAAAATTATTATTTTACGATGAAAATCAAGCGAGTAATGCATGTTTAAAGTTCAGAAACAGGCTTTTTTTAATAAAATTTTAATATTTTTTAAGACGAATTTGAGCAAAATCTTAAATTGACGATAACTTGGCTAAATTTCATCGTAAAAAGATAAGTTTTTTTTTCTTCTGGAGTGGTTTTTCCCTGGTAATCAGATTTTCTTATCTATTTTTTAAAATTTTATTTATCTAAAAAGTTATTTTAAAAATTTAGGGTAGCTCAGATACGAAAAACACGGTTTTTGACATAAAAGTGAACAAATCTTTTTGACACCTATCACCGATTTCTTGTTCACGATTTTTTTCGGTTTTCTGAAGGTTCAAACTATATCTGAAAACACGGGTCATATCGATGTGCCCTCAAAAAAAAAATTACGATTCCAGGCTCAAATTAAGTAGCACTTTTAAAATAATTGCTCATATGCATTTTCAGTTAATTTAGCCATTTAATTATTTGTATTGAAGACAAAATGATTAATTTTAAAGAGCAATAAATAACTTGCTTTATATTTTATTAAATAAAAATTAATTTAATAATTTATATTCGGGTCACTTTAATAATATAGAAGTATTAAGCAAACCTTCTTCCCGGTAATTTCAATCAAACCAAAAAAGTAACGAGGGAATTTTGAGTAGGAAAAAACTTGAAGCAAGGGAAAAATCGAGAAAGACTTCAAGATTATTTATAAACAAAAATTTTTTAATTAGAACAATAACAAACAATATACAATTAAAATAAACAATGCGTATTATTTAGCGCGCGCGAGAAAGAAATACATAAATTGTAGAATTCCACTTAAGGGCCACCCGTAAAGTATACTGAAGGTAAACTTTTTAAAAAATTCATAAACAAATTAACTTTTCTTTATTATTATTCCCAAAACTTTGTTAATTAACTTTCAACATTTATATATATAGGTAATAAATTAAAAAAATTAAACATTTAATTAATTAATACTGAAAAAAAAGGTAAAATATAAAGTAGTTTTTAAAATTTATTATTCTTCTTATTCTTTTTTTTTCTAAATTCTGTTATTGAAAAATTCTGTAAATGCAAAATAAAGTAAATGAATTTTTTAAATAAAAAATCAAGCAAAAATATGATTCATTTCCTTTATATTTGAGTTCTCATAAAAGGAGTAATATTATATGGCCAAGCATAAAAAAAATTTTATTTATAGCTATACTGCGCAGTTTTTTTATCAATCTTATGATTATCTGGGTGTCAGATTCAATAAGCTCATTGTCGACGCTTTCAAATTATTTAGTTTCAATTAGTACTTAATTATACGTTGAGAAATAATTTTTTGTTTGTGTATTCATAAATAAAAAATAGAAAAAATTTTACAGTTTTTATAAAAGCGCTTAGTTCGTTGTTCGGTGCTAAAAACTATTTTGATTTAAAAAAATATTAAATAAATACTTTTGATTTCGAAAAATGTTTAAGAAAATTCCATTTACTATTGAAAATAAACTTTCTTTTAATGTATCTTTTAAGATTCTTGTGTTAATGTTATTATTTTTCAACAAAATTTCAACAGAATCAATTTTTGAATGCAATAGTGATGAAAAATGCAAATGTGATAAATCTGCGACGAACTATATTTTAAAATGTAAAAATGGAAGTTTTATTCAATTTTTCCCAGATAAATTTTTAAATAAAATGGAAACTATTCACGTATTAAGTTCATTAAACATACATTTAAAAAAGCGAGATTTCGAAGTTTATACAAAATTACAGAATCTTTATTTAGATGACATGAAATTCAAAAAAAATGACGAAAATCTCACAGAAGGTCTTATTCTTACTTCAGGATTATTTGATAATTTAAAAAACTTAGAGTTTTTAACAATTGAGAATGACAATATTAAAGAAATTCCAGAAAAACTTTTTCAATATACGCAGAAATTATGGAGTTTATCATTAAGCAAAAATTCTTTGGAATATTTGTCTCCTAATCTATTTCAAAATCTTACTGAATTAAATAAATTTCTTATCGATAAAAATAAACTGAAAATTTTGCCCAAAGGAATATTTAAATATAACAAACAACTTTCAGTAATTAGCTTATCTAACAATCATCTTACATCGATTCCTGAGTAAGTCCTTTTAAAAAACTGATAACTAATTTGTGTAAACACAAACTAAATGCATGGAACATGTTTAATTACTACAACCAGTACAACTAAGTGCTGGGTATAATACATAAATGTTAAGCAAGTTCCATTTAACCGCCTCCCCCCTCAAATCGAAAATATTTTACCCCCTTGATTTTCATATTTCTAGGATTCCACTCCCTGCAAACACGTTCCATGTTAATATTAAATTTATATTAACATGCGATTAACATGGAACATGTTCATTGGATGGGATATTTGAAAAGCTTGGCTTGGCAGGGGGGGGGGGTGACAAAGTGACGTTTTTAGGGGGGGGGGGGTGAAATGGACTTAGAATATTTTCAATTTAGAGACTTAGAATAATTTGAAGGCCCTGATAACAACAACAACTTAGAATACTTTAAGTTTATGGACTTAGGCTAGTATATATTTCAGGATTTATTGTAATTTCGGTTGTTTGATTTATTACTATTATGAGTAAACATGTTCCATGCTCGTTGTTTGTGTAGTTACGCAAACTGGTTATAAATTTTTTAAATTTATTATCTGCTATATAATTAAAATGTTTTAGTGGCGTTTTTGATCAATTAAAAAATTTAAAATATCTGGATCTTTCAAGTAATCTGATCAAATATATTCATGAAAAAGCCTTTCCAATAAATTGCAATTTAAAGGACGTTAATTTGAATAACAACGAATTATCATTGCCAGAAAATTTTAGTGAAAAATACAGTAAATCGCCATTTATGAATTGCATCAATCTTGAATTTTCAAATTTGGATAATCAAAATGTCAGTGAAATCTATCTTCGTTGGATTCAAAAGAAATCAAGAGAATTACTGACTCAAGAAGTACAATCCATAGATATGGTAACATCCGAATCTTCACTAATCGTAGTACATACTACGAGTACGTAAAATTTTACAAATAAATTTAAAATTAATAATTGTTTTTAATTAATATTTGCATTTATGTTTAGACTCAAGCCTTGAAAATTCGTCTTTAACCTATGAAGAAATTACCAACAATAATACCAGTGTAACTGAAGATATAAATTTTCAAAATGAAAATTTAATAAATGGCACTCTGGAGATGCAGAACAAAACAGAAATTGAAAAAATTGAATTGATAATAAATAGCACAGAAATCGAAGCAAATTCAAATTCAAAGGATGACTTGAAAGGTATTACAATAATCATCATGTTACTTAATTATAATATTTAGGTATTAACTATGTAATTAAATTTTTAATAGAAATTAATTCATCTATCAAGAAGCTGGAGTCCAAAATGGAGAATAATAACTTAAAACTAATAAACATTCTTAAAAATTTGAATGAAAAAATAACTGAAATTGATAACACTTTAAAAAATAAAACCAATACTAACTGTAATTATGAATTCCTAATTGTAAAAAAATTTATGAATGCTTAAAATAAAAAAATTTTAGGTAAATATGAATAGGATAGAATTTATCAACTATTATATATTTACACATGAAAATGGGCGAAAGAGTCGTACTAAATAATATTTAAAATAATTAAAAATTGTAAATTTTAAAAATTTTCTTACATTTGTACCATACATACAGGTGTGTTGAATTTATTAAATAAAATTATTTTACTAATTGATTTCAGCTGTACTTTACACAATTATAAAAATAAAACCTAAAATGGGGCAGTTCTGGCGATTTAAGAGCTTTCAGATATTTTGTCTAATTTATCTTAAAACTTCGAGCTCATGTAGTGGCCTTCAAGAAGTACATAAAAACTGCGAATTTAATTTTATAACAAGAGAAATAAATATTTGATTATTATTTTATCTTTTTTAAATTAAATATTTTTAATAGTATTTCTTGTAGTCAAGTAATTATAAAACATATGATTTTTTTTTTTAAACAGTTCTTATTATTGTAAAAAATGTTGATATTAAAATTTCTTATTATATAATTTTACTTTTACAAAGAAATGTGCCCTTTCAAGTTTACGTTTATAATTAGTATACATTATTTTTTATTTTATTTTACTTGTTTTTAGTTCATTCTTTAGCCCAATGTACTATCTAAGTATTTTTTAAGGTCGAATATCATGTTGGGAGATCAAACAAATTTTACAAAATTGGTTTAACAATTCAAGCAAGCTCCCAAGCATTCAAGCTCTCCAATAATGATATCAAAAAAAATTTTTCTTTGATATAAAATGTTGTGAAATTCTAATTCAACATACAAATACAATACAAATGAAATATTCTACAAGAACTCAAATTTAAAACAAATCAGTTTGAAATCAATAATTAAACGAAGAAATATGTTTATTTTTCTGTGCGTATGAATTCGGTAATAATAAATATTTCTATAGACGAGATTAAGAAAGTTTTTTTCTTTACAAAGGGCAATATTGATGGCCTCTAAGAATCGGAATAGTCATTATATTGCCCATTAGTAAAAAAAAAAAAAAAACAGATTAAATATTTAATTTTTATTTTATCTTTTTTAAGTTTTTATTTTAATTCATATCTAAATATTGCGCAATAAAAGCGTTTAAAAATTAGTATAGATTAAGACGCGAGTCAATGCTAGAATCATTTTTATAAGTTAAGAATTTTTTTTGTTTTAATTTGCCAAAGAAATCCTTTGCAATATGTTTTATAATTCAAGTACACGATTTAATAAAAAATTATTTAGTCTTAAAGTGTTTTTATCATTTTTCATTTATTTTTTTTTAACATTATACGATGGCGTGGATGCGACATCATCAACTATTTGTGAAATTTATAATAAATGCGATTGTAAAGAAACTGAAATTCACGAAACTTCAATTACTGAAATTCGGATAGCTTGTTATGATGAAAAATTTCCATTCACAGGAATAATTTTATACAATAAAAAATATGAAAGTTATCGCATTCAAATATTTAAAGTAAGAGAAGACACGCCAAATACTGCCTCAACTATTCATCATACAACTATAACAAATAGGCCTAATCTGTGGACCTCAACCAAGACCACAACTAAAGTTTATAATAAACCTACATCAACTATTCATTACACTACAACGAAGAGGCCTAAACTGGGGACCACAACCGAGACCACAACTAAAGTTTATAATAAACCTACATCAACTATTCATTATACTACAACGAAGAGGCCTAAGCTGGGGACCACAACCGAGACCACAACCAAAGTTTATAATAAACCTACATCAACTATTCATTATACTACAACAAATATGCCTGATCTGTGGCCCCAGCAAACTGAAGATATTGAAGATTCTTATAAACCTACAACAATTGATTCTAATTTGCGGGGAGACAAGGATGTTATGTTTGGGTCGATAAAGTTTCAATGGAATTCTGAATCGAGGATTGAAAAAATATTAGAAAATTTCATAGAAAGTATAAAAATAAAATAACTAAAATTCGGTAGATGAGAAGGTTTCTAATAACGATTAAGATTTCGCAAATTAACGTTCCTTTTCGATTAGTGGGTTCGTGATGTAATATTTTTATGAAATTATAAGATTTTTTTATGAATAATAACTTCAAATGAGTATGTGGAGAAACTTTTTTATTCAACGGTCCGAAAACGCGTTCCTCGGCCACTGCGCGACTGGCAAAGGCGTATTTTTTCGCAACTGACGCAGACATAACTTATTTTTTAAACAAGGGACAAAATATTGACCTTGCATGCAGTTGTATGAACGAGCGAGCGTACCGAGTGTCAAAGGCCGAACCCCGTATTTTCCTTTGTGATTTAAAACATAGTTTTACGTATGAAGGACAAAAAAAATAAGACGGCTTACACGATTTCGCGTTTAAAAGAATGCACTGACAAAAATCCGTTTTCGGTACTCAACGATTGAAAATTACTTAAATTAAATGTTCAAATACAGACTTTGAAATAATTTATTATTATCTCTCATCTACCTTACTAATTCAAATAAATGCTAAAAAAATTTAATTTTTTAGAGATCCCAATAATAAATGGTTTAGATTTAAGTTCTACAAGAATTGAGTTTATTCCAAAAAATTTTTTTAAATGCAGAAATGATTTAGATAATTTACATCTTACTCAAAATCTTATAAGAAAACTTGAAACTGGTACATTTGATCGAGTTGATAAACTTGTTCACTTAGATTTGTCATCTAATCTTATTGAAACTATAGAATACGGTGCATTTAGGAATCTGACTAAATTAAAAGTATTAAATCTTTCCAGTAATAAAATTTATTATTTACCGAAAATGGTATTCAATGATTTAACAAGCTTAGAATAGTCTTTTTAGAAATTACCTTATACTGTTTGAGGAAAAACTTTTTGAACATACACATGCACTCAAATTATTAATTTTAAGTGATAATGGCATAGGTGTACTTTATGATACTAGAGTAGGCTATGGCTATAATTCATATGAAATTATTTTTCAAAATCTTACCATATTATCTAAACTCAGTCTAGACAGAAATGAATTGATAAAATTACCAAGGAAAGTTTTCCAATACAATGAAAATATTCAAGTTTTAGATTTATCGTTTAATTTCCTTACAACGTTACCAAAGTAAATTTTCTAATTATAATTTATATGCAATTATTATTTTATACCTATAAAAGTTTTGTTTATTTTAGTGGTATTTTTCAAAATTTAACAAATTTAAAAAAAATTTATCTCAACGACAATCGTATTAAATATACACGGTAGAGCTGCTTTGGTTGAATATTCAACCAATTGGTTGAATTTCGCAGTTTTTGGTTGAATTTTCAACCAATTGGTTGAATATTAAACCAAACACTGCGATTTTCAACCAAAAACTGCGATATTCAACCAAAAACTGCGAAATTCAACCAATTGGTTGAATATTCAACCAATTGGTTGAATTTTCAACCAAAACTGGTTTAATTTTCAACCAAAACTGGTTTAATTTTCAACCAAAAGCTAAAATACAAAATAAAAACGATGTTTTTATAGTACAGGGTATAAGAAATGATCAGGGCATCCATTAAAAGTGAATGAATTTTATTATATTATTGTAATTAGTAATTTTTTATGTACATAGTATGATAAATTTTTTTAAACCTAATATTGTATGCTTTAACTTCCTGTCGTTTTACCTAATTTTTTTTTTAATAATCAAATTATTTTTTTTTATTAATTACTTTATATATGTTTCAAGAGTATGTAAAAAAAATTTATTTTCAAATCTTTCTTGTTAAATATAGTTAGAAATTATTTCGGAACTGGTCATTGATAGAAATTATGAGCAAAGTTGGCTAATATCCGCGATTATTTATGACGCCAAATTTAGCCGTGCCAAAATGGTAAAAAATGGCAAATCAGACAAGCAGCAGGGGTAAAATCAGCTACGGGTTCATTATGAAAACCAAAAAGATAACTTTATGGCTAAAAAATAACTGATAACTTATAAGTCTATACTTAAATATACAAAAAAACTTTGTATTCTTATTTAGAAAACTATGTTTTTACACCTTCTAATTAAGATTTCTCTAAAACTACGTGACCGATTTTATTTTTTTTGATATAGAGTTTTCTGTTATAAATTTCTCTAACGAATAAAAAAATTTATAACCGGTTTGTGTAACTACACAACCAACGAGCATGGAACATGTTCATGTCACTCATAACAGTAATAAATCCAAAAACCGAAATTACAATAAATCCTGAAATATAAATTATCGTAAGCCCACTTCAAATTATTCTAAGTCCCTAAATTAAAAATATTCTAAGTCCATTTCACACCCCACCCCCTGCCTAGCCAAACTTTTTCAAATACCCTATCTAACGAAGATGTTCCATGTTAAAATAGGCAAGGGATCTGATCATCACAAAATTATTCGACAAATCAATAATTCTACACAAGAAAGTTTTTCGGAATCGTTCTACACCGAAAATCCTTGTACCGAAAAGATCAACACAAATTTTTTCTACACTGAAAAAAAATCCGCTTACGGCAAGCAGAATTCCGCTTGTGGCTAGCGGAATTTTTTTTCTTTGCAAACAATTGCAAATGACTTGAAACGTAAAGAAAATTTAAAAAAAACATTTTTTCTTTTCTTTTTCCAAAATTTTCTCAAATCTCGTCATACCGAAATACGCATATCCCAAGTAAGCGGGAAAAAATTTTTTTTTTAATTTTCTTTACGTTTCAAGTCATTTGCAATCGTTTGACGAGAAAAAAAATTCCGCTTGCCGCAGGCGGATTTTTTTTTCAGTATAATCGAAATATTCAATACGCTGTTGTAAGTGATATTTATTTACGCTAGCATACGAAAGAAATAAGTGTTGAATACTTTGACTAAAAAAAATTTGTGTTATTTTTAGCACAACGATTTTTGGTATAGAACGATTCCGAAAAACTTTTTTGTGTAGAATAATTTTGTGTTGATCAGATCTCTTGCATTAAAATAAATAATTTAATAACTAAAAGTACCGAAAAAATTCATCGAAAACTTTAAAGCCATTTTACTCGAAACAACGTTTTTGAAAAGTAATGCACACGATTGCGCGATAAAATCTGCACCAATTTACTTTAAACTTACTAAGCAACTTAATGAATGCACTAATTTCGGGATGTCGTCGAGTTTTAGTATTTTTATGTTTTAAAAAAAATTTTACAGCTACTTTTGCTCGAAAATTAAAGGCTTTTTATTTCATCTTAACTTTCTCTAGGTAGCCGCCATTTTGTTATTCTATATCGTATGATAACCTTTTTAATTAGTCATTCCTCAGTTTCAAAGCCAAAAGAAGTAGTACATAAAAAATTACTAATTACAATAATATAATAAAATTCATTCACTTTTAATGGATGCCCTAATTATTTCTTACCCTGTACTATAAAAACATCGTTTTTATTTTGTATTTTAGCTTTTGGTTGAAAATTAAACCAGTTTTGGTTGAAAATTCAACCAATTGGTTGAATATTCAACCAATTGGTTGAATTTCGCAGTTTTTGGTTGAATATCGCAGTTTTTGGTTGAAAATCGCAGTGTTTGGTTTAATATTCAACCAATTGGTTGAAAATTCAACCAAAAACTGCGAAATTCAACCAATTGGTTGAATATTCAACCAAAGCAGCTCTACCGTGTATTGAAGATCAAGCTTTTCCGAAATTCTGTCAATTATGGGATGCTAATTTAGCTAATAATGAAATATCTTGGTCAAATGACTTTATTGAAGAAAGCGAAGGTCTATCACCGTTTGCAAATTGTTATCAACTACAAAAATTAGATTTTGCTAACAATAATATAAGCAAAATTTATAAAGATTGGAAATTGATGGAAAAATTGGAGATACTGGATTTGACTAATAATTCATTTACCTTCTTGAGTATTGATGTAAATTTTTTATATATAATAGAATTTTCGTAAAAGAGAAAAATTTTTACTTTATTTTTTTGTGTTACAGTACCAGAATTTTTCATTTTTCAGCTCTAAAAAAATTCATATATTTCTTAATAACAACAGTATTTCTCAAATTTCATTTTCTCGAAAATTCTTGCAAGATAAGAATCTTCCGAACAATGTACAAAATTTTATTCACCTTCAGAATAATCCAATAAAGTGTGACTGTAAACTATCAAATTTGTTAAAATATTCGGAAAAAACAAAACATCAGGATGTGAGAGTAATTAATTTTGACAATTTTTCTTGTCACTTTTTGGATTCTTACTCAAAAAGCAAAAATTTTAATAAAATTACCGATTTAAATTTTGCTACTTACACATGTGAGTCAGAATTTTCGAATTCAACGTCCAATAGCGTTTGTGGAAATAATGGCGCTTGCGATTGTAGAAACCGACCATTTGATCAAACATTGTTAGTTAATTGCTCTCACAGAAATTTATCAAATTTGTCAGATATTCAATGGAATTTTAACTCATCAAACATCGAATTGTATTTACAAAATAGCCAAATTAAAAAAATTCCAAACATTCAAGAGCTTGGATATGATAAGATCAGGATATTAGATTTATCCAATAACTTGTTCAAACAATACGATGAAAAACTTTTAATTTACAATATTGAGGTAAGAAACCGCTAACAGAGAATATAAAATTTTAGAATAAATTAATTATTAAGATTTTTAATTCTAGGAATTAAGTTTAGCTAACAACAATTTAACTTTTGATGCATCGATCTTCAAAAAATACGTGCTTAGATTTAAAAAATTAATTTTAGATAAAAATTTTCTGAAATGTGAATGTTCGTTAAAAAATTTGTTATACTCGAATTTCAGCTCTGACAACATATCCATCGATCAAATAAAGAAGATCAACTGCACAGAGGGAAAGAAAACATTCAATGATTTTATTAATGAAAACTGCTTACAGCTAGATTCAGATCAAACATCTATGATAATTATATCATCAGCAACTTTAATTACTATTATTTTAATTTTGGCTCTAATTTTATTATTTTATATCTACAAACTTGAAATAAGAATATTTTTATATTCACATAATTATTGCACGTGCTTCATTTCAATGGGCGATTTAGATGTTAATAAAAAATATGACGTGTTTCTTAGTTATTGTCACAAGGACGAAGATTTCGTTTTAAATGAAATCGTACCAAAAATTGAACAAGATCCAAGAAATTTTAAAGTTTGTATTCATGTTCGTGATTGGAAGGCTGGAGAATGGATTCAAACAAATATTATAAAGTCTGTTGAAGAATCAAGGCGAACTCTGATCGTTTTATCAAAAAATTTTATTAAAAGTAAATGGGGAATGCTGGAATTTAAAACTGCCCATACCCAGATGATAAATGAAAATCGTGGAAGAGTTATTTTAATATTATACGGCGATATCGGAAAAATTGACAAACTTGATTCTGAACTTAGAAGCTATTTAAGAATGAACACTTACATCGAGTGGGGTGACGGATATTTTTGGAAAAAGTTATTTTACGCAATATCGTGTGCAAATAACGAACTACCAATTAAGCAGTTATAATAAATCCACTTTTAATTATTTCAATCTAAAAGACTGATTAGAATAATTTTTTTACAAATGTATACATTTTCAGATTATAATTTAAGTAGTTTGTTATTCATTTATTAATTTTTATAAAATGCAAAATGTAAAAATAAATAAAGCGTTTTTAATAAAAATTTAACGGAGTACGTATAAATTAATGCTAACTCAAGTAATATCAAATGCGACCGAAAATTTTCTTATGTTTATAAAATATTTCACCTTTTAATCAAATTTTAATAAAATTTTATTTTTCCCAAAAATAGTAAAAATTTAATATCTCCAAAAGTACGATGGCTAAAAAACTTTGGTATGGCCTATGTAACCTATACAGAATTTTTTTCTATACATTAAAACTGGTTTTATGTTCTTTCATTCATGGATTCTACCCTGTTGATGAAACACATACACACAGACGCACAAATAAATTATCAAAAATACCAGTTTCAAATATATTTTATACAATTTTAAAGGTTCGTCCGTTTTGAATAAAAATTGAAGAAAATACGTCAGAATTAGTGCCAAATCAAATGCTATAAAGTGTAAACGTAAAATATCTGAATAGGGTATTTCATTTTTTGTTAAAAATTTTTTGAAATTTCATCAAGTTCAAAAACATTAAAAATTAAATATCTCAAGAATTATAGGATAACTGGGCAAAAAATCTATGACCTATGTCACCCTGAGACTTCCTTTCTATATTTTGACACAAATTTCATGTCAATTTGTTCGGTAATTCTTGAAAAAGGGTACATTAGGGCACAGACAGATAGGCATACATACAAATAAATTTTCAAATACATATAGTATGAAGATCGCCGGTCTTCAAAATCATGATCAACGAACCTGAAAATGAAAGTGAGGTACCAAAAATAGGCTCAATCAGCAAATGTTTTCAAGAATTTATCTAACTTGAAAATTTTTCGTCGATTTTTTATGATATAGGTTTGATTACTCAAAACTGGCCATCCAAAAATTGATGAAATCTTAAAAATCGGTTTTAGTAACTGAAATTACATACCTTTCACCGAGGTAGATTCATTTCCGTTTAGGTAAAATTTTTACATTTAACATTGCTCAGCATTATTAAATTCAAGTGAATCATATGTTATCGATATGAGAATTTAAGCTAATTCTTACCATTTTAGAGAAAAATTTTGGCGTAATTAAATGCAAATAAAAAAAAATATTTAATTTCCAAAAAAATATAACTTTAAAAATTTTTTTATGCTATAAATAATCGTAAACCTTGGTGAATACGTAAAAAATATTTGACTAATTTTTTTATCTTTTTTAATTAAAATTTTTGTAATTATATTTAAAAATTAGTATAGTTTGAAACAAGAACCAAACGCAGAGTATCAGAATCTTATTTTTTTTAACAAAAATTTTAAAAATTACGGTAAAAATTAAAATCAGTCGAAAATCATTAACAATATGTTTGTTAATTTTAGTAATCAGTCTAATAAAAAAATTTATGTTTCTTTGTGTACTTTTTTCTTGTTAACAATATTAAGTGAAGTGTATACAGAGTCTTTAGCTATTTGTAAAATTTATAATGAGTGCGAATGTCAAGAAACTGAAATAGATCAAAGTTCAGTTATAAAAATTGAAATTCGCTGTGAAAATAAGACACTCCCATTTACAGGATTAATAGAATACAAAAAAATTGATGAAAGTTATCGAATTCAAATAACTGAATTAAAAAAAAATACCACCACAGTATATACTACTACTGATTACAGTATACCGGCTTATGACATTATTCCGGATGTGGATATTAGATTTGGAAAAGCTAACGAAACAGACTATGATGATAATATGCCTAATAAAAATAATACAAAAGACTATAATCGCAATCATGGATCGATTACAATTGAATTTTCTGATGAATCAAATATGAAAGAAATATTTGGATATTTTATCGAAAGTATAAAAACAAAAATACACTAAAATACAAATACAAATAATTTATTGAAAAAGAATATGTTTTTTTTAGATTTACCACCGTCAGCAAGGGGTTTTAATTTAACTTTAAATAACTTTTTTAATGGTATCCCTCCAAAACTTTTTAATAATAAACAAAATTTTGAATATTTAAATCTTAATAATAATAATATGAAAATAATTAAAGATGAAACATTTGTTGGGCTGGATAACCTCAGTTATTTGAATTTATCAAATAATATTATTGAAGATATAGAAGATGACTCATTTAGAAATCTTAAAAAATTAGAAATATTAGATCTTCACTCTAATCGGATTTCTTATTTACTGATTGATGTATTTGAGAGTTTAATTAGTTTGAAACATCTAGATCTGAATGATAATTCTTTTTTGGATCTTGAAGAAGTACTTTTTGAACGTAAAAAAAATAATATAATTAACTTTTCAAGATGGAAATGGTCTGCTGCTATTTATCAGAATTTAATTTTATTATCCAGACTTGATTTAAGTAAAAATCAACTAACTAGTCTACACGAAGAATAATAAAAATATAGAAATTTTAGACTTATCATTTAATAACCTTAGTAGGATACCAGAGTAAATATCAATTATAATTATAAATACTTTAACCAAATGTAATATCAAACAATTCATTCTTCTTATTTCAGTAACGTTTTTTCTAATTTAACAAATTTAAAAATAATTAATCTTCAAAATAATCACATAAAATATATTCAAGAACAAGCTTTTCCTAAATTTTGCCAAGTCATGGATGCAAATTTTGCTAATAATGAAATATCATGGCCGGCTAGTGCAGATTCGTCGCCTCTTGTAAATTGTAATCAACTACAAAAGTTAAATTTTTCTAATAATAACATAAATAAAATTTATCATGACTGGAAATCGTTAAATCATTTAGAAAAACTTGATTTGAGTCAAAATTCGTTTACAAACTTAAATATTTCTGTAAATATAAATTTTTATACAAAAGTTGCAATAATAATATAATCCTATTTTAATTAACTTACTTTTTATGGTTTTTACAGGATCAACAATTTCCATTTTTAAAATCTAAAAAGATCGATATATTTTTTAACCAAAACAACATTTCTCAGATAACATTTTCGCGGAAATTCTTGCAAAATAAGAATTTTTCGAATAATGTACGATATTTTATTCACCTTCAGAATAATCCAATAAAGTGTGACTGTAAACTATCAAATTTGTTAGAATATTTGGAAAAAACAAAACATCAGGATGTGAGAGTAATTAATTTTGACAATTTTTCTTGTCACTTTTTGGATTCTTACTCGAAAAGCAAAAATTTAAATAAAATTACCGATTTAAATTTTGCTACTTACACATGTGAGTCAGAATTTTCGAATTCTACGTCCAATAGCGTTTGTGTAATCAATGGCGCATGCGATTGTAGAACTCGACCTTTTGATCAAACATTGTTAGTTAACTGCTCTCACAGAAATTTATCAAATTTGTCAGATATCCAATGGAATTTTAACTCATCAAACATCGAATTGTATTTACAAAATAGCCAAATTAATAATATTCCAAAGTTTCAAGAGTTCGGCTATGATAAAATTAGAATTTTAGATTTATCCAATAATTTCATCAAACAATCCGATGAAAAACTTTTAATTTACAATATTGAGGTAAGAAACCGCTAACAGAGAATATAAAATTTTAGAATAAATTAATTATTAAAATTTTTAATTTTAGAAACTAAATTTTACTAACAATAGTATAACTTTTGATGCAGAAATTTTAAAAAAATACGTTCTTAGATTTAAAAAATTAGTTTTAGATAACAATTTTTTGAAATGTGAATGTTCGTTACAAAATTTGTTATACTCGAATTTCACCTCTGACAACATATCCATCGATCAAATAAAGAAGATGAATTGTTCAGAGGGGAAAAAAATATTTACTGATTTTATTAATGAAAACTGCTTAGAGCTAGATTCACTTCAAACATTTTTGATAATTATATCATCAGCAACTTTAATTACTATTATTTTAATTTTGGCTCTAATTTTATTATTTTATATTTACAAACTTGAAATAAGAATATTTTTGTATTCACATGTTTGTTGCACATGGCTCATTTCAATGGATAGATTAGATTGTAATAAGAAATATGACGTGTTTCTGAGTTACTGTTACAAAGATGAAGAATTTGTTTTGAATGAAATCTTACAGAAAATCGAAGAAGATCCAAAAAATTTCAAGGTTTGTGTTCATGTTCGTGATTGGAAGGCTGGGGAATGGATACACACAAACATTATAAAGTCAGTTGAAGAATCTAGAAGAACTCTAATCGTTTTATCAAAAAATTTTATTAAAAGTAAGTGGGGGATGCTAGAGTTCAAAACTGCCCATACCCAGATGATAAAAGAAAAAAGTACAAGAGTTATCATAATTTTGTACGGTAACATAGAAAAAATCGACGATATTGATTCGGAACTTAAAGGTTACTTGAGGATGAACACTTACATTGAATGGGGTGACCGGTACTTTTGGAAAAAGTTATTTTACGCATTGTCATGTACAAATGATCAACTGCCAAATAAGAGATTGTAAAAGCGAGCCAGATTTAAAAATTTTAAAATCGAGGTTTATTAATATTATAGATGCATCTTACTGATAAGGGTTATCTAAATCAATGTTTTTCATGTCTGTATTTGTTGTATTTCTGATAGTATATTTATTAAATAAATAAAAAAAAAATCATTGTATATACTCTAACAAAAATAACCACACAGTACAACTCCCTAAATTCAGAGAGTTATTACAACCTAAATTCAGATTCGATTATGAAAGTTTCTAATAATTTGTTAAACGTCACTGAAACATTTTTTCTAACTAATTTTTAACTCTTTGTCATATTTATTTTCAGGAATGTGTGCTTATATTGTTTCTGTGATTTTAAAAATTTTTGATTTTGAGAAAGAAATTATGCTGATAAAATGAGCCTGAAAATTAAAAAATTAAAAAGATTAATATTGTTATTTTCATTCGATGAACCTAATGTTCTATGTTTTTATATTAGTCCTGTTAAAACCGGAAGTTAAAAGCTGTTTGGTGGACTTTTTTAAAATTTTTTTGGTTGTCAGATTGCTGGAGTGTATGAACGACTTCATAATCATGGCTTTAGTTTCACTAAAATTAATTAACATAACTATTTTTGTCAAATGTGGTATGATTAACATAAAAAGAAAAAAAATCAAAATTAAAATGAATTAAAATACAATTAAAATTTGGATTATTTTTTATTCATAGAGAATGAAAAAACTAAAATTACTAATATAAATTATTACAACTGTTAATTACTACCATAAATTATTAATAAATATAATTATAATATAAATTGTAAATACTACCGTAAATTCGTCCCGTTAATTGCTTTAATAAATAAAAAAAATAAATTTTTATATCGAGAATTTTATTTATGAGAAATGAAACCCTAAATAAAATTTGCGCCTATCTATTTGCAACCCGTGCAACTTTTAAAATTTTAAAAATTAATTAAAAATTAATTAAAATCAATATAATTTTAATTACACGTACTCCGTAAAAGTCTAAAATTTAATATAAAAGAAAAAAATTAACATTTTTAATTAATTAACTATTGATATTTTCAATTTTTCGTGAAAAATAATGATACACTCTGAATAAGCTTATATACGCGCCTATATAGTTATAACCATTGTTATAACAAAACAGCTAATGAGATCTTTGTAATCTTTGTAAATAATATTGCAATTTTTTGTTATAAACCCCGAATATGAACATTACATCTAATTTTTTTAATAATATAGCTTATTTGATACTGTTTAAAATAAAAAATATTATTAATTATTAAATAGAATTAATTAAAAATAATTAAATTTCACTCTAGAAAAAATATTTTAAAATAAACAGCTTTCGCGCGCCTTAAGATTTGTTTTTCTTCTGCTATTAATATTAAGTGGACAATTTATTGATGGGATTGAGTTTCATTAAAAATAAAAAAATAAATTATTTTTTAAATAATACTTGAACTTTTATTAAAAAACCATATTTTGTCTAGGTTTTATAAAAAAGTTTTAAGGTAAGGATTAGATATAATTTATAAATTAAAGTTTCTTTTTCATTCTTCATAACCTCAAATTGTTATAACTGTCATAAATTTATTTTTTCTAATTGTTTTAAGTATAATTTAATAATGAATATATCACTTATTATAATTTTTTTCAAAACTAAAACGATTTTAAGTTAAAATAGAAAGTTATAAAGGTATTTACAAGTAATAATAAATATACTTTTCTGAATTAAATTAAAAATTAATCAATTTCTTATATACTATTAAAATAATGCTTTTAATTTATTTATTTTTTTGTAGAAGATACAAATTAAGAGCTATAGATATCTGAACTGACCAAAAATTAAATAATGTCTCAAGTGCCTTCAAAAAAAATTATGTACAATACAAGATCGAGAGGTAAAATAATATATAAATTTTTTTAATAATAAAATCTGATATGATATAAATATTTTATTTTTATATAGCGCAACTAGAAGAAGATCTAAATCAACTTTTAAATGATAAAGCTATCATAAACAAACTTGATAATGATTGCATGTTAGAAATATTTAAATATCTAAGCGTAATCGATAGGGTAAATGCATCGTTTACTTGTAAAAGATGGACATTAATTAATAAGTTATCATGGTGCAATCTAAAAGATTTAAAAGTTAATGACAAACTATTTAATGAATACCTTCAGTGTAAAGTTTCCATTAAAAAATTTCAAGCTTTTATAATTAATGTAATAAAAAATTGTGGAGATCATTTAAATTCAGTAAGTGTAAGCAGTTTTCTGAGAATAGAGAAAATATCGATTGATATAAATACAATTAAAATATTAAAAAGTATCACTAGATATTGCAAAAATATTTCTCAATTAACTTTAATCGGAAGTAATTATAATTATTTTGATAAAATACTAGAATCATTGTTTTTAAAAAATTCACAAATTCGTAAAATTCGTTTTTTTAATTTATATTTATTTGGAACTTGTTTTTCTAATTTGCAAGCAAAAGCTATTGAAGAATTCTTAATTATTGCTTGTAGATTTCATTCAACTATCTACTATTATAACTTTGTTTCTCAACTAAAAAACGTAAGAAAAATTTATATAGAGGATTCTTATTGCACCGAAGCTTTAAGAGAGTTTCAAAAAAGTAACTGCGAAAGCATTACTGATTTTCGACCTGGTTACTATGTTCCAATAAATGAGTTTTCTAATTTACTTTTAAAGCAAAAAAATTTGAAAAACCTGACTTTATCAAAAGTTGATGGAAATTTGTTGGATAATTTACATAAAGAAAATATTGAGTTTGCAAATTTAACTTTTGATAAAAGTATGGCTCATTATCCAGTTCCGGGATTCCCAAATTTAAAATTTTTAATTTCACACATTCAGTTACTTACAGATGAATTTATGAAGTGGTTATCAGAATGTAAAAATCTAAGACAGATAAGAATGGGAAGTTCAAAAATGGTGTTAACAAAAACTGGTGAAAAATATTTTAGTCAACTGAAAAATTTAGAAATCATATATTTTTCAGTTGATAAAAATATAGATAAGATATTGCAAAATTTAAGTCAATGTAAGAAATTAAAAGTTCTGGACATTTCTGGAAATGAATTAACAGAAATAGGTTTTCAAAATTTAATTTCTATGGCTAATTTATCTAGTTTAGATATTTCTAATACTGCTGTTACAGATCAGCATTTAGTTGAATTATTAAAAAAGTCATTAAAACTTAAAGAGCTTCAAGTTTGCGATTGTGAAAACGCATCCAACAAATTTATTGAAGAAATAAGTAAAATAAAAGATGATAGTAAAAGTACAAAAGTTTTAAAAATTATATATGAAAAAGGATTCAGTTATAGAAAATCAAAAATTATTCCTGAAGAATTAAAGTATATTTCACCATTAATATTATTAGAAGAATATAATTATGTAACTCGAAGTTTTTTTGGCGAAGAGAAAAATGATGATGCGTTCTTCTCGTTAGATTTTTAAAAATAAAATTGTTTGTATTTGTTTTGTAATAGTTGTAGTTTTTTTAATAAAATGATCAAATTTATATATTTTAGTTTATCCTGATATTATTATGCATACACCTACATTTTTTATTTTAAATTTAATATTTCCAAGAATAAGTACTATTTCTTTTACTTTAATTCTAAATGTTAAAGTAAAAAAATAAATATAACGATGAGAAAACTGTATAAATACTGTTTTACGTTCCAATATATTAATCAAACAGTTTGATGAGTTTATTTTAAACAAGAAATACTTTCTTAATGTAACAAAAAACAATTTTTTCATTTTTATTATCTGTTTCTGAGAGCTGTGTCTCCCTTTGTCACACAGAATAATTGAAAAAAGTTAAAAAATGGACGAATCTAGACAGTATAACCACTGTTTTCTGCTTATTGCATATTGAACACAAAAATGATTGAAAAATAATATTAAATTGCATTCCTCAGAAGATACCACGTGACACGAAGACGCACCGAACAGCTGAGCGAGTTTGTTATCGCAGACGACCAGTCGCAGTTAAAATAAACAACGTGGCGTCAATAAAATTTTTGTGTATAATAGTAAAAATTTATTTTTTTTTAAATTGACAAAATTAATTTTTGTTAGAAAGTGAATTTATTAATATAAATTATATATTAATATTTGTTTGGAAAGGTCTCAATCCATCCACCAAAACAAAAATTAACCTTAAATCCACGCTTATCTCGATATTATTTCCTCCAAAAATTCCAGTATTTAGTGCAGTAAAAAAAAAATAAAAAACTTAATTTAAATATAAAAATAAAATTTGGTTCAATTTTTGTTGATGTTTTATGGATGGATTTAGATCTTTAGATTTTTAATTCATTTTAGTAAGTTATTAACAAATAGATATAGCAGAATAAAATTTATCAAATTGTGTTTTAGATTAACTTCAATATGTTAAGAAGATCTAAAAGATTGATGATTCAAAATATTAACTCTGAAGGTAATTTATAAAAAACCTATAGTATAAAATTTTACATAAATTTATAAAAATTTTAGATGCGAGCGAATTGAACCAAATAAATGGACAAAGTGGTTTAATTAATAATCAAATAAATATAAACAATTTGAATAACGATTGTTTATTAGAAATATTTAAATATTTAACAACAATTGAACGAGTAAAAGTATCTCTTACCTGTAGAAAATGGGCCATGATTTATAAATTATCATGGAGCAATGTAAGAACTTTACATGTTAACAAAAAATTATTTAAAGATTTCCTAAAACTTAATACTCCTGCAAAACAGTTTGAGACTTTCTTAATTCATATACTGAGAAAATGTGGATCTCATTTAAAAATCATTAGTTTAGAACGCATTGATATAAATGAAGAAGAAGGCTTAAATACTTATAAAATATTAAAAAATATTTTTAAATATTGCAAAAATATTACTGATTTTAAAATTCGCCATAGCTCTCATGACTTTATAGATCAAACATTAGAATCAATATTTACAAAAAATATTAATCTTAGTAAGTTATCCTTAAACGGTTTATGTTTGCATGGGGATTGCTTATCAAAATTACAGCCAAATATTATTGAAGAATTGGAAGTAAGTTGTTGTGAATTTGAGAATATAAGTTATCTGAATGATTTAATCTCTCAACTGAAAAATGTAAAAAAAATCAATGTAAGTTATGGCACTGATGTTACTCCTCTATTAATTAAAAGTAAATGTGAGAACTTAACTGAATATTCAGCTGTTTTAAATCCGATAAACTCAATCGATGATATTTCAAAACTACTTTCTAAACAGAAAAAACTCCAAAAGTTAAATTTAGGAAACGTTACTAAAATCAATGATAATTTGCTTGAAAGTTTACCAAAAGACTTTCTAGAATCTGTATGCATTTCTTTACAAAATTCGACTTGTTATCCATTTAATCAATTTCAGAATTTAAAAGAACTTGCTTTCAATATTCAAGAATTTACAGATGATGTTGTAAAAGGATTTGCAGAATGTGCTAAGATTGAAGAACTAAGAATTTCTACATCAAAGAATTCGTTAACAGAAGCTGGGTCAAAACTTTTCAGCCAACTGCAGAATCTTAGGAAATTAAATCTTTTTATACCTGATGCAGATAATATATTAGTAGCTTTACAAAATTGTAAAAAGTTAAAATTTTTAAAACTTTCATATCGAAAATTTGGAGAAAATACAATTATTAATTTAAGTTTAATCAAAAGCTTAACTCATTTGGATATTTCTTGTTCTTTAATTACAAATCAGCAATTAGTTGAGTTAGTAAAAAATTTATTAAAATTGAAAGAAGTTTGTGTTAGTTTTTGTAGCAATGTGTCAAATGAATTTATCTCAAAAGCAAACGAAGTAAAGAAAAAACGTGCAGATGAAAGCATTTTGACTGTATTATATGCTAATGATTACTACTCTTCCGTTAAGATTTATCCAGAAAAAAATAAAGAATCATCGTTGGTGATATTAGAGAAAGTTTAATTTAGTAAATGATAAAATGCATAAATGTTCATATATTTAGAAATATTTTTCTTTTGAATTGTTAAAAGTTATATTTAAATTTTAACCTTTAGCATCATTATAACCTGATAACATTCTAGTATTTAAATTATGTTTAATTATTAGAATCACAGAGAAAAGTAAAAGTTTTTTTTTTATTATATTAAATAATTAGTAATAAAAACTAATGCAATAACATATATTATTGGGTATAAAATTATTTTAATTTGGATATAAATGTTATAAAAAAATTTTTAAATAAAAAAATAAACTTTTTTTAAAAACAAACATAATAAGGTTTGGGAACTAGCCCATTTAATCCATTTTATTTTTTGTTTTTAAAAAACTCATGCCCAATGCCCATTGATTATTTAAAAAGCAATCGGTAAATTAAATAACAGCTTTTGCAAGAAAAGATAATTTTTAAATCTTTATAAATATCGAACAGTTTTTCTAGCACATAAAGTGCTTCTTTTACTTTTATAGTAATATTATTTGTAAAAGAAAGTCTTGTTTTACAGAGTATAATATATCATGCATATGAATTTTATACTTTAAAAATTATATTTAAAAAATATTACATATTGTATTTATTTAAATTAAAAAAAAGTGTATATGTTTTGTTAATTCAAAAGTAAATTTTCTTTTATCTATGCAGTTAACATAGGCAATAATTTTAAAACTTATTACGAGTAAAAAAAAGTTAAATGTAAATTCATTATAAAGAGTTGGTATCGCAGTTACCTGTTTACTCTAAAAAGCTTTGAGCTTTCATATGGATTCAAAAGGTAAAATAAAGTGAATTCAAATATTTTTTTTATACATGATTATTAATTAAAAAACTTTTTTGTATAGAAGAAATTAAAAATCTTTTTTTAATTCTAGAACAGATCAATATCAATGACTTAAACGAATATTGTTTATTAGAGATATTCAAATACTTATCAAAATTAGAAAAACTGCAGATTTCATTAGTATGCAATAGATGGGCTTGTTTATTAGTCAAAGATGTTAATATAAATAATAATTTAAAAATTCAATACAATGAATTAAACAGAACTGAACCGTTTTTAAAATTTTTAATGAATATTTTTAAAAATTGTGGAAATTATATTAATTTTCTAAGTATTAATAATTTAGATGGTCTTGTGATACCTGAAAATATTCATCAATTAATTCAAGAAATAGAAAAATATTGTTATAAATTAATTTGTTTAAGTTTAATTAGAATAAGACAATTTGATCAGTTTTTGAATCTTGACTTGTTATTTGAAAATAATATAAATTTGGGCAAAGTATTTTTTGAATTTGTTAATATTGATGGAAATTGTTTTGAAAAATTAGATGCTGAAAGTATTACAGAATTAACAATTAATGAATGTTTAATTATAAATAAAAGTGTATTGTATGATTTTTTGGCAAAATTAAAAAATGTTAATAAACTTCATGTGCGTAGTACGGTTAATTCTGAAATAATTGAGGCTTTAATTATGAGTGACTGTGAAAGTATAGAAGATTTTAGCTTAAATAGACCTTACTCAATTGATGATGTGATCAATTTACTATCTAGACAAAAAAATTTAAGAAAATTAAGATTAAGTGACACAATTGTAAATGAAAAATTTATAAGTAGTTTGCCAAAAGAGAATTTAGAAGTTTTAGAATTAGATTTTTATGAAAATCTCTCAGAACGCTTGATTAATCAATTTAAAAAATTAAAAGTACTAAAGACTGGAATTTATCAGTTAACTGATGATTTTATAAAAGAATTAACAAAATGCAAAAATTTAAAAGAATTAGGCTTACCACAAATTTCAAATTATTTACTGACAGAAACTGGTGAAGAAAATTTTGGCCAATTAGAAAATTTAGAAAATTTTAAAATTAATGTTAAAGATAAAAGTATTGATAAAATATTAAACGCTGTAGAAAAATGTAGTAATTTAAAAAAAATTGATATTTCTGAATGTAATTTTACCAATTCGGGAATTAAAAGTTTGATTTCAATCCCGAATTTAATTTATTTAGATATTTCATATAATTGGCTTAGTAAAGAACAGTTAAATTATTTAGAATTAAAATTACTAAGTTTGCCAAAATTTCAGAAAATTTCTAAACCTGATGAGAGTAGGTGTTGTTATAGAAAAGGACGACGAATTGAATGGTGAAATCTGAATTTAATTCATAATATGTACATAAATTTTGTATACATAAAATAAAATAAAATATTTCTGTTTTTCAGACTTTGAAATTTCAAAAAAGCAAAAATTCTATTATCTTACACTTCTTTATTTCTGTATTTTTAGGTAGTTTTAATCATTACCCCCTTTCCCCCACTATCCCTGTAATCCAAAGTTATTGATTTGGCTTGATATTACTGGAAATATACAATATAAATTTTGTGGAGTTTGTAATAAATATAACTAAGTAATTTAATAAATTGAAATAATAAAACCTGAAATTCGAATAACAAAATAATAAAAATTATGAGTATCCAATTAAAAATTTTATGTATATAATTTAAATTGAATATGAAATATAATATGAAATTTAAAAAAAATTAGATTAAATGATTTTATTGCTGATGAACAATTTTTAAATAAATTGCCTATAGATAATGTAGAGTTTATAGGATTGGACTTTGATGAACATTTACCATATTACTCTCTTAGTAGATTTAAAAATTTAAGAGAATTACAGTGTGAAGTTGAAGAACTAACGGATTTAATTATAAAAGGAATAACCGAATGTTCAAGCTTAATGAAATTAGATATTATAATACATGAAGATTATTCATTAACTGAATACGGAGAAAGATATTTTCAGAGATTAGAAAATATTGAGGCAATAAAAATAAATACACCATTTTATTTTAATGTTGATAATATAATGATAAACTTAAACAAGTCCAAGAATTTGAAAGATGTAGATCTTCTTAGTTGCTTAGTGACCGATATTGGACTCAATGGTTTAAGTTTACTCCCAAATTTAACAAATTTAAGTATTTCTTTCTGCTCTGGTTCAGATGAGGATTTTATTAATTTAGTTCAAAAAGCAATTCATCTTAAACAATTGAATCTTAGAGGCTCGAGTCGTGTAACAAATCAGTTTATTCAGAAAGCGAGTGAAATTAAAATGACTCGTAAAGATACTCATAATTTAGTAATTTTTCCAAATGAAGAAATTAATGTAAGGGAACTGATTGATCTTTCATCCTTAATAATCATAAAGAATGATTAATATTTTAACTAAAATATAAATTATTTTACTTATTCAAACTTCAATTTCTATAGGTATGATACTTTTAAAAAAAATTTTCTTTTAATTACATGGGTATTTTTACAAACAATTATAACAACAGAATAAATTATTAACAAAAAAAGAAAAATTTTTTATTTGATATTCTTCAGAAATAAATGCATGTCTTGTTTAAAGTATTTGAGAATAATCCTTATATATGTAAAATGTCTTTTAAAGACAATTGATTAGATGGAAATAATTTAGCTATAAATAGCAAGCCTATTGTTTTATTGATAAATAAAAAATGAGTATTGCACTTAAGTTTTAAGAAATTTAAAGGTGAATTTTATAATCCTTTATCTATCTAAATTAAGAAATATAAGAAATAATTTTTTATTTACATAGGCAAATATAAATAAATTTTTTAAAAAATGTTTCGTACTAAAATTTTTTAGATTCCGTATTATAGTAGATCTTAGGTATTATATTAAATACCATTCTTATGTTACAATTTTAATTTTTTTTTAATTCCCTTTAGCTATATAATTGTTTCATTACTTATTTATTTTCAAATGTCAATAAATAATTTAATAAATGCAAATTTTGGTCACAAAAATAATTTTTCATTTAAATAAATGATTTTATTTATAATATTTTTTATTAGCTATATCTCAAATTTCAATAAATCATCAAAAACATAATATTTTTGAGCTATTGCATGACGTCCTTCCACCACTTTATTATAAACAAATCTGCCCCTAAAAACCAATACTAACATAAATAGTCTTTTAAAAAAGAAAACTGAAAAGTAGTTACAATGAAAATTTAATCAATAATTCGTAATAAGCTGCAAAATCATTTAATAAAAAAATATCTAAATTATAGAAAGTAATTAAACTAAAATTCAGATTTACTAATTAATAAATTAAAAAACTTTTTTTTAATTTAAATTTGAATACGCGCGTATTAAATACGCGTCTGTTTAAAGACCTGCATTATCGATTGAGATATTTTGGAGTGTATGCTGATGATGTTAACGTGTGTGTGTTAATCTGTGTTCTATTATTATTTTTGTTTACAAATAAAGGTTATGTTTACTATAGAAAATCCTTGCTGTGTATATAGTTTTAATTTTATTTGCTTAAAAAGTTTCTAATTATTTTATAATTATTGAATGAAAATGGTACGTGTATCATTATCAGAAGTAAAAATATTATTTCGATTTAAAAAAAGTGGTTTGGTAAGTGAATTTACTACTTTCGACTTTCATTCAGATACACTTGTTGAACATTGTTTAATCTTTATACAAGCTACTCAAAGTTTGCAGAATATAAAAATGTTATTTAGTAGTTTAATCAAATTTTTATTTTAACTTATTTTTAATTGCAAAACACTATTTTAATATAAAAATTTAATGACAAAAATTTCAATAAATAGATATGATTATATGGCCATAAATTTTTATAATTAAATACAATTGTTTTATTTTTATGCAATATTTTTATAATTTTTGTAGATTTAGTTTAATATCTTGATTTAAAATACGTATTAAATAAGCGTTACAGGTACTAAGGTTTTCACTAGACGAGTAATGCATGCTGATATCTAAAGAAGTAACATTCGCACAGTAAAATTAGGAATATTGCTTCTTTATTAGATATCAGCAAAGAATATAGTATATATATTCTTTGATTCCAGTGAAATTAAAAAAATGAATTTAAAATGAATAAAACATTATGTTTAATAAAATACAAACTAATTTTTACAGGAATAAAACCAGCTATCTACTGCAGCCTTATGAGGAATACTGAAAAACTACTGAAGTTTCATAAAGGTAAAACTAATATAATAATTTTAAGAAAAATAAAAAAATTTATGAAAATTTTAAAAAGAAATTATTTTTTTTAGGTGAATCTAAAGTCTTTTTTTATTAAAAATGGATTTAATTAACATAAATGATTTAAATGATGACTGCTTGGAAGAAATATTTCAGCATTTACCGATGCTGAGTAGAATGACTTGTGCTTTTGTGTGTAGAAAATGGAAAAATTTTCCAATTCAAAGTATTGAAATAACTGATGAATTGATAGAAGAATATATTCAAACTTATTCAATCGAAAATGCTACTCCAGAATCATTTACAATTTTTCTCAAAAAAATTATTAAGAATTATGGGACTTCTTTAAAAACATTAAAATTAAAAGGCTGTTTTGAAAATTTAAATATGTCCCAAATTATATTAGATTTTTCAGAATATTGTAAACATATTAAATGTTTAATCATAGATGGATGTAATAGCTATTGGGAAGCTGAAAATCTTGATTTATTGTTTGAAAACAGTTGTGGCCTTATTTGTTTGAGCTTAAAAAATTTAGTTATCGATGGGGAACACTTTTTACATTTGCCACCGCATATCCTTGAAGAACTTGAAATACTTGCAAGTAACTTTGTATATGATACTGATTGTTATTTGTTTGAATTTCTACAGCAACATATAAATATTGAGAAAATTAGGATTGATGCTTATGATTGTCTTGATACTCATACTGAAAACATAGTTGAAGCTCTTAATTTAATTAACTGTGAAAGCATTACTGAACTTCTAATAAATGATGATTATTGTGAAGTACCTTTTGATGATATTCAGAAACTGCTTTTAAGGCAAAAAAATTTCAAAAAAATTCGTTTAACAGATTGGATAATTAATGAACAATATTTGGATAAACTACCAATAGATAATGTTGAATTTTTAGGATTAAGCTTTGATGAATATTTTCCACATTACTCTCTTAGTCGATTCCAAAATCTAAGAGAATTGCAATGTGAAATTGAATCTCTAACTGATTTAATTATAAAAGGAATAACTGATTGCACAAGCTTAAAAAGCTTAGATGTTTTGATACGTGATAATTATTTATTAAGCAAGACTGGAGAAAGATATTTCCAGAGATTGGAAAATCTTGAGACTCTAAAAATAAGTCGAAATAAAAGCAGAACAGAAGAATCTTTTGATATAAATAATATAATAATAAATTTAAACAATTCCAAGAATTTAAAGGATGTAAATTTAATTGATTGCTTCGTATCAGGTGTTGGAATCAATGCTTTAAGTCTACTTCCAAATTTAACAAACTTCTCAATTACTAACTGCCTTGTTCCAGATGAACCATTTATTAATTTAGTTCAAAAAGCAACTCATCTTAAATATTTGAATATTAGAGAGTGCGAAAATGTTACTAATAAATTTATTCAGAAAGCAAGCGAAATAAAAATTACTCGTAAAGATAGCCATCATTTAATAATTATTCCAAATAGAATAATAAATCTAGGGGAATTGATTGATATTTCACCTTTGATAATGTTAAAAAATGATTATATTTCATAAAACAGGACATTATTCAACAAAAATTTAAAGTGAGGTATATTTAGCTAGTTTATATTTTAACTTTAGTAAAAACTATTTTATTTACTTAAATTATATGTAGTATGTTAAAAATAATTTTTAAAAAATAATCATTTGTTTACGTATGCGAATAAAAAAAAAATATATTAATAAATTGTAAAGTTTTAAAGTTAAGTGCACTTATTTTTGCATGCAAAATAATTTTAAATTTAAAAAAGGTATAATAAATTTCCATAATCCATCAATTGGTAATAAAAATTTCTGCTTTATCAACACTTACAGATTACAGAAATTTGTGAATCGACGTGTTTATTATTTACAATTATTAAAAAAAAAAAGTTTTTATAAGTGTCATAAATTGGCTGTAAGTGAAATTTATACAATTTTAGTTTTTATGTAATAGTAGTCAATAATTTTTTTAAATCCGTGACTTATTTTAGCCAAAGGAGTTATCATATGGTCTTAAAATAATAAGGTTTTTCAATTACACTGTTGAAAAAACTTAAATTCTTAGCAATCAAAATACCATCAAAATACTTGCCAATGTTATGTAGGGATTAAAAAAATTTGTTGATATAAGCTAAAAATTGGGCTTTATTTTCTTTGCATAACTATCCTTTTTTTTTTTGCACCTAATCTTTTCATAAGTTTTAATTAATAATATTATTGCATTTATTGATACTGTAAAATTTTAAAAATAAACCTCCTGTTCCCAAAAATCCTTTATAGACCTGTAAAGGATTTTTAGTTACGGGTTATCAAAACTCCTAGAATTAATTTAACAATAAACTATTTACATTTTTCTATTTCTTTTTCAATTGCAGATTAATCAACTACTTATACTCTTATTTGTAAAGATCAATGGATCTCAAAAAAGGTAGGTAAAATTTTTTTTAAAATATTTTTATTAATTTAGTTTCAAAATAAAATAAATTTTCAGATGAAACTAAACCATTTTCTGCTTGCATTGAAAAGATGAATTTCAACGATCTGGATAACGATTGTCTCTTAGAAGTTTTTAAATATTTTTCAACCATAGAAAAGTTGGAAATCTCATTAGTTTGCACAAGATGGGCAAGTTTACTAGTAAAAAATTTAGATTTAAAACATAAATTATTTGAAGATTACCTTAAGCTTCATTCTACATCTAAATATTCTGATGACAATAAATTTTTAAATCTAATTATAAGTATCGTAAATATGTGTGGATCTTATATTAACTCCTTCTCTTTTAATAACATGGGTGTTTTTGTGAATTTTGATAAAATATTGATAGAAATGGAAAAACATTGCTCTAATATTACTGAAATATCTATGTCTCATTTAGGATTTAATGACTTTAATCCATCAACATTATTTAAGAATAATCCTAATCTTTGTAAAATATCTTTGGAAGACATGCGATTAGATGGAAATTGTTTGTTAAACTTAAAAGCAGATTTTATTAAAGAAATACGATTGCATTTCTGTCCTGTTAATATCAAGCCTAAAAGTAAGTTTTATACATTTTTATCAAAGTTAAAAAATATAAGGAAAATTCACATTGACATTGTTTATAAAATAGAAGAATTACATGCTTTAAATTTAAGCAAATGTAAAAACTTAAATGAGTTATCTCTCAACTTTCCTCACATAAAATTTAATGGAACCAATGAATTAAATAAACTAATATACAGACAAAAAAATTTACAAGTACTTAAATTAAAAAATACTGATATTCATGAACAATTAATTAATTGCATATCTAAAGATACTTTGGAGATTTTCGAAGCAGATTTTTATAGAGATTTATCATATCATTCTTTTCAATTTAAAAATTTGAAAGTGTTTAAATGTCAAGTATTTATTTGTACAGACGAGTTTACAAAAATTTTTAAACAATGTCAAAATTTAAAGGATGTTGATATTAGAATAGGTGATTACCATTTAACAGAGACCGGAGAACGTGGTTTTAGTGATTTGAAGAATCTTGAAATCTTCACAATAGGTGCATTTGGACATTATATAGATAAAATATTGTTGAGCGTAAGTCAATGTGAAAATTTAAAAGATATAACAATTTATGGACATTTTTCAAAGATTGGACTTAAAAGCATAAACTTGTTTAAAAATTTGGAGTATTTATATTTTTATCGTGACCTTATAACTGATGATCAATTTTTTGAGTTAATAAAAAATTTATTAAAACTTAAACAGCTCACTATTATATATGCTGAAAATGTTTCCAATGAATTTGTAAAAAAAGCTGATGAGTTAAAAAATAAACGTAAAGATAAACATCCTTTAAAAATAATTTATTCTGGAAGCTCTAAAATTAGACCTGCAGAATTAAAAATTTCATCTTTAATAATATTAGAAAAGTATGTTGAAAAATTTTATTGATTGCATGAGGTTTTTACTACCTAAGTATTTTTTATATTACTGTAAATTATAATTTTAAAATACTGTATTTTGTCGATATGAAGAAAAATATATGAGTGCGTTAAAATCTTTTTGACAAAAAAGAAAAAATAATAGGTATTAATATTTTTATTAACATAACATATGTAACTTACTTGTTCAATTGAATGTGAATTTTTGGAATAGAACTAATATAATAAAGTTTAATAATTTCTAGATAGAGATATGTGTAAATTATTTTTTTATACCAAATACATACTTATTATTTTCAAATTAAAATACAACAATAAAGCTATGTAAAAAAAGTTTTTTTTTGCAAACAATTAATAAATTTTCGACTCTAATCTACCTGGCAGTGTCTTATTGCAAAAATTTATGATTATGTATCTTATTTATTGTAAATATTTACTATTATTTTATAACAAAATATTTAAAAAAATTTTTATTTAAATTTCATTATAATTCTACTTTCCAATGTCAGAATAAGTTGATTGAATTTGTCTTCAAACTTACGCACCTGCAACAAACAAAAAATAGAAATGAATAAATTAATTTTAAAAGTTATCCCATTTGCTTTTAAAAAATATATGAATTACTAAATTTTATTAATACTTATTAAATAAATTATATTTCCCACGCTTTTAAATTTATAAAATACAGACATTAACCATCGGCCGATAAATAAAAAAACTATCTTAACTTCAGAATTTGTATTTTTTCGATCTTTCATTTCAAAAAGCAGCACGAGCCACGAGCACGTGGTATTGTTTTGGGGAACATGTAAAACCCACCGGTGGAGGCGCCATTAAATTCTACTTGACTACCGTGGTTTCAGTAAAATATTACATATTTTTTGCAAAATTATTCTGTTTTGATAACAGAAATGATGGCATACATTATTATATATATTATATGCCATCATTGCTATTATAAAAACAGAATAATTTTGCAAAAAATATGTAATATTTTACTGAAACCGCGGTAGTCAAGCTCGAGTCGGCCGATTTAAATGGCGCCACCACCGGTGGGTTTTACATGTTCCCGTTTTGAATTGGAAAGATAAGAAGCCAACACTGAAGCAACAAGTGGATTTTTTTATGTACATTTTTATACATTTTTTTTTTTTTTTTTAATTGTTTTGATGTATAAATATAATTAATCAGTAATATATTAAAGTAAGAAACAGTTATAAACATTATTGTTCGATGACTTGGTGAGTAAAATTTTATTAATATTTTTAGTAACTTTATAACCTAAATTCTATCCTTTTTAAGAATGCCCTTTGTAAATATTGCAATCATAAAAAAACTATAAATTACAATGCATATATAATAATATAAACTTTATTATTCTTTGATTTATATTAAAAATTTTTTCTTTTTAATTTTATGCAACAGTATTGAGTACTTTTTAAGTTCTAAATAATTTTTGTGAATAATTTATTGAAATATTCAGACAAAATTTTATTTTAAATGTCTTCAATTGAAACAATCATCAAACAAAAAATAATGAAATTTAAAAATATTCATGAGGTACAAAACTAAGGGTATTAAGAAAAATTGTATTAAAAGAAAAATGTATAAAATTAAAACTTGATGTTCCGGATCCCTATCAGATTTAAAAAAGCATCTTTCCATATTGAATATAACCTTATAAAATCCTAACTTTAAGAAATGGATTTTATGGTAAATTATTTTATGATAAATATAGTGAAAGACCGATGCTTTTGTATAACAATCGAAAATTCCTTTATTTGTTTACTTGCTTAGTAACTTAGTTTTAAGATGAAGCGAGAATCTAAAAAATCAAAAATATATGCAACTATATTTATTTTTAAAATTGGGTTTAAAAATGAGATACTTTTAAACTTTGAAAATGAATGGGTTTAGTTCATATGAGATCTATAAACCTAGGTTAAAATTTAATTTAAAACAGTTTTTTACTTAAGAGTTAACGCTAAACAAAAATTATATTCTTATAATTTTAATGTTTATTTGTGCTGGTGATATAAAATTATTAAGTGTGTTATTATCTTATATGTAACTAAAGAACGATATTATACTTGAGCTTTCGGATTCAATCAAAAAGCATTAAGAAGTTATTATAATCGGAGTTATAACTCAAGTGTAATTGATTAAATTTATTTATTTAAATATTGATACTTAGAGAATTTTTTTTATCTAAGTTCAAAGAGTTATGCGTTTTTTGAAATTAATAGTTTCATATAAGTGTATTTTTATTTGAGATATAAAAGTTACCGCTGCTATAAGAAGCTAAAATTCCAAAATAAATTTTTAAAATTTATTTGCAGAATCCAGATACATCTTTTAAGTATCTTCAAAACAATTGAAGAAAACATTATAAGGTAAAACTCATTAAATTAAAACAAAATACCTAAAAATAAATTATTCATCATAAAATTAAAAAAAGAAAATGTTTTATGTTTTTAGGTGAATAAAAAACTCATTATTCAATATTTCTGAACAAGATGGACATTAACAAATTGAATGATGACTGTTTATTAGAAATTTTCAAATATTTTTCAAAACTAGATAGATTAAGAGCTTCTTTAGTATGTAAAAAATGGGCAATTTATTTAGTAAAGCAAGTTGATATCGATGATCGCTTTGTAAGAAAATATTATCATGATTATCACACTACTAAGAATCTTAAAAAATTTCTAGAAAATATTTTAATTAAAACTGGATCATATGTTAATATTTGTAATATGGAAATCTATCAATCAATCACTTTTAAAAAAATTAAATGCATGTCTGATATAATAAATTTGTTTGCAAAGTATTGCAAAAACATAACAAATTTAAAATTAAGCTGTTATCGTTGGTGTATTGAAAACCTTGATTTATTATTCAAGAATAATACAAATCTTCGTTGCCTAAGTCTAACAAATTTATATTTTGATGGAAAATGTTTATCAAAATTAAATACAGAGAATATTCAAGAAATTGAAATATCTAGTGTAGAAGATATTGGAAATTATTTAATTAAGATTTTGTCAAAATTAAAAAATATTAAAAAAGTTTATATTTCAAGTCTTGATGCCAATGACGTTATACATGCATTGCTGAAAAGCGAATGTGAATGCATAGAGGATTTTTCTGTGTCGGATTTTGAATCAAAATTAAAATCAGTAAATAAACTTTTAACTTTACTTCTTAGACAAAAAAAGTTAAAAAAAATTTATTTATATTTATTTAATTTGGAAATTAATGAAAGCTTTTTAGAACAGTTGCAAAAAGATTATCTTGAAACTCTAAAAATAAATTTAAATGAAAATTTTTCATACTATTTGTTTATTCAGTTTAAACATTTAAGAGTGCTAAAATGTATAATTTCTAGATTCACAGACAAAGTTATGAAAGGAATATCTGAATGCACATCTTTAAAAGAATTATCAATTCACGTATATCCAGTTTATTTGTTATCAGAAGTTGGAGAAAAATTTTTTAGTAGAATGCTAAGTCTGGAAATTTTTAATATTTATACTAAAGCAAATATAGATAACATATTGATAGCCTTAAGTCATTGTGAAAATTTAAAAACGGTAACTATTCAGTCATCATGTAAATACACAAAAGTTGGAATGAATGCATTAAGTTCACTACCTAATTTGAGAGATTTAGATATTTCTGGAACTGATGTTACAGATGAACTACTGATAAATTTAGTAAAAAAGACAAGCAAACTTGAAAAACTTAATATTTTACATTGTGTAAAATTAACCAATCGATTTGTTGAAGCAGCAAGTGAGGTCAAACAGCATCGGAATGACAAACATTATTTAGCAATAACTTATTTGATAATGTACGAGGAATATGATAAAACTTTTAATTTTGATACATTGAGAATCATTCCTGAGGATTTAAAAAACATTTCACCCTTGATATTGTTTAAAACAATTATAAGATAACAAAATTTTTTGTCTTGCAAGAAATGTAAATTAATTTTATAAAAATATAATGTTAGCAAATATTTATACAAATTTTCAAGCTTTGTACCTATATGAATAAAAATTTTTTAAATTTATTTCATTTCAAAAGGCTTAATTTATATCTCTTAAAATATTTGAACAAAACCTTCCTTCAAAATTTTTCAAAAGCCAAAAATGTTTAATTTTTTATTAACCGCTTCCATAATTATTCGACTATAATATTCCTATACCGTATAATACATATTTTTAATTTTTAATGATTTGTTTCCAGGAATTAATTTCAAGTTTAAATAAAAATTACAAAGCATCTATTAAGAACTATCAGAAGGTATACATTTAAAAGGTAAAAATCACATTAGAATTCTTTTAACATCAATCTCATCTCTTGAAAACAATTTTAGGATAAACTTAATTTATCAGATAAATTACTGATAAAATGAATATTGCAAATTTGAGCGACGCCTGCTTATTAGAAATATTTAAATATTTATCAGCACTGGACCAACTAAAATTTTCTCTAGTATGTCAGAAATGGAGCTGTTGCTTGATGAAGAATTTAAACATAAATGATTCCTTGATAAAAGAATATGTCCAAATTTATGATGACAAAAAAGGATTCGCTGAATTTCTGAATAATATTTTAACAATTTGTGGCAGTTACTTAAACACATTAAATATAATTGGCAACAATAACTATCAAGATTTTTTACTAGACTCAGAAATTTCTCAAATTCTACTAATAATTTCCAAATATTGTAAAAATATTATAAAAATTAATATTTTAAGTTACAAAAAATGGTATATTTCAAATCTAGATGTATTATTTAAGAATAATTGTAATCTTCATAGTATAAGCTTAAGAAATTTATTCATAGAAGGAAACTGCTTTGCAGAATTACAGCCACTTAAAATTGAAAAGTTTGAAGCCTATAATCTCATATATGAAAAAAAAAGTTCTTTTACTCAGTTTTTATCAAAATTAAAGAATCTAAAAATAATTCATATATTTGATCCTGTAGATATTTTTGGTATCCAAATTGATGTTATATCTGCTTTAAATTATAGTAATTGTGAAAACATATCTGATTTTTTCATAAATGTCAATCAATTATCTGAATTGTCACCAAAAGCAATCTGTAATTTACTTGTGAAGCAAAAAAATCTTAAGAAAATCGTGTTGGATGACAAGCAGAGTAATCGTGAATTACTAGACAAATTACCCAAGACTAATTTAGAATTTTTAAAATTAACCATTTCTAAAGATCATTTGCCAGATTATGATTTTGGCCAATATCAAAACTTAAGAGTATTTAATTGTAGCATTGATGATTTTACAGATAAATTTTTAAATGGAATAGCAGAGTGTACAAACTTGAAAGAATTAAAAATTCTAGCTGATAATAGTTCATTGACAAAAGAAGGAGAAAGTTATTTAAAAAGATTTCAAAATCTTGAAACACTAAAAATTTCTTATGCAAAAAAGAAAAATATTGATGATACCTTAGTTGCAATAAGTCAATGTAACAAATTGAAAACAATCTATTTAAATTGTAGCTGTCAATTCACAGATGTTGGAATGAGCTCCATTTCTTTGCTTCCAAATTTAACACATTTAGATATTGATTATTCGAATGCTACTGACGAACAGATGATTAATTTAGTAAAAAAAGCATGCAAACTTGAAAAACTTAATATCACAGATTGTAAAAATGTAAGCAACAGATTTATAGAAGAAGCAAGTGAAGTAAAAAAGCACAGAAATGATAAACATTATTTGACAATAATTTATACAACAGTTTTTGAAAGAGATAATGAAACCATATTCTGTTTGTTTACTAAAATTAGGGCTAAAAAATTGAAAAATATTTCGCCCTTGATTTTGTTAAAAACTGTGAAATGACCTTATTAACTAATAAAAATTATTAAAATTAATATATTTTATTTTTTTTTAAATTAGATTTTACAATCTGTTTTACAATACTTACTTGAAAAATTTCAACTGTGTTTAAATTAAAGTCTTATCAAAAGATGAAATTAAAATAAATACTGAAAATTTAGAAAAACTTTCAGCTTTAATTTTCCTTGATAAATGAATTTTTGTACCTTTTGCACTGTCAAACTTAATAATAATAGTAATAGAATTTAACCAAAGGCTTTTTTAATCGATTATTTAAAACTTTTACCTTGAATTTATCAATACTGTTTTAAAATATTTGTAAGATCCTTACTAAGCTGGCTAAAAATTGTTAGGAATTTACAAAAAATAGGTTTTATAAAATTAAAATTTAAAACAAAGGTTTTTTTTTGAAATAATTTTTTATGAAGAAATTTATAATAAAAATTTTAATTTAAAGTTTCATTGTTCACTGAAAAAAAATCCAGTTCTGTTGAATGTTAAAAAACACCAAACCAAAACTTAGCTAAAAATTTAAGTAAAATTTAACTGAAGTTTCGGTTCCATTGTAACTGGATTTTCTTTCAGTATATCCACCTAAAAATGTAATTATTTTAATAAAAATATATTGTATACTTTATATATGAATAAAAATTCAAAAAATTTCTCACAATTCAAAAAATTTAATTTATTTATCTTTAAAAAATAGCACCTTTTTAATGTTTGCTTCCTAAATTATTCGATACAGTTTTTGATACAAATTTTTAATTTTTAATAATTTATTTTCAGGAATTAATGTCAAGCTTAAAGGAATTACAAAGCTTCTGTTACGAAACCATCAGAAAGTATAAATTTAGAAGGTAAAAATAGAAAACCAATTGGCCATCAGAATTTTGTTAACATCCAACTTATCTTATCTCAGCACATTTTTTTGAAAAAATTAGCTCACCAGGTCAAATCTACTAAAATGAATATTTCCAATTTGAATGATGACTGTTTATTAGAAATATTCAAATATTTGTCAGCACTGGACAAACTAAAGTTGTCTTTAGTATGTCGGAAATGGGGCTATTATTTGCTGAAGCATTTAAAGCTAAATGATTCGTTGGTAGAAGAATATCAGTACATTTTTCCTGACAAGAGAGCTCGTAAGAGAGGAACCGCTGCTTTACTTAGAAAAACTTTAAAAAGATGTGGAACTTACTTAAACACTTTAACTATTGTCGTCAATGAATCTGAAGACTCTGAAGACTCTTTAGAAGCCGCAGAAATTTCTCACATTTTACTGTTAGTTTCTAAATATTGTAAAAATATTGTGAAAATCAGTATTGTAACAGGCAATCAAATGTGTATTTCAAATCTAGATATATTATTTAAGAATAATATTAATCTTCATAGTATCAACTTAAAAAATTTAGACATAGAAGGAAAATGTTTTGCAGAATTACAACCACTTAAAATTGAATCGTTTGAAGCCATTAATATCACTTTTCAAAAAGAAAATGCTTTGCTTCAGTTTGTATCAAAATTGAAAAATCTAAAAATTATTCATGTCCGTGGCCTTAGAAATATTCTTGGTAACCAAATTGACATAACATCCGCTTTAAATGAAAGTAATTGTGATAACATTTCTGATTTTCTCATAGATGTTTATCAATCATCTGAATCATCCTCGGAATCATCAAAAACTTTTCTGAATTTACTGCTTAAGCAAAAAAATCTTAGGAAAATTGGTTTGGCTGCAGGGCAAAGCTGTAGCGAACTTTTAGACAAATTACCAAAGGCTAATTTAGAATTTTTAGAATTATACTTAACTAAACACTTAACGAATATATATCAATTTAAAAATTTAAGAGTACTTCATTGTCATGTTCACAATCTTAAAGATAAAATTGTAAATATAATAACAGAGTGCAAAAACTTGAAGGAATTATATATTCGATCTTTTTATTATTCATTGACAAAAGTAGGAGAAAGTTATTTCAAAAGACTTCAAAATCTTGAATCCATAAAAGTTAATTATTACAACCATCAAAATACTGAAAGCACGTTAGTTGCACTAAGCCAATGTGAAAGTTTGAAAAAAATTTGTGTACATGGTAACTTCACGAATCGTTTAAGAGGCGTTGGGATTAATTCTATAACTTCACTTCCAAATTTGATGCATTTAGAAATTCCTTTATCTGATGCTACAGATAAAGATATGATTAACTTTGTAAAAAAATCATGCAAACTTGAAAAACTTGATATTAGAAATTGTGTACATATAACCGATAAATTTATCCAAGAAGCGAGTGAGATAAAAAAGCACAGAAATGATAAACATTATTTGATGATTATTTATACAAATTTTCGACCAGAATTAATGCGTAATTATACAACGTGGACGCCTTTTAAAATTAATATTAGAAATTTGAAAAATCTTTCGCCCTTGATTTTGTTAAAAGGAACGTGATGATGATGAGCAACAACTATATATATTATTCTTTTATTTAATGGAAAATTGCATTTTGTAACTTTTTTAACATTGTTAAATAATAATGTAATAAATATGTAATAAACGATTAATAAAGAAAAATTTTAATAGAAAAGTATATTTTATCATTTTTTTGAAAATAACTCATATTATTTTACTTTTTCTGATTTTTTATGAGTGATTCTAACCCAACTGGATCTAAGTTGAACTGAAGAGTTGCAGAAATTGGTCCAAAATTTTGAACCTCGGATCGAATTACTTATTTTGCAAAGAATATTTAGAGCCGAAAACACAAAACTGGTTTCAAAAATTAAGGATATGGCCTGAGAGTACTTAATTTTAATTGCACTTTCGAAAAAAAAATAGTTTCAACCGATTTCTGCAACCCTTCCATTTATTTTGGGCCCAGTTGGGGAGAAATTCATAATATTTTAATTAAGTGTATGAATTCATAGTGAAATTTTTAATTCTGAATTATTTATTTTCGCAGGAATTGTCATTAGGATCCGAAGGGGTACAAAACATAATTTTATAACGAGGAACTGTTTGCTCAAAAGGTAAAGACCATAAACAGTAAAAATCATGTTTTTATCTTTTAATTTTAACTTAATAAAATAATTTTTTAGGGAAATCGATAAAATGAATATTTCCGAATTGCATGATGACTGTTTATCAGACATATTTAAATATTTATCAGGGCTTGACAAGCTAAGATTGTCTTTAGTATGCCGAAAATGGGGCTATTATTTAATGAAGAAATTGGAGATAAATGACTCATTGGTGAAAGACTATGTTCAAGTTTATGATGACAAAAAAGAATTCACTAATTTTTTAGTCAATATCCTTAAAAAATGTGGTCCATATATAAAAACTTTAATTATTAATATGTACATTGAAGGGGGCTTATTGAGTGGCTTTGAAATTTCTGAAATCATACTAAAAATGTCTAAATATTGTAAAAATATTCAAGATATCAAAATTTCTGGTTGTGATCCTATTGAAAACCTAGAATTATTATTCAAAAACAATATTAATCTTCGTAATATCAATTTAGAAAACTTATTTATAGAAGGGAATTGTTTTGCGAAATCGCATCCGCTTAAAATTGAAAGCTTTAAAATAAATGACGTTATATTTGAAACAGAAAATTATATAATCAAATTTATATCAAAGTTAAAAAATTTAAAAATATTTTACATGAATGCATATGATGTTGTCCAAGATACTATTGATGTTATACGTGCTTTGGATTCAAGTGATTGTGAAAATATATCTGATTTTGCATTAAATGACTGCGAATCGTCCGAATCAACTGAAGAACTTTTAAATCTACTTCTTAAACAAAAAAAATTGCGTAAACTTTCATTATTTGGTGTAAATGTCACAACTGAATTTCTAGATAAATTAAAAAAAAATGATTTAGAAACGTTAAAAATAGCGTTTAAAATATTTACTAATTTAGAGTACTATCCTATTTCTGAATTTAAAAATTTAAGAGAACTTCATTGTGCTTCACACGAACTTACGGATGAAGTTATGAATGGCATAAAAGATTGTACATATTTAGAAGATTTATTTTTGCATGTAATTGGTAATTGTTTATTGACAAAAGCAGGAGAATCTAATTTTAGTAAATTTAAAAGTCTTAAAACCTTCAGAATCCATTATTGGAAAGAAAAAAATATTGATAACATCTTAGTTGCATTAAGTCAATGTAAAAATATAGAAAAAATTATTTTTAACCCTTGTTGTCAATTTACAGATGTTGGATTGAATTCTATTAGCTTGCTGCCAAACTTAAAAAAATTAGAAATTCCTTTCTCAGGCGTTACAGATAATCAATTAGGTAATCTTGTAAAAAATGCTAAAAAACTTGAAAAACTTGATATAAATGCTTGCAAAAATGTAACTAATAGATTTATTGAAAAAGCGAGTGAAGTGAAACAGAGGCGAAATGATAAACATTATTTAACTATAATTTATTTGACGGTTTATGAAAAAGATGATGGAACTACTTTTTCTAAACCTAATAATATTAATACTGATAATTTAAAAAATATTTCGCCTTTAATATTATTAAAAATAGAAAATACATCAAGTAAATATTATTAAATATTAATCACTAGATTAATCGCTGAAATTTTGATTTTAGACATTTTTTAAAAAAAAGCTTTTATTAGGTAGTCTGATTTTAAACGAAAAAACTGTTCTAAAGATTTTCATTGTTGACTGAAAAAATTTATTAAAGCGTGTATTAAGTACTAAAAATGTATTAGTACTTAAAAGCTATATATTTTTATCAAACTTCTGATCCAAAGTCTTGAAAATGCATGACTTAAGCCCTTTCTAGACCTAATTAATTTTTTTTAAATCTTATTTACTTTGACTATACTCTTTGGTATAATTAAAAAAAATTTATTAGGTCTACTAGAAAGGGGTTTAATATTAAATATGCCTAAATTATGAATTATTAAAATAATTTTATAATCGCATCATTTTTTTAAATAAAATTGGTTTAGGAAAATAAAATTGCATTATTTAATATTTTTGACCAGTTTATCCATTTCACATTTTTGAACCTACATTTTTACTCTAAAAAATTTAATTCTGAAAAAAATTATGTTGAATCTTTAGTTTTGGTTTATTTATTTCCAGGAATCAATTCTATGTCATAAGTTAATCATCATCTATTGTTGAAAAAGCAGCAATTATTAATCATTAATAAAATTAAAATTTACATTTTTAATAAAATAATATTTATTGAATTTAAAAGTCTTGTTATTTTTCCTGTTTGTCCATAACTTATTTATATAATTGTCCCAGCACTGGCTTTAAAACTATTACTATTATAAGCTATAGCTTTAAATTAAAAAAAAATACCAAAAGTGTTATATAAGCTGATTGCACTTTAAAATTGAACTACATTTTGTCCAATTTCAGCTGATAAAATTTACATTTAAATAAAATACTGTAGAAATTCTAATTAGTATTAATAATTTAATTATTGTTTAAATGATACCTTGTTACACGTCAAAATTCTGTTAAAAAACTAATTTTATTCTTTTTTTTTTGTTTCAGATTTACCCAGGTTTGGTGGAAAATTTTAGTTTATAAATCTTAATTTCTCAATCCTTAATTCATCAAAGTTTCAAAATAAAAATAATGGAGGTCAATGGTAAAACTAAAGAAATTTTTACTATTTGTATGTCAATTGAAATTCTTAAATTAATTTTTTAATTTTTTTCTATTGAAGGGATAAGATTTGATAATTTGGATGATGGTATTTTAGAAGAAATTTTTCAACATTTATCACCATTAGATAAAATAATAGCGTCTTATGTAAACAGACGATGGGCACGTATTTTAATGAAAAAATTAGATATAAACAGCGAACTAGGAGAAAAATTTAATTCGTTTTTTAAAACTATTTACCCATTCCCATTATACATTAATTACAAAATTAGAAGATTAGGTGAATACATAAATCATTTAAGAATAGAAAATTTGGATTATGATGATGATATGAAGTATTATGATGAATATGATTATGAAGAATTCATGGGACCTCGAGAGCGAACACCAACATTTTTTTTATTGAAAAAAGTTGCTATTCATTGCCTAAATATTACAAATTTGGAATTATGTGGTGTAGATTATTTGAAAGATGAATCAAAAGAATCAGCAGATTCGTCAGAAGAAGACTTTGAAGAATTAGAAGATGACACCCAAGAAGAATATCTAGAATTATTATTTTCAAATAATACTAACATTCGTTCTCTAGCTTTAAGGTCTTCGAGTATTAATGGAAAAAGTTTGTTAAAATTAAGGCCAAAACTTATTGAAGAATTAGATATATTTGAATGTTATTTTAGCCCAATTGAATATTTGCTTGATTTTTTAAAACAATTAAAAAATTTAAAAACATTTAAAACGTGTTTAATAAGTTATGAAGAAATATGTGCACTTAGTAACTGTGAAAATATTTCTGAATTTTCTATAACTGATTGTAAAAATTTTAATGACCTCTCAAATTTGCTATTAAAACAAAATGAGCTTAGAGACCTTAATTTAAATACGCTTTCAGTTGATGAAATTTTTTTAAATAAATTACCAAAAGTTCATTTAGAAAAATTAGAAATAGTATTTCATGAAAATTTATCAAATTATCAAATACATCAATTTGAAAATTTAAAAATACTAAAATGTAGAGTCATTAAATTGTATGATGAATTTATTAAAAGTTTAACAAGATGTAAAAATTTAGAAAAGTTAGATATTAGCATAAGAGATTATTACTTAACAAAAGCTGGAGAAGATAGTTTTAAAAATTTAGAAAATCTTAAATATTTAAATATCATTTGTACAAATATGGAACCGATAGCAGATAATATGTTGTATGCTTTAAGTAAATGTAAAAAATTCTTTAAATTAGAAATGACTTATTTTAAAATTTCTGATATTGGTATTGATTGTATAAATAATAATATGCCAAATTTAAAATATTTTTTTTCACCTAAGATAGCAGTTATCGGTGGTAAAAAAACAGCATCTAAGTTGACTCAATGTTTCAAAAGGTTTCCGAATAAGAAGAAAAAAATATGGATGATGTTAGATTAAGAATATAAATAAATAAAAAAATTATAATGACAATTAGTTAATAAAAATATCTTTTACTTTTGTAATTTAATAGCATGCATAATGTAAAAATTTAAAAGACATTTTTAGGCATAATATTGAAATTAATAATTATGAATGTAAGCAGGAATAACATTATAAAAGTTTCTTTTGATTGTTTTTAAAATAGTAAAATATAAAGTATAAAATTTAGCCTTTTTTATTTATAAATTTTTTTTATATTTATATAACATGTTCAAGGTTTTTCATCCTACAGTGGATTTATAAATTTTTGAATCATCCAAATAAGGTTTCACAAACAACTTAAAAAAAAAAGAAATTTAATTTAAAACTAAAACAATTTCAAATTTCGCAAATACATCAAGGGGGGAGCTGCTGTATTCGCTTGGGACACGGAGGTAGAAGGGAGAATTGAAAAATACGGTGCTGCTCGCGGTGGAGAAATATACCGATCGGGGGGGCCGTTTTACACACTTTAGCATGGGATTTTTTGGTAAATCTAAAAAATAAAAAAGAAAAAACTATAAAAGGATAAAAATAATGTTATAGGGTAATAATTAATCTTATTATTTACAATAATTAAAACAATTTACAGATAAATTTTTATTTGTAAAAAAAATATAAGCAATATAAATGAGGAATCCCATTGAAAGTAATGAAAAATATTGTGTAAAGCGGGTTGCATATACGTTACTTATAACCTTCTTAACATGAAAAAACTCGGTAAAAACTTTATTTTTGAAAAAAGATTTTAAAAGTTTACCAAGTACTTATAAAAATTAGTTTCTAAAAACAATTTTGCATATTAATAAAAAAAAAATTTGCATAAATCGACCCGAAATTACTTTAAAAAACTGAAATACAAAATTTTCATGTACATTTCATATGAACAGCGGCCCCCCTAAGATTAAAAATACCACGTGATAACGTAAGCCCCGCCTAGTGTCCCAAGCGAATAGTGGCGTATAGCTGTAGGACCAAGAATGAGGCAAGAAATGACTTAAAATTATGATATCAATTTCGAGTTTTTCTAAATATTACCATAATATGTAATAAAATCATTTTCTTACCTATTACTGTTTATACTCTTAAAAAACTCCGTGATTGCAGATAAATTTTTTTGTAAAATTATATAAAATAAAACCAGTTAAAACTAAATAATTTCTTAGATTTTGCTGATATTTATTGCAAAAGTTACAACTTGATGTCTTTTGCAGGGCTGTTGAAGTTTACGATCTTTTGATTACAATTATGCAAATATTGCAAAAGCGACGCGTGGGCGTTGGCATTCTTTAATAACCTTACCTGAAAATTCATAAACCCGCGAAAGCGCGGAATTGCGCGCCATAAATTAAAAAATAAATATGATTCGCTTTATTTATCCGCTGGAGAATAAAATTCACTAATATGTATATCGTGGATTCTTAAGAAATTTGTGAAATATCTTCATTGGCTGCTATTTCTATATGCAGCAATTAATAATTAATGTATTATTTTTTATATTTTTGAACTCATTGATCCGAATTCTAAAATAACTTTTAAATCTACCAAAATGACACCAGCTTCCAGACCTTTCACGAATTAATATACAAATATTTATAAAAGGGCTATATGCCAGAATACTATTAACCATTTCTTCGTGATTTTCTTTTACTGCGATATACAAAGGTGTTTCTCCGTTAGAATTCTTTGAATTGACATAAAACCATTTTCTAAAAAATCGATAAACAGACCGGACACACTATAGGCAGAATTTTAATTTGATGAAAAAATTTTAAAATTAGGATGGGCAAACCGCGCTTTTTAAAATTTATTTATTTACGTAATAATAATTAATTAAAATTAACAAACTATTAACTATACACGTAATTGTTAGTTAATTAAGTGATTTATGATGAATATTTCATTTATTAAGCTAAATTTTATTAGATTATCGATGAAATAACAGTTTCCCCATCCAAGAATTTCTTAAATTTTTTCATCAAATTAAAATTCTGCCTATAGTGTGTGGCCGGTCTGTAACTATATCTTTCAAATTTTTTTGAACAACATAGTGTATTAGTGATCCAACACTCCAGTAAAAAATTATGACTCATTTTTCTTACATTTTTTACGACAGTCAAAAACACTAAAATGGCTGCCAAAAATCGAGATTTCGCTCTGGGAGGCTAACAATTAGGCTGGTTACTTATTTTTGATAGTACTTTCAGAAAAAAACACTTTGGGGCAATTTTGAAGACCCAACCGATATACAAATCGCACTCAATTCATTTAAATTTACCATAAATTTACCCATAAACTGCGTAAAGCGTGTATCACGTGACTTGTGGTGGGGGCAATTTAATAAAGAAAAAAGAGAGTATCGACTAGGGGAAGAGAAACCAGCAGAGCAAGGATGGATCCAGGAGATAGATCTTTATTCATAAAAATTACAGTAACTAGTTTTTTTCAAGCCAAAATTGGAGCCTTTAGTTATAGTCCTGTCGCCAGCAATGCTATTTAATGCCATAAAATAGCATAAAAGTTCCATGGAAAAAAATGGGTGGTATTTATGTTTTTTGACCCGCTAAACACGAATCCGGGGTGTGTTTTGCAAAATTCGTGGTCAATTTTTTGTTATTAACAAATTATTGCGAAATTGGCCAATAATTTGTTCATAAAAAAAATTTGACCACGAATTTTGCAAAATAGACCTCAGATTCGTGTTTAGCGGGTCAAAAAACATAATTACCACCCATTTTTTTCCATGGAACTTTTATGCTATTTTAGGATTTTATGGCATTAAATAGCATTGCTGGCGACAGGACTATTAGATATTTATAATATAAATTTTACCACAAAAGTTGATTGGATTATAAATTGTTAAAAATTTCATAATATCAAATGACTATTTAAATTTGCAAGTAAATTTGTGATTACATTTTCAAAAAGTAAAAAAAAAATCTTCAAGAATCTTCAAAATAAAAAATGAATAATAATCAATAAATTTTGTAAAACGATACTATACGATCATTAGCTGACCATCAATTCTGTTTTTTAAGTATTTTCTATCATCGAAAATTAATTCACAAGGGATATTAGATAAGCTCTTTGTGTTTGGTAAGCAAAATTTAATATTTACATCAACACTTATAAAGATTTTTTTTAAATTTAGTAACTATTTAATTTCAATTAAATATTTTTAAAATATTGAATTTTAAATTTAATCTTACGAGTATGTATTTAACCTTCGAAGGTATAATCTTCGATCAAATAATTTTTTAAATAATAAATATTTTTTATTTTGGAACGAAATAATATTACATAGAATTTTTTTTATTTATTGTATTCGCCACTTGTGCAGAGATGAATAGCCGATGTAAATTGCAATTATATTTCCTAGTAAATTCTTATAATAGTATTTTACTATCCGGAAAGTAATTAATTAACTATATCATAATAGTAATACCGAGGACAGTTTTAACTATGTAAACACGGATACTTGAAATTACAAGCGATTTCCTTAATAATTCCAAATTTAAAACAAGTGCATAATTATATGCAGCCATATTATTTAATGCCATATATGAGTTCCATGGAAAGAAACGGGTGTTATTTATGTTTTTTGACCCGCTACACACGAATCCGGGATCTATTATGGAAGATTCTTGGTCAGTTATTTGTTATTAATAGCTAGCATAACTGGCGACAGGACTAACATTGAAAAATAAAGTCTTTAGAATTATATTTTGCCCATGCATTAAAATTTTAAACGTGTTTTAAGCTGATCAGAATTAAATTCCTCCAATCTATTACAAAAACAATATCTTTAGTCTTGTTAAAAAAAATTCTATTGTCTTATCTTATCATATCTTATCATATTTTATATTGGGTTCCCTGGAAAATTTCTATATCTGATGGAAGCAGCCTCAATAGGTTCTTAAACAAATTGAATTCAGTTTGCATACCTAACAAAAAAATTCCACACAAGTGAAATTTACTTTAGTGCGTGGCAACAGAATAAAATATATTTTACTTTAGAAAATAATTTCTAATTCTTACTAAAATATCTAAATTTGAAAAATAATTAATAATTTTTTGAAACAGATTTTATTCAAATAACAATTGGCCGATTTACATTACTTGACTGCTTCAACTTCAATGGCTTCAATTATAGGTAAAATTAAAAAATAAATTATTTAAATTTTAAAATTTAATATATAAGATCAATTTTTTTAGATTTTTTTAGGGTCTTATGGAGTTGGCTGTTTAATAAATCTAGTCCAACCATGGGTTCGAAAATGATTAAAGTTAATGATAATTCTATTATTCAGAGAGATTTAAAAGGTGGTCATCGAAGAAGGAAAGATGCTCAATTAGTTTTTACAGCTGGGTCAAATATTAACACTAAATTGAATGACCAATGCTTAAAAGAAATTTTTAAGCACTTATCGATATTTGATAGAATGAAAATTGGCATGGTGTGCAGAAGATGGCATTCTATTCGAGATTCTAGTGAGAAAGATATAAAAAATTTGGATATTGCTTTTGAGTTTAAATGTTTCTTGTACAATCGAAAGCGCTTTGGAATAAGATTTTCAGAAGACCAATTTATTGAATATTTAAATTTTATTTTAGAAAAATATGCGAAAAATATTGACAATCTGAGCATAAATAATAATATTGAAAAAAATCTTTTTGAAAACTTAATCTCGAAAATAGTAAAGTCACTTTCAAAACATTGCAAAAACATAAGAGAATTAAAATTAATTGATGAAGATTATGAAGTGGGGTTCAGTGACTTTAGAGGCTCTCGTTTTGATGATGAGGATTTAATAAATTTATTAACAGCTAATAACAATATTTCTAGTCTATCAATGGCTAAAATGAGAAATCAATATTTTTTCTACAATTTAAATCCACTGGCTATTAAAGTACTTAAAATAAAAAATTGCAAATTTACTAGAGTCAATTCGTTATGTAGATTTATTAAAAAACTAAAAAATATTGAAAAAATTGAATTACTATTTGATTTTTGTGATGGTTCATATGAACTTTTAAATGAGGAAAGTGAAGTACGTATGAATGAAGTAATACGTGCATTAAATAAAAGTAACTGTAAAAATATTTCTGAATTTTCCGTAAGTGAATGTGGTTTCATTAATGAGCTTGTAACTTTATTGCACAGGCAAAAAAATCTGAAAATACTAAAATTAAAAGATGTTGATGTCGATAAAAAATTTTTAAATGGCTTACACAATAAAGAAAACATTGAAATATTAGAGTTAAGACTTTTTAAAAGTGCAGAAAACTATTCATTTTGTGATGAATTTAAAAATTTAAAAATATTTCATTGTAAAATTAATGTAATTTTAGATGATTTAATATTTGGCTTAGCAAAATGTTATAAATTACAAGAATTAAAAATTCATGCAATGGATTGTATGTTATCAAAATATGGGGAAAATTGTTTTAAGAACTTTCAAAATTTAAAGTCATTTTCAATTGATTTGGTAAATAATGATAATATTAACAATATTTTAATATCATTAAGCGAATGTTTGAATTTGGAAAAAATTGATATTTCTGAATGCAACTTTACACTTCCTGTTTTGGAAAAGTTATCTTTTTTACCAAATTTAACATATATTGATGTCACAGATACGGAAATTACTTACGAAGGCTTATGTAAACTTAAAAAAAATTCACCAAAAATAAAAAAAATTTATCTTTAATATTTCCAATATTTGAATTTCATGCTTTTTCTTCCCCCATTTTTTCCCATCATTCCCCCGAGAATGCCCCGACGCTTCCCCGAAACTTTTTCCCTCGAAAAGCATTTCCCGGATGACTTTTCTCCCAAATTTAATAACCAGTCATTTGCCCAAATTTTTTTTACCTGAATTCACTTAATTTTAAAAACCATTTAAACTTTTTTTACTTAATTATAAGAATAAAAGAATTTTTATGCTTTATGTATTTTTCTAAACAATATAGTTTTAATGATTTAATAAATAATTAAACATGTAAGTTTATAAAAAATATGTATCTTCTTTAATATATAGCAATAAAATTTTAAGCAGATGAAATATACTAATAAAAAGTCTCCTCAAATACATTATTTTCCTACAAACAACTAAAAAAAATTCTGCAATCAGAATAGTAAACATTTATAATCAATTAGTTACTTTAAACTTTAACCAGAATAGTAAAAGATTTTTAATTTTCGACCAGGTACACTGATACCTTGCTGGTAATATAATAAGATTAAATTTTTTGTTGTTAAATGTAACATGGGTGTCATTTAATAAAAGTTTAAAAAAATTAATGCTGTATAGTTTTACAATGAAAATTTCTTGTTTTTACAAGTGGTTTATTTAATTTTATCTCGACTTATATGAATTTTCTGTAATATATTTTGATATAATTAACATTAATTCAAAATTTCCCGGGATAATTCTATGTGTATATTTTTTGCTGATCAAAATGCTGCCGATAAAAACCGAGTGCTGCCGAACTCCGAAACAGTGTATACGTTCCCGCGCTCCGATGTAGTGTATATTAGTTAAACGAATTATTAAAAAGTAGCTAAAAAATAATCTAAATTATTTATTTAATTAACCATTTGTTTATAATAATAAAACAACATTATTGTTTTACGTCAGATCTGGTAAGATTTTCAACAATTTATTTATTCAATTGTTTATATTTGTGTAAAGTATTCAATAACTCATGAAACTCTTAGTCCAGACGCGACTATATGAGGCTAATTACGAATTTGTTGGTCTTTTTTTCGGAAAATGGTCCTGTTTTTGCTAAATACCCCAATTTAAGTAATTTTTGGTAAATTTTTTAATGTTTTGAATTCCTGCTATACGAAATAAATTTATCCTAACCTTTGACAATTGTTTTTGATATGTAGATTACAAAACTATTGATCGTTGATTGACCATTTTCCGGAAAAATGATGAAACATTTCATTTCATTTAGTTATTTATTTTGTCCTTGATTGATTTATAACATAGTTTTTGATATAATGGGCAAAAAACTCATCTCCATAGGATAGAAAATAGGCTTTTTTCGCCCAGATATGTAAAGAAAATGTTATTTTCGGATCTGCATTCTGCAAATGACGCGCCTCTTTAGCGTGTGCCGTTCATTAAATTTTAGGTTATTTTTTAATTTATTAAAATTATTAATAATAATTATAAATAATAATATAAATACATTGTAAATTATAATACACTATGTGGATTAAAATTAATACTTTAGATAATTTATAATACAAATTAAGATAATGAATTATTTCTTTATTTCTTCCATTATTATAAATATAAGTCCTTTACAATTTTTTAACACAAAGAATTATTGTATTTTAAGTCTAATTAATCCCTTAAGTCTAATTAATCTAGTTAATATTAAGAGAAAAAAGTGGGATTGTTACAATATGTATAGTATAAATGATTGTTTTTGAATTTAAATATAGTTAATTAGAAAGTTAATAATAAATTATAAAACTATTGTGATTTTAGTAAGTTAGTTATTATAATTTTGCCATAAAATGATTTAAACTTTAAGAATTTTACTCCAATTTTAATACGGGTTTCGTTGTATATAGTTACTGCAGATTTGGTCTAGTAAATGTTTTTTGGGTCGTTGATCACGAATTTCGGGGTCATTTGAAAGAAATTCGGACTTGACCCTTAAATTAGCAAAAGCTACCTCCAAAAATATTTAATTTAATATTTTCGCTCTTATTAGTATAGGTACATACAGTAATCACCCGTATTATGATTGGAGTAATTAATTATTATTTTTATTATGTTTTATCATAGCACAGCAATTAGTATACATATAAATAGCAATCTATTAACATAGTTTCAGGATATTATGGTTAATTATTAATCGCAGTGGCGTATTCTAGTTTTTTTTCTGATATTGTTTAAGGGATTATAATTAAATTGTAGTCTGAATTTCTTTCTTTAAAATTTATATTTTAATTATTTGCTTATCTATATAATCTGACACTTCCGTAGATAATCTCTGAAGTAAAAATTCTTGAGTATGATATTATATATGTCACGAATTAAAATAAATTTTGAACTTTTAATATTTATAAATTCTTAATTTTTGAACTTCTATAAAATATTTTGTATTTAATTTACAGATAGTTCAAAAAGTCAGGAACTGTGTAAAACCGGAAACGACCGGAAATAAACATGTCCGGAGAAAAGAAAAGCGATATGAAGAATGCAGACCTGTACGTATTGTTAAAGGCAGCAATCTCAAGAAATGATCGAGATGCCGTGAAAAAATTACTTAGACATAAAAATTTTTCTGCAAGCTTTGTTGGGACTGGAGTTGGATCACTATTACACTATGTTGTTCAACAAAATTTGAAAGATATAGTTATCGATTTTTTAGAAAATGGTTTTAATGTCAATTCGAAGAATTTTGACGGAGAAACACCTTTGTATATCGCAGTAAAAGAAAATCACGAAGAAATGGTTAACATTTTGATAAAGAAAAGAGCTGACATTAACTTACAAGATCGCATCAATGGATTTACACCTCTTCATGTTGCTTCAATAAATGGTTTTACTAACATTATAAAAATTTTACTAAAAAATGGCGCTAATATTAAGATCCGAGATTTAGATTATAGGACAAGTTTAGAGTTTGCAGCTAGATTTGGAAAAATTGATGCTGTTAAAATTATTTTGCAACATGACAAAATGAGGAGTATTAATTCTTTGAGTTGTGATAATAATTACACATTATTGCATATAGCAGTAGAAGGCGGGCATTTGGAAACTATTAAATATTTGGTAAAAAATGGAGCTGATTTGAAAAAAGAAAATCGTAATGGATCCACACCTATACATCTTGCTGTAAGGGATGGTTTCAAAGATGTAGTAGAATTCTTTCTTGAAATAGGCGTTGATGTAAATATTCTTAGTAAAAAATCTAAAAATAATCTTTTGCACAGCGCAGCTTCTACAAATCAACTAGAAATCGCTAAATTTCTTATTGAGCGAGGAATCTATATTAATTTACAAAATATACAAGGAATTACAGCTTTACACATTGCTGCTCACATTTGCGATTTAAATTTTGTAGAAACTTTATTAAAAAATGGAGCAATTTACGATTCTCTTGACTTATTAAATAACAAGCCTTTAGATTTATGTAATCGAAGTAATAAAAAATTATTACAATCAACTGAAAAATTATTCGAGGCTGTAAAAAATAAAAACAAGGAAGATGTTAAAAAATTAATTAAAAGTGGAGCAGTTGTTAATGCAGTAAATTGCAAAAACAAAACTCCGATTTTTTATGCAGCCTGGAAAGGGTATTTTGAAATTATCGATATTTTATTAAAAAATGATGCTGATCCTAATAAATTAGATGATAAAGGATTTTCTCCACTACATTTTGCTGTGACTTTTTCACATGTAAAAGCTGTAATAGCTATTTTGAAAAATGGTGCAATTTACAATTTAATTTCAAATAGTGGAAAAACTCCTTTAGATTTAGCTAAAAATGAAGAAATAACTAATTTATTGAATTTAATAAATCAATCTTTTAAAAAAATAAAAAATAATGATACAACCGTAATTAGTGATTTGGAGAACGTAAAAGATAAAGAAACGATTATGGCTTTAATGAATGCTAAAAATTCAAAGAAAAATAATATATTAGAGTTTGCAGCCATAAAAAATTTTTCTCAGATTGACATTTTAAAAAAATATGTTTGAATTTCTAAAATTATAAATTATTTGATAATTTTATATCTTAATTTTAATAATTATATCTTATAATAGCAAATAAAAATTCTAAATAAAAATGAATTTTTAATTTGTATTTAACAAAAATAAAATAAATAAAAAATAATATAATTTTGAGATTCTTATTTTATAAATAAGAGGCTGATGGATTAATGAAAGGTAAACATTTAAATGACACCAGTGATATTTGACACATTAAAATAACCATATCTTTATTTTCTTATTACATAGAAATAATTTATTATTCATTCACAGACACTTTTAACGACGCTCTGTCCACCACTGGGTGTTTTTTGCGCAGCATATTTGTAACTAAAATATTTTAACCATATATTTATTTATAATAATTTTTTAATGAAAGAATCAATGTATTTCAGTATTTAGTACAAGAATATAAAAAAAAAAATTAAAAATGTTTATTTGTTTAAACAAATACGACCTGTTAAATTTTTGAAATTTTTGGGTCATAAAAGCCTAAGTTCCCAGGTCTGGGCTACTTGGATCAAAATTCTGCTTGGCTCATATTGAAGATCATTCAATTCTAGGGGGAGGTATCGTGGGAAATTTTTCGCTAAACCTCTTCAGTAATGAGTTACAGCTATTTGTTTATAAAAAAAAAGTTAAAAATGCTCTAAAATTTATAAACAAATAGCTGTAACTCATTAATGAAGAGGTTTAGCGAAAAATTTCCCACGATACCTCCACCTAGAATTGAATGATCTTCAATATGAGCCAAGCAGAATTTTGATCCAAAGAGCCCAGATCTGGGAACTCAGGCTTTTATGACTCAAAAATTTGAAAAATTTAACAGGTCGTATTTGTTTAAACAAATAAACATTTTTAATTTTTTTTTTTATATTCTTGTACTAAATACTGAAAAGCATTGATTCTTTCATTAAAAAATTATTATAAATAAATATATGGTTAAAATATTTTAGTTACAAATATGCTGCGCAAAAAACACCCAGTGGTGGACAGAGCGTCCTTAAATTAGAAAAAAATTAAAAAAATTTTTTTTATTAGATTAACATTATCTTTATAGACAAATAAAAGAAAATATAGTTTCGGAATTCGCCAAAATAACATTCAAAGTTGACCAAAAATACAGTTTTTCGTTATTAAGACTATTTTCTCGGAGTTGGGACCTAAAAATTTGAAATCAGCGTATAGAAAAACTTACCTATCACATACAAATAGCCTTGCACAAAACTTAGATAAAACATGCTCACCTATACACCTGTAATATGTAAAAATATGGTTACTATTCAAATTGCAAGGCTTTAGCCCTACCTGGTGGCCTATCAGCATAATTTTTTTCTAAAAATCAAAAATTTTTTAAATCAAAGAAAAAATATAAGCAAACATTCCTGAAAGCAAAAATGACAAAGTTAAGAATTAATTAGGAATAAAGTTAGATTTCAGTGACATTTAACAAATTATTAGAAATTTTCATAATTGCCTCTGAATTTAGGTAGTAATAACTCTCTGAATTTAGGGAGTTGTATTATGTGGTTATTAACATGGAACATGTTCATTGGATGTGGTATTTGAAAAAGTTTGGCTCAGCAGGGGTTGGGATGAAAAGTGACGTTTCTAGGAAGGGGGGGGGGGGGGTGAAAAAGTGACGTTTTTAGGGGGGGGGGGGTTGAAGTGGACTTAGAATATTTTCAATTTAGGGACTTAGAATAATTTGAAGTGGGAGCCAGGACCTGATCAGGCCATGATAACAACAACAACTTAAAATGCTTTTTAAGTTTATGGACTTAGAATAGTATATATTTCAGGATGTATTGTAATTTCGGTTTTTGGATTTATTACTATTATGAGTAAACATGTTCCATGCTCGTTGGTTGTGTAGTTACACAAACCGGTTATAATTTTTTTTTTTTTAGAGTATATATACAATGATTTTTCTTTATCGTTTTAATAAATATACTATCAGAAATACAACAAATACAGACATGAAAAACATTGATTTAGATAACCCTTATCAGTAAGATGCATCTATAATATTAATAAGCCTCGATTTTAAAATTTTTAAATCTGGCTCGCTTTTACAATCTCTTATTTGGCAGTTGATCATTTGTACATGATAATGCGTAAAATAACTTCTTCCAAAAGTACCGGTCACCCCATTCAATGTAAGTGTTCATCCTCAAGTATCCTTTAAGTTCCGAATCAATATCGTCGATTTTTTCTATGTTACCGTACAAAATTATGATAACCCTAGTACTTTTTTCTTTTATCATCTGGGTATGGGCAGTTTTAAATTCCAGCATCCCCCATTTACTTTTAATAAAATTTTTTGATAAAACGATAAGAGTTCGTCTTGATTCTTCAACTGACTTTATAATGTTTGTGTGTATCCATTCCCCAGCCTTCCAATCACGAACATGAACACAAACCTTGAAATTTTTTGGATCTTCTTCGATTTTCTGTAGGATTTCATTCAAAACAAATTCTTCATCTTTGTAACAGTAGCTCAGAAACACGTCATATTTCTTATTACAATCTAATCTATCCATTGAAATGAGCCATGTGCAACAAAAATGTGAATACAAAAATATTCTTATTTCAAGTTTGTAAATATAAAATAATAAAATTAGAGTCAAAATTAAAATAATAGTAATTAAAGTTGCTGATGATATAATTATCAAAAATGTTTGATCTGAATCTAGCCTTAAGCAGTTTTCATTAATAAAATCAGTGAATGTTTTTTTCCCCTCTAAACAATTCATCTTCTTTATTTGATCTATGGATATTTTTTCAGAGGTAAAATTCGCGTACAACAAATTTTGTAACGAACATTCACATTTCAAAAAATTGTTATCTAAAACTAATTTTTTAAATCTAAGAACGTATTTTTTTAAAATTTCTGCATCAAAAGTTATACTGTTGTTAGCTAAATTTAATTCCTAGAATTAAAAATCTTAATAATTAATTTATTCTAAAATTTTATATTCTCTGTTAGCGGTTTCTTACCTCAATATTGTAAATTAAAAGTTTTTCATTGGAATGTTTGATGAAATTATTGGATAAATCTAATACCCTGATCTTATCATAGCCAAGCTCTTGAAGGTTTGGAATATTTTTAATTTGGCTATTTTGTAAATACAATTCGATGCTTGATGAGTTAAAATTCCATTGAATATCTGACAAATTTAATAAATTTCTGTGAGAGCAATTAACTAACAATGTTTGATCAAAAGGTCGGTTTCTACAATCGCAAGCGCCATTATTTCCACAAACGCTATTGGACGCTGAATTCGAAAATTCTGACTCACATGTGTAAGTAGCAAATTTAAAATCAGTGATTTTAATAAAGTTTTTGCTTTTTGAGTAAGAATCCAAAAAGTGGCAAGAAAAATTATCAAAATTAATTACTCTCATATCCTGATGTTTTGTTTTTTCCAAATATTCTAACAAATCGGATAGTTTACAATCACACTGTACTGGATTATTCTGAAGGTGAATAAAATATCGTACATTATTCGAAAAATTCTTATTTTGCAAGAATTTCCGCGAAAATGTTATCTGAGAAATGTTGTTTTGGTTAAAAAATATATCGATCTTTTTAGATTTTAAAAATGGAAATTGTTGATCCTGTAAACCAGAAAAATTAAATTATTAAAAATATAGGATTATATTATTATATTGCAACTTTTTAGTATAAAAATTTATATTTACAGAAAGATTTAGGTAAGTAAACGAATTTTTACTCAAATCAAGTTTTTCTAAATGTTTTAACGATTTCCAGTCATAATAAATTTTATTCATGTTACTATTAGAAAAATTTAATTTTTGTAGTTGATTACAATTTAAAAGAGGCGACGAATCTGCACTAGCCGGCCATGATATTTCATTATTAGCAAAATTAGCATCAATTATTTGGCAAAATTTAGGAAAAGCTTGTTCTTGAATATATTTTATATGATTATTTTGAAGATAAATTATTTTTAAATTTGTCAAATTAATAAAAACTTTACTGAAATAAGAAGAATGAATTGTTTGATATTACATTTGGTTAAAGTATTTATAATTATAATTGATATTTACTCTGGTATCCTACTAAGGTTATTAAATGATATGTCTAAAATTTCTATATTTTTATTATTTTTAAAAATTTCTTCGTGTAAACTAGTTAATTGATTTTTACTTAAATCAAGTCTGGATAATAAAATTAAATTCTGATAAATAGCAGCAGACCATTTCCATCTTGAAAAGTTAATTGGCTTATTAGTATGATCAAAAAATAATTCTTTAAGAGTCAAAAAAGAATTATCTTTCAGATCTAAATATTTCAAATTAATTAAACTCTGAAATACATGCAGCGGTAAAGAAGAAATACGATTAGAGTGAAGATCTAATATTTCTAATTTTTTAAGATTTCTAAATGAGTCATTTTCTATTGTGTCAATAATATTATTTGATAAATTCAAATGACTGAGCTTATCCAGCCCAAGAAATGTACCAACTTTAATTATTTTTATATTATTATTATTAAGATATAAATATTCTAAATTTTTTTTATTAGGAAAAAGTTTTTGAGGAATACTTCTAGAAAAGGTATTGAAAGTTAAATCAAAAACCCTTGCTGACCGTGGTAAATCTAAAAAAAACGTTCTTAGTTTATTTGTTTTTATACTTTCGATAAAATCAGGGATAAAATTTCCAACTATTTCTTCCATACTTGATACATCAGAAAATTCAATTGTAATCGATCCATGATTACCATTATAGTCTTTTGCTTTATTTGCATTAGGCATATTAAATATGTTTGTTAGATTACTTTTTCCAAATCTCTTATGCCGAGTAGTGTAATCAGTAGTTATACTGTTTTCAGTAGTAGTGTATACTGTGGTAGTATTTTTTTTAAATTTAGTTATTTGAATTCGATAACTTTCATCAATTTTTTTGTATTCTATTAATCCTGTAAATGGGAATGTCTTATTTTCACAACGAATTTCAAATTTCATAACTGAACTTTGATCTATTTCAGTTTCTTGACATTCGCATTCATTATAAATTTTACAAATAGCTAAAGACTCTGTATACACTTCACTTAATATTGTTAACAAGAAAAAAGTACCCAATGAAACATACGTTTTTGTATCGGACTGTTTACTAAAAATAACAAACATATTGTAAATGATTTTTGACTGATTTTTATTTTTACAGTACTTTTTAAAATTTTTGTTAAAAAAATAAGATTCTGATACGTTATCATACTCTGCGTATGACTCTTGTTTCAAACTATACTAATTTTTAAATATAATTAAAAAAATTTTAATTAAAAAGATAAAAAATTAGTTAAATATTTTTTATGTGTTCATCAAGGTTTACAATTATTTTATTGCATAAAAAAATTTTTATAGTTATTTTTTTTTGGAAATTAAAGATAAATAACTATTATTTTTTATTTACATTTAATTACAGACCTGCCACACTGCAAAATAAAATGAAAATAAAAATAAAATTAAAAAATTATCAGTGGAGGGGGAAACTTTTATATTTCATCGATGAAATATTTATTAAAATTACTTAATTAACTAATAATTACGCGTATAATTAAGAAAATTTAAGGAAAAGGATCCACCTCGGTGAAATGAATTTGAAATGTATGAATTTTTGGTTACCAAAACCGATTTAAGGTTTCATCCAGGTTAAGACTTTTTTGCATTCTTAGCCCACGTTTCTTTTTTATTTTTTGAACGCCCTAAATAAGCCTAAAAAAAATTTCTTTATAATGGTAGGTAGTAAAATTTCCCGTCCGATTATAATCTAGCAATATTTTTTTTGGAAAAGCCGTAAAAATTGGAAAATACACTACTGTTTTCAATTATAAATTTCTCAACTTTTTGTTTTTAATGTGTTTTTTATTGATTGAATATTCTAATTTTCTCATTTTTCTTGACAGAATATTGGGTATAAAAATTAACTGAATGCAAAAAGTTTTAAGTGATTTCGGTATATAAATTTCGTATAGGAAATGTAATTATTTCTTTTACTATCAAGCTAATATTCAGGCCCTTCGTATGATAAATTAGAAAAAAAACTTATACCCTTTTCTATAAAATATAAAATTAATTATTATTTTACTAATCAATAAATTATTTAATTATAATTTTTGAGAAAAACCCTGCAACGACCCTACTTATTAAAATTTCCGAATGCGTACAATTCTGCACGTTTGTTTACACCCGATAATAGCCGAGTGGCTCCGAAGTAACTTTTTGGAGTTTTGGACCTTTTATTATCAATCATCAGTCAGTTGTTTGAAAACGTGCATCAGTTTTGTCAATTTTTGTGCATAGCTATGCATGTAATAAACTATAGGTTATATAGTTGATTTTTTATTACATTTCAACTGTTACTACAATAGAGTATTCTTTTTTTTATTATTTAAAAGGTAAAATGCTAAAAAATAATTTCTTTTGTTGTTGTTTTAGTTTATTCGAATATATCATAATAAAAAATTTTGTTACTAACGTCTGGTGTCGAGTCTAATGTAAAAAAAATGATTCAATTAGTTTTAGACTAAAATAAAATATGAACAATAAAGTTAGTTAAAAATTATTTAGATATGTAACAAATAACCAACTCTTGGTTATATAAATCGCGTCATATTACTCGAGGTTATCAAATTATTGAAAGTATATATAGGTAGGTCTCTTATAACAATATTTTATCCAGCTATTAAAATTATTTTAATTAAACCTAATAACCTGCAAAACCAAAGAAAACTCCTTTACCTATTCCTATGCGAAATCAGCTTTCATAATCTACGTGTGACTTTTTTATGAGTGCGTGCGTTGTTGCGTAAACTTGTGCTTCTTTTTTCAAATAAATTATATCGATACCAAAAGGTTAAAAAATGTCTTTTTGTTATAGACAAAAGCTACAAAAAAGTACAAATTCAGAAAGGTTTTACTGGATAGTTTTTTAGTTAAAATACAAATAAAACAGGCGGATCAACACCATAAGTCACGCGTCCCGTCGAAGGCCCAACCAAGGGTTGCATGACATAGGCTGAGTCTACGTAAGCGTTTGTATACGAATTCGCATGCAAATATTTGCATCGTGCCAACCTATGCTTATTTTAATAATACTTTTGCTGCTCCCTCTAGTGCGATAATTAAAGCGCGAAAATTGAAAATTTAAATAAACCTAAAAACCTAAATGGTTAAAATTATTAAATTTTTAAAAAATTTATTTAAAAATAAACTTTAAATAAATTAAAATGGTTTTATAAACAATAATTTTTTAAAAATTAAACTATTTAACAAGTTTATTACCTTTCGTTTTATTTAAAATTTGAATTTTCGCGCCATTCATCGCGGACTATAATTATTTTTTTTCTCTGCATAGGTTGGCACGATGCAAATATTTGCATGCGAATTCGTATACAAACGCTTACGTAGATTGCGCCATAAAGTATACCAATAGGTATAAGGAGGGCCTGCACACGGAAACCTGTTTTACCATCATTTCAGAGGGAAACAGTACCTTTAAAACTAGGGTACAGTTGTCCCTAAAATATTCATGGACTTTACCCTCAAAATCCAGGGAAACCGCCATCTTTTTTTACTAAATTTTTGTATTTCAGTAGCAGACGAAAGAATTGTAGCATTAGAAAATAATAAATAAAAGTGATAAAAGTTATAGTTTTTGAAAGTTTATTTATTGTTCATCATTATGTATTATTCATTTTGAAATTAATTAATTAAATTATATAATTTTTCACTAGTGTGTGTCATTTATCTGATAATAAAAATAATAAAAAAATTGAACTTTTATAAAAATTTTTTAAGGATGAATTCAATAGCATTAAATTGTTTTAATTAGGGGAAAATAAATTTTATCTTTATAATAAAGTTAAATTATATTTGTTAAATAATTCGTGGTTTAAATTTGTATTAAACAATATATTTTTATTAGATTTCAATTAAGTAACAACACAACAAAACATTAACCTAAAACTTTTAATCAGAGACTACTTAAATATTCTTTGCTTTTAATATTGTCATAAAAAGATTTATGTATTTGATAGATTTTATGCTAACTTATAAAAAAATTAACGAAATTAATTTAATTAATTAATTTAGCAATAAATAATAAATTATAAAAAAAGGTTATTTTTTTGTTGTGTTACACATTGTTTTATACTAAACCACAAATTATTTAATAAATATATAATTTTACTTTATTATAAAGATAAAATTTATTTTCCCCTAATTAAAACAATTTAATGCTATTGAATTCATCCTTAAAAAATCTTTATAAAAGTTCAATTTTTTTATTATTTTTATTATCAGATAAATGACACACACTAGTGAAAAATTATATAATTTAATTAATTAATTTCAAAATGAATAATAGGTACATAATGATGAACAATAAATAAACTTTCAAAAACTATAACTTTTATCACTTTTATTTATTATTTTCTAATGCTACAATTCTTTCGTCTGCTACTGAAATACAAAAATTTAGTAAAAAAAGATGGCGGTTTCCCTGGATTTTGAGGGTAAAGTCCATGAATATTTTAGGGACAACTGTACCCTAGTTTTAAAGGTACTGTTTCCCTCTGAAATGATGGTAAAACAGGTTTCCGTGCAGATAAATAATATTAACTCAAATCGCAAGTAAAATATTTGGCTTCGCCTCGGATTGAAAACTGCAATTTGAGGCATTCTGTATTTACAGCCAAGGGTTATATATGATTTTTCTTAATCAATAGCAAGAAAATGCGATTCGTTTGGGGGGGGGGGGGGTTAGGTCAATTAGACTTAAAATAATTTGAGATTAGGGATTCAAAATAATTTTGATTTATAGGAACTAAAAATATCTAAATTTGATTTAGGGACTTAGAAAAATTTTGATAAAGAGGAATAAAATAATAAGGATTTTAGGATAAAATATAAATTTAAACATGTTTCATGTTTTTCGGTTGGAATTTCAAAAACCTAGTTGTTTTTTGTTATTCTCCAATTTTAATAAATTTTTGCTATAATTAGGTACGACTGTGTAAAAATTTTAAATTTATCTGGAAAATCTAGTAGTTATCAAACTGTTTACTTCCCTTTAATTCCTTAAAAAAAAGTGAATACATTATAGATATTTTTTAAACAAGGGACAAAATATTGGTTTTGACTTAGCATGCAAAAGTCGAACCCCATATTTAGTCCCAAGATTTAAATATTTCTATATATAACGAGCAAAAAAGCCGCCTCCCTTGGGTAGAAAATAGGCTTTTTTCCCCCAGATATGTAAAAATGTTTTTTTTTTTATAAATTAGTGACTTATACAGATTTTTGTTTTAAATAACTGTTTACGTAGTAGTTAGAGTTTGCGTAGCATTGTCCCGGGCTCGAGAGGGTCTCTACATCATGGGAAATATGAATGACTTGGTTGTTAAAAATGATATTTGGCCCAAAATTAAAAAAGTACTGGAAGAGCAGAATGCAATAGGTGACCATCTTGTTGTTCACTGTGAAATTCATCCTGATGAGATAATGAAGGTAATTTAATTTTTATACTGATTTTAATTTGTAATAATAGGATCCTGGAACTGATCAATTTTAATTAATTAATTTTACTTTGTTTGATCTAATTTTTACAGATAAAAGATCCTAAGGATTTTAAAGCCAAGAGCCCAAAAGGAGGCTGTTTAAAAAAATGTAATACAGATTTGAAATGCGGACACGTTTGCCAAGATTTATGCCATATAGTTGATAGAGATCATAAAGAATTTAAATGCCTAAAACCATGTAAAAAACTGTGCCCCAATAATCATCCATGTAAATTAATTTGTTATGAAAGTTGTGAACCATGTCAAGAAAAAGTAGAACGTACTTTAAAATGTGGACACATTGTTAAAATGCCATGCTCTTCTGAAGTGAATAAATTCAAATGTTATATTAAGGTATATATTTCATTTTTTCATATTCACTTTCCAAAATTTACTTCATATATTATGTACTAATGTATAGGTATAATATTGCTAATTAAATAGCATCCTTTAGAATTTTTCTTATCCGAAACTGAATTTGATATTTTCTAAAGAATTTAATAAACTTTAAAATTAATAAAAATTATAAAGATATATCTAAAATAAAGCTTTTTTTTTATTTTCTAGGTAACTGTAATCTTACCAGATTGTAAGCACAAGGTAAGAAAAATATGCTCGATGCCTATTGAAAAAGCCCGTTGTACATTTCCATGTAATATTGGTTTGCTGTGTGGACATTCTTGTAAAAATACGTGTCATGTCAAAAATGATCCAAAACATTTGAAGGTAATAAAAATTTAATTACTTTAACAAATTAAATAAATATAACTAGCATAAAAATTAGATTATTATTGTTAAAAATTATTCTAAAAAATTTTGTGGCCACATATTTTATATACTTACTGCATAATATATAATAGTAAATTTACTTATTTCTATTTTACTAATGTTTGGGGTATCGAAATTATTAACTAAAAACTTTTCTGATTACATTTTATATTATGAAAAATGAACTATTGTATATTCAGACCCATCCATGACCCTAAATCGCACGTAAATTATCATCTGAGTTGAAGCGAAGTAAGCTGCGTTTAGGGCATTCAATAATTTTTAATTCAGATTTAAATCAATTTGCTACACGTGATTTGGCATGCCCCGGATTACTTACAATGTTAAAAAAAATATTGGATGTAATTTTTTGATATTCTTGTTAATTAAAAATAACAATATTTTTATATCATATTTTTTTTCAGTACAAATGTGACAAAGAATGTGTAAAAAATAACTTAAATTGTATGGAGGATCATAAATGTAGAAAGCGGTGTTTTGAAGAATGTATTCCGTGTCCTAAATTAGTTAAAAAAAGGCGATCTTGTGGTCATTTAAATAGAAAAATTGCTTATTCTGAAAGCATAGAAGAAAAACACTGCAATCAGCCGTGTGAAAAAATATTACCATGTGGGCACAAATGTCTTATGGAATGCTCAAATCCATGTGGTAATTGTCCCGAAAAGGTATGATATAGGTACCTAAATAATATCAAATGTTTGATTTTTTCTCGCTCTTTCTTGTATATCCGAAAAAAACAATTTTTTAATATCATTTTTGATGGAAGATGACGAAGAAGAGTAGCTGTGGTCATTCAGTAGAAGTTAAATGCTGTGAAGAAGCAAAACCATTACACTGTGCAAGAAGATGTACAAAAAAATTAAATTGCGGTCATCCATGCACTTCGAGATGTAAAGATCCATGTACAGTAAATTGTCAAATAAAGGTTAAACTAACTGAAACGGGGCTTTGTGGCCACTCTCTAGAAATACCATGTTATTTACGCAAAAATGGTAAGCTGCAATAATTATGCATTTATTTGAATTTGGCTGGCGGTAAATAATTTCATACGTATTTTCTTAGATCCAAAAAATCCAATTTTGCTACAATATTGTAGAGAACCTTGTAAAACTCAACTAGAATGTAGTCATCAGTGTCGAGCAAGTTGTGGCGAATGCAGACAAGGGCGCATACATAAACTTTGCACTGAAAAGTGTTCAAAAATTCTAGTTTGTGGACACAAGTGAGTCTCATAATTTGAATTAACATATTCGCTGCGAAATATACCCATTGTCCCATGTATGTTTAATGGGGTCTTGAAACCCACCGCAGTGAATTTGTTAAAACTTTTTTAATTCATCTTCATGTTATTACTATAATTTTATCTGTAGATGCGAACTACTTTGTATTCAAGATTGCTTCCCTTGCAATAAACCAAAGCATTGGAAGGACGTCCAAGAAGTTAAGAGAAAAATCTGTTGTGAGGAAAAAACTAAAGATTTATCCAAAATCCAAAAAGAACATGTACGAACTTTAGAAAATTTACAAAAAAATGATTTTGTTTTAAAAGGTATAATCCCCTATAATTATAAAATAAAATAATTCAAAAAGTTTTTACAGGAAATTTAATTATTTATCACGGTGTATTTGTTTTAGAATTTTTTTGTTTGAGTATAGTACTAGAAGGTTTAAAAAAACGAGGAAAATTTATAAAATACAATAGAAGGCAAGATTCAAGTGCCAAAGAATTAGATGCTTTTGGAATTATTCTAGATATATTAAAAAAAATATTTGAAATTTTATCTGAAGGTACTAAAAATATTCCACTTGATTTTGTCAAAAATCAAATTTCAATGTTAGCCTCAGTTATACCTACCACGTGGGTTATAACAGCACAAAACATTACTGACATTCAATTAGAAACAAGAAGATTAGATTACATGGTACAAAAAATAATATTACTTTTTTATAAAATAAATATATGAGCATATTTAATTTCATTTTTTGTATCCACAGGTTGAAATATGTAAAATTAGTCAAAATGCACTAGATCAAAAAGACATTCTTTCAATAAAAACAGAAGTTTCAAGCATTGAAAGATTTAATTCAGAAAAGGAGAAAAATATTGAAGAAAAAATTAGTAAATTACGCGAAGTCTTCAAAAAAGCTAACATTCCAGCTATTGTAAAAGCCATCGGTTTGAAACAAGGGCATTCGTATAACTGCCCTAATGGACACCCATATACGATTGGAGAATGCGGTGGTGCAATGGAGATTAGTAAATGTCCTGACTGCGGTGAAAAAATTGGTGTTGAACAGCATCGAGCTTTAGAAAGTAATTGATTAGCTCCTGAAATGGATGGAGCTTCTCAACCAGCATATCCTGGAGAATATGGATTTTAGAATTTTAATATACTTTATTACATAAAACTTTGTACTTTTATATTATGTAACATGCATTATATGTAATTTAATATTTATTTATATTATAATATTTAAATATTGTTATTATATAAATATTTGTCATATTATCAAACATTATCAAAAAAAAAGTTTAAACCTATAATATTCTAAAAAAAATACTTTGCAACTATTTAAATTTTTAATTTTTAATTTAATTTTTTAAAATAGTATTATTTAAATATTTATATCTTATAAAATTTCTTTAATAAATTTGTAGAAAAAAATTATACCTCCTTATTTTTTAATATGAAAAAAAATATACCTATTTCTATAAAAAAAATTCAAAATTTCCCGGGGGAAATTCCCATTACAAACCGATAAAAACCGAGCGACTCCGAAGTTCTCCAGAGCTTAGAGACATTCTAATTTCTACAATTGAGCGATTGACGTCTGCGATCGTGCGCAGCGCTTGCGTTTGGCAGGGAGGCAACTGTTGTAAAAAAATAAATTAAAATAGTGGTAGAGATAGCAGAATAAATTAATAATGAAAAATTTAGCAAAATTAATGAAAATAAATAGAAAACATGCAGAATTTATTTTTTTTTATTGTAAAAATTTTACAAATAATAAAAAATAACCTTAAAACTATAGAAGTGATTATTTTTATTTATTTAATGAAAATAAGTTTAAGATTTAAAAAAAAAAAATGAACTAAAAAATCAAGAAAAAAAATAGTAGTTTCAAAACTTTCATTCGTGCCTTCATTCCTCTTTCATCCTCAATGAACTTAGAGAAATCTGACTATCATATTATAATTATAATACTTGTTATAAGAAATAAACTTTAAAATTTTTGATTCTAAAGTTCTAAGATTAAATTATTTTAATTGATTTTCCTGACTTGATCCTGAAACAGTTTTGTACACTATCTTAGTTATGTTAACGGTAAGCGAGTACCAGATTCAACTTGGCTTATAAGTTTCTTAAACTTGTAACCCTGAATAGTCCAAGTCTTAAAATTTGTTTCTTCTAGTTCTGGTGGGTAAACAGAACTAGGAAAAACAAACTCCAAGGCTTTTGAATGTCAGGTTTCTAATTTGACTCCAAAATTTTTAGGATTTGAAAAAAAATCTTCGAGTCTTCAGATGACTTCTATAAAGCTTTTGAGAATCAATTCTGAACTATAGAAAAATATCAAAATTATTTTTAGCAAGTTCTAATAGGTAAAAAGAACTAGAAAAAAATAACCCAATTATTCTATCAGTTGCAGTTATGGTTTTGGTTCTGAAACTTTTTCTTATAGTTTTAGTTGTTAAATCGACAAACGAATAAGATATATCTTTTACCTTATGAGTTTCTGATAATCTTAATACTCCAAGTCTTACAATTTTTTTCTTCTAATTTGGATGGACCAAAAGAACCAGAAAAAATAAACTTTCAGGCTCCAGCATTTCAGGTTCCTGATTTAACACAAAAACTGGAGTATTAAGGTTATCAGATTCATACAGAAACTCATAAGGTAAAAGATATATCTTATTCGTTTGTCGATTTAACAACTAAAACTATAAGAAAAAGTTTCAGAACCAAAACCATAACTGCAACTGATAGAATAATTGGGTTATTTTTTTCTAGTTCTTTTTACCTATTAGAACTTGCTAAAAATAATTTTGATATTTTTCTATAGTTCAGAATTGATTCTCAAAAGTTTTATAGAAGTCATCTGAAGACTCGAAGATTTTTTTTCAAATCCTAAAAATTTTGCAGTCAAATTAGAAACCTGACATTCAAAAGCCTTGGAGTTTGTTTTTCCTAGCTCTGTTTACCCACCAGAACTAGAAGAAACAAATTTTAAGACTTGGACTATTCAGGTTTACAAGTTTAAGAAACTTATAAGCCAAGTTGAATCTGGTACTCGCTTACCGTTAACATAACTAAGATAGTGTACAAAACTGTTTCAGGATCAAGTCAGGAAAATCAATTAAAATAATTTAATCTTAGAACTTTAGAATCAAAAATTTTAAACTTTATTTCTTTTAACAAGTATTATAATTATAATATGATAGTCAGATTTCTCTAAGTTCATTGAGGATGAAAGAGGAATGAAGGCATGAATGAAAGTTTTGAAACTACTATTTTTTTTCTTGATTTTTTAGCTCATTTTTTTTTTAAATCTTTAAACTTATTTTCATTAAATAAATAAAAATAATAAACTTCTATAGTTTTAAGGTTATTTTTTATTATTTGTAAAATTTTTACAATAAAAAAAAATAAATTCTGCATGTTTTCTATTTATTTTCATTAATTTTGCTAATTTTTCATTATTTTATTCTGCTATCTCTACCACTACCGCATTTTAATTTATTTTTTTTAATACAACAGTTGCCTCCCTGCCAAACGCAAGCGCTGCGCACGATCGCAGACGTCAATCGCTCAATTGTAGAATGTCTCTTAAGAACGATCGGCGTCCTCCCTCAGCGAGTCCTTTTATGTTTGCAAAATTTTAGAAAGTGCTAACTTATTATAAATTAAAGTTAATTAGTCATCGTTTTAATGATTATTAAAACAAATAGGTAAGAAGTCTATCTGTTTTTAAATTGTTTATTTTTAATGATACCTATTAATAAATTATAATATGTGCTATAGAGAGTATAGAGACGCGAGCTTTTCAGTTGTTTCAAGGCATAACGCAGATACGCAAAGGTGCGTAATTGTTGCAAAAATTTCGTCGTTAATATTAATTTAATTATTAGATGTCAAAAGATAATTAAACAACATATTGTATTAGGTAAGAATTTATCAATAATTCCTGTTATTTTTTTTGTTTTTTTTGTTTATTAATGCATCTTATGGTACCTACTCCAAAATGTGCACTATCAGCGATAATAAAAGTCAATCTATATAAAATTATTTTCATATAAAAATAAAAATAGAAGCACCAATTTTAACATCTAAAAAAGTACCAGGTAATTTTAAATTTTATCAATAGCTTTTTTTACGAACAATTAAAAATAAAGAAAAAAGGGAAGCTAAAATATTATAGGTTATATATTAGTAATTTTATCAACGTACAATGTGAATTAGGCTCCAGAGTTAATAAATATTAAGAAATTTTTTACAATAATTTACTTTAAAAAATTATACAATTTTATAGCCGATACAAAGGTAATGTAAAAATTTTGAGTAAATAAATACCATAATAAATGTGTAAATAAAACAAAAGCCCAATAAAAATATTATTTTAAGTTTATAATTTGTTTGCGAACTAATAAAATATAAAGTATAAGTAAATTATTTCATGTCAAACTTATAATAAAAAATTTTTCAAAACAATACTGCGATTGTTTGTAAAAGTTTTATATAGCAATAATAGAAAATCAGTACAAATCAATAATAAATCTTACTCAATGAAAATGAACACATATACATGAACGGTTTTCAGAAATAATAAGCTCTATTTTTTTTTTGTATTTCTTATCAAGTACTTTTAGTCATGTACATAGATTGAAATTAAATATGTTATTCGTATTCGAAAAAATAATTTTTGGTTTATGCTTGCAGTACACTGAAATAATAAATGTTGCAAATATTTATATATGGACTTCTTTCAAAATTTCATTTAATTCTTATCTTAATCTTTAATTCAGCATACTAATTTTTTTTATTTTTTTTGTCTTATTTAGCGTTTTCTACAGCAATAGATCTGATTCTTTTTTTGTGCGAGCAAACTTGGCTGTAAATATCTTATACTTCTTTCTGTTTCTGGCTATGACTATCATCCTTTTATCTATAACTATCTATACTCTTAAGCAACATGAATATGTTTTGTTTTTATAAATAGAAGTTGCTAAAAATTTGAAGCTGAAGAATTTATAAAGATAAAGGTAAGCAAAAAATTTTTTTAACCTAATATTTATTATTAATAAATATTTTTAAATTCAACTATTTTTTTACTATTTATTTATTATTTTATTTTAATTTATTTTTGTTTATAAAATATTTTATATGCAGGATCCATTAAATTTTCTTGAGAATTACAATATCCATCAGTCTTCAGAAAATGAATTCTAGAGGTAATGTCATAATTTGTGTATTAAAATTTACGCTTTGATTTCAACTAATTATTATCTTATCCAAATTTTTGCAGATTCAAAAAGATTAAAAATAAGCGATAATCAAATTTCTTCATCTGGTTCTAGTCAAATAACCATAAACGACTTAAATGAAGATTGTCTCAGAGAGATATTCGGTTATCTATCATTATTAGATTTAGTAATTGCTGATTTGGTATGCGTAAAATGGGATAGCGTAATCAAAGGTTTTTGCTGCAATACCGCTTTGAAAAAAATAGATGTTAGCATAGAATTAGAAAGAAAATTAAATTTATTTATTGCAAGTTACATGGACGCACAAAATGCTAAAACAACAATATCGATATTAATGAATAAAATTTTTGAAATATGTGGAAATAATTTAAGACAATTATCAATAAATACAACTGAATTATATTTATATTATTCAGAATTAATAACTGAAATAGCAAACTATTGCCATAATATAAGTCATTTACAAATAATAGATTGTGCAACTAAAATTGATAATAAAAGTCTTGAATTATTATTTGTGAACAATGCTAATCTTCAAAGTATCGACTTGAATGGAGTAAATATAAATTGTGAAATTATGAATAAATTAAACCCAGAAATCATTGAAGAACTTTATATTCATAATTGCAAATTTAAATCAAATAAGCTTTTGTTTCATAAATTTCTATCGAAATTAAAAAAAATTAAAATAATAAAAACAGATTGGTGTAAAGATGATATTTTTGAAATTTGTGCATTATATGAAAGTAATTGTAGTACTATTACTGAATTTTCTTTAGGAAATGGTAATATTTGGGTGATTGCATATGTATTGGAAATACTGTCAAAACAAAAAGAACTAAAAAAACTAGAAGTTGGTAAAACCGAAGTAAATCAACACTTTCTAGATAACTTACCAAGTAATTACCTTGAGCATTTGCAAATTGAATTTCATGGAAACTTATCCTTTTCATTTTTCAATCAGTTTAAAAATCTACAAGTACTTAATTGTGGTATTGAAAAGTTTAACGATGATTTTGTAAAAGGGATAGTTAAATGCACAAATTTAAGAAATCTGGAACTTTCCTTCACCGATTATTTTTTGACAGTAAAAGGAGAAAATTATTTTAGTCAAATGAGTAATCTTGAATCGATTAAAATTAAAAAACGTGGTCATTTTAGGTCCTTTTATATTTGTTACCCGTTTAACGATAATCTTTCACTTAATATTGATAACTTAATTTTAGCTTTAAGTGAATGCAACAAATTAAAATTTATCGAGATTTCTAATTGCTATCTTTCAAATGTTGGACTTAACAATCTATGTTGGTTTCCAAATTTGGAATATTTAAATATTTGCGATTGCGAAATCACAGAGCAACAGTTATTAAATTTATGCAAAAAATTATTCAAACTCGAAGAAATAAAAATAAAATTTTATGACAAAACAAAAGTTATTAAATTTGTAAAAGAAATTATTTAAACTCAAAGAAATAGAAATTAAATTTTGTGATGATTTATCTAGTCAATTAATTAAATCATTAAAAGTACCATGAAATGATAAACATGTACTAAAAATATATTATTTAAATAATAGTAATATTAATAATGAAAAATTGGTTCTGCTAAAATTTATTGGGATTAGATTTCAGGGTTTAGAATTAATTATTCTTATTGATTAAAGAATTAAATATTTCTACGTGAAATTGTTTGTAATGTAATTATAAATTTTTTGTTTAAGTTCTCGATTTTTTTTATGTATTCTAAGTCAAAAGTTTTTTAGTTTTTTTATTTTTCCAAGTCAACTTATAAAGTTACATAAGTAATTAATTATAAAATATTGATATGCTAGTCATATCATATAATATAATATCTAAAAATTTTCTTGATTTTTATAAAAATGTTTATAGATTTTGTATTTCTTTATTTGTTATAAATAGCTATAATTTATTAAAATATTTGTAAAATGAATAATTATGCTATCAAATAAAATTTTTTTTTGATTTTTTTGATGTATTTTTGATCAGATTTGTACTTTTTGGTTTTGTTTACTTAAGTGAAGAAAATTATTCAAATATTTGCGAAGTGGATAGTATGATTTATATCCAAAAGGGACATTACTTATTACTTTAAAAAATAACAAAATTTTTGTTTAACAAATTACTTGTACCATATAGTAAAATAAAATATGATTTATTTCAAACTTATCTAATTTTTTTATAATTATATTTATTTAAATCACTATTTTTAATTTAAGGAACCAGTTTCTTGAACAGATCATCTTTGCCAGGAATTAATTTTATTTTAATATTTTTTTCTTCTGCTAATTAGTGAAAAGAAATATCAAATAATTGCATATTTATAAAAAAAAATTGATATTCTAAGGATAGTTTATTCATTGTATAAATTATTAAATAAGCTTAGAGGGCTACAATATTTTTAAAATTTTGGAAAGTCCACCTATAAAAGTTAATATCTGCTGATATGATTAATTATTTTTTTTATTGCAATAATACTAAAAATTATAAATTTACACATCCATATATCAAACAAATAAAAAATCTTACCATATATGTAATTATAATTGATATCAGTTCAGGAATTACAGTGTAATTAGTATTATCTTTACCATTTCTTTTATTCATAATCAGAATAATAATATGTCTACAGTTTATTTTTAAACTGCATTATTAGCAAAAAAATTTATCACGTATCGTATAACCAGACAGAAAGTTTAAAAAGATAGTATGTCTTAACTATAGTAATATTTAAAGTTTTTTAAATTGAAAATTAAATGTGTATAAAGAAAAATACAAGGAAGAATAAAAACAGAACCTTTCATTTATAAATTTTTGAAAAAATTTCATTTTTATCAAGATTAAAAAATTGTTTTCCTGTTTCTGATCAATTCTGGTAGTTCTTGCAGTTTTAAGAGAAAATATTAAAGTATGCCTGAAATTCTCATGTATAAAAACTTAAAATTAGTTTAAAAAAAAAATTACAAATTGATTTTTCTTGTTATGTAAAAATAACTTGATTCGCCTGAATATAATTTTGAATCATAAAACAAATACCTATAATTATAAATTATAAAAAAATAAATAAAAAATGGCACGTATTTTTATTATAAAAAATATTGTAATTATTGTAAGCACGTATTTTGAAATATCGATTTCTGATTTATTTTAAAATAATACTAACTTCAAATACTTCAATTAATATTATTCATTATAACTTCATTAAAATCAAATCAAAATATTTTTTAGTTTAAAAAACTGTACCAAATTTAATTATTTTAATTAATGCAATATTTAATTTCAGAATTTAAATAAGGGCAGAAAATTTGTCTGAAAATTATACAAGATGGCCTCAAGTCATTCAGAAGACGAGGAAGATGGGCCACCAGAAGAATTTAGGTTTCTAAGTTGTGCCCCGACAACCGACGATTTGTATGAAGAAAAACCATATCTTAGAAAATGCAACATCTTAGAACCATATAATTCTGTTGAACACTATTTGGATGTTCAATTCCGGCTATTGCGAGAAGACTTTTTCAAACCATTAAGAAGAGGGCTGCATGAACATTTGCATTATGATAAAGACAAGCGACATAGGAATAGTGATGTGCGAGTTTATAAAAAAGTCAATTTAGTAACCCCTGACGTTACAAAAAATAATGTTGGGATTATATTATCTTTCGGTGTGCTTAAATATGTCAATTGGCAGCATTCGAAAAGATTCATGAACGGTGGCTTGTTACTTTTAAGTAGTAATAACTTCAGAAATATAATTTTTGTAACAGTGGCTAATCGTAATGTGAACGATCTGAAAAAAGGTTTTTTGCTTGTAGAACCTTGTGCAACCGAAAAAACAAAAATTACTCGAGAAATGTATAAGGCGGACTACGTTATGCTCGAATCTAAAATCTATTTTGAACCTTATGTAGCCGTTCTAAGCGCTATAAAAATGTTTAATAATGATAATTTTCCATTTAAAAATTATTTAGTGGAAGCCAGCAGTGCTTCTAAAATTCCTGATTATATCGCACGGGCTAGAACATTAAAATATAAAAAATTTTCCTTGCCAATTATTAATGGAGAATGGCCAAGTAAAGAAGAATTGGGACTAGACGAGTCACAATTAAATGCTTTTAAACATGCTCTTACTGAAGAATTAGCCATCATTCAAGGTCCACCTGGTACTGGCAAAACATTTTTAGCATTAGAAATTGTTAGAACACTTTTAGAAAACAAGAAATGCTGGCTTCGTTTTGGACCAATTGTTGTGGTGTGCTATACAAACCATGCCCTTGACCAGTTTTTGTTAGGCATAAAAAAATATACTAAGCAAATAGTTCGTATAGGTGCTCGGTCTAAGACTGAGGAATTAAAACCATACACGCTTTTTGAAAAAAGAAGATCATGTCGACCAGATAACAATTATCACAGAAAAAGAGATGTTTACGACGCTAAACGTGATTTAGAAGATTTAATGAGCGAGATGGGCAAGGTACGCACGGCTGTTAAATATTTAACGACTCCTATGGTCATCGTACCATTGGATTGTCTTCCAGCCAAGGATAAGATATTAAGACAATTTAGGACCAATGATGATCTGATAAAATGGTTATTTGAAGAAAATATGCCATTAACTCTTAAAAGTCTTGATAATGCTAAGGGAACTGAAAAAACTGAAACTCTAGATCTTGAAGACGATGATAATTATGAAGATCAAACTTACGATACCAAGTTTGAATTTACATACAAGTTTGAAATTCCCGAAGGTTTTCGTTGCATCGATCCTTTGAAAAGTATAGACATCATGGTATTTGAAATACACAAAAAGTATGACAGCATACAAAAAGATATACAAAAACAGAAAATTGCAAATAATCCACAGTTAAAAGGGGTAACGTCTCACCAGATAAATCTATTGACGCAGTTAGAGGAACATCAGAAAGCCTTAAATGTCGAGTCTATGTTTTTACAGGTATGTTATGTTTTAACCAAAGCTTAATATCGCTTTTTTCATCAATTTAAAACCTTCTATAAGGCTTTTCGGGCTGATCACGTGACAATGCTTTAAGTATGGGGTACCCGAGGACAGTCCCCATCTAATAAATATTATTTTTTCCTATCACGTGACCAGCTCGAAAAGCCTTATTGAAAAAATATTCATTAACAATATCTGTTTTTAAATTTTGTACAATTTAAATTTAAATAACAGCTTTTTGTATTCGAGGATTTTACTCAAAAATTTGACGATTGTTTGAATCATATACCTAGTTTGGGGTAAAAATATTTTTGGGACGATTTGAAGATCAGTTCATGCAAAGTCATTTTAAGCCAAAAATTCCCATAATAATAAAATAATGAAATATATAAGTTTTAGAATTTTTTTTGTAAACAAATTTTATATAGTACTTTGATTTATTATTGCAGGAACAATTTAAAAAACATCCACTAGTACACAATTACCAAGGATTGTATGATAATAAACGTTGGATAAAATATTGGACTTGGGTAAAACAAAGTCATGATGTGGCATTGAATTATTTAAGTGATCTAGAATTAGAGTATCGTCAAAAACGTATAAACTTAAATAAATTAAACGAAGAAATTGATCTTAATATATTGAAAGAGCATGAAGTTGTTGGTTTGACAACAACATGTGCAGCAAAATTGCATGATACTATCCATAATCTGGGTGCACCTATTGGTAATTTTTTAATAAACCTTAGATTAAATAGTTTATTTGATTATATACTAAACCAATAAAATTTTAATTTTTTTAGTATTGGTCGAGGAGGCTGCTGAGATATTAGAGGCTCACGTCCTTTGTTCTTTGACTGCAAATTGCCAACATGCCATTTTAATTGGTGACCATAAGCAGTTAAAGCCAAAAGCCTCAGTTTATGAACTAGGCAGAAATTACAATTTAAATATATCATTATTCGAAAGGATTCTTAAAATAAGAGGAAACTGCCACCAACTCGCATATCAACATAGGATGCGACCAGAAATTGCAAAATTGATCACTCCTTCAATTTATCAAAAACTTTTTAATCATGTTAGCGTTGAAACTTATCCAAATGTAAAAGGATTAAGAAAAAATCTATTTTTTATTAATCACAATAATCATGAAACGAGTTTTATGAACGAAGAAAGTTTCGTTAATGTATATGAAGCTAAATATCTAATGGCTTTTGCTAATCATTTGATTTATCAAGGCTATACACCAGAAGATATTACCATATTATGTACATACGTTGGCCAACTCTTTGAGTTAAAAAAAGTATGTGATTTATAATTTTACTATTATTAGATAACAAATAATAATTTTCAAAAAATGTTTTATTTTTTAGGAAGTTTCAAATTACAGCCAATTAAGGGGTCTAAATATCACCACAGTGGATAATTATCAGGGAGAGGAAAACAAAATAATATTACTCTCTCTTGTTCGCAATAATGGCGAAGGCAACATTGGTTTTTTAAAAGAAGAAAACAGAGTTTGCGTGGCATTGTCCCGGGCTCGAGAAGGTTTATTTATTATGGGAAACATGGATGACTTAATTGTTAAGAATAGTATTTGGCCCAAAATTAAAAAAGTATTTGAAGAGCAAAATGCGATAGGTGATAATCTTGAACTTCAATGTGAAATTCATCAGGATCAGACTATTGAGGTAATTAAGATGTATCTTTATATGAATTTATGATTTTTGTTAATTTAAAAATTTTTTAACTATCATCAATTATCTTTACAGATAAAAAATTATACAGATTTTAAAGCTAAATGCCCAAAAGGAGGTTGCTTGAAAAAATGTGCTACTGATTTACCTTGTGGACATGTTTGCGATTATGTTTGTCATATAACTGATAGAGAGCATAAAGAATTCAAATGCCAAAAACCTTGTCAAAAATTATGTCCTAATGAACATTTATGCACATCAAATTGTTGGATTAAATGTCCACCTTGTCAAGTTACAGTAGAACGAACATTGAATTGTAATCATCTTGTAAAAATGCCGTGTTCAGCGAATATTGAAACATTCAAATGCTACACTGAGGTACATAAATTAAATTAATATTTTTACATTATAAGTCATATATTTGAACCTGGTGATAAAAAAATGCCTGTTTAATTTTATATTATAACATTGAATTTTATTACTCTTTTGTAGGTAACTTTAACTTTGCCAGACTGCGAACACGAAGTTAAAAAATTATGTTCCACACCTGTTGAAAAAGTTAGATGTACATTCCCATGTATTATCCGTTTACCTTGCGGACATGTTTGCAGAAATAATTGTCACGTGAACAATGATCCAGATCATGTCGAGGTAAAATAAAAATAGATTTAAATATACAAAATATTATAAATTTTATTTTGCGAATACTTCGAGTTCACAAAGTTAAAATTAACTTTTTAATTTCAAAATCAATTTCTAAAAGATATTTTAAAATTAAAATATTTTATTAATTTTTACAGTATAAATGCAACAGGAAATGTCCTAAAAAAAATAAGAACTGTGAGAATGATCATAATTGTAAGAAATTGTGTTATGAAGAATGCATGCCTTGTCCAATAAGGGTTGAGAAAAAACGTTCTTGTGGCCATATAAATAAACAAATTGAATGCTCAGAGAATATAGAAGAAAATTTCTGTTCAAAACCTTGTAAAAAAGAATTAGAATGTGGGCATAAATGTCCTATGAAGTGTTCCGATGCCTGTGGCAATTGCCCTGAAAAGGTAATACATAACATTATTACAACTAAGTTATGTAAAATTTTTGCATTTTTCTTTTTAAGGTGACAAAAAAAAGTAGCTGTGGCCATGAAGTACAAGTTAAATGTTGCGAAGAAGCAACACCCTCAAAATGTTCAGGAAGATGTATAAAATATTTAAATTGTGGCCATCCTTGCACTTCAAGATGTAAAGATCCATGTACAATGCAGTGCGAAAAAAAAATCAAACTTACGGAAACAGGCCTTTGTGGTCATATTTTTGAAATACCGTGCTTTTTAAGAAAAACTGGTAAGTTAAGTATCAACAATTACAGTTACAGATTTTGATTTTTTATTAAATTCTTATAAAATCAATCATTCAAATATTGTTAATTAATCTTGTTAGATCCAAAAAGTGCAGCTTTACTAAAATATTGTAAAGAAGCTTGTAAATATCAACTAGAATGTGGCCACAAGTGTAAAGGATGTTGCGGTACGTGCCACCAAGGGCGTTTACATTATTCTTGTAACGAACCATGTTCAAAAATTTTGGTTTGTGGGCATAAGTGAGTCTTAGAACTTGATTTAATGTTTCAATTTTTTAACTTTATTTTTTATGTATTTCTATTATTTTATGCTTTATCTGTAGATGCGAAGTTCCATGCAAGCAAGATTGTTTGCCATGCAACAAACCTTGTGAAGTAAAATGTGTGCATAGCAAATGTAATAAAAAATGCGGGGATCCTTGTGTGACTTGCAAAGTAAGTATATATTTTTATAATAATGTTAAAAATGATGTAATAAATAATTTTACTTATATTATAGGAAAAATGCACTAGGGGTTGCAAGCACAAGCGCTGTTCAAAACAGTGTGGTCAATTATGTAATATTGAACCTTGCATGGAACCATGCGAAAAATTATTAAAATGCAATCACGAATGTGTTGGTTTTTGTGGGGATCCTTGCCCCCCATTGTGTCGCATATGTGACAAAGATGAATTAACGCAAATTTTCTTAGGCTATGAAGATGAGCCTGATGCAAGGTAAATTTAAATTTTTTTTCTGTAGTTAAAATAATAACATAATAAAAATGAATTGCTTTAGATTTGTATACCTGGAAGATTGTAAGCATACTATAGAAAATAAAGGACTTTTTGAATGGATGAATTTGACAGATGGCTCAGTGCAGTTAAAAACATGTCCTAAATGCAAAACAGAAATTAAAAATTGCCAGCGAGTTATAAATCAAATAAAAAAACATTGGTTGGACGTTCGAAGAGTAAAAAAAATAGTTTTTTATGACAAGAGTCAAAAAGACTTATGCAGTATTCAAAAACAACATGTGCAAACTTTAAAAAATTTAGAAAAAAATAAGATTGTTTTAAAAGGTACTTCAAAAACATTTATTATAAGCTTGTAGGTTCTTTTTATATATAATATAATTTAAGTTTTCTATAATCACAACATATATTCTAGAATTCGAGGTGTTTAATAGAGTTTTACAAGGTTTGTTTACAAGAGGAAGTCTTTATACCAGACGAAGAAAACAACAATTAAGTGTCAAAGAATTAGACGCTTTTCGAATCATATTAGATATTCTAAAAAGTATTTTTGAAATATTGTCCAAAGATATTGAAGGAGTTACACTTGATTTTGTGAGAAATCAGGTTTTGATTTTAGCCACAAGTTTGCCTTCTACTTGGGTTATTACAAATCAGAACATTACTGATATTCAACTAGAAATAAGAAGATTGCATTATATGGTAAGAATAAAAATTTTCTTTTGGAATAAAATTAATTTTAACTTATTTAATTTGAATTTTTGTCTCCATAGGTTGAAGTATGTAAAATTAGTAAGAATGCTCTCGATGAAAAACAAATTCTAACAATAAAAGCGGAACTCTCAAGTATTGAAAGATTTAATTCAGATAAAGAAAAAAATATTGAGGAAAAGATTCTTAAATTGCGAGAAGACTTCAAAAAATTTAACATTCAAGCTATTGTAAAAGCAGTAAACTTACCACAAGGACATTGGTATAAGTGTCCTAATGGACATCCATATGCGATTGGAGATTGTGGTGGAGCAATGCAAATAAGTAAATGTCCAGACTGTGGTGAAAAAATTGGTGGTGACCAGCATCGAGCATTACAAAGTAACCGGTTTGCTCCAGAAATGGATGGAGCCTCTACACCAGCTTACCCAGGACAATATGGTTTTTAAAAAAATTAAAATCGATGGAGGTACAGCACAATATATTACTTAATAAGATGTAAAAGTTTTAATTAAAATTTAAGTTATCAAAAAATATAGCTACTGGTACTATTGTTAAAAAAAAATTATTAAATAAGTTAATTTAAAAAATTTTAAGGGTTATAACTTGAGTCAGATTTTTAAAAGAATATATTAAATTAAGAAAAATTGTAAACAAAATAAAAAACTTATTAAACATTTATTTATAAAAATATAAAGTAAAATTAAGCACATGACTTATATAAGAAACTATTGCTTTGTTTAAATTTAAATAGTATACCTAATTTACTTAAATTTAAAAATAAAACAATTTAACTTTTATTATATTTTTGTTTAATGAGTAATGCAAATTTGATAATAAAATGTTTCAAGATTGTAAGTTTTAAAAATTATCTGATCAAGTAAAGAGATTTTTTTGCAACTGATATGGTTATTAATTGTATGCTTTTAAATATAATTAAAATATAATTATGTGCCTTAACACCTAAGTGCCTGTAAAAATAGTTAAAAATTTTAATTTCACAAAAATTTTTTGTTTTGTTGCAAAAAAGTAATTTTTATTATTTTATGATAGTATACATTTTATTAATTTTTTTTAATTTCATTATTTTTTAGTTTTTTGTAATAAGTACAGATTTCTAATTTTTACTCTGTAATCCATATAAATGTTAATTTTAATTCTGTAACAAAAACTTTTTAAATTTTAAAAATATTTTTATGATATAAAGCTTGAAAATTAATAATTAATTATAAAATTTTATTTAAGCATATATAAGTTTTGATAAATTTGCATTTAGTTCTCTAAAATTGTTTAATAAAATAAAAAATATATATGTAACTACGAAAATTTCATTATCAAAATATTATAAATAAAGTTTTATTTAAAAAAAAAACATATGCAATTAAAAACTGTAAATTGTTTACTCATTTTTAATTTTGAATGTATTTATATTGGTATTAATCCGAAAAAGGCCGAACTGCGGTCCCAGCTGGTAATCGAGTATTCCGAGTATTCCCGAAGCATTAATTTTTACGTGAAATAATATATAATCATTGACATATAGTTAATGTATATAATTCTATGGAAATAATAGCTCATCAGTTGCTTCAGGGCGTACCCTGTCAACATGAAAATACCGAATTGTCCGTACTAAACTACAAAAAGGGCTTTTTCGTATTTTGTAAAATACTAAACAGCGTTGTTAGTATTTTATAAAATTTTCACGAACTCTTCTGCGTTTACAAAATACTAAACATCGTCGTTTGTATTTTTAAAACTACCAACAACCTAATTTATAATTTTACACAAGAATCGGCAACTAAATGGTATTTTGTAAACTACAAACGAGGCTCATTTAATATTTTATAGAAAAATATACACATATTATAGTTAAAATAAAGTGATTGTAATTATTGTTTTATAATTATTTATAAATTATAATAAGCCAACCATAATTTCTATTTTTTTAAATACAGTTTATTAGCAAAAATGGTCCAGTTGCCAACAATAGGCGTTTTTTGGTTATGTATAGCAGTTTTTTTTTCGAATTTTCAATTATTATGTTTTTATGGTAGATAAAAACGATAACATAACCTACTACTTCCTTAGGTTAGACGTATCGTTATTCGTTTATTTATTTTTGACTACTTCTTTAGGTTATGTTAGTGCAAAGCTTGACGAAATTAGAAATTATATGGTTGGCTTATTATAATTATAAATAATTATAAAATAATAACAATCACTTTATTTTAACTATAATCTGTGTATATTTGTATATGTGTATATTTTTCTATAAAATATTAGCCTCGTTTGTAGTTTACAAAATACGTTTTAGTTGCCGATTCTGTGTAAATTTATAAATTAGGTCGTTGGTAGTTTTAAAAATACAAACGACGATGTTTAGTATTTTGTAAACGCAGAAGAGTTCATGAAAATTTTATAAAATACTAACAACGCTGTTTAGTATTTTACAAAATACGAAAGAGCCCTTTTTGTAGTTTAGTACGGACAATTCGGTATTTTCATGTTGACAGGGTACAAACGAAATTGTTATATAGATTTCTATAGAATTTTAATAAGTGATTATCATATAATTAATTATTGGTATTAAAATTAAATTCTGTTAATTTTGTGTTGTTTTAATAAACGTGAATAATATTATTGGTAAGACCCATAATTTCAAAATTTATAATTTTTTTTTCTGTTTATTTATTATACGTGCTGATATTAAATAAATAAATAATTAATTTTATTTGAAAAATATATACATTTTATTTAAGAATCAGTTAAATGTGAAAGAAATAATTTCTTATAACAATAGAATGTAATAAACGGTGACATTGCATCATATACTCAACAAGTAATAATCAAAATATTAGTGAGTTTTGAATTTTTAAGGAAGCACCTTAGTGGGGGAAATTGAGAGAGAGATTTTCGGACCTCTTTCTTTCTCTCGCGAGTTTTGTATAAGAAATTCCAAAATGTTTTTACGGCCATACAATTTTAAACAAATATTATCAAAATCTGTTCTGTAAATTTTTTTTTGGAAGCTTTTAAAATCTCTTGTAATTTAATAAGTATACGTATTGTAAAAAATTTACAGAACAGATTTTGATGATATTTATAGATATACCCAAATATTTATATACATCAATAATTATAGAATATTTTAAATTTATCTTTAGTGGATTCACAGTGTAAGTTTATAGTAGTTATACAGGGGCATTTAACTATTTTTTAATTTTTTTTTATTTATTTATCCTTTTTATTAATTTTCATGATACCAAATATTTTTTTTAAAATAAATTTTACAGTAAAAAATAATTTTTGTCACAATCTAATTACATTTATTAAATTTAAATAAAAATTACAAAACATTTAAAACTTTAAGGTTGAATCAGGTAGATAAAAATAGCATTTTTCGATTTAAACTGGAAATCGAAACTTCTGGAATTTTCAATTCTTATAGCCATTTAACAAGTTATATGTCCTTTAGAATTTAAAAAAAAAAAGTTTGAAGATTTATTGACTGCAAACGGGGATATTAGCGCTTAAAATTTCCTTTATTTTTGAGCTACTAAATAAATCAAGACTTTTTTATAAAGCTTCTGATTTTAAAAATCTTTTAATATAATATTTGGGACATTATTTAGCATCGATTCACTAACATGAGCCTAGACCCTAGAACCCATGCGAATTTTTGCAAAGAAAAAAACTTAATGCTGATATAGCCGGAAATCGAACCACGAAACTTCAAGTCCGAAATTCAACGCCCTAACCACAGGGCTACCGAGGCTCTTTTTTCCTATAATTACTGTTCGAATTTTGCTGCACGATAAGAATGCATATTTTAGTTATATTTTAATTAAATCTTTTGAGCCTTTCTAAATTTATCATGTATTCTTGAAATAAATTATAACTATTTAATTTAATTTTTTGAAAGATTGAGTACAATATCAGAATATAATTTGTGATTGCTTTTATTTATTTCAGGTTTACCCAAGTTTGCTATAAGATTTTAGTACCAGATTTCCAGACTACAGTTTTCAACCTTTTCCTTTATAAACTCGAAGAAAAATAATGGATACCAAGGGTAAAAAAGTCTTAACTATTGTTAAAATAAAAATCTTATATACGTCAGAATAATTAACTAACTCTTCGAACTATTTTTTTAGGTACAAAAAAAATAACGACAATTCGTCATTTAAATAAAGATTGCTTGGAAGAAATTTTTCAATATTTATCGCCATTGGATAAAATTGTTGTATGTTATACATGCAAAAGATGGGCACGAATTTTAATGAAAAAATTAGATATTAATAATGAATTAAAAGAAAATTTCCAATCACATTTAAAAAACAATTACCGATTTCCAATATACATTAAAAACGAAATAAAAAGATTTAGAGAACACATAAACCATTTTAGAATAGAGAATTTGATTGATAAAGGTGAAATGAGATATCATGATGAATATGATGGTGAAGAATTCATGGGACCTATGGAACGAACACCTACTTTTTTTTTATTTAAAATAGCTGCACTTTATTGTAAAAACATTACGAATTTGGAACTGTGTAGATTAGACTGTTCAAATGATAAATCAAAGGGTTTTGAAGCATTTGAAGATGAGACAGAAAAGGATTATCTTGAATTACTATTTTTAAATAACAACATTCGTACTTTATCTTTAAAAGGTTCAACAATTAATGGAAAAAGTTTGTTGAAATTAAAACCAAATTTGATTGAAGAATTAGATATTTCTGGATGTTCTTTTACTGTAGTAAAATATTACTATAAATTTTTGGAACAATTAACTAATTTAAACAAGTTTAAAGCTTCTTTGATAAGTTTTGAAGAAATGCGTGCACTTAGGAACAGTGAAAATATTTATGAATTTTCTATAACTGGTTGTAAATCTGTAGATGAAATTTCTAAAACTGAATGTATCGATGAACTTTCAGAATTTTTATCAAAACAAAAAAAGTTAAGCAAACTTTATTTAGGTAGCATTGTAGTTGATGAGATTTTTTCAAACAAATTACCAAAATCTCATTTACAAAAATTAGAAATTTTAATTCATGAAAATTTTTTATGTAATGAAATTCATCAATTTGATAATTTAAGAGTACTTGAATGTAAAATCACCAAATTAAAGAATGATATAATTAAAAATTTAACAAAATGTAAATGTTTAGAGAAATTAGATATTAGTATAAGAGATTATGGTTTAACAAAAGCTGGAGAAGTTAGTTTTGAAAATTTTAAAAATCTTAAAGCTTTGCACTTTGTATATACCAATGAGAAAGAGCCACTTGTAGATAATATTATAATTGCTTTAAGTAAATGTAAAAAATTGTCTAACTTAAAAATGGAGGGTTTTCAAATTTCTGATGTAGGTGTTAATTGTATAAATAATGAAATGCCAAATTTAAAATTTTTTTTTGCATCGATGACAGATAGAGTTTTAGGTAAAAATAAGGTACAAAAAAAGTTAATTCGATGCTTGAAAAAGTTTCCAGTAGTGAACACTAGTTTTGAAGAGGTACCCAATACTTTCTATGTTGAGAAACGCAGAGAATTGCAATATGGTGATTATGGGCAATATGGGCCCTTCCCAAGAGCCAGAAACTTTCAATGGTGGATATAATTCCATTTTTAATTACAAGTTTTTTTCCCCTCCCCTTTCCTAGTTTATAAAACTATGTTGATTAAAAATCAACCTCCCCAAGAAAGTGCATTTTCTGGATCTGCCACTGAGTTTGTAAATCAATTATTTGTAAAAATAAATAAAAAATAAAATTCTTTTATAAGATTTATGACTTTTAATTTTTTTTTTTTGTTTTCTTCGGGTTTACTTCACAATAAGAAATTCGATTTTTAGTAAAGTTCATATCGGCTGTCTACGATACACACCAGTCTTGAACGAAAATTTATCCGAACCGAAGTGGTGACAAGAACGGATTGTTTCTACTCATTAAAGGCACTTTGTACATGACAAAAACACCTAGCAAAAAACTAGAACTGCTGCGCTTTTAAAGAAATTTAAAAAAAAAACGTATTTTATATGCATATACCAATAAAACCTAGACAATTTTACGTTTTCAAGCATAATCATAGAATTTTTTTTTTGAATCAATACTATCCTGTTTTGTTTCTGATTCCAGAAAAAATATAGCATTCAAACATTAAAATTTTTGATAAAATAATTAAATAATGATTATTTTAAGCGCAGTATAATTTTATCCTGTACCTCTTACTTATGAATTTGGGTTATTATTATAGTATCAATCATCCCTAAACACTAATATTTTTTTTTGTCATTTATATTCCAGAAAAATATATATTCTTTTATCAAATAACAATCGATTACACGATTAAAGAAGTTGTATATCAACATAGGATGAACGAAGAAAGTTTCTTTTTTGGTCAATAAATTCAAAAAATATTCTATAAATTAATGTACATGAAGCTAAATATCAGAAAAAAACATCAAAAAATTCAGCTCATGACTTATATAAAAAACTATTGCTTTGTTTAAATTTAGATAGAATACCTAATTTACAAAAAAAAAAAAACAATTGAACTTTTATTATTTTTTTGATTCCTCATAGAGGAAACATTGTGATCGGTCAAAATTTTTTTTCTGATATTTTGGCATATAAACACGTTTTGAGACCTCAGGAAGCTAAAAAACCGATTTTTTAAAAAAGTCTATGTAAGTGTGTGTGTATGTATGTATGTATGTATGTATATATGTATGTACGTATGTCTGTAACCGGAGATATTTCACTACCAGTATGACATTAAGACCTAATTATGTTTTCAAAAATTTTTTTACCAAAAAGTCTCGATACGCTTTTTTTTTTTTTTTTAATTTGGATGTAATACTTCATTTTTTTCATGAAATTACTAGTATCTAGAAGTATCATTTTTACTCGATATCTCGAATCTTATAATTTATTTGTTGAAAATTTTTTTCTCAAAATTTTTGTCGCCAAAAAATACAAAAAACGCCAAAATTTTTTTTATTTTAATTTCTTCCTATGAAAGTACGAATATCTAGAATTATCGTTTTGAAGGATTTCTCCATCTGATACGTAATTTTTCGAAATTTTTTACATAAAACAATTAAAAAAACACCATAATTTTTTTTTTTGGACGTAGTACCTCATTTTTTTCCATGAAAGTACTAATATCTAGAATTATCGTTTTTACTCGTTATCTCCAATCCGATACCTAATTTTTCAAAAAATTTTTTACATGATAAAAAAATTAAAAATCACCATAAATTTTTTTCTTTTTGGACGTAGTACTTAATTTATTTCTATGAAATTACTAATATCTAGAATTAACGTTTTTACTAGTTATCATTTTTATTCCTCAATTTAAACATAGCAAAAAATTTTTCTTTATTCCTATAGTTGATGTAATTATGTCTTCAAGATATAACTACACCAGCTACACCAAAAACTGTCTAGCAGGCATAATTATCATAAAAGAAGATTATATACTAGTGTATAAAAATCTTCTTTTTTTTATGTAAAAAACCTAATTTTTTCCATTAACTAACAGTATCAAGGAAAACCATAGTGCCAATATTACTTGGCAGCGTTTTTTTTAATGAGTAATGCAAATTTGATAATAAAATATATTTAATGATTATAAATTTTAAAAATTATCTGATCAAGTAAAGATTTTTTTGAAACTGATATGGTTATTAATTGTCTGGTTTTAAATATAATTAAAACATAAGTGCCTGTAAAAATAATTAAAAATTTTAATTTCACAAAATTTTTTTGTTTTGTTGCAAAAAAGTAATTTTTATTATTTTATAATACTTTACATTTTATTAATTTTTTTTAATTTCATTATTTTTTAGTTTCTTCTAATAAGTACAGATTTCTAATTTTTATAGTGTAACCCAAATAAATATTAATTTTAATTCTGTAACAAAAACTTTTTAAATTTTAGAAATCTTTTTATGATATTAGTTCTCTAATTAAATTGTTTAATAAAATAAAAAATATGTATATGTAACTATGAAAATTTCATTATCAAAATATTATAAATAAAGTTAACAAAAAAAAGCATTGCAATTAAAAACTGTAAATTATTTACTCATTTTTCATTTTGAATGTATTTATAATAAATTTATGTTAGTGTTAATCCGAAAAAAGCCGAACTGCGGTCGAGCCGGTAATCGAGTATTCCCGAAGTACTTTTACGTGAAATAAACTCAGTTGCTTCAGGGTGCACAAACGAAATAGTTCTATAAATTTCTATTGAATTTTAATAAGTGATTATCATATAATTAATTATTGGCATTAAAATTAAGTTCTGTTAATTTTTTGTTAATTTAATAAACGTGAATAATATTATTGGTAAGACCCATAATTTCAAAATTAATAATTTTTTCTTCTGCTTTATGCTTGCCATATTAAATAAATAAATAATTAAATTTATTTGAAAAATATACAATTTATTCAAGAATCAGTGAAATATAAAAGAAATAATTTTTTATAACAATGGAAAGTAATAAACTTGTTACAGTATTGCATCATGCTCAATAAGTAATAATCAAAATATTAGTGAATTAGAATCTTAAAAATTTTATATTTTGATGGTGTTTATATTTTTGTTTATTGCCATGTGTTTAATTTTAGTTTTATAAAATAAATATACCCAAATAATATTTATATACATCAATACATCAACAATTAAGTTTTTTTATATTATATACACACAGACACGTAATCTTTAGGGGATTCACAGGGGAATCACATTTTCTAAGTGTAAGTTTATAGTAGTTTTACAGGGGCATTTAATTATTTTTTAATTTTTTATTTATAAATTAATTTTCATGATATCTAATATATTTTTTTGGAATAAATTTTACAAAATTTTATTGCGATAAGCAGTAAAAATTAATTTTTGTTTGAATTTAATTACATTTATTAATAAAAATTATAAAACATTTAAAATTTTAACAAGTACTTATATTATGTTGTCCATAATAAAATATTTGAATGTTACATAAGGTGCAGCTGTCTAGCAGACGATTTTGGAAGGAATTTGTGATAAAAATATAAGGTATAAGCGATATTTTTATAAACAAACTCTAATATTTCAAGTTTTCTTTTTATCAGATTGAATATTTTATTACAATAATTTTAATTCTTTTTTTAAATTAATAAAATTTAAAGATAATAATTTAATATTACTAATATTTTTTTGTTTTTAAATAGTCAATTAAAAATATATTGATAAATAATTTATTTATTTATTTATTTATATAAAATTCATTGTTATTCTATTATCACAGTTTTTGTAACGCACTGTGTATTTGTAATTGATATAATTTTATATATGGAGAATTCTTGTTGAATTGTGCATAAATAGCTCGGTGCAAGAAGATTTAATTTATATATATTAATTATTATTGTGATTTATACCTATATTTAATTGTTTTATTAAAATATTATCTTTCATTATCCATTTGTCGTTTATCAAATAAATATAAATATAGATTAAAATTTTTTATAGACTTCGTGAAGTAAAGATTATAATATTTTTTGCAGTATTTTTTATCATTTTATAAATAAAGTTGGTTTTGAAAAGAAAAAAAAATGTTATTTATTTTTTATTTTGTATGCAAAAATAAAAAATAATACAAGTCGCCCAAAAAAATTTTAATTAGTTTCGTAATTAGGTAGTATTAATTAACTGCCGAAAAAATCCAATTTTTTTTTCCTTATGCAATATATTAAAATCAACTTAAGTGAATTTCAAAAATAAGTTTTGAATCTGGTGAATTGGTCCCCTAATTATTTTTTAGTCCTTAAACCTACTTTTCATGGAATCCCTCATATCTTAATTTAATTACCAATAAATAATTTTACTCAAAACCTTTTATTATTGTGAAAACGATAATTAATAATTAATTTTTGAAAAAAAAATATTTTTGTAGATTTTTTCAAAGTCACTGAACATTTGGATCAAAGTATAAAATGCATTCAAGTAGTTCAGAAGATGAAGAAGATGTGCCACCAGTAGATTTTAGATTCTTAACCGTTGCACCAACGACTAATGATCTTTACGACGAAAACTTATATCTTAGAAAATGCAACATTACAGAACCTTATAATTCTGTCGAACACTACTTGGATGTTCAGTTTCGTTTATTAAGGGAAGATTTTTTTAAGCCTTTGAGAAGAGGATTAAATGAATATAAACATTTTGATAAAAATAAACGGCAAAGAAATGCTGACTTAAGAGTTTACAGAAAAGTAAAGCTATTAACCCCAGATATCAATAAAAGTAACGTTGGCATCAAAATTTCTTTCGGTGTGCTTAAACATGTAAATTGGCAACATTCTAAAAGGTTTATGACTGGAGGCTTGTTACTTTTGAGTAGTAATAATTTCATGGATATTATTTTTTTAACTGTTGCTAATCGTAATGAGGATGACCTAAAAAAAGGATTTTTGTTAGTAGAGCCTTGTGCAACAGAAAGAAAAATAATCACTCGAGAAATGTATAAGAAAGACTACGTTATGCTTGAATCAAAAATCTATTTTGAACCTTATTTAGCTGTCCTTAATGCTATGAGATTACTAAGCGAGGAAAATTTTCCCATGAAAAGATATTTAGTGGAAGCAAGTAATGAGTCAAGGTTGCCTCAGTATGTTGAACGTTTTCGTAATCTTAGGTATAAAAATTTTAATTTACCAGTTTTGGGCGGAGCATGGCCAAGCGCAAAACAATTAAATTTAGATGAATCACAATTAGGTGCTTTCAAACATGCTTTAACAGAAGAGTTAGCTGTGATTCAAGGTCCTCCTGGTACAGGTAAAACTTTCCTTGCATTGGAAATAGTTAGGGCTCTTTTGGAAAGTAAAGATTCATGGAAACGTTATGGACCCATTGTTGTAGTTTGTTATACAAATCATGCTCTTGATCAATTCCTCACAGGGATTATGAAACATACAACAAAAATTGTTCGAATTGGTGCTCGGTCAAAAAGCGAGGTCTTAAAACCATTCACGCTAATGGAGAAAAGGAAAACGTTTCGAACTAAATCGAAAACGAGTTACGATGCAAAAAGAGAAGCTTTTTTATCAAGACGTGATTTGGAAGATTTGATGAGTAAAATGGGAAAATTGCGTATGATTGTGAAATATTTAATATCACCAAAGGTTATTGTTCCATTGGAATGTCTTAGGGTCAAGGATAAAATTTTGAATAACATGGAAACCAACGATGATTTGATAAAATGGCTATTTGGAGAAAATTTGCCTTTAACCCTGATGAGCCTTGAAAAACCAACACAATTCAAAAAATCTGTACTTGCAGAAGATGAATTAAATGATAATGATGCTGATGATGAAACATATGATACAAAATTAGAATTAACATACAAATTAGATATCCCTGAAGGATTTCATTGTATTGATCCGTTAGAAAGTATAAACAAGATGTTGGATGAAATTACTCTTAATATTAATAACTGCACGAGCGGTGAGCAATCAAAAGAATCAAATATACCCGAAGAAAAACCTCAAAAAAATAATCCTCGGAAAAATAAATATCAGAAAAATAAACCTAAGAAAAACAAACCTGAGAATAATAAACCTGAGAACAATGAACCTGAAAATAATAAACCTGATAATAACTTACTACCTCAACTTGAAGAGCACAAAAAAGCCTTAAATCAGGAATCAAAATTTTTGGAGGTATGTAAAATTCTATTTTTAATCTAGTGCTAATTCTTTAAATTTAAGATTATCATTAATTCTTTGTTGTTTTTTAGAGACAATTTAAACAGCATCCACTCGTGCATGATCTTCAAGATTATTATGACAACAAACAGTGGCGAATCTATTGGACATGGGTAAAGCGAAGTTACGATGTTGCTATGAATGAATTAACTGAACTAGAAGCACAATATCGTCAAAAGCGTGTGAAATTAGATAAATTAAATGGGCAAGTTGATTTAAATATCTTGAGGGAACATCTTATTGTTGGATTGACAACAACATGTGCAGCCAAATTACATGATACTATTCGAGATCTGGGAGCCCCCATTGGTACCTATATATTAACTTTTGAAATTCTATTTGCCCTTATATTTTACTGTAAAAATTTATTTTATTTTATTTTCAGTTTTAGTCGAAGAAGCTGCAGAAATTCTAGAAGCACACGTCCTCTGTTCTCTAACAAGGCGCTGCCAACACTTAATTTTAATAGGGGACCACAAACAATTGAGACCAAAAGCTTCAGATTACGAGATAGGCAGGCACTACAACTTGAATGTTTCCCTATTTGAGCGTATTTTGAGAATAAGAGGAAATTGTAATCAATTGGCGTATCAACACAGAATGCGACCGGAAATCGCAAGACTAATTACACCATCTATTTATGAAACGCTCTTTAACCATTCAAATGTTCTTCTTTATCCAAATGTCAAAGGATTGAAAAAAAATCTTTTCTTTATAAACCATAGTAATTATGAAACAAATAAGGACGAAGAAAGCTACACTAATAAATTTGAAGCAATATATTTAATTGCATTCGCGAATCATTTAATTAAGCAGGGGTATGCACCAGAAGACATCACAGTGCTCTGCACTTATGTTGGTCAATTATTTGAACTTAAAAAAGTAATTTATTTTTAATATTTTTTATAAATTTAAGATTTTTTAATGAATTATGGTTTTTATAGGAAGTTAATAATCACATTGAGCTAAAAAATCTGAATGTCACTACAGTTGATAATTACCAGGGAGAAGAAAACAAATTAATATTACTTTCTCTTGTACGTAATAATGGAAAAGGTAATATAGGTTTTCTTAAAGAAGAAAACAGAGTTTGCGTGGCTTTGTCTCGGGCTCGAGAAGGTCTATACATCATGGGAAATATGAATGATTTGGTTGTTAAGAATAATATTTGGCCCAAAATTAATGAAGTTCTTGAAGCACAAAATGCAATAGGTGATGGTCTTTTAGTCCAATGTCAAATTCATGTTGATCAAATTACAGAGGTAAAGCTTATTTAATTTTTTATAATATTTTTGGTTGTAAAAACCACGGGATTAAACTTTAATTTTAGCTAACATCAATTTTTAATAATTTATTTACAGATAAAAAATCCTAGTGATTTTATAACAAAATGCCCAAAAGGAGGTTGCCTAAAAAAATGTGCCACTGATTTACCCTGTGGGCATTGTTGTGAAAGTGCATGCCATATTGTTGATAGAGATCATACAAATTATAAATGTCTAAAACCTTGTGAAAAAATGTGTCCTAATGATCATATTTGTCCTTTGGATTGTTGGGTAAAATGTCCACCTTGTCAAGTGAAAGTAGAACGAACATTAAATTGTGGACACACCGTCAAAATGTTTTGTTCTGATAATGTTGAAACATTCCTGTGCTATGTTAAGGTATAAATAAAACAAGTTGATAAATTTAAAAAAAAAATATTTATTTATGTTTTTTAAAATTTTTGTTATTTTAGGTGCCTGTTACTCTGCAAGATTGTAAACATGATGTATTAAAAACATGCTCAACGCCTATTGAAAAAGTTAAATGTACGTTTCCATGTATTGATCGTTTACCTTGTGGTCATGCTTGTGAAAAAAATTGTCATGTTAATGACGATCCAGATCATGTCGAGGTAATAAAAATTTACTCATCATGCAATACAACTGGATTTCGAATTTCGAAATTGAACTTATATTTACGAAAGAATAGAAGTATAAATTATAATTTTTTACTTTCAATAAGCCTAACAGATTATCGAGAAATATACCTGATGTACATTTCTTATTTGGATGGGTTATGGGTCAAATAAAATCCAATAAGTTGGCTGATTTTTCTTTTTTAACATAAAAATTATGAATAAATTAATAAGTCGAGAAGGTTGCCAGATTTCAGGGGCTTGTAACAATTTCCCAGTTTTTCTTTCTAAAAAAATTTTTACTTTCTTTTTTATTTAACCTCTACTAATGTATTACGTTAAATTATAATTAAATACCTTTTTCAGCAAAAATGTTATAGACCATGTCCAAGAAAATACCTTGACTGCGAGGGTGATCATGAATGCAGAAAACGATGTTTTGAGAAATGTATGTCATGTCCAGTTCTGGTTGAAAAAAAACGTTCATGTGGTCATATTTTTAAGAATACTGCTTGTTCTGTAAAAATTGAAGATAGTTTTTGCCATAAACCTTGCAAGAAAACATTAATATGTGGACACAAATGTCCTATGAAGTGTTCAGAGCCCTGTGGAAATTGCTCTAAAAAGGTATTAAAAAAATTAAATTTTTTTTTTTTTTTAAATAAATGATGTTAATTAAATGTTTAAAATATTTGTCCTTTAGGTGATAAAAAAAAGTAGTTGTGGTCATGAAGTCCAAGTTAAATGTTGTGAAAATGCAACACCTTCTGTATGTTATGGGAAATGTGCAAAATTGTTAAATTGTGGTCACCCATGTACTTTGAGATGTAAAGATCCATGCACAATGAAATGTGAAGCAAAAATCAAGCTTACGCAAAGAGGGCTTTGTGGGCATATTCTTAATGTACCATGCTATTTACGAGCAACTGGTAATTATTATAATAATTATTTGTAATTTTTAATTACTTTAATATTCAATTAATTAATTGTTTTTAGACCCTAAGAATCCAATCCTTTTACAATATTGTACAGAACCTTGTATAATTATGCTTGAATGCGGTCACCGATGTCATGGAACTTGTGGAAAATGTAGACAAGGGCGTATTCACTATTCATGTACTCAACCTTGTTCACAAATTCTTGTTTGTGGTCATAAGTAAGTTCTATAATTTTAACACATGGCTTTTAATTTTTACGTGCACATAAATAATTCCAATTTTAATTGCAGTTGTGAAGTACCTTGTAGACAAGATTGTCTTCCTTGCAATAGACCATGTGAAGTCCAATGTGAACACAGTAAATGTACTAAAAAGTGTGGAAACCCATGTACTACATGTAAGGTCAGTATCTTAATAAAAGGTACTAAAATTAAATTCAACTTTTAAAAAACTTTCAATATTTTAGGAAAAATGTACCAGAAGTTGTAAACATAAACGATGTTCAAGACAATGTGGGGAGATGTGTGACATAACACCTTGTGACGAGCCTTGTGAAAAATTATTAAAATGTAATCATCCTTGCGTTGGATTCTGTGGCGACCCTTGCCCACCTTTATGCCGAGAATGCGACAAAGAAGATTTAACAGAAATTTTCTTTGGAACTGAAGATGAACCTGATGCAAGGTAATTTTTTAAAAAAATTGTGCAAAAATAAATTTTATTAAATTTAAAAAATGCTTAATTTACAAAATGTCATAAGTTTTAAAACAAAATTTTTTATATTGACGTAATAATTTTGACAAACTATTTTGATTATTAATTATTTATGATGTAATTTTCTATTAAATATTTCAGATTCATATACCTTGAAGATTGCAAACATTGTATTGAAAGTAGTGGCCTTACGAACTGGATGCAGTTATCTGATGGACCAATACAATTGAAAACTTGTCCTCGTTGTAAGACTCAAATTAAAAATTGCAAACGTTTTATGAACGATATTAAATTACATTGGCTAGATGTTCAAAAAGTGAAAGAAGTAAGCTTTCATAACAAAAGTAATCATGATCTTGTTGAGACTCAAAAAGGGCATATGCAAACTTTAAATGAACTAGAAAAAAATGAAGTTGTTTTGCAAGGTATTTGATAATAAATTATTTCTTTAATAACGAGAATTTTTTATTATTATGAATTTTATTTTATAGAATTTGGGATCTTAAGGAAGGTTTTACAAGATTTGTCAAACAGAGGAAGTTTATTTACACACCAAAAAAGGCGACAAAACTTAAGCGCTAAAGAACTAGATGCATTCAGAATTATTTTACAAATGTTAAAAAAAATTTTTGATATTTTATTGGAAGCTAACAACGTAAATAGTTTTGCGTTTATTAGAAATAAAATTTTTGAGTTTATTAGAAATCAAGTTTCAATGCTTGCTCAATCCATCCCAAGTTATTGGGTAATAACTAATCAAAATATTACTGATATTCAGTTGGAAATTTCTCGGTTGAATTATATGGTAAGAAATAAATGACAAAAATTTTTTCTTATATATTATGAAAAACAATTTAATTTATAGATAGAAGTATGTAAAACTGATATTGGAGGGCATGAAAATGATATTTTGCCATTAAAAATTGAAATTTCAAGTATTGAACGATTTACTAAGGAAAAAGAAAATAGGATCGTTGAAAAAATACGTAGATTACGTGAAGATTTTAAAAAAATTGATATGGAAACTATTGTAAAAGCAATCGGTTTGAAACAAGGGCACTGGTACAAGTGCCCTAATGGACACCCATACGCGATTGGAGAATGTGGTGGTGCAATGGAGATTAGTAAATGTGCAGATTGTGGCGCACAAATTGGGGGTACAAACCACAGAACTTTAGCAAGCAATAGTTTAGCTTCTGAAATAGATGGTTCAACTCGTCCTGCGTACCCAGGACAATATGGATTTGGACATTTAAGATATTAATTTTTAGTATACATTTTTGAATACTTTAATTGTTTGTTTGTTTGTTTTTTTCTAAGAATTTACTAAATGATAAAAAATAGATTAATATTTTTAAGATGTATTTAATCACATAGTGTAAAGATATTTTTTATTTCTTACTTATACATAAAATATTTAATTTGAAAAAATTAAAACTTTTATTTTTTACAAAAATCATATTTTATAGCTGCTTCAGTGCTTCAGTGCTTCTCCAGTTTTTAACTTCAAAAAGCTCATTTTTTCATAGTTTTTTTAAGGTTTTTTAATACAAGAAACTTGTTTTTAACTGTTTTGAAACTTAAAATTTTGTAAAAATGTTGATTTACTTGTTAAATATACCGCGTTTTAAGATCGGTAAAACAGTTTTCATAAATTTAGTTCTTATTTTTCTCACTTTTATATAAAACTATAGGAATATGTATCATGCTTGTCAAAAGCGTCTTTTGACATACTTCTGTTAGCGTTTCACAAGATATCCGTTTTTTACTTTTGATTTACTCGAAATACATTTATATACGAAAATTTCCATTTTTCAATTCTTCGTGTTTATTTTTAATATTCAAAAATAATCAATGATTTGCAAACAAAATGATGCAACGCATGCAAAATTTGAAAATTTTTGAAAAATTAAATCACAAAAAAATGTATACGACTATAGGTATACGATTAGTCAATTATATTCAGTAATAAAAAATTAATATTAATAATGGAAAAATTGGGTGTATTAAATTATTAAATATTTTTGGGATAAGATTTGACTATATATAGAATGATTTTATTAATTACGCTAGTTTTATTAAAATAATGTCAAATTTTCAAGGCTCTAGTAGGTGGCATGGTTGCGATTTGGCAACAGTTTTTTCCAATTTTTTATTTTTTTTGCTTTCTCAGCCACCTGTTTTTTTTTTTTTATTTTCTGAACGCCCTAAATATACCTAAAAAATATTTTCTTCATACAGGTAGGTAGTAAAATTTTCCACCCGATCCGAATCTGGTCATATTTTTTCAGAAAAACCTCAGGAAAAGCCAAGAAAATTGGAAAATACACGACTGTTTTAAATTATAAGTTTTTCAAAATTCAAATAAAAAAGTTGGTTTTTTACCGAAAAATGGCCGCCAACTTTATACCGCTTGAAAAATTCCATGTTCACTGGTAAATTATCGTTCAGTTTAATATAAAAAACATGGAAATTCATTTACCAAAAGTTGATCCCCCTTAGAGCCCTTTTTATTTTGTACGAACTATTTTTTAAATATATTTTTTTAATGAAAATGTAATAGCTATTTTTAAAACAAGGGACAAAATATTGGTTTTGACTTGGCATGCAGTATGCACAAGTGAGCGTAGCGAACGAGCGCAGACAACATGCAAAAGTTGAACCTCATATTTGATCCCGTGATTTACAACATAGTTTTGCATATAATGAGCAAAAAAGTCGTCTCCCTAGGGCCGAATATGTACAGACTTTTTTGCTCTGGATATGTAAATAAAATTTTTTGTATTAGCAAAAATGAAATTCTTAAACAGGTGTTGAGATAAAATGTATTGTACCTTATTAAAAATTTGTTATCTATTTTCTGCATAGTTGATGGTTCATGGTCTTATCTAATGATACAAATGAAATAATTAATGATTACTAAATAGATAAAGATTAGCTAGAAAAAATGTGCAAAATATACTTGTAACTCAATCTATTGAATTATGTAATGCAATAAACGTATCATATATAAAAAGAAAAGAAAAGAGTTTCCTTAAATTTTCATAAGATCGTAAGATTAGATTTAGATTAGATTACAGTTGAATTGAAAAGTGTGCTAATTTAATGGCATTATTCCCAGTACCAAAGAAAAAATTTGGAGTTATTAATCATGTTATCTTGGCAAAAAAATATCTCGATTCTAATGCAAAAATTTATTATTACAAGAGTAAGATGAATATCTAAAGAATATTAATGTATATTATAATATTATCAAAATTCTTTGATATTATATTAGTGATAATATAATATAAAGGTGCGCAAATGTTTGATTAGTGTTCCACTTCGGTAAAGTCGCGTGTGTTTATTTAAACTTACCTTGCTTATCATAAAATGTGATTAAAAAGAAGTTTGATAGTTTAGAGTTGGACAAAATGATTAAAAAAGTAGTATTTTTGGGGATTTCTCTGTTAATCGAAAACATCGCTAGCTTGAGACCGGAGAAGACGTTGTTAAACGTACTAGCGACTCCTTTTTCGCCGATTAATTCGCCGAATACGTCTTACGAATGCCTGCAAGACAGTTTTATTTACCTGGATGCATTGAAAGAATATTCACCATGGGCTCTTCAAAGTGCGTGCCTGTGTAGTCCTTTATTTTTCATTATATATAAATTAAAGAATCTACATTAGCGATATCTCATTCGATTTTTGAATAAAATAAATATTTCATTATTAATTAAAAGAAAACCAGGACAGGAACAACCTCTATAGGTCACCTCCTAGTGAATACTTTTTTTCAAAATGTATTTATATTTCTGAATATTTTACGAAAAACGAACTGGATGCAAAATTTTGTGATGATTTGCGAGCAAGAGGTGTTTCTCTCGATTTAAGGGTGGTTGACCCATTTTATATGTCCGGAACCTATATATATATTCGTAATTAGCAGCTCCAAAAACCTATGTAAGGTGCTAAATCTAATTACAGTTTGTCAATATTGCAAAAACACTCTTTTTGGAATCAAAAAACCAACCCTTTAGTGACCTTTTCTCATAGCGGTTGTTCAAAACATCTTTGTGATTTGACTGGTTTAAAATCAAAATTCGCGAAAACTTCGAGGAACCCTACTTTGGTAGAAGTAACTTTAAGAGATTATTATGCAAAAAAATTTTTTAGAATTCTTATCATTGTTAAAAATTGAAACGTCAACAATCGCGGTAATCCGCGATAAAGTTTTTTTTAAACAAAATATGATTAGAAATCAAAAAATTACGTAAACAATAATGTAATCAATTATGAGCTGTGATTATTAGATAAGCCATATAGTCGTGCCGCTAGCAATGTATATCGTAACCACAAAGTAAACTGTGTTCGTGACCCACTTTTTAACTGATAGTTCTGTGGACAAAATTAGGATGGATATTATTTTGACCAAAAAAAAAAAAAACAAAGAGACCTCGAATTCGTGTTCAGTGGGACAAAAAACATATATCCACCTTATTTTCATCTATGGAACTATTGCTAAAAAAGTGGGTTACGAAATACATTGCTGGTGGCATGAAAAATAGGAAGTATAGAATAATATCAAGAGTTTGTTCAACCCTTTTTTATGCTCTTCTATTTTCAGTGTACGATGCATCGGCGAAAATTCCATCGGGTGTTATTACTGGCAACATTCAAGAGCTTGGTAATTATGACGAATGCTTGAAAATTAACACTGGTCATTCGTTCACTGCTCAAGCTTGCAGTGCTTCAATACGCTTCGAAATTTTATCCGGAAGCAGGTTAACAGATGACCTGGACATGAAAGATTTGTTCCTCCGAGTCGCGTTAGCCTCGAATCTTCTTGAACCGCCGCATTACTCGGTAAATTACGAGTGGATGTGGTGCGTTCCCTCGAGCTGTAACTATTTGGAAATTTCGGAAGCCCTGAAATTAGCTTTACAACCGTTAAAAGTTGAAGGCCGATTAAATTTTACTGTCGATGTCGACTCTCGCTCATGTCACACTATCATTATTGACGAAAATAATAAGAATTTTGATTATTTGGATTGGTCGTACACGTGAGCAAATTAAAAAAAAAAAATTAATAATTGTTTATTTGAACGGATCTTTGCTTTCAGGGGAATCTTGATTTTTTTTGGATGTCTCATTTTCTTCAGCACAATTTACGATATCTGCAAGAAAAAAAATAAAGAAGGCGAATTAAATAAAGTTGATAAGCTCTACTCATCCTTTTCCCTATATTCAAATGGCAAAGAATTATTCAGTACGGAAAGGCCCGGGAGTTCTATTGGCTGTCTCGACGGGATACGTTACCTTAGCATTTGCTGGATAATCTACGGACACACTTTTTATCAAGAAGCTGTAGGCGTCAAGATTAACCGTACTTACATTCCAAAGGTTTATGTTTAAAAATATTAATTAATCGCTTATTAAAATAAAAATCATGTTGCAGATGCATGAGGATTGGAGCTTGATGTTGGTATTGAATGGTAATGTCGCAACGGACAGCTTTTTTTTGCTCAGCGGCATTTTGTTGTCTTACAGTATTCTTCGTAAAAGCAGCAAGGATGGAAATACCTCCATAAACATAGGAAAATTATATTTAAATCGATATTTCAGGTGAAAGCTACTGATTTCACAGATTATTGACGTTTTAAAATTATTGAGATTTTTTTTTTAAAAACCCCTTACAGATTAACACCGGCATATGCTGTAACTATTGGATTTTATATGACAATTTTTGACAAAATTGGCTCAGGGCCACGCTGGGACGACTGGGTGCAAAAGAATAAAGAGTATTGCCGTGAAAATTGGTGGACCAATCTTTTGTACATTAATAATTACATAAACTTGGATAAAATCGTCAGTAAAACACATAGAAATATTGTTATTCTCCAATCTATCCAATACAAGTGATAAATTTTCGTTTCAGTGTATGTCGCAAAGTTGGTATTTATCCACGGATATGCAATTATTTTGGATCTCACCAGTATTTTTATATCCATTGATCAAATTTAAGAAGAATTTTTGTTTCTTTTGGATCATTATCGCATTAAGCCTGGTCGCATCGGTACTAATTCCTTTTTTTGTAACTTACGCCTTGCAGCTTACAGGAACCATGTTGTATTACAAAAAGTAAGATTTTAATTTAATCGTATTTAATTCTATTATTTTCTATTTTTGCATTTTATATTTTTTTAGCCTGAATGCATTGAGCCAAGTGTACATAGAAATATATACGAGAGCTTACGCAAGGGCTGGCCCTTACATAATAGGAATAATTTTGGGATACGTAATATTTAAAACAAAATCCAAAGAATTGGAAATTTCTAGAGTAAATTTATTTTTAAAAATAGTAATTAATTTTGCAGGAACTCCTAGTCTTTTTTAAGGTAAATTATTTGGTAGGAAAAGTTAAATTTGTTAAAAAAAATAGTAATTACAGGAATTCTGTAATCGATATTTCTGAATTGCTCGTGATTGTCGGTCATTTCTTAGGAGTTTTTCTGCACTTTACTATGAATTTTTATTAATTATTCTTTAATTTTTATCAGCCTTTAGTTGCAAGCGGTTGGTTCATTGCTTTATCTTCCATAATATCGGTTATTTTTGTACCCAGAAACATGTACTTTGAAGAAAAATATAATATATTTGAGGCAAGTTTTTACGCTGGTCTACACAGACACATTTTTGCTCTCTCCGTTGGATGGTTAATTTTCTCCTGCGTGCATGGATACGGAGGTAAGTTAAAAATATGGATTCGATTAACATAATAAATAAATTAATATTTATAATCCGATACTTTAGGTCCAGTAAATAGTTTTCTGTCATGGCGGACATGGGTGCCCCTGTCAAAATTAACATATTGCGCTTACTTGAGCCATTTCGCCATTTTGCTTTACCGCAGTGGTATCGCAAGAACAACAAGCAGTCTGACCAAATTCGAAGCCTTTCATTCGTTTATTGGCAATCTCGGAATAACCATGTTTATATCAATACTTTTGAGCACCTGCTTCGAGATGCCTTTTTTAAAAATAATACAATTGGCACTGGGTGAGAATAAGCGAGAAAATAATCTAAGGGGCAAGCCAAGCTCTGAATCAATTTCAAGCAAGAACACTTTGGATAACCAGCAGTCAGTCGGCGAGAGTAGTTTGGCTAGCGTTTACACTATCAAAACACCTTAAGAAAACATTAACTATAAAATACGAATGTCTCCAGGGAGATATTAATAGAGGGAGATTTAATAAATATTTCATTTATTACCTTAATTTTATTTGATTATCGATGAAATAACAGTTTCCCCCTCCAATGATAATTTTTTAATTTTATTTTTATTTTCATTTTATTTTGCAGTGTGGCAGGTCTGTTAAAAGTAAAGTTTTTTGGTTCAAAAATAATTGCAAATTTCTAAACTTCCATGCGTACTTCATTCACGTCAATTTAAGTCATTTACAATAATATACTGTGCATTTACAATTTTATTTGAAACTGCATACACCTGTCTCCCTTACTCTTGTGGTATTTAGTTTCATAAAATAACCGACATCAAAGAATGATTATGCGAACCAGTTAAATTTTACCGGATTATAAATTACAATCTATGGACCAGCTTAAATTTTTATAATTTTATATATATTTTCTGAAAAATGCAAGTTAAGTAAATCTACTTTTATATGTTATATTGGAAAAGTATATACTTTTATATAATTATTTTTCGTAGGCATATACGTTTTTATAAATATATAACCTGCATCGCTTTAAGTATTTATAAATATATTGCTTATTTTCAATTTTTTGCACAAAAAAAAATATATGTATAGTATGTTACATTTGAGAAATGAGCCATTTATTTAAAAATGGAGTCAATTACATAGAATTTTTAAAAAAAATTGTTATTTTAACTGAAAGCGTTACTAAATTCAGGTTATATATATATGCCATATTTCCGCGAAACGGCGCAATTTCTCAAAGTAGGCGTATAAAGCTAGGACTATGCGGATAAAGCTAGATCCAAACTGCGTAAAATTTCCGGCCAAATTAAAGAAATTATTTTAATTACTTTTTTCTTTCTAGGACCTATTAAATAAATAAAAAATACTAGATCTAAATTCACACGAAAATAGAAAAAAAATAGCATCCAAGGTAAATGAATATATATATATATATATATAATATATTAATAGATATTTATAATATATTATATATATTAATAGAATTAAATGCTTATAATAATTTTATTTTCTTAGATCAAGAGCATATTCAAAAAATCATGAATCCTGCTAACATTAACTGTTTAAATGATGAATGTTTGATTTACATTTTTAAAAATTTAGACCTTAAAAAAAGAATCGAAATCGAATCTGTTTGTACAAGATGGAATCGACTTTCTAAGCTTTGCTGGCGTAATTTGGAAAATTTCGACATTTTTGGTATTGAAATTTATGAAGATACATTTAGCAATAAAAAAAGGCGGGGAAATTTTAATTATTTTTCAAGTGTATTAAAAAGAAGTAATTATTTACAAAAATTATGTTTAGATTCAAAATCATTTATTTATTCAGATAAATTACGAATAATAAAATCAATTTTGAAAAATTGCAAAAATTTAAAACAGTTAGAAATTGTTAATTATAAGAAATATTTTACTGATGATGACTTAAAACGTATTTTTAATAGCAAGCAAAAATTGCAAAGCTTAAAATTAAGGAATTTCGAAATTTTTGGTGATTGCTTGTCACATTTGCGTTCAGATTGTATCAGAGAATTTTCAGTCATTAATTGTATTTTTAAAAATAATTATTATTTACATAAATTCTTATCAAATTTGAAAAATTTAAATGATTTTACATTTCATAATCAGGATGATGAAGTAGTAAATAAAGTCTTAAATGTATTTTTGGTTAACAATAATATAAATTTATCCAAAATCGATATAAATTTACATTGGTTAGATTACTTACCAAATTTATCAGCATTCATATCCAAACCAAACAAATTAAGTAAACTAAAATTAGGCTGTATTAAATGTAATAAAAATTTATTTTTTAATTTGCCATGTTCCATTAAGGAACTTGAAATTTTAGAATATTATTTTGATGATGATGAGGACCAAATCTATTCTCTTAACCATTTAAAAAATTTAGAAACATTTGTTTGTGATATATTAATTATAAATGATAAATTTTTTGAAGCTATACAGAAATGTGTAAATTTAAGAAAACTTGAAATAAGTTCTTTCATTGATATTTTTATGTCAAATAAATCAGTAATTTGCATAAATCAGATTAAAAATCTGGAATATTTTTCAATAGGCAAATCACCATCATTCAGTAATTATTGTATTGACAAGCTATTAGAAGGTTTATCAAAATGTGAAAATTTAAAAAGTTTGCACATTAGTAACTGCATTTATGGAAAAATTGTTGATAAAAAATTTATTTATTTTCCAAGTTCAGTTGAAGAACTTGAAATCATAAAATTTAATTTTGATAAACTAAATACTACTTTAAATCATTGTGAAAATTTAGAAGTTTTTATTTGTGAATTAGATTGTTTAAATGATAATTTCTTTAAAAGAATCAAGGAATGTGCAAGTTTAAAGAAAATTAAGATAAGAACTTTTATTAAACTTTCAATATCAGATAAGTCTATTGAATATTTTAATAAGCTGGAAAATGTTGAGCATTTTTCAATACATGATTTAGATGAAAAATATTTAAAGGGTTTTTCAGATGATTACGAATGTATTGATAAATTATTACCAAGCTTATCAAAATTTAAAAATTTGAAAGAATTAATTATAAGACAATGTCAATTTGAAAAATCAGAATTTTTCAAAATTAGCTGTATAAAAAATTTAAGAAAATTCGTAATTTCTCAGAATAGTTTTATGACTGAAGATATTATAGATTTTATTAAAAAGTTGTCAAACATTCGGTGCTTAGAAATTCATAATTGTAAAAATAAAAAAAGCAATAAAAGTATAGATATGAATACACTGTCTGCTGTAAAGGCAGAAGTAGAGCAAAAACGAGGTGACTGTATCGACATAAAATTATTTTATTAATTACTAGAGATTTTTTGGATCACAGGGAAACCTGGGAATTTGGAAAAACCACTTTTTTCAATAACGATGAAATTTTTATTCCTTTGGAAAAATAATCAATATTTCAAATCTTATCATAGTTGACAATTCAGTTGGTTACAAGTTACAGGAATGGCATTTAAGTGAATTTAAAAAAAATTGTTTATATTATATTTCAAATTTTGCAAATGCGCTAAAATATCAAATTTTTAACATCCTTGTACTATTAAAATTTAATTTAAAAAATTTATATTAATCATCACAAATTATTTTTTTAATTAATCATTTAAATAATTTTTACACCTAAAATACTTATGTGGATTAACGTGATTACAAACATTATTGCGATGACATCACAATTTATTTATGAATTATGATTCCAAAAATTAATGCGGAGAAATTTTATTTATTTTGTTTGGGCGCTCTAGTCGCTTTGTAAAAGCAGCTGTAAATACTTCTCGGCTTAGTTTATCTGATAGTTTGAGTCAGGTGGTCAGACCTATCTATAGTTTAAGTCCTGGTATAGGTTTGAGTGCTTGGTTTTGAACGTGGATTTTAAAGAACTTTTATAAATAGTGATTATTATTAATAAAAAGTCTGTTAAGAAAAATTATTTATTAAATAACTGGTAAGAATAAATTTATAAAGCATACATTTTTAAAAGTATATGATAGATTTACATGTATTGCGTCAGATTTCGTGCACATGTATAATATATTTTATTTTTGTTTTCAAACAAATATTTTGTAAGATTAATAATTACATTTATATTTTACTTAAACAAAGTGAAAAAGTATTGAAAAGTAGCGAGAAAATGGACATTACTGTTTAATTAAAGTACTTTTACTTTTAATTTCATAGTACTTTGGGAATACCGGGAAGCATATATGCCGGGGATAAACCACTTGTTTGATAAGTCATATCTATAGTCATATCAATAGAGATATTGTACAATATCTCTATGGTCGTATATCTATTTTACATGTATGCGCCGGTATTTTTAAATCTGTGCAGGTTTCCTAAATTAAATAAATTAAATTCTTTTAATAAATAAATCTACACGGTTAAGTTAGTTTGATTGAAATTAATTTTACGTTAGTTATATTGGTTATTAACAAGTCATTCAGGCTAAAGCCTTTTCTCCACTCACTTAAAAAAAATTAATACACGTGTGCTTTGACTATATTAAATGCTACAGTCAAAGCAAACGTGTATTAATTGATGTTTAAGCAATGGAGAAAGGACTTAAATATGTAAAAAAATTTTTTTTTATGATATTATGTAGTTTAAGTCAGTTGATAAAAATCAGAAGCGTATATTCTAAAAACTAAAATAATCTGCTTAAAAATCCAAGCATTTACTTGAAAATTTAAATATTTGCTTGTCATCTTAAGCAAAGCAACTTAACCGTGCTGGTATGCAGTCAAAAATGAACAACTTTTTTACTGATAATTTATCTATTTGCCATTTGGGCTAATGGGTTCTTGATTTCCTGAAGCTAAAAAGCAATTTTTTAATTTAATGTACGCGATTCATAAAAGAAGTATAAAAAAGATTTTTGTAACTAATTTTGATTTTGAAAAAATTAATAATTTTTTAAGCGAAGTTTTTTAACTAGTTTTTTATAATCCTGAATCTCGGTTCTTGCATAAACATTTTCAGTTCTTATGGTAAGAGAATATTCGGTTCCTACTATAACCGACTTTAGCGGTTCAAACCTGTTTCTATGCATTTAGTTGCATAGTAAACATGCTCCATGCATTTTGGTTGTGTTTGGTAGTATAAACAGATTTACTGATATTAAAAACTGAAATTAAATATTTTAAAAACGGTTCTAATTTCGGGTTAGACCTCTAGAACCCTTTGAGTAGAGATATGGCTGGATTGAAAAAACTCTAGGATATAATTATAGTTTATAGTTGTTTTAAAATTATTTTTTATAGTTTTAGTATTTTTTACTTTAATGATAACAAAAGATATTAATTTAATTTATTTATCTTTTTTAGAGAAACAAAGTACAAAAGAGAAAAAGCCTTTTATTTATACCAAGCAGGATATCAAACACTTGCCTCGGAGGTAATAAAATTAAATTCAAATTTGTGTTTAAAACAGTAAAAATTCTTGAATTTTTAGAAACAAACCTATTTGTTAAATTAAAATCAGAACATTTTGCAAATATTTTGGGCAACATGGATAATGTTACTATTGACTACTTGAATGATGACACCCTCATTAAAATTTTCAGTTATTTGGATGATTTTAAAAAGATAAATATTGAAATAGTCTGCAAGAGGTGGAACCGAGTGGCTAAACTCTCATGGAGTCATTTAAAGGAGTTTGAAACTTTTGGTGGTGACTTTTACTATTTTAAGTACAGCAATAAAGAAAAGAAAGAAAATTTTAAACATTTTTCTAGTATATTACAAAGAAGTGGTAATTACTTACAAAAACTATGCTTCAATTGTAATTCTTTCAGTAGTTCAGATCACTTAAGGTTAATAAAGGACATATTAAAGCATTGTCAAAATTTAAAAGAGTTAGATATTATTGACCAAAAAAAACTTTTTACTGACAACGACTTAAAACGAATATTTAATAACAAACATAACTTGCAAATTTTAAAATTAAAGGATATCGAAATAAAAGGTGATTGTTTGACTCATTTGCCATCTGAAAATATTAAAGAACTTGCAATTATTGACTGTAATTTTGAAACAAAACATTATTTTCACGAGTTTATATCTAAATTAAGAAATTTAAGTACTCTACAACTTTCTGACGAATATGATGATGACCATCTTATTCATGCAATCAATGCTTTAGCTAATAGTAACCTTGAAAAATTGCATGAAATCGACATTAGTACAAGTTTTATAAAAAATTTAGCAAATTTGGCAGTATTTTTATCGAAGCAAAAAAATTTAATTAATCTTAAGTTACAAGATACTAGATGTAACGAAAATTTATTTCTTAGTTTACCCAGTTCTTTAAAGAAACTTGAAATACTGGGAAATTATGACGATGTTATTGAAAATCAAATATTTTCTCTTAATCATGTTAATAATTTAGAATCATTTGTTTGTGATTTAGACAGTTTAAATGATGGATTTTTCAAAGCTATCCAAAAATGCATAAACTTAAAAAATATAAATATACTTTATGTTAATAGTATTTTATTAACAAATAAATCCGTGTTAATCATAAATAAATTTAAAAATCTTGAAAATTTCTTGATAAGAAAACGTTGTGGGAGCAATAATAACTACTCAATAGACAATTTATTACAAGGATTATCAAAATGTGAAAATTTAAAAAATTTGTACATAAGAAATGGTTACGATTGCACCATTGGAGACAAAAAAGTTATTCACTTCCCAAATTCTATAAAGGAATTCAAATTAAGAGAATTCTATTTTGATAAACTGACTACTACTCTTAATAATTGTCAAAATTTAGAAAGTTTTGTATGTGAAATTAATAGCTTGAATGATAATTTTTGCAAAAAAATTAAGGAATGTTCAAATCTTAAAAAACTTAAAATAACTTTAAAAAAATTGACAATAACAAAAAAGTCCATTGAATACTTCAATAAACTAGTAAATCTTGAATACTTAAATGTAAATCAATCATCTGATGAAGATACAGAATTTTATGAAAGTGTAGATAAATTGTTACAATGCTTAGTAAAATGCAATAAATTAAAAACATTGATTATGAAAAAATGTCACTTTTCAAAATATGAATTGTATAAATTAGATTTTATAAGAAATTTAGAGATTTTTGAAATTTCTCAAGATGATTTAACGATAGACGATTGCATTGATTTTGTTATGGAATTTTCAAATATTAGAAAAATTGAAATTTATGATTGTAAATCTGATAATTGCGAAAATTATATAGATAAACAGTTGCTATCTAGCATAGTATCTGAAATAGAAAAAGTTCGAGGTTATAGCATAACCATTAACTTAGTATATTAGATATATTTATTATTAATGCTATAAACTAGAATAATTGTAAATAGAATTAATTTATAACATATAGGAAGTAAATTGACTGATTTTTAAAATACTTATTATTAATTGTAAATAATTATAACAATTGTACCTTTAAAGGGCAAACTGATTTTGGCCAGATTTTTAATGGCCGCAATAAAGCATTTGTTTTTAGTTAATTTTTTATTTATTTTATATATATGAAAACTGTACCCTTAAGCATTTGGATTAAACGTAAGAAAAATAAATAATTAAATATAAAACCAAAAATATTAAAAAAAGATTTTCTAATATTTTTGATATATATTATGATATTGTACTAACTATTGCTACTGATAATTAATTTTATCCTAATACGATTTTTTTACTTGTTAAGTATAAAAATTGGTTTTCTGATCAGCGGATAGCTAGCTTCTATAGAAAGTATTTGTATATTTTGCTGACACAGAAAAATTTTATACGGCTCTTGTCCATAAATAGCATTAAAATATCCCCCAAATCACAGCCCCCCGAAGCAACTTAAATGCTATTTGGAGCATTCTTTATTTTTCTGGACACGATCCGTAAATATACTAATTCTTACATGCGACCAGAAAGAGTTGCAATTTACCGTCCTCGGGTGTACCTAGGAATGTACATGCAATTTAAGAAATACTTTGTTAGCCATAGGTCGTTAACTATGGGAACTGCACTTATGGAAAAATTGTTGATAAAAAATTTATTTATATTCCAAATTCAATTAAAGAACTTAAAATCAGAAAATTTAATTTTGATAAACTAAATACTACTCTATATCATTGTGAAAATTTAGAAGTTTTTATTTGCGAATTCGATTTTTTAAATGAGAATTTCTTTAAAAGAATCAAGGAATGTACAAGTTTAAAGAAAATTAAGATAAGAACTTTTGATAAATTTTTAATACCAGATAAGTAATATAATAATATCAATAATAAATCTATTAAATATTTTAAAAAGCTGGAAAATGTTGAGCATTTTTCAATAAATGATTTAGATGAAAAAAATTTTCAGGATTTTTCAGATGAATATGAATGTATTGATAAATTATTACCAAGCTTATCAAAATGTATAAATTTGAACGAATTAATTATCAGATAATGTCAATTTGAAAAATCAGAATTTTTCAAAGTTAGTTGTTTAAAAAATTTGAGAAAATTCGTAATTTCTCAGAATATTTTTATGACATAAGATATTATTGATTTTATTAAAAAGTTATCAAACATCCGGCGTTTAGAGATTCATAATTGTTGTAAAAATAAAAAAAGCAATAAAAATATAGATATGAATACAGTGTCTGCTGTAATGGCAGAAGTAGAGCAAAAACGAGGTTACTGTATCGACATAAAGTTATTTTATTAAATAATTTACAGTAGTTTCTGTAACATACCAGGTGTAGGTGTCATAAGAAATAAATATAAAATATGTAAAATCTTATAAGAAAATAAAGGAACAGTCAAAACTGTGCCAAAACGGTATGATATAACATGGCGGTATAACGCGTGTATCGATATTGTATATATGTATATAATGGCCGCTTTCTGAAACGGGCTTGCTTACCTTTTTTTTTACCTAAAAGTTGGTAGCATCTTTTTGGAGGGGGAAACTTAAGCAAAAGTTGTCCCATCAGATTTTATTTATATTTTAACCTAAAAACCTTAAGTGTGCTTGAATAAATTAAGTAGTATTTTAAATTAATTTGTAGACGTTTGTTACAGTAAACAAATGTATATGAAAACAAAAAATGAATTTAGTTGAGTTGGATGTCATTTTTTCATCCAGTTATGGCACCAACTCCAATGTTACAAAGACTAGGGGAACAAAAAAGAATTCGCATAACGCAGCAACTGTACAACGATCTCTAATGTTTGTGAAAAATTATCACTGTTTATGTATATAATTTATGAAAATTAAAATTCTTTATGTTAAATTTGTACAATGTACTTTGCAAATAAAATTGTAAATAATGACCAATAAAAGATTTTAAAGTATTTCACTTATTTTACTATTAAATTTTTTAAATAGATGCCCAACTAATTTAGAAACCCAAAATGTGAATATGCATAGAATTGGTTTCGGGTGATTGCTTATCTGAAATTTTAAAGGTCGTAGGATTTCAGGTTCATGGTTGCTATAACTCTTCAAGTGATTATAAATTATTAACAAAATAAAATTTATTTACATCCTAGTAGGTTATAATATTCAAAAACAAACAAATCTTGCTTATAATTTAAAAATATTCATTACAGATCCGATATTTGCTAGATCCTTATTGATAACAAAGAAGACTGACATATTTTTTCATATATTATTAATTATTAACAAAATAAAATTTATTTAAATAAACGATGTTATTACGCAGTTTACGTATTATAGAAATTCTGATGGGACAACTTTTGCTTAAGTTTCACCCTCCAAAAAGCGCTACCAACTTATTGGTAAAAAAAAAGTTAAGCAAGCCCGTTTCAGAAAGCGGCCTATAATAGCCATCATGGATTTATCAATATTTAATATATGATAATCCAGAGGGCTGTACCTTACGGGGATACAAGTAACTGCTTAATTCAAATAATAATATTAAAAAATGAAATAACTTTTATAAAGGGTTACTTGTATTCACTAAAGGGTTGTAAATAATTTGTAAATAGTTTTTAGAATAATATGTATATAGTTGTAAATAAAAATTAGGATTAATTTAAAGATTATAAATATATAAAGTTAAAATATGAAAATTCCCTTTTTATACCTTAATTAACGATATAGGGACTTTTTCTTAATAATTAAATTTATAATAAAATAGATAAGATGATATAATATAAACCTTAATTAAGGGATAAAAGGTATTCGTTAATTAAACAAAATTATATGTAAAATAAAGTATTAAATATTATAAAAATTAATTAAAAAGAATAAATAAATATTTGTAATTTTAAATATATAAAAAATGTAAAAGATACTTCCAAGCCGTTAAGATACATTGCAAGTTTCTGGAATGTTCTGGAATACTTTTTGCAAGTAAATCTTTGTGCAAGTATGCGTGCCTGGGAAATGGTATATAAGAGGGGACATTTCACCGGCTCGGCACACTTGACCAAGGGCGTTCTTGCGAATAGTATACCTCTGTGTATATTTGCAAGGATATTCAATAAATATAAGTATAATCTTAAAAAAGTTATTCTATGTTTAAAATATCACCCACGTCCTAAGGTCAGCCTTTATATATACTTATTTGTACATATTAAGGTGTCTCTTCGAGATCATCAAGATTTCATCTGATCCCTGCTGGGATAGTTTAAGTATCTGAAGTACAAGGGCCCTACGGATCCCTTGTACGGAAGGTCGATATAGGCGGGTAGGCTCTTAAAACTACGAATATTAGGCTTTTATTTTATTTTATGTTAACCCCCTTTATGGGGCAGTTACATTTCATTAATATTTTTTGGTTATTAAATAATATATATTTTGGCCTTAGATGTAATATTTTCTAAATACAACTTACTAGAGAAATCCGGGAATTTGGAAAAACCACTTGTCCACTTTTTTCAATAATAATAACCAATTTTCTTAAAATCGCATTTTTAATAAATTCTCTGCTAGTCATATTTTGATGAAATTTTTATTTTTTTTTTATTAAAAAGAATCAATATTTCAAATCTTATCTGAGTTGACAATACAGTTGACAACATCCTTCTTTTAAAATTTAATTTAAAAGATATATATTAATCATCACAAATTATTTTTTTAATCATTTTAATAATTTTTACACCTAAAGTACTTATGTGGATTTAAAGCGATTACTAAACATTATTTCGATGACATCATAATTTATTTATGAAGTATATGATTCCAAAAATTAATACGGAGAAATGTTTGGGCGCTCTAGTCGCTTTGTAAAAGCAGCCGCAATCCGCATACTTCTCGGCTTATGTTATTATAGTTTAAGTCCTGGTTTGAGTGCAGTTTTGTTTTGTACGTGGATTTTAATGAAGTTTTTTTTACAATATTATGAAAATAGTACAATATGAAAAAGTATTGAAAAGTAGCAAGAAAATGAATATTATTGTTTAATTAAAGTAGGTATATATACTTTTAGTTTTAATTTCATAGTACTTGGGAAATACCGGGAAGCATATATGCCGGGGATAAACCACTTGTTTGATTAGTCATCTATTACTCCAATCAAATCGCGGAGAAGTGGTGTATTTTCACTGGCCAACATGAGATTTGCTCTAGTTTATGTTATTTGGGACGCTGAACAAGAAAATCGGGGTCTTTTCCGGAAGATATTTCCAGAACACCCTTAAATTTGCAAAAATCAACCCCCAAAAAAGGGTTTTTTTAATATATTAGCAAACTGAGCTTCTAAATTTAGCCAAAAAAAATAATAATTTTTTAAGAAAAGGTTCAGTACTGAGAAGATTTTTAACTAGTTTTAGAACCCTGAATCTCGGTTCTAGCATAAACATTTTCAGTTCTTATGGTAAGAGTAAAATTAGCTTTTTTAGCCTGTTTCTGTTCATTTAGTTGCATAGTAAACATGTTCTATGCATTTTGGTTGTGTTTGCTAGTATAAACAGTTTTACTGATTCATTTTGAATATAAACATATGTTTTAAAATCGGTTCTAATTTCGGGTTAGCACTCTAGAACCCTTTTTCCCAAGTAAAGAAATGGCTGGATTGAAAAAAAATTAGGATGATTATAGTTGTATTAAAATTATTTTTAATAGTTTGAGTATTTTTTACTTTAACTCTTTCCTGAGGAATTGCCCCCACCACAAGTCAGGTGATACACGCTTTACGCAGTTTATTTAACTTTATTTATTTAATATATTAATTTATTTAAAATAAAGTACTTGCTAAATCATTTGTAAATAACTAATATTTTTATATTTAATGAATAAAAATAATTTTCAACGTTACTACATAGCTGTAGTTCTACTCCATACACGCACACTAATGTAAGTCACACCGAGAACGATTTAGGGAGATTCCTCAGGAAAGAGTTAATTATAACAAATGATATTAATTTAATTTATTTATCTGTATTAGAAAAAAAAAAAAGGACAAAAGAGAAAAAGCCTTTTATTCATACCAAGCAAGATATCAAACACTTGCCTCGGAGGTAATAAAATTAGATGCAAATTTGTGATTCAAACAGTAAATATTCTTTAATTTTTAGAAACAAACTAATTTGTTCAATCAAAATCAGAACATTTAGAAAATATTTTGGGTAACATGGATAATGTTACTATTGACTACTTGAATGATGACACCCTTATTCAAATTTTCAGTTATTTGGATGATATTAAAAAGATAAATATTGAAATAGTCTGCAAGAGGTGGAACCGAGTGGCTAAACTCTCATGGAGTCATTTAAAGGAATTTGACACTTTTGGTGGTGAGTTTCGCGGGTACAGCAATAAAGAAAAGAAAGAAAATTTTAAACATTTTTCAAGTATATTACAAAGAAGTGGTAATTACTTACAAAAATTAAGCTTCAATTGCAATTCTTTCAGTAGTTCGGATCACTTAAGATTAATAAAGGTCATATTAAAGCACTGTCAAAATTTAAAAGAATTAGACATTAATGACCAAATAAAATTTTTTACTGACAAAGCCTTAAAACGAATATTTAATAACAAACGTGACTTGCAAATTTTAAAATTACAGGATATCGAAATAAAAGGCGATTGTTTGACTCATTTGCCATCTGAAAATCTAAAAGAACTTACGATTATTGACTGTAATTTTGAAACAAAACATTATTTTCACCAGTTTATATCTAAATTAAAAAACTTAAGGACTCTAAAATTTTTTGTTGTTGATGATGACCTACTTATTGAGGCAATAAATACTTTAGCCGTTAGTAACCTTGAAAAATTTTATGAAATCAACATAAGTACAAATTTTATAGGAAATTTAGAAAATTTGGCAGTATTTTTATCAAAGCAAAAAAATTTGATTAATCTTAAGTTAAAATATACTATATGTAATGAAAATTTATTTCTTTGTTTACCCAGTTCTGTAAAGAAACTTGCAATACTGGGTGTTATTGAAAATCAAATATTCTCTCTTAATCATTTAAATAATTTAGAATCATTTTTTTTTTATTTAGACAATTTAAATGATGGATTTTTTAAAGCTATCCAAAAATGCAGAAACTTAAAATATATAAATATAGTTATTGTTCATAGTATTTTATTAACAAATGAATCCGTGCTAATCATAAATAAAATTAAAAATCTTGAAAGTTTCGACTTGATTAGAAAATGTTATGGGATCAATGATAATAATTCAATAGACAATTTATTACAAGGATTATCAAAATGTGAAAATTTAAAAAATGTGTACATAAGAAATGGTTACGATTGTTCCATTGGAGACAAAAAAGTTATTCGCTTCCCAAATTCTATACAGGAATTGAAATTAACAGAATTCTATTTTGATAAACTGACCACTACTCTTAATAATTGTAGAAATTTAGAAACTTTTGTATGTGAAATTGATTGTTTAAGTGATAACTTTTTCAAAAAAATAAAGGAATGTTTAAATTTTAAAAAACTTGAAATAACTTTTAAAAAATTGAGAATAACAAAAAAGTCCATTGAATACTTCAATAAACTAGTAAATCTTGAATACTTAAATGTAAATCAATCATCTGATGAAGATACAGAATATTATGAAAGTGTAGATAAATTGTTACAATGTTTAGTAAAATGCAATAAATTAAAAACATTGATTATGACAAAATGTAAATTTTCAAAATATGAATTGTATAAATTAGATTTTATAAGAAATTTAGAGTTTTTTGAAATTTCTCAAGATGATTTAACGATAGATGATTGCATTGATTTTGTTATGGAATTTTCAAATATTAGAAAAATTGAAATTTATGATTGTAAATCTGATAATTGCGAAAATTATATAGATAAACAGTTGCTATCTAGCATAGTATCTGAAATAGAAAAAGTTCGAGGTTATAGCATAACCATTAACTTAGTATATTAGATATATTTATTATTAATGCTATAAACTAGAATAATTGTAAATAGAATTAATTTATAACATATAGGAAGTAAATTGACTGATTTTTAAAATACTTATTATTAATTGTAAATAATTATAACAATTGTACCTTTAAAGGGCAAACTGATTTTGGCCAGATTTTTAATGGCCGCAATAAATCATTTGTTTTTAGTTAATGTTTTATTTATTTTATATATATGAAAACTGTACCCTTAGGCATTTGGATTAAACGTAAGAAAAATTAAATTAAATTAAATATAAAACCAAAAATATTAAAAAAAGATTTTCTAATATTTTTGATATATAATATGATATTGTACTAACTATTGCTACTGATAATTAATTTTATCCTAATACGATTTTTTTACTTGTTAAGTATAAAAATTGGTTTTCTGATCAGCGGATAGCTAGCTTCTATAGAAAGTATTTGTATATTTTGCTGACACAGAAAAATTTTATAAGGCTCTTGTCCATAAATAGCATAAAAATATCCCCCAAATCACAGCCCCCCGAAGCAACTTAAATGCTATTTGGAGCGTTCTTTATTTTTCTGGACACGATCCGTAAATATACTAATTTTTACATGCGACCAGTAAGAGTTGCAATTTACCGTCCTCGGGTGTACCTAGGAATGTACATGCAATTTAAGCAATTCTTTGTTAGCCATAGGTCGTTAACTATGGGAACTGCACTTATGGAAAATTGTTGATAAAAAATTTATTTATATTCCAAATTCAATTAAAGAACTTAAAATCATAAAATTTAATTTTGATAAACTAAATACCACTCTAAATTATTGTGATAATTTAGAAGTTTTTATTTGTGAATTAAATTGTTTAAATGATAATTTCTTTAAAAAAATAAAGTTTAAAGAAAATTATGATAAGAACTTTTGATAAATTTTTAATATCAGATAAGTCTATTGAATATTTTAATAAGCTGGAAAATGTTGAGCATTTTTCAATAAATGATTTAGATGAAGAATATTTAGAGGATTTTTCTGATGATTATGAATGTATTGATAAATTATTACCCTGTTTATCAAAATGTAAAAATTTAAGAGTTAGTTTACAGACAATGTCAATTTGAAAAATTAGAATTTTTCAAAGTTAGCTGTTTAAAAAATTTAAGGAAATTCGTAATTTCTCAGAATATTTTTGACTGAAGATATTATAGATTTTATTAAAATGTTGTCAAACATCCGGCGCTTAGAGTTTCATAATTGTTGTAAAAATAAAAAAAGCAATAAAAGTATATATATATATATATGAATACAGTGTCTGCTGTAAGGGCAGAAGTAGAGCAAAAACAAGGTTCCTGTTTCGACATAAAATTATGTTACTAAATAATTTACAGTAGTTTCATTAATATTTTTTTTTTTATTAAATTATATATATTTTTGCCTAAGATGTAATATTTTCTAAATACAACTTCCTAGAGAAATCTGGGAATTTGGAAAAACCACTTTTTTCAGTAATAATAACCAATTTTCATAAAATTGCATTTTTAATAAATTCCCTGCTATAAAGTCATATTTTGATGAAATTTTTATTTTTTCGGAAAAAGAATCAATATTTCAAATCTTATCTGAGTTGACAATACAGTTGTTTACAGGTTACAGGAATGGTATTTAAAAGTAAATTTAAAAAAAATTATTTATATTATATTTCAAATTTTGCAAACGCGCTAAAATATCAAATTTTTAACATCCTTGTACTATTAAAATTTAATTTAAAAAATATATATTAATCATCACAAATTATTATTTTAATTAATCATTTAAATAATTTTTACACCTAAAATACTTATGTGGATTAAAGCGATTATACAAACATTATTATTTCGATGATGACATCATAATTTATTTATGAAGTATATGATTCCAAAAAATTACTGGATATCGAAATAAAAGGTGATTGTTTGACTCATTTGCCATCTGAAAATATTAAAGAACTTGCGATTATTAACTGTAATTTTGAAACAAAACATTATTTTCACCAGTTTATATATAAATTAAGCAACTTAAGTACTCTAAAATTTTCTGTTGATGATGATGACCTACTTATTGAGGCAATAAATACTTTAGCCGTTAGTAACTTTGAAAAATTGCATGAAATCGATATTAGTACAAATTTTATAAGAAATTTAAAAAATTTGGTAGTATTTTTATCAAAGCAAAAAAATTTGATTAATCTTAAGTTAAAATATGTTATATGTAATGAAAATTTATTTCTTAGTTTACCCAGTTCTGTAAAAAAACTTGAAATTTTAGGAAAATTTGATGATCTTATTAAAAATCAAATATTCTCTCTTAATCATTTAAATAATTTAGAATCATTTGTTTTTTATTTAGACATTTTAAATGATGGATTTTTCAAAGCTATCCAAAAATGCATAAACTTAAAATATATAAATATACTTATTGTTAATAGTATTTTATTAACAAATGAATCCGTGTTAATCATAATTAAATTTAAAAATCTTGAAAGTTTCTTGATTAGAAAACGTTATGGGATCAATGATAATAACACAATAGACAATTTATTACAAGGATTATCAAAATGTGAAAATTTAAAAAATGTGTACATAAGAAATGGTTACGATTGTACCATTGGGGACAAAAAAGTTATTCACTTCCCAAAATCTATACAGGAATTGAAATTAACAGAATTCTATTTTGATAAACTGACCACTACTCTTAATAATTGTAAAAACTTAGAAACTTTTGTATGTGAAATTGATTGTTTAAGTGATAACTTTTTCAAAAAAATAAAGGAATGTTTAAATCTTAAAAAACTTAAAATAAATTTTATAAATTTTAAAATAACAGAAAAGTCCATTGAATACTTTAATAATCTAGTAAATCTTGAATATCTGTGTGTAAATCAATTATGCGATAAAAATATAGAATATTATGTAAGTATAGATAAATTGTTACAATGCTTAGTAAAATGCAATAAATTAAAAACATTGATTATGACAAAATGTAAATTTTCAAAATATGAATTGTATAAATTAGATTTTATAAGAAATTTAGAGTTTTTTGAAATTTCTCAAGATGATTTAACGATAGATGATTGCATTGATTTTGTTATGGAATTTTCAAATATTAAAACAATTGAAATTTATGATTGTAAATCTGATAATTGCGAAAATTATATAGATAAACAGTTGCTATCTAGCATAGTATCTGAAATAGAAAAAGTTCGAGGTTATAGCATAACCATTATCTTAGTATAATATTTTAAATATCTAGGGCAAAAAAAGCCTATTTTCTGACCTAGGGAGACGGCTTTTTTGCCCATTATATGTAAAACTATGTTTTAAAACACGGGAAAAAATATGGGGTTCGACTTTTGCATGCTGTCTGAACTCGCTCGCTACGCTCGCTCGTGCATACAACTGCATGCAAAGCCAAAACCAATATTTCATCCCTTGTTTATTTAATAGCATAAGATATATTTATTATTAATACTATTAACTAGAATATTTGTAAATAGAATTTATTTATATCATATAGAAAATAAATTGACTGTTTTTTAAAATTGTACTACAGGGCAAACTGATTATGGTCAGATTTTTACGGCCGCAATAAAACATTTGTTTGTAATTAATTTTTTAAATAATTTATATATGAAAACTATACAATTAAGCATTTGGATTAAACTTAAAATTAAAAAAAAGTAAAAAAAAATAAAATCAAAAAAATTAAAAAATTATTTTCTATAATATTCTTGATATGATATTGTAACTAAATATTAATGCTACTGATAATTAATTTTTACTAATATGATTTTCTACTTGTTAAAATACGAAAATTTTTTTTCTGATCAGCGGCTAGCTAGCTTCAATAGAAAGTATTTGTATTTTCCGGCCGTTGGCCAACCGAAAATGACGTTTCTTACCGGCACTGATCCAGCCATAAATCGAATAAGAAAATCCCCCTAACCACAGTCCCCAGAAGTAACTTAAATGCGATTTGGAACATTCTTTATTTTTCTGGACAAGATCTGTAAATATACAATAATTCTTAAATGACCAGAAATCACTCATTTTCTGGCTGCTGGGCGGTTGACTCAATTTCTTTCCACTTTCGCAAGTCTTGAGCATAAAAAAGAATACTGCAATTTTAAATTTATTGTCCTCGGATGCACCTAGGAATCTACATGCAATTTGATCCATTCTTTATTAACCATAGGTCATTAAACCCTATAATTTCTTTTAGATATACAAATTTATATAGAGCCAGCAACTTTTTAAAATATTTTTAGTAATTATCATTAAAATACCATGGCCAAAGAAATATTAAAAATCATTTTTAATAAAAATTATTTCATAAAAATTTAACTACAAAAATAAAATGCATATAATAATTATGTAAATTTTTTAAGAAATAATATATGTAAATAATTTAAGATTACCCTAATGTAACCATAAATTACCATAATTATTGATAATTTATTATATTATTTAAGATTTTAGATTTTAATATATTTTTATATTTTTTATATTTTTATTAATATATTTTTGTTGATGTCTGTGACATTCAATGAATTAAATAAATAAAATGAAATACTTTTTTATAATTCAATAGGACTATTATTTTTTATTTACCGGCATAATAAAGTTAAGTTTTTAACTGTTTCAAACCTTTTTCGGTACCAAGAACTGAAATATTCGAAGAAAAAAAAAATCTGATATTTTTCCACACAAACCCCTCACGGTTGGCTAGAAACAATTATAAATAAAATTTGAAGGTACCTCCAAGATTCCGATGAATTTTGATTTCAGGGTACCTGCAGATCCTAAAAAAACAAAAAAATCCGCTCGGTACTTTTTTTTTGCCTAAAATACTGCTATCTCGGTGTACCTTCAAATTTTTTTTAAAATTGTATCTAACCAACCATGCAGGACAAATTAAAAGATTTGGTCTAATCGTTAAAAAAAAGTTCCAGAGCAAATTGAAAGATTAAAAATATTTTTCAAAATTACTTATAAAGATAATGTTGAATAAAAATAAAAATATTTAATAAAATTCTTGCAATTTATTTCAGAGGCAGATCTAGAAAATTTTTTGGGGGGGTCATTTGAATCAAATTACAAAAAATTTTCTAAAAAAGGTTCTTAAAATTTTTTTGGGGGGGTCAAAATGGTATTTCGCGTTAATTATGTAACGTAAAATTAGCTAAAAAAAGGTAAAATTGACCGCTGAGTTCAATTGACCCCTTTGACCTCCCCCCCCCTGTATCCGCTACTGTATTTGTTCTATATGTATGTAATTTAATTTTCAAACCCCATATTTCAACTTTTTTATTCCCTGCTCCTATAATAAATGTTCTATTGCTATTTATGAAAAATATTTATATTGTTATTTTTTTAAGGAATAACTTTGGCTGATAAGATGTTTTAATCACTTTTAAGTTCATGAGATACTGAAATTTTTTAATGATTAATATCTCCTAGTAATCTCAAAAAAAAAAAAATTCTTTTTCATCAAAATTTTAATTTATCTAATTTTATCGTTAATAAACAATAGAATACATTACGTTTAAAAAACCTGATTTCATATGAGATAAATAATACGATGTACACATGTGCAGCTAAAAAGAAAGTTATTTATACAGCATATCTTAAAAAAAGAAATTGAAGTTTTTATAAGCATGTGTAGTTTTATTCTAGCATCGTCAGTAGTATACATACAACGAGAATATTATTAGAAGAAAGAATAAATTTTGTTTAAACAAAATTTACATTAAAAAAATTATTTTTAAAATATTATAGTATTTAAGTGCTATACCCTGAGGTACTAAAATTTTTTGCAGGTAAGAAACAAGAATAATTAAAATTTTTTTATTTTTCAGTTATTTATATTTATTTTTACAATAATTTAATTTATAAAGCATTAATTATGCATTAACTTTTTAAAAATGAATTTCTCCCATTGATTAAGAAAAATTCTATGCAATCTATATGGCCATAAAAAATGCCCAAATTAGTAGTTTACGTGAATTCTAGGTCGTTCTTTGTTATTTTTTCTATTCAAATAATTTTTTTTTTGTTTTTTTAAAAATGTTTTTTTTTAGATTTAATTTAAGATAACGGTAAAAGATTTTATACGTACCTTCGTTATGTTTTTAAAATACTGGTAAATTTAAAATTAAAATCAATATTTTTTTAAAAATAATAATATATAATTATGACGTTCTACCCCTTTGATAAGATAAATTAAATTTTGTAGGCATAATTTACATTTTAATGATAAAATATTTATTTTTGTAAAATAATAGATACTTATTTTAAAAATATGAGATTTAATTAAATTATTTCAAAATAAATTTATTTGTTTATTTTCTTATTGAAAAATGAGTTATCTTTCATAAAAAAATTTACTCAATTTATCAAAATCAAATTTTATCAGGTATAAATATGCGTAAAGAGCAAAATTTAATCAAGCCTATGTTTTTTCATAAATTACCATATACGTAATTATCATGTACGTAATGAGACAAAACATTGGATTTTTCCTAATTAATTTTTATCCCAATATTATTAATATTATTAATCTTATAGACTGATAGTCTGAGTTAAACATATTTCCATTGTAAAATTTAAACTGATAAATAATTTTTTTAACTATTAATTAAAATTCAGGGCTGCATAAACATTTACATTTTAATATTTTTAATTAAAACAACTTCCCTCAGACTATTTATTATTAAAAATGATCATTTGATAAACAATTATATAAATAAAAATAACTTAACAAAATTTAATTACAGGTTTCAAAAAATTTTTTTCTTTGGATAAAAAATATTCAATGAAAATCTTGAAAAAAATGGGTCTTCGAGGTAAGAATATCAAATATTTCTTATTTTCTCTCTGATGTATTCATATTTGTAATACTGAAAAATAATTTAAACCTTTTTTAGTATTCAAAATGTTAAAGAAAAAATTTTCTTCAAAAAAATCAGTGAAACCAAATAAATCAAAAATAAAACCAGTGAAACCAAGTAATTCAAAAATAGACATATTAAATACTGACTGCATGTTAGAAATTTTTAAATATTTAACAATAACTGAAAAATTAGAAGCTGCATTAGTATGTAAAAAATGGAAACATATAAGTGAATTATCATGGATTCAAATTAAAACTTTTAATATTAATGAATTATCAATGCATGAATTTATAAAAAAAGATATCTACTGCAGTGCTTCATTAAGGTCTTATTTAAGATATACTTTTAACATTTTAAGCAAATGTGGACATTATTTAAACACATTGACAATTGATGCAAATTTAAGGTTTTCAAATTATTATATTTTAGTTATTGAAATTGCTAAAAATTGTAAAAATATCAGGGATCTAAGATTAATTGATAAATATAATAAAGTTCCAGCATTTACTGATGAACTTTTGGGGCTGCTATTTTCAAATAATCCAAAAATTCATTCCCTAACTTTAAAAAATGCATTATTAAATGGTAATTGTTTATCAAGATTAAAGCCACACTTAATTGAAAAACTGGTGTTAAAAAATTACAAATTTGAAGAAAAACAATATTTGGTGGATTTTTTAACCAAATTAGAAAATATTAAGAAAATTAAAATCAGTAATGTTGATTACACTGATGATATTTCTATTGAAATAAAATCTTTAAATGACAGTAACTGTAAAAATTTAACTGAATGTATCTTAAAACATGATGACCTAAATGGAAAACTTTCAAATTTAATATTTAGACAAAAACAATTAAAAAAATTAGATTTATGGAAAACAGCAGTTAATGAAACATTCATAAATAATTTACCAAGTGATAATTTAGAATATTTACGTATAATGGTTGCTGAAAATTCTTCAAATGTTTTATTTACCAAGTTTAAAAATTTGAAAAGTCTCAAATTAATACTTCTAAACGATATTGATGACACTTTTGTAAAACAATTAACAGAATGTATTAATGTTGGAGAATTAAACCTTCAAATATTTGGAAGATGTGATTTAACAGCAACTGGTTTATCATATTTTACACAATTGAAAAATCTTGAATCTTTAAAAATTGAATCATTTTTAAATGTAGATAGATTATTATTTGGTTTTGGCCAATGTAAAAATTTAAAAAATGTTATTATTTCTCATTGTAAATTTACTGATATTGGAATTAGAAGTTTAAGTACACTTAAAAATTTAAATTTTTTGAATTTTGTTTGGACTGATGTTACTGAGAGTCAATTAGAATATTTAAAATTAATATTACCAAATCTTGAAAAACTTACAATTGAATCTAAACCTGATATGTCTTTTTTTGGAATGTATAAATAGAAATATTTAGATTTTAACAATCACGTTGTTTTACAGGTATAGAGAATTTTAATTATTGTAAATAAATTATTAAATAATTGTAAAATAGTATAGTAATTAAATTTTTAATTTATTTTTACTGGTCAATCATTATGTTTCATTCATATTTGAAATTTTAATATTCAAGTTTAAAAAAATTTTTAAATTACAAAAATATTTTAATGCTGGAGCCACTTCATTTTTATTTTTGGTCTCTTTACTATTGTCTAAAGATTTTTCTGCACTAATAGTTTTTGTTTTTGTCAGAAAAGAGCTTTTACTATTTTTTAATTTAGGTTTTTTTATAGGTATTTCAGAATCATTACAAGATACTGGAGTATTTTTAGATTTTTTGACATTTAATTTTATTCTATCTGTAGAATTCATTTCTTACAATAAAAATTTTAATACATATGATAGCTTGATTCAGTTCTTATAATTGGGCAGCATGTAGAACAAGTATACGATGATATGAAAACCTAAAAAATAATTATTTGTTTACATTAGTTAATTCTATTTAATTAGATTGATTATGTATAAAAAAATCTACAATTATTCTAAGTCCCCAAAGCCGAATTATTCTAAGTCCCTAAAGCCAAATTATTCTAAGTCCTTTTGACCCCCCCCCCCCCTCTAAATTCAAACCTTTTCAACAGACCTCCCCATGAACACGTTCCATGTTAAAAAATTAAATTCTATTCCTGTGATTAAAGTTAGGGCCAGGGTTACTTTTTTTAATACAATCATACTTTTTAAAAACGTTTAAATTTCTTCTTTTCTAAATAAATATATATAGGTATAATTTTTGCTGGAAAAGTCGTGTTAAAATTTTATTTTATTATTCAAAACTTTCCAGCGTAATTCAAATTAATACAATCCTATACTTTTTATTTTTTACTAAGTTATTATTTACTTTTATTTTTTTATAAAATATAAAATTAAAATGAAAATATTACCTTTTGAATATGCGAAGCTATTAAAAGACGTACAAAGTTGCATACGCACTCTTCAGAATTATCAGTTTTTATTAAATCTAAAGTTAAACTTGTAGATTTTTTTTCGTACGATTTTTTTTTTATTTTTTCTTTTTTATTTAACTTCAAAATTTTTTGTTTTTTTTTTGACTCTTCGCTTTTCTTTTTTGTTGATCTTCTTAAGTTACGTGCCATGATATCAAAAAAGAATTTAGTATAGATTAAAAAAATTACTGCAAGTTACAAAGTGGCCTATCTGCAAATAAAAAAAAATATGTTTACTAATAAAATTCATTTATTTTGCATAAAAAAGTACTGAAAAAGGTTTAAGTACTTGGATAAAAAATCTTATAAATAATTAAATGAATTAAGAAAATATATAAATTTCATAAATAATAATTTTTATGAAAATTTACGTCTTAATTAATTAACTTTCATAAAATTTCTAGATAATTTACTCGGACGTGATACTTGGCAAGAATTTAAGAGAGGTTACGGTAAAATTATATATGGGTTATTCTTATAAATTTGTACAAAGATCGTAATTGACAAAAATTACGATAAACTAATGATCTGATTGTATGTGACTCAAAAAATACATTCAGAAATCTACATTCTAAAGATCAGATACACCTTTCAGTTCGTCTAATGCTCACACTGCATTATTCGAAGTGACTTCTGTTACAAAGCTTTATAGATACTTTATAAATTAATTATCGATAAGTTCATTACCAAATTGCCTACCATGATTTAATTTATCATTTTAAACAAAAATTCTCAAAAATAATAAGTATATTTACTTCACATATCCTTTCATAATAACGCTGAGTACTTTAAAAATGTTCATTTACAAAAACATGTAATGTCTTAGCTGAATAATAAATGTATGTGCATTAGACGAACTGAAATATGCAAAAAAAATATAATTCTTTTATGCAAAAAGTTAAAATTAAACATGCAGTAAAAGTTAAATTAAAATTGTAGGAAAGATTTATAATTGTCTACTACAACGAGGTTAAAATTTTTAAAAATAGGTACTTACTTAATGAAACAATAGTGAAAATTGTTTAGCTAGGATAGTAGTTATTGTGCCTACATCTATTGAGACATCTGTATACCTTAGTATCTTTTCGGCATCCACAGTTTGTTGAGTACCAGCAAAAAACGTGAATTATCTGAAAAATAAAATAAAGATAATAAATTAATATTTATTACATTTAAGCAGCAACTTGCTTACTTAATTCGAAAGCAATAATTCTTTTTGTACACTAGGAAAAGCATGTAAAAAAAAAAAATTGTCTGTAACGAGAAAATAATAGTGAAAAGAGACTTTAATTATACTTGCTTTATTGATCTCTTTTATGGTTCGTATTAGTTAACATGAACTTTTTTGTCAAATTTAAAAGCTTCGTTCAAACAACAAATAATTAGGTTTTTTTGAATGCATCAGCGGAGCAAGTTTTCATGATTTTGAAATCTCAAATAAAGTATTCGTCATTATAGCATCTGATAATTGACAAAAAGGTTATATTGACCGATGTAAACAATAAAAGAGTCCAATAGCAATGGAAAAAGTTTAATAAGCAAATAATTTTGTAAAACTAGGAAATTGAAGTGAAACTGTAAAAATTTAGATTAATCAAAAACGAGGTTAATAATTTTAATAAGGTACTTACTTTATTATTTAAAATGTAATGAAATTTGTCACCCCAGTATTATCATCTACAGTTCATGAAAAGTTTAAATTATTTAATCAAGGAGCGTGAAAGGTACCTGAAAAATAAAATAAAGTTTATAAATTAAAAAAAAAAGATAAGAAATTAAATTTATTGGGTACATATATCGTAAAAAGCAGTATAACTTGCTAACTTAATTGGAAAAAAACAATTTTCAATTTACGACAAAAAATAATGCTAAAAAAAATTTTTATACTTACCCTTTAATTAATTAATTATAAAATTAATTATTAATATTTTAATTAAGAGTATATTATAGTGTCCTGAATGGACTTGTTGCGTTTCACCGGTTTCACATATGGTTTTAGCGAGGGCAAACAAAGCTTGTCTCCATGGAGATTGATGGAGATTTGCAAATTGAGGGTTTTTCAGAGAGTTGAGGGCGCTACTATGACCTAAGGTAAGTTTGAGTGGGAATTCAAAATTATAAAATATGACTTCCTTTATTAATTAAATATTTAATTAAAAAAACGAATTATTTGGAATAAAAAAGTAATAAATACTTTTAAAAAAGTATAAAAATAATTATTTATTAAACAGTAAACAAAATTTTTTAAAATACACTCAGGGATTGAATAAGTACATGCATACATATATAGGACTATGGAAGCAAGCTTTATATTATAAATTAATTAAGATACTTTATCTTAAATAGATTTTATAATGATTTTTTTAATTATTAACGCAGTTTTTAAACAATATAGTATTTTACGACCAGGGACGTACTATTTTTAAAAGTATTTATTTCTTTTTTATTCCAAATAATTTGTTTTTTTAATCAAATATTTAAATAATAAATTTTTTATAATTTTGAATTCCCACTAAAACTTACTTAGCTCAGTAGCGCCCTCAACTCTGAAAAACCCTCATTGTTTTTGTTGTTATTTTTGCTACTAATACGGAGTTCGATTCTTTTGCTAAAAAGATTGTAAATAAAACATTATTTCCTACATTATTCAAGTGCGAATTAGTTTTTTCAATATTACAGAAAATATAGAAAAGTACCTATTATAGATTATATTTTTGGTAAGAACAAAATTACTTTGTTAATTATAATACTTTTTTACACTTATTCTATAAAAATAAAATTGACTTATTTGTAAAACTTTGTGTGCAATATAACGACTTAATAAAATGAATTAATAGATATTTAAACTATGACAATTTAATGCATCTTATATCTTGTGTCAAAATATATTTAACAATACACATTAGATGACTATTATCTTTTCAAAAATAATACCATAAGATAAGACTCAATTTTTGAATAGTTATATACGTTATACCTTGTGTTTAAAATAAATTTAATTTACAATAAACGCCACATTCTTTTAAATTATACATTATCTTTCCTTGCTTCTTTAGATCATTTTATTATTCTAAAAATAACTTACTTTACCCCTTAACCAGACAGTACATTCAAACTTACTCACCTGAAACAAAAAAATAAGAGATTTAATTAATATTTAAGTTAAAAAAGCAAATAATTTAATAAATTGAAAAAATATTTTGCAGAATTTATAAAATAATTTAAAAAAATTGTAATTTGATTAAATAATTTCATGTTGAAAATTCAAGAAATATGGGTGTAACAGGTAACTCGAAACAAAATTTTCATTCTGTGTATTTGGACTAATATAATTATTTTTTTCAGATTCAAAATTAGTAGAAAATTCAATTTCAAGTTCTAATCAGCTAAACATCAACCATTTAAACGATGATTGCTTGATTGAAATTTTCCAATATTTATCAACCACAGAAAAATTAACAGCCTCGCTAGTTTGTAAAAGATGGGAAAGAGTGAGTTCATTTGCATGGAATAAAGTTAAAACTTTTCATATTGATGAAATAACATATTTAACATTTCTAAATGAACACGTTCAAGAAGGACTAAGTTTTCTAACATTTGTTGTGGATATTCTAAAAAGATGTGGATCTTATTTAACTACATTAACCATCGATGGAACTTTAAACTTCTTAGACTATAATAATTTACTAATTGAAACAGCAAAATATTGTAATAATTTAATAGATTTAAGAATAATTGGTAGAAAAGGTGTTGTACGAGTCTATCATGATGCATTTTTGGAGTTGCTGTTTTCAAATAATCCAAATATTCGATATTTAACTTTAGAAAATATAATTTTAAATGGTAATTGTTTGAAAAAGTTAAGACCAAAACTCATAGAAGAATTTACACTTAAAGATTATAAATTTGATATAAAAAATCATTTAGTTAGTTTTTTAAGAGAATTAGAAAATGTTAAAAAAGTTGAAATCAGTAATATTGACTATGGTGTAAATATTTTTATGGAAATTAATGCATTAAATAATAGCAATTGTAATAATATTACTGAATTTGTTATTGATCATTATGATTTATTTGACAGTCTTTCAAATTTACTAATAAAACAAAAAAAATTAAAAAAATTAGAATTAGGTTTAACACAAGTTGATGAAAAATTTATGATAAATTTACCAAAAGATAATTTAGAAAATTTAAATCTTGCAATTACTGAAAATTGTTCATATTATTCATTTAAAGAATTTAAAAATTTAACAACACTTTATTGTAGAGTACATAATAGTTTTACTGATTCATTTGTTAAACAATTAACTGATTGTGTTAATTTAAAAGAATTATCTGTACAAATATTTTCAGGTTATTCATTATCAGAAACGGGTCCATATTATTTTAGTAAATTACAAAATCTTGAATCGTTTAAAATTGAATTAGTTACTGAAAATATAGATAAAATATTAAGTGGTTTAAGTCAATGTAAAAAATTAAAAAATATTAATATTTCACATTGTCAATTTACTGACATTGGTATTAAAAGTTTATCTTCACTTGAAAATTTAATTTCTTTAGATGTTTCTTGGACTGATATTACTGATGATCAATTAAATCCTTTAATCAATAAATTAACTAAATTAAAAAAACTTAAAATTGATAATTGTATTTGTTTATCAGCAAAATTTTTTAAAATATCTAAAAAATTATCAAATAATGCATAATTTTAAATCATTAGTATGTAAAAGATTTTTCATTATAATTTGTTTACATTGAAAAAATGTAAAACATTGTTTTGTTCTTATATACCTATAAATTTTAAATGAAAATTTGTAAATTAAACATTTTATTTTCAGTTAAAATAATAAATGATAATTATTGTATAAAATGTATAAAGTAAATTATAGGTAATTAAAAAATTATTTAAAAGATAATACACACTAAAAAACTGTATTTTTAGAAAATTCAAGCGAACTCATAAATTTTCAATTAAATCTTATTTACCATTACGAAATGATGGTAATAAGACTAAAAGTACTCAAGATTTTAATTCAACATAAAAATATATAAATAAAAGCGAGAATAAAAGTAAAGTTGGTTTTCTGGCTTAAATAATAATTTAAAACAAATTATTTTTAAATTTATTTAACCATCGATTAATAGTAAATTTTATTTTTTAACATTTATTTCATTATGTAAGATTTTGACCAATCATGAGACTGAAAAATTGAAATATATTAGTGGCTTTTCTCTGAACTCAACCTGAAATAGTAAACTAAATAAGCACAAAAAATCGATTTAAAATATTGTAAATTTTTAGATTCAACGGTGCTAATTTGTGCCAAGCATTAAAATTGGTCACTAAAAAAGTTTCTAAAATAACAAAAATATATTTTTTATAGAATTTAAGATTTTTATTTAGGTGGTTTAGTATCAATTAGAATTTCAAAATGAACCATATCCGTTTCTTTTTGGAATGTTTTATTGTATTTAATGTTTTTTGCTCAAGCCCTGCATTCAATATTGATAATAATATTTTCTGAAAAAATACAGTAAAATTATTAGCAAAAAAAAAAATTTTAATATGTATTACTTCAAAAATGCGAACTTACTTGTTGGGCGTTGGAAATTTACAGCTACGATAGGACTTAAATAATCTGGTACATTTTTGTACGGAAAATAATAACTAGGGAATCCTCTGATTGGATAATATTTAATTGGTCCAATATTTTCTTTATAATAAGGTTTTTCGCCTGTGCAGGATACCCAAACTGTATTTAACTTTTCTGGATTCTGTTGGAAAAAATTTTTCATCATTATTATTTCAAGCGAAATTTTATTTAGCTATAATAATTACCGATTTTGCTACTGTTTGAATGTGTTCAACAAGATCATCTGGCATATCAGATGGCAAATCATTTTTATCGTTATAATACTCAGGTATCCATCCATATATCTGTCAAAAAAAATATACTTTTAATACAGTTACGACTCATAGATCTGTATAAGGACTGCAGTTTCAGTTTTGAATCGGAAGCTTTCTTGGATTATACGAAACCCGCAACCAACTCACCTCTAAGCAAAAAATACAACATTCAGTGTTCAGTATGCTAATAATTATTTTATTTGCTTCAGAAATTAAGGTAAACGAGAACATAAAATTAATATCATAAAGTAAATATGGAATTTTTTTTTCAATGAAATTCATAATGAATGAGAAGGTGTAAATATAGAAAATAAATTAAATTTAATGAAAATCTTGGCTTCAAAAAAGAATTCTTAAATAGCCTCGTGTACTGATTGGGTTCAGAATACTTTGGTAGTTTTTGCAAGAAAAACAAGATAATGTTTTTTGTACTATTTTATATTATAAAGTTGACTGGTTCTTTCGTATTTTTGGAGAATCTTATGTACTTTAATAAATGACGTGCACTTTTATAAAATTCAAAAAAAAAAAAAACGAATTAACAAGTTAATAATTCATGTATCTAAGGTAGATTTAATTACACATGTTAAATAATTACTCATCTGCTTATCAATTTTTTGTTTATTTATTAATTAACTCATATACACTTTATTTATATCGGGGAAATTCAGATTTAATTTAGTACGAATCCTGTATTCAAAATTAAGCTAACTCCACCTGCTCCAAATTTCCCCAATTGCGCTCTTTTTTTTATTTCATAAATATATTACAATTTTTGTATGGATGGTTTAAATCATGAAATTTGAAGATAGTTTGATTTTTTTTTTATTTTAATAATTTATAGCCACATATGCTGCAGTTAGTCAAAGTTATCCGTAAATTACTTTATCCGAAAATTCAAGCTATATATTTTTACATATGTGTAAAAGTATAAAGTTCTGTAGAGAGAAATGAGAATTTAACCCATTTACGCCTAAGCGGAAGTAAACGGAAAGTCAAAAAAAAAAAGGTTCCCGTATAGATAGAGGCTTTCAAATTACATGTCAAGTGACTGTCTGCAGTAAAAATGACGGAAAAATCAATAAAAAAATAAAAAAATGACACCAAAAAACATTTAAATTTACTTTTTTGTGCAAAAAACTTACATTTTTTAGGTTTTTGGAATGTTTAATTGGATTTCAACCTTTATATTGCAACTAGTGGTAGGTAGTTTTTCCCAAAAATTTCAAATATTGATTTTTTAGTTCCAAATCGGTTCTAATAGGTAAATTTTACTCGTAATTCTATTTTTTGAATTTGTTTTGAGCTAAAACACTTCTGTGAGCGTAAAAATAGGGGTAATCAGGGCTAAATGGAACCTATAAAATTTATTATTCTTATATTTACCTTTTAAGGGTAATTTTTAAGGGCATAGAAGCGTTTTAGCTCAAAACAAATTCAAGAAATGGAATTAGGAGTAAAATTTACCTATTAGAACCGATTTGGAACTGAAAAAAACAATATTTGAAGTTTTTAGGAAAAACTACTCCTAGTTGCAATATAAGGATTGAAACCCAATTAAATATCCCATAAACCTAAAAAATATAAGTTTTTTGCACAAATAAGTAAATTTAATTGTTTTTTGGTATCATTTTTTTATTTTTATATTGATTTTCCCGTCATATTTATTTTAGCCCCTTTTTCACCCCCCTTATCCCTATTTTTGGAGTATTTAAAAGGGTTGTAAGTAAAATCTGACTTCAGATTCGGTAAGAGCATGAAATTTTACCATAGAAATGTAATTTAAAAGCCACTATCTATACGGGAACCTATTTTTTTTTTTTGACTTTCCGCTTACGTCCGCTTGGGCGTAAATGGGTTAAATGAGTCAGTTGATATAGAATAATGTAAAAGAATTAAGATGTATTTTAAGCTAAATAAATATAATTTGATTTGTTATAATTAATATAAGGCTTTTATGGCGAAATTTATTTTCACTCATAATTTTTATTGAAATTTTCTGGATATTTGGACCTGCATTTATTTACTGAAAAAGTCGTTTTCTTAATAACAAATATAACTTAAAAATCTAGTTCTAATAAAAAAACGGGCTGGATCTAATGATACGAATAAAACAATTGTTTTGCCACTAACAAAGTTCGTGCCTCTAATTTTTAATAAGTTTATCAAAAAATATATGCCTAAAAATGTATAAAATTTAAAAACTGCAAAGTGCAGAAAGCACATGCATGCATTACCTCGAAATATAGTTAGTTTTGGTTAAAATTAATTTATTTTTTATAACTAATATTGGCGAAAATGTATGGCGCATTTTTTTGTTGTTGAAAAGATCATGAATGGTTCAATGAACAAAGCTACTATGACAAAATTGAATCATATAGGTTATTATATTCATTAAAATTATTATTCATTTATTTATACATTATAGTTTGAATGCGTATAACAAATGAGGGGAAATATTTTTTAAGGAGTGGAGGAAATTTTTTTGTGGTAAATAGACCTGCTGTTAATATAAATGGAACATTTATTTATTGATCCACAACCTCGATTTTTCTAGCAACCCTATAATACAAATGTAAATGTATCTATTTTAATTTTTTTTTTATTTATAGAATATTATAAGCTAAAAAGTATAATATTGTATTCAGTTCAAATATTATTTTGACTCTTATTAGTGAAATTATTTTATATATAATTGAAATAATGTCTAGAAAGCTTGAGCAATTTTCGTCGTAGATTTATTAAAAGGTAAAGTATTTAATTAATTTTTTTAATTAGCATCATGTATATATTTATTTACTAAATTATTTAGGTTATGCGATATTTGAAGAATAAATTAAACGTTGATAAAATCGTAAATTAATATAAACTAGACGTTTGTTTCTTTGGATTGCTATTTAAGATAATAATAATTAAAATCTGAACAAAATGAATAAGTCTAAAGGTATAAAATATTGTAAATTTATTGAATTTTACTTCAAAATTATTTATAAAATACTTTTAAAATTAGATAAAACTGATTACCCCACAAAAAGTATTAGAAGTATCCATATTAACGATTTGAATGAAGATTGCTACAGAGAAATTTATAAATACTTACCAAATTGTGAACGAATAAAATTTACCTTAGTTTGTAAAAGATGGGCTGCTCTTATAAATGAAACATGGAATGATGTAAAAAGTTTGGTTGTGAATGATGAATTTCAAAAAGTTTGTGCTCAAGCTTATGGTTCAACAGAAAATATTACAAATTTCAGCCTAAATTTTTTAAAAAATTGTGGTATTTACATAACCAAATTATCCATACATGGAAATTTGGATGGTCTAAATTACTCTCAATTTTTACGAGAAGTTGCAAATCGCTGCAAAAATATTAAACATTTGAGCTTAATTAACATTAAAAACCAATCGAATACCGAATCGTTTACTAACGAAAATCTTAAACCATTGTTCAATATTGCTAATCAATTTCGAGGTATACATTTTGAAAATTTATGCATTGATGCAACAATTTTTTCAAAATTACAGCCCAATTTAATTGAAGAATTGCGCTTAATAAATTATAACTGTACCTCATCGAGTTGTGATTTACTTAATTTCTTAGGCCAATTAAAAAATGTAAGAAGACTTCAACTAGATTGCAAAGACATTACTGACATGATTTGTGCTTTAAAAAAATGTGACTGTAAAAACATTGTTGAATTGTCCGTCAAAAATGGCAGAAAATCGGTAAATGAAATTCTTGAATTAATTTTGAATCAAAAAAAGTTGAAGCAACTTTCAATAAAACGGACAGTACTTGATAAAAAATTTTTAGATAGTTTACCTAAAGATTACTTGGAAGTTTTACAAACGGAATTGTATAAAGAACTGTCACATTATTCTTTTCGCGAATTCCAAAACATGAAAGTACTTGCTTGTAATATTGAAGTTTTACGAGATACGTTTATAATGGGATTGGGGAGATGTTCAAATTTGAAAGAATTGCATATTCATGCCAATTCTGAATCAATGTCTAGCCTTGCTGAAAAATATTTAAAAAAACTTAGAAATCTTGAAACATTCAGTATTTGGATGTATCTCCGAAATGATACAGACAATATTTTGTTTGCAATAAGAAAATGCGATAATTTAAAAAATGTGGACGTCTCTGAATGCACAGTGACTCCAATGGGAATTGAAAATTTAATTTTACTCCCAAACTTAGTAAATTTAAATGTTTCTTTAACCAATGTTTCAGATGATGAATTAATTAATTTAGTATCAAAATCATTGAAATTAAAAAAACTTAACGTTTTCGGCTGTCCAAATGTGTCCAATAAATTGATTTTGAAAGCAAATGAAATTAAAGAATTTCGTAAAGATGAGAATATTTTATCAATAAATTATAAATTTTCTGATGATGATCCAAAAAATTTAAAAGAAGTGTTAACATTTATATCATTGACAGCCGATGGCCCTGATTTATGTAAAAAAAAGAAAAATTTGTGCCGTCCAAGTCTGATAATTTAGAGTGTTCAAGAAATAATTTTAATGTTTGCCATTGCTGTGCTCATTAAAGATGTATTTAAAAATTGATTAATAAAAGGTCTTACCAAAACGAATCATCATTTTTATTTTAATATTTGATTAATTCGCTTTATTGAACGTGTATATATTTACCAATTAGTTCTGTCAATTGTAATTTTAAAAAAAATATAACTTTTTATATATCTCAAAATCGTTTTAAGTAGAGCATTCCGTGTGCTCGACTATATATCGATAATCTGGTAAGTTTTAGTAAGAAAAACCCCTGTTTTGCTTACCAAGTTTTCTCAGCGGAAAAACGTTGGATTAAAATTTCCTCTTACAGGAAGTTTTGTTTTTCAGTAGTTTTGAGCGTGCAACTATTACTTTTTGGAAAATGAATAATATTTCGCAAATATTAGAAAATAAAGTAAAGAGTTATTCTGACAAGCATTTTTGCAGAACGCGCAAAAGTTAAAAGTTTAATTTTATTTTCTGATATATTTGCGAAAAATTATCAATTTTCCAAAAAAATAATAGTTGCGCGCTCGAGATTATTGAAAAAAAAACTTCCTGTAAGAGGAAATTTTGATCCAATGTTTTTCCGTTGAGAAAACTTGGAAAGCAAAGCAGGGGCTTTTTTACTAAAACTTACCAGATTACCGATGTATAGTAGAGCACACGGAATACTCTTGCAAAAAAAGCTTCCTCTTTGTTCTAATCAAATGAAGTTTTAACTACACAATTAAAATCATTTAATAAATCAAATTAAAAATTTACCAGAATATAACTATACTTTTGCTCTCTAAGCAAAACAACCGACTCTTGCCGAAAGATTCCGAACCGCTATTGTGCTGCAAACAAATTCTCGCGCGTAAACACTAAACATAAAGCACTTGTTCTGCAGTCTGCTTAGTTCTGCTTGAACAGCTTTAATTGAAAAAAGAATGAGGAGAAGACATTAAAAATTTAATAAAACATAAAAGTTCCATTTCCAAATAAAAACTAACTATTATATATATATAGAAATTATTTTATGACAATATCACAGACCATTATCATTTGAAAGGAATTCAACAACAAAATATCTGTAAGTTTATTTATTTTTATTTGTGTATATATAATTATGTTTTATTTTTGCCAGTACTATTACGGTATCGTCATCTGTTTTCGACTTTTGATAATTTTTTTCGAAAAGCTATTATATAATTTTTCATTGGAGAAGATTTAGCTGACGACGCGATAAATAATATTCCGGGTGAGTGAATATAGAAATATAATGCATTGAAAATGTTTGTTTATTCAATGTATAATAAATAAGTAGAAAAAAATACATGCAGTTTTTATTATTTTCCAACTGAATTTATCTGTAAAGTATATAAAAAAGATAAAAATATATATATTTTGGTTTTATGTGTAAGTACAATCTGTAAGTAAGTTTATTTTTTAATTTATTTACAAGTTTAAAATGCAGGTTATTCATTTGAAAAGTATCAAGAAACTCTTCATTTATATCTGATTAGAAAAAAGGAGTATTATTAGATGTTACGGATACAAATATTATCAGAAGAAATTTAAGCCTCTATCTCTGCAACAACAGAATATCATGCTCATGTGTAAAAATCAGATGATATTGGCAAATACAACTCCAATGTAATACTGTAAACCAATTATGCTTGCTGTTTTGCATGAAAGTTTTCAGGGCGAAGCAAAATAATTATTAGTTTTATACGTTTAATGAAGTTTATAAATCAAAACTAAAGTTATTTATTTTATAGGAATGCATCTATACAGCTTGCTGAATCTATTAATAACAAACAGAAAATACTAATATCTTTGAAGCTAAAGTAACAAGAAATAAAATAACACTCGCTAAGTATATTTATTCGGATGAGAGCAACAAAATCATCAATATTTTACAATGTGAAATATTATAGCATGAAATTTATAATAAATTTTTATAAATCTGTTTCTGTTTACAAGAATATTCTATAATTATCTGGGCTTATAACTTAAGAAATTATTAAAAAATAGTTCACCATTAATTTAAATTGTTTTCAGTATTATAAATATTTCTTCAATAATGATTTTACTATGGTAATGGAAGTAATATTCCACAGTATAAAAATTTGATGATTTTGCTCTCATCCAAATAAATATACTTAGTGAGTGTTATTTTATTTCTTGTTACCTTAGCTTCAAAGTTAGTATTTTCTGTTTGTTATTAATAGATTCAGCAAGTTTTATAGATAAATTGATGTACATATTTTTATTCTTATAATACAATCATCCAAGCATTCCTATAAAATAAATAACTTTAGTTTTGATTTATAAACTTCATTAGACGTATAAAACTAATAATTATTTTGCTTCGCCCTGAAAACTTTCATGCAAAACAGCAAGCATAATTGGTTTACAGTATTACATTGGAGTTGTATTTGCCAATATCATCTGATTTTTACACATGAGCATGATATTCTGTTGTTGCAGAGATAGAGGCTTCAATTTCTTCTGATAATATTTTTATCCGTAACATCTAATAATACTCCTTTTTTCTAATCAGATCTTTATAAATGAAGAGTTTCTTGGTACTTTTCAAATGAATAACCTGCATTATAAACTTGTAAAAAATGTTGAAAATGCGAAAAAAGAAGACGATACCGCAATATAGTATTGGCAAAATAAACAATATTTGCTAAAAAAAATTTTAAAATTATGCTTTTTCGCTTATTCAGATTGTGATTTTTTTTTATGAAAAATTAATATTTGACTCTTAAATTAGCAAAAACTACCCTTAAAAGGGGTATTTTTGCTATTTTCGCCCTTTAGGCTAATTTAAGGGTCAAATATTAATTTTACTTAAAAAAATCACTGAAATCAGTGACTCAAAAAACCTATATGGGCCAAGTATGGGCATGCAAATTGCGAATATATAAAAAGTACCCCTTTTCGTATTGAATGATAAAATAAAAAATTCAATAAAAAATTCAATAAAATTAAATTTGATGTAATTTTTTTTATTAACTATATAAGGTATTTCGGACTGGTCACGTGACATTGGAGCTTTTTAGCGAAAACAACGACCACCCTGCGTATAAGCTATGCAGCTGGCGTGGTCTTCCAGAAAGAATACTCGAGGAAAACAAATGTTTTCCTCGAGTATTCTTTCTGGAAGACCACGCCAACTCCTATGCTTAAATATTGAGCTGGCTTGGTCTTCACTAAAAACCCACTGTATCACGTGACCAACCCGAAAACCCTTATTGCATACCAACATTATAAGACAAAGAAATATAAATTCAATTGTTTTAGGGCTACAGTAACTCAAAATTTCAGGAAAATTTTTATTCATACTGCCAAAGTACAATGGATCTTCAAGGTACATATTACTTAAAATAGATATATAAATTATTTTTAATATTTTTGACTTGAAATTATTTTAATAAAATAAAATATTTGCAGATTCAAAAGTAATAAAAAAAAGAAAAACAAAACATATCAAGGTAATCACTGAAAGTATAAACTTTAATAATTTGAATGAAGATTGTTTCAGAGAAATTTTTAAACACATATCATTCTGGGAAAGACTAAAATTATCCTTAGTTTGCAAAAAATGGTCGGTTCTAATAAAAGAAATGTGGAATGATGTAAAAATTTTAGAAGTAAATGATGATTTTATAAGGAATTACGTTAAAATTTATGGTTCTACCAAAAAAATCAAAAATTTCTTAAAAAATGTTTTTAAACATTTCGGTATTTATTTAAATACATTAACAATAAATGGTGGCATAAAAGATTTAGATTATATTCATTTAAATCGAGAAGTCTTAAATCACTGCAAAAATATTAAAGTTTTAAAATTGATTGATCGTGATTCTAAAGATAAAGATTTTTCAGAATATTTTCTCAAACTTTTATTCAGTAATAATAATTGCAACCTTCGTTCGATACACTTAGAAAATATCCGTGTAGCTTTGAATTTTTTATTGGAAGCAAAGCCTCATTTGATTGAGGAATTCCGTCTAATAAATAATGATAACTTTATTGATCAAAAATTGATAACTAAGGATCATTATAATCATAAGTTAATTGATTTAAATGAATTTTTATCGAAACTAAAGAATGTTAAAAAAATTCAATTGGAATATAAATATAATGATAATTATTATAATTATATTAAGGAGGAAATATGCTATGAATCAATGCATATTAAAGAAATGATTAATGCTTTAAAAATAAGTGATTGTGAAAACATAGTTGAATTATCTATAAAAGATGGAAATAAAGCGATAAATGACATTTTAGAATTAATATTAAAACAAAAGAAGCTAATAAAACTTGAATTGAAAGCTACAATAACTGACAAGCAATTTTTGGATAGCTTACCCAAAAATGATTTGGAAGTATTTCATTTAGACTCCTGTAGAGATGTATCTCATTATTCTTTTCATAAATTCAAAAATTTGAAAGTATTGAGAATATTCAATACTTTTAGTACATGTTTAAGAGATCATTTCATACTTGGACTGACGAAATGTGTAACGTTAAAAGAGATACAAATTGAAACTGCCGGTAATTTGTTAACTTATATTGGAGAAGGATATTTTAACAATTTTAATCGACTAAAAAATTTAGATACATTTAGTATTTGTCTCAGAAATCCACCAGTAAATAAAATATTAGTAGCTTTAGGAAAATGCAATAATTTAAAAAATTTAAATATTTCCGAATCTGACTTTACAAATGTTGAAATAAATAGTTTAAATTTATTCATAAATTTAACGAATTTAGATGTTTCTAGTTCCAATATAAGCAATGATATCTTAATTAATTTAGTAACGAATTTATTGAAATTAGAAAAGCTTAATGTTTCTGAATGTAAAAAAGTGTCTAATAAATTGATTTTATCAGCTGATAAGGTGAAGGTTAATCGCAAAGATGAGTTCATTTTAAAAATTTATTATAAATTATCTAGTATAAAACCAGAAAAATTGAAAATAAATCCAACTTGGATTCTTTTAGAAGACAATGGCCCTGATAATAAGAGAAAAAACATCTGGGACTTTTAGTTTATAGTAGAAGTGATTCATAATATTTGAAAAAGACACAAATTTAAATTAAAATTAATCTGTATTTGTATTAGTTACTTTTTTTATGGAAAAATTAATAATTTTTATATTTACAGTTAGATAATATTGTAGTTCTTTATGTTTTATATAAAAAATAAAAATAAGAGTATTTTATAAAATTCAAATTATTTATTTTATTTTAGTGTAAATCATAGAATATTTGAAAATTATGACGGTTACGTTACTATGGATACTTTAGTATGAGATTTAGAAAAATAAATCATGTATACCAGACAAATTTTTTACTTTCAGTTTATATTCTTTAGTGTCTTATCTTAAAAATAATTTATTTTATAGTTTTATTATGCTTCATTTACCGAAAAGCATATTTGAATAATTAAAATTTGGCCATATTCAGCCCTCTAGCGACGAACGCCCCAGTTTTAGAAAAAAAATAACTGCAAATTCGGAATCAGCGGGTAAAAAAACTATATAAACTGCTTGGTGCCTTTCAATTAAACACTCGATCGGATTTACTTTTTCGTGCATATACGGAATGATAGGCTATAGCTTCTCGACTATACGAACATTTTCCGCTATTAAAAATTAAAATCGAGCCTATTTAGAGTCTGCTATGGGTTTTCAAAAAAAAAGGTTTGAGATACCATGGCACTTTTATTGTGCACGCAATAAAAATTCTCTGTTTCTATTATCTTTAAGCTTCTACGAAAAAAACCGATGTTTGCTATTTGCCGGACGAACATTTCCGAAATGCGAATCAGCTACATATGCACATTTGTTTGTGTTGTCGCATATCGCGCTCGTCAGTTATTTTGCATAGAATATATTCTATGTTCTATCTTGCATATATGCAAGAGATAAATAAAAAAATGAATAAATAATATAATTAGAATTTATTATATTTTAAACATAAACAAATTTTATTGTTGAATTTTAATTATTTATGTTATACATATTATAAAGTTACTGTGAGGTTTTCTTTGAAAAGAATCTGATGAAAATATCGGTAAGTTATTATAATACAAAAATTATATTCTATTTTATCAAAGAAGATAATATCTTCTTTGTTATTACCAACTGTCTTCATAACAATAATAATAAACCGTTGAGTCCTATCAAATTGCGTCGAATAGATACGAACTTATGAATTATTATTTGATAAAAAAAAACTATCGAATATCAAAAATCGAAGACGATAGCGATGTAGGGAACTAAAATGAAAATTTTCTGTAAGAGACAAATTTTTTTTATTGCATTTTGGTTTCAGAAAAGTTGCAAGCGATTAATCCAAATTTACTAGATTCCCCATAGAAAATTTCGGTAACTACGTTCCGGAATGCTGTTAAGGTGTTACATTAATGAAAATTTATGATAACAGAAATTAATGAAACTTATAAAATATAAAGATAAAGTCTTTAAAAAATGAAATAAACTTTCTTTTACAATTCTTTGGTTGCCTAATTACTATTTAATTAAGAAAAAAGTGTAGGTAGTTTAACATTGCTCTTATGGAAAATCATCTTTGGAGCTTGTGAAAAGTATGATTGCGATTACACAGATTATTGAAACTTAAATAATATGGTAAATAAAAGCTCAAAGATTATATTTCCAATTTGTTTTACTTGTTTCATTATACATAATTATTAAATAATTAAATAAAAAGTATGTAAATAACCTGATATTATACTAATATAATTCATATACGATTTTACATATATATGTATCTAGCGTCGATAATTCAGAAATAAAAAAAAATAAAAACAAAATGGTGGTTTCAGTAATGTTACACCTTAAGGAGTTATAACCCTAATTGGAAATGATGACAGAACTGAATGAAACAGGAAAATTATTAAAGCTAAACATTTTTAAAGTTGAATTGAACTTGGTTTTTCATTTATTACCACATTAATTATCTTTTTATTGCAAAATAAAAGTAGGCAGTTTAACATTGCTCTTATGGAAATTCACATTTGTAGCTTAAAAAAAGTATGATAATGATAACACAGGGAGATGAAACTAATTAAATATGATAAATAAATTGTCAAAGATTATATTTCCAATTTATTTTATCTAAGTTACCACATTCAATCATTAATTATCCAGTGAAAACCAAGTTTTAGCAAATACCATAACCTAAAATAACAATGTTTTTTCATAATTTATAAAATTTAAATAATTTTTTTTGCAATAATATTACATAATAAACACATTTTATAATATTTTTACAACTAATTTTATTTTAAACTGGAAATTATAAAAAAAAAATTGCGTCGGTAATGTGGATATTTGCTTTTTTTTCCAATTGGGGTCATAAGTCCTTAAATAAAAATTATATAGTTAAACTGGATGACCGTCTAACACGTGTCGAATTGGGCCCAGGACCAAAATTTGAGGCTTATTCGAGTAATTACGATATAATTAATTATGATCTCATTTGAAGACAAAAAGGATATTATATTTGATATATGGATGTTAAAAATGTAATCAAAGCATAATAAAACAAATTTATGACCTATATATAATTAGCCATTTTATAGAAGTTTAATTTTCAAACTTAAAAGCAATCCGTTTGATAGATTCCTCTTAAAAGTTATTCGAGCTTGACCAAAAAATATTGAAATTTTTTTAGTATATATTCAAAGGGTAGAGCTTAACTCTGCAATTAATTATTATTATCTTATTAATTCTCAATTCTGAAATTTTAATCAAATTAGTAAAGTTAAATATGTTTGTTACAGGGTCTCTCCAGGATCGGAGTATTTAAAAAACTTTAAAAAATCTTATCAAGAATTGATAACATAGGAACAAGAATAGGCAACATGAAGATTAACAATGTATTAAGTGAAGATTGTTTCAGAGAAATTTTTAAAAATATGACAATTTTTGAAAGATTACAATTATCTTTAGTATGTAAAAAATGGGCAAATTTGATAAAAGTAGCTTGGGAAGATATAAACATTTTGGATATCAATTATAATTTTCAACAAAATTACTTCAAAGTTTATGGCTCCGATAAGAATTTCAATACTTTCATCACAAATATTTTACGAAATTGTGGATCCTCTTTAAAAGAACTAAGCATAAATGGGAATCTACGTGATTTAAACTATTCTCTATTGCTAAAAAAAATTGCAGATAATTGTAAAAATATTAGTAATTTAAAATTAATAGATAATAAATATAACGAGAAAGTATTTAATGAAGAGTATCTAGCATTAGTCTTTATTAATAATAAAAAGCTAAAATGTATGCATTTGGAAAACTTAAGTATGGTAGGAGATTTTTTACTTTATTTGCAACCAAAATTTATTGAAAAACTCTACTTGATAAACAATAAGATAAAAGAAAATAATTTATTAAATGTTTTAGTAAAACTAAAAAATGTAAAAAAAATTAAATTAGATTTTAAAAATTCTGCTAAAAATCAAATTCGAGCCTTAAACTCTATTAACTGTAAAACGATAACTGAATTATCTATAGAAAATGGTAGTGAAGTAATTGATGGTATTCTTGAATTAATTTTAAAACAAAATAAGCTAAGAAAACTTAAATTAAACCTGACTAAAGTTGATGAACGATTCATGGATAGTTTACCAAAGGATGATTTAGAAGATTTACGAATAGAGTTTTACAAGAATTTAGCAGATTATTCTATGGAAAAATTTATAAATTTGAGGACTCTTTATTGCAAAACTGTATTGTTAACTGATTTATTTATAAATGGATTAACTTTATGTTTAAATTTAAAAGAATTAAATATTGAAGCTATCAATGAAAATTTGTCTAACATTGGAGGTTTCTATTTCACTCAACTTCAAAATATCGAAACATTTAGATTTTATTGCTCTAGTTGTATTTGTATTAATAACTTTTTGATTGCTGTAGCTAAGTGCAATAATTTAAAATATTTAGATATTTCTAACTGCTCTGTTACTGATGATGGAATTAACAATTTGTGTGCTTTTTCTAACTTGAAAAATTTACACATCAGTAATACCGATGTCACCAATAATGTATTAATAAATTTGGTAAAAAATTTAAAAAAATTAAAGAGGCTCGATGTCTTTGGTTGCGGAAATGCATATAAGAATTTTATTTTGACAGCCAATAAAATTAAAGATAATCGTGGTGACAAGAATATTTTAACAGTAAATTGTAAATATTCTAGAATCTTACAAAGTGATTTACAATTAGTAGATAAATCACCTTTAGTTTTACTCATTGCTGAAAATGTTGATAATTTTTGTTATGGAAATTCATATTATTTACCAGAGGCTGATTGCAATTACCCAGAAAGCGGTAAATTAATGCTGGCTGATAATTTCGGACTGTTTTTAAAAAAGTTCTCTGAAAGTAACTGCAAGGATATTCAAGAATTTGAAAGTCAATTTTCTCATGAACAAGATTCAGATTTATGAAAATATTCAAGGTCCTATTCAAATTCTTAATGAAAATTATAATCATGTAAGACCTGAACCTGAAATAATTATCTTAGATTAGAAACTAAAATCATATTTCCATTTTTTATTTTATAAGAATATAATAATATCCAGAAAATATTTTAAATTTTTATATGAATTAGTAAAACCGTCATTTAAAATTTTTTAAGTTTCTGAAATGATATTATGTACCTATATCAATTAATAATTAAAATTGAACTTTGTATTTTTGTAATACTATTTAAATTTTGTGTTCTAGGGTGCTCTACTATTATATTGTAAAATAAAAAAAAGTTTATTCTGTATTTAGCATGTTTTGCTAAAATTTTCATTCTTAATTATCATTAGCTACTAAAGCGAACCAAACTATTTAGTAAAATATTGTATTTATTAAAAAAAAAATAAATAAATAAAGACCTAAAATTGGGCAATAATTTAATAGTAAAGCCATAAGGCTTAGGCCCAAGCCTTACTTAAAAACTACCATCTGAGGCTAAGCCAAGAAAATATATTATAATTAATGTAAAAATTTTTGTTTTAATTTCAGTTAATTCAAAAAAATTTCGAGCAGAGAAACTTGATAGTATATAATCATACATTATCTAATTAGATAACAGCCCATAGGCAATTATTTTTATAAAGTTTTAAAAAATAAAATTTTTAATTAAAGTTGGTTCAGAAATTAATTTTAAATCAATATGTTACTCAACATTTATAAAATATATGAGACTCTTTTACGTTTTTTACACAGAATAGGGGTATTCTGTGGAAGGATCAATTTAGCTTGCATTTCTTGATAGTTTTTGATCCCTATACCAATTTCAGATTGGGAAGAATTTAATTCCTCGATAGGTTTTTGTAAAATCCAGCTGATCAAACCCAATTTTTTTTTTTTTAATACATAGGATGATATTCCTGAAGCGTAACTTATAAATAAAATTAAGATTTTTAATAAAAAATTATAACTTTTACATAGCTACGACAGTCAGAAGCCAAGGTTGAATTTTTCTTGTTCCAAGCATAATTTCCCTAGCATATTTTTCCGCAGAATTCCAATTTAAAATTAAATGTTCATTAGCTTCTGAAAAATTTTAAAACTGAGAAAAATGATTTTTTGGAGACCTTTATTTTTTCATCTAGTTCTTTTAACCAAAATTTAAACAACAATAATTTCATATTTTATATTAGTACATTTACAGTTCAGAAATATTAACCCATATAATAATTATTATAAAATATTTCAAATTAAATAACAATTTAATAGTATAGGCCTGGAGCATGGTTTTGTATGTGATTTTTTTTTAAAGCATGTCCATGGAATTTTTCGACGGTAATTTTAGTTTTTGGGATCGCTGATTCCAAATCCGAAGTCCGTTTTGACATAACGTGGTCCAATTTTGCGTAATTGCCCATTTTAGGCAAGTGTCTAATAAATTGATTTTATCAGCTGATAAGGTGAAGGTTAATCGCAAAGATGAGTTCATTTTAAAAATTTTTTATAAATTATCAGGTATAAAACCAGAAAAATTGAAAATAAATCCAACTTGGATTCTTTTAGAAGATAATGGCCCTGATAAGAAAAAAAACATCTGGGACTTTTAGTTTATAGTAGAAGTGATTCATATAATATTTGTAAAAGACACAAATTTAAATTAAAATTAATCTGTATTTGTATTAGTTACTTTTTTTATGTTACATATGCTACCATTTTTTATGGAAAAATTAATAATTTTTATATTTACAGTTAGATAATATTATAGTTCTTTATGTTTTATATAAAAAATAATAATAAATGTATTTTATAAAATCCAAAAAATTTATTTTATTTTAGTATAAATAGAATATTTTAAAATTATGACTATTACTATGGATACTTTAGTATGAGATTTAGACAAATAAATCATCTACCGAAAAAATTTGTTAGTTTCAGTTTAATAGATCCTGTAGTGTCTTATCTCAAAAATAATTTATTTTATAGTTTTATTATGCTTCATTTACCTAACTATTTTTTTCCTTACTTCAAACTTTGATTTTTTCTTTGGCCTATTGAGTCCAACACTTCTGTCCCACTTAAAAAAAAAATTAGCGTTGTTAAACGGCGATTTTTAAAACTTTAGGTCCGGCTTGAATTGAAAATAAGTACAAATTTTGCATAAAATATAATAATTAACTATATTAAAAGTTTTATAAAAAATTTTTTTATTTTTACAGGAATATGAAAAGTTAAATTGATAATTAAGTTCTTTCGTTCATAATGAAGTTTAAAATAAATGTAAAAAAAAATTATTTAGAATTTTATTCGATAATTTTTTTTATATTAAAATCCAGCTGATCAAACCATGTTTTACACATGCCTGTAAATAAAATGCCAAGTCATTTTTATTTAAACTATTTAGTTCTAAAAGTTTTAGACTAGGTTGCTAAAAATTTCATACATGTTAAAAAAATTTTTTTTTAACCGAAAAAAAATAATTATTTAAGACTCGTCTTAATAATTATATAGCATAATAAATTATTTTAATACAAATTTGCTTCGATTTCATATTTAGTAGACATTAATTAATAAAATAAAAAATTTTATATGCTTCTAGAATTTTTTTAATTATTTAATTTTGGTTTTTTATTTTTTTTTGTAATATGCAGGAAAAATATAAATCTGGAAAAAGTATACGGAAATTAATTGATTTTGCATAGTTGGAATATACTCAGAATTGTTTAAGATCTTTGTTAGCAGTAGAACATTAAAATTTTTTTAAGAAACACTGGGCATGTACAAAGCACACCTATAACTTTTCTAGGAAAATGGCAGAAAATACTAATTGTAAAAAAACAGTAGTTGCACATTCGGTAAACAAATTAAAAATTATGTAATAACTTTACTAGAATAGAAAAATGTTTTTTTAAGGAATACTGGGAACAGACCAAGGGGGCCGGAGCCCCCCTCTCAACTATGCTAGTATAACCTATAGGTATGTTAATATTTATACATTGATAACATGCATTTTGTAACTAAATTTTTGGTAAATTTATATAATTTTATAAAATACTAAACAAACTAATGAAAAAAATTTAATTTTTGTATTACTTAATTTTATTCTATTATGTTCCTGCGGGGAGAGTTTTATAAAATCGGATAAAGCCTTTTTTACACCGGCAAGTTATCATTTTTTTATGATAAATCATGTTAGCTAGATATTCTAAAATAGTTTATAGTCAACTAAATGCCAAATAACGTTAATAATTATAGAATTTAAACATATTACACTATTGAATCCACATAATTAAATTTCTGATGACTTATATGCGATTAATTGCATGAATGAATATTTTTTGAGGATGGCCAATTTTAGGTCAGAGTCCTTTATATATTAATTTTTAGCATGTCTATATTGAAGGCCTGGTAACAAAGACTTATGGATTCAAGGACTTAAAACAATTTCTATTTATTCTAGTTTTATAGGTTTGGTAATTAGCTAACATGTCCCATAAATATGTATAATAATACACTGTAAAAAGTAATTCTCTTAGATTTACAAAAAAAATAGAATTTTTTCGAAAAATTAGTGAATTTTCAAAAAATTTTGTAAATATTCGATAAAAATCATAAATTTTCTAGATTTAGTATATTATCGAAAAATTCGAGAATTCTCGATTTTTTTTTTGTGATTTTACGAAAAAAGTTGTAAATTCACAACTATTTTTTGTAAATTTTCGAAAAAAAATTGTAAATTATCAACTTTTCTTGCGAATTTTCAAAAAAAATCGAGAAAACTCGAATTTTTTGTTAATATATTAAATTTAGTAAGTATACGCTTTTTTTCGAATATTTACAAATTTTTTCAAAAATTTACTAATTTTTTTGTTAATATAAGAAAGTTACTTTTTACAGTGTAATATATGACTTCAGATGTGTTTCCCCTAAATTTTATAGTTCTTTCAATATCTTATTTGTAATTGTTACAATGACCTTTTCAATAACTTATTGTTTCTATTGTTTCTATATCTTTAAAAATTATATTTATGACTTATTTAAATAAAGATTAATTTTGAAATCTCCAATATTTAAAAATTGTGATATGAAAAAAAAATTTTTTTCCCAACTGATAATTTTTTTTTTCTGTATATAAATATGGTTTTTTTGTTTGCTCTCTCATAATAGTTTTAATAAAGTCTTGAAAGGAATCAGATAATTAAAATTATATTTGAAATAATATATTAAATAAAGTATGTCGAATAAATTATTAAGTTTCATTATTTTACTAATTTGTTTAATTTTATTAAATTCTGAATTCTCGTTAGCAGGTATGACAAATTTATTTTATTTTTCAATTAAATTAATCTTTTTAATAGTTTTTAACGAATAAATTAATTTTATAAAAGTAAAAATATTAAATTGATAATTATTAAAACGAATAAACCAATGTGAAAATTTTTTTTGTGCAGCTTCTTCAAGAAAAAGTGTTAATTCTGAATATTCTAAGGCTGTTTATGGAGATTTTAAAAAGAAAGATTTTGTACCAGGTAAAATATTCAGATAATCATTTTTTTAGTTATTTCTATTTTTTTCTGAAATAAATAACTGCATGCAGGACTTAAATTTAATTCATTGTAATAGCCAGGTCCTTAGGCACAATATAATTACAGAATTATGAATTATCAATAGTCCAAATGCAGCATAAAAAATGTTTAGACAACTTAAGCAAAAAAACTATTTCCTGACTTGGATGGGTTTGGATTTTGCCATTTTTAGTGTGAAATTGTTCTAAACCTATTCAAAATATTTTCAATTTAAATACTATTATTGGCTCGGGGCCCCCGTAAACTATTGCAGTTGGCAAAAATAAACTTTTTCACGGCATGTTAGAAAATAGCTATAATGACGTGAAAAAAATTTATATATAAATTAATAATGTACAAATTTTAATTTTTTGTTTTACATTACAGAGAAATCTAATCCAATACCTATTCCTCCACGAAAGTATAATGATCCAAGTAAAAATCCACCAAGTTATAAACGTTGGTAAAATAAAATAAAAATTATTTTAATTTAATATTTGTGATATTTTATAATTTATATGTTATATTATTAGTTTATAAAAAAACTAATGCTGTTATATTTTAATGTGATTTCAAGATTAAATAAAATTTTTCTTGTTAAATTTGTATTTTTTTTATTAGTATTAATTAAAATTAATGTTTTTTCGTTTAAATTGATTATAATAAAAAAAGTAGCTAATAAGAAATTCTCAAAAAAATGATTTTGGTCAACATTTTTTCGAAAACATCTTCTTCATCTTCACTATTTTTATCAAACACAATTGGACGTAATAGTAAAAAAATGAATTTTTTATGCAGTCCAAACAATTTTTTTGACCCCGGAATCAAATTCTACGGGAAATTTCCTATCAGGATCTAGGAGGTCTTTTTCATAGTAATATAAGTTTTTTACAAAAAAAATAAAAATAAACGATCTTTTGTTACAAAATTAACTGAACCAACTTAAAAACAAAAATGGCTGCCAAAAATCAAGAATTGAACCATTTGAGCTAAAAATTGGCATGGATACTTTTTATTAGTTGTACTTTCGGGAAAAAATAGTTTAGACCAATTACTGCGACCTTTCAGCTCAACTTGGGTCCAATTGGAATCCCTCATATAGTAATTTATTTTAAAATAATATTTTCTTTTATTCGAATTAACAAAAATTTTTATATATTTTAGGTTCATTTATTGTTCTGTATATTGAATTAGTATTATAAAATGCAGTAAAATGTATCCATGGCATAGAACTTGCCAAAGAATACTGAATGAATCATAATAAATATTCAGATTTCCCGCTTGATAAATTAATTAGTCAAAAAAAACTTTCAGAAAAAGTTTGCATTTATACAGCTTAAATTTATATCGTTCCATATAAAAATTTTAAATTAAAATAATGCATTGTTTTTTCAAACTTTGAAACCTGCGCTTAGAAATTCAAACAGAACCTAAATTTTCTATAGCTTCTGAAAGTATACTATACAAAAAAAAAAATACAGCAAATAACTTCTCTAAAGTGATGTTAAAATTATGCTTAAAATTAGAACCAAATTTTCAAAATTTAAAATTTTGCTTGTAATTTCAAGCACAAAAACTGAACTGTGTGTATCGTATTTCTATGCGGTATTCCAAAAACTTACAGGTAAAGAATAATTATATATACTTACTATTGGTAAGAGAAAAATCTACTATAACTACAGATTTGTTGGTATAATTGTTTATTTTGATTTTGCAGTTCTGAAATTTATCTTTTAATCTTTTAGTTGCAGTTAGTTGCAGTTATTCTTTCTTGACGTCCTTGACGACTGGACGTTCTATTAAATTTAATTAAGAAATTTATTAAATATTTTTTTAAAAAAATTTATTTATTAGCGTTAAAAGAACCAAGCATATTTTCTGGTAAGATATGAATTACTTTAATTATATTTTTCACGAGTATTATAGATGCATGTAACAGATTAGTATTAGTTAGTAACTGAAATATTCAGTAGTAGTAGCTTTGAGTATAGTAGTAGTAGTAGTTTATTTATCTTGTTTAACATTTTACATTATAGTTTTACAAGAATGTATAAAATACATAATAAAATTGAATACCGCAATAAGTTTAAATAACTAATATAATTATTGCACTGGGAGTTTAACAAATGACTAGTATTTTTTGTATATCATATCATTTTTTATACATATAATATATCGTCTCTATAAAGTTATAAACGCTGCCACCGCTGTTGCATGACACTTTTGGGCCAATCTGGTATTTTTGGGTCAAATTGGTACTTTTGGGCCAAACTGGTACTTCTGCGCCATACTGGTTCTTTTGGGTCATAATGGACCTTATGGAATAAAATGGAACTTTTGGGCTAATTTGGACCTATTCGATCAAATTGGTCCTTATGGGCCATTTGGACCATTTTCGGTCAAACATATAATATCATTTGATTTAAGTACAATTGTGTTACAAATCAAAATATAAAAAAAATACTACTACAATCACTTTACAAGGGATATGGATATCTTAGCAAAATTTTTCATAACAAAAATCACTTTTTTTAAAGTTTTTCAAGAATCTTTATCAAGAAGATTTGTTATGTCCTTCATTGTTATATCTTTTTCCTTTTTAGTTTAATTTTTTTTTATACAATTAAGAATTTTTTTTAATAATAACTTGATTTTTTTAAGCTATTTTTACATCTTTACTCGACCACTGCGCTGCCTGAAATATTCAATGTATTCACTATCTACACGATTTTGTATTAGTACTATATAGAAACTTGATCAAAAAAGCGGTGGTCCTAAAACCGTATCAGCTATAGGTTGAGATCGATGAAAATTTAGTTTACACTGGGCTATCTTTTGGCCACTGATTTCAAATTTGAACAAACAAAAAATCAAACAAATTAATTTTATAGGATAAAATAAGTTTACATATATCGATTGTAAGGGGTAAAAAATTAAAGTTAAGAAATAGTTTTCTGAAAAAAAATCTGAAATTTTTCCATATACCCCTTCCGATTTTTGACAAAATAAAAATTGTCAAGAAAATCCAATTCCCCTATTTCATCGGTGTTTTTCTTATTAGAAAACTTAGTTTTTAAGGCATTTTAACCAATTCAAATCGATTTGTGAGAATAAAGTCAAAATTTCTAAAAATGAAAAAATTTTAAAACTCACTTAAATCCATTTATATCGGGTTCTTTGGAGTTTCTGGCCCGGTGATCCATATTGAAATAAGTTTTTAACTGTTACAAACCTTTTTCGGTACCAGACAACAAAAAAATGAAAAAAAAAAAAATTTGACCATTTTTCCATACATACCCTTTTGGATTTTGGCCAAAATAAAAATTGTCGAAAAAATCTAGTTTAACCTTTTTATCAGCACTTTTTTTATTAGTAATCTTGGTTTATAAGGAATTTTAACCAATTCAAATCGATTTATGGGAATAAAGTCAAAATTTCAAAAAATCCAAAAATTTTAAAACTTACTTAAATCCATTTATATCGGGTTCTTTGGGGTTTCTGGCCCGGTGATCCATATTTAAATAAGTTTTTAACGGTTCCAAACCTTTTTCGGTACCAAACAACGCAAAATTGAAAAAAAAAAAAATTTGACCATTTTTCCATACATACCCCTTTGGATTTTGGCCAAAATAAAAATTGTCAAAATAATCTAGTTTAACCTTTTCATCAGCACTTTTTTTATTAGAAAACTTGGTTTATAAGGCATTTTAACCAATTCAAATCGATTTATGGAAATAAAGTCAAAATTTCCAAAAATCCAAAAATTTTAAAATTCACTTAAAATATTTTCGATTTAAGGTGAACTTAAAATATAATATAACTTATGTGAATGAATTCACAATTCCCAAAAGTTTTATAAAATAACGAAATCCATTTATATCAGGTTTTTTGAACTCTTTGACCCTTTGAACCACATTAATTTAAGTTTCTAACTGTTTTAAGCCTTTCTTTTTCATTACAAAACATCGATTCAAATATTTATTTGGTTCATTTTTATTTACAGGTTTGAATTAAGTTATGGTTGGAAGAATATTTCAAAAAATTTTCAATAAAATAAGGGGCCAAAAAAGTAATAAATTAATATTTGTTATTAAAAAAAATAACATGAAATTTAATAATTAAAACTGATTTTACTTGATTTTGTTTAGAAGCAAATATGAATGCGCTAAATGACGATTTGTTAATAGAAATCTTCAAATATTTGACAGCATTTGAAAGATTGGAAGCACGTTTGGTATGCAAGAGATGGAATTCCATAATCCAAGATTCATGGTTAAGTATAAATAAGTTAAACAACGACTGTCTGAAGGAAGTTTTCAAATACTTAACAGTATTTGAAAGAATCGAATCACGCTTAGTCTGCAAAAAATGGAATGAAATAATCGAAAGTTCATGGAGTGATGTAAAAGTACTAAATTTAAATGAGGAATTCAATGACAAATATAGAAAAATTTCCAAAGAAAATTTAACAAGGTTTATTCGCAATATAATAAAAAATTGCGGAATGTATTTGAATACATTACGTATAGACTCAAAGTACTTCAGTGTAGTACAAAGAGATGGATATGCATATGATGTGAACTTTTATAATTTAAATTTCTCTGATATAATCGAAGATATTGTAAAATATTGTAAAAATATTAAAAAATTAAAAATGAGTTTAATTACACAAACAAATTTGAACGAACACCTAAAGACACTCTTCATTAATAATGTTAACCTCAGCAAAATATCTTTGGGTTTCATAGACCTAAATGCAGAAGTTTTTTTAAATTTACAACCAAATTCTATCCAGGAATTCAAAATAAGAAAATGTAAATTTAGATCCATAAATTATTTATATGACTTTTTGTCTCAATTAAAAAATGTGAAGAAAATTAAAATTATTTTAAGTGAAAACCAAATGGAATGTATAAGAGCCTTAAATATAAACAATTGCGAAAATTTAACTGAACTGTCCTTAGGTGAATGCGATTCTTTTGATGAAGTCAGAAAAATTATTTCAAAGGCTAAAAACCTTAAAAAATTTGAACTTTCTAACACAAATGTTGATAAAACCTTAATCGATGCATTACCAGAACACTCATTAGAAGAGTTAAAATTACATTTTAATGAAGCTTTGTTGAATTATTCTCTTTCTCGATTTACAAAATTGAGAGTACTAAATTGTAAATTAACAAAACTTACAAATGAATTCGTTGAAGGCTTTTCCCAATGCTCCAACCTAAAAGAACTACATATTTATGAAGTTTCACCTGAAGAATATAATTTAGATTACGCAAATTATCATGAAAATAAAAAACAATGTTTTGAAAATATTAATGCAAGCTGCTTGAGCCAATTGAAAAATATTGAAATTCTGCAATTTCACATTCGTGATTTTAACATAGATAAAATTTTAATTGGTTTAAAAAATTGTAATAACTTAAAAGTTATAAATTTAACTTGGTGTGAATTCTCAATGGTTGGAATTAAAATTTTAAGTTCCTTCCCCAATTTGGTACATTTGAACATAATCATGTGTGATATGGGGATGAAAAGATTATTTTATTTGATAAAAAATTCTGCGAAATTAAGAAGGCTTGATGTTACGTGGTTTTCTGAATTATGTGGTGAAGCGATGGCAGAAGTAGAGAAAGTGAACAAGAAACGTAAAAGTTATGAGACTTTAAAATTAAATTTTGATCACTGGATGCCTTGTTGAAATAAGGAAGAAAATTTTAATTGTTTAATCAGCTTTAGGTTTATCATTTTTTAGTAACAGAAATTTAAAATTTGGCGGACTTTCAAAAGTAAAATAAATCTACTTTTTAACCATTATTGGAACATTATTGGGCTTAATATATAATAATAATTATCCCTACAAAAAATTAAACAATTCAATGAACTGTTTAAAAATATAAGATAGTTATTTTCATAATTCTTTTTTGAAAAAATGTATTTTTAGCTACCTATAGAAAATATTTTTATCATACATTTACTCATAATTTATTTTCTATATAATTCAAAGAATACTAAAAAATATCCATTATACATTAATTTTATCAAAAATATTATTCTATAAACGAAAATTGTGTAAATAAAATTATTTTTAAATCAAATATTTCTCATTATATTTAGATAAAAAATAGATATATAAAAGCGTTTAGATTATTATATAATTTACATAGTCATTCGTTTTCAATTTGTGAAGATACTAAAATTGTAAAACATGAAGTTTACGATATTTTTGTACTTTTTTACATTTTGTAACGTTTATGTAAGTTATTAAAAAATTTAAATTTATTTAAAATAAAATATTTAATTTTTAAAAAATAATTATTTTAATTTTCATAACACCAACCTTGTAGACTGTTATATGTAACCCAATTAGAGGCCCAGAGGAAGCAACTGAAAACGACGAATCAGATGAATTTGAACTAGCCTTCGATCAAGATTATCAAGATTATGAAATGACAAAAAGTCTTTTATTAGATATTTATGATGAAGCCAAAACTCTAGTTCGCCTTTCAAATTATTTTTTTGGGGGAGTTAAGAAAATTACAGGTAAGCTTAATGAAGAGGAGTTAGAAATCGAAATTTTTATTTTTGTACGTGGAGTAGATATTGTAAAAAGAAGTTTAGCAAGGCTGGTAAAATATTCTGGAAATTATGATAGTCACGATAATTATATGATGAAAAAAAAGGTTTTTGGAGAACCTGAGCAGAAAGTCAAAGATATATTAGAAGATGTAAGTAACTGACTCGCATGAAAAATGCATTTTTAATTTATAATTAAAAAAATTAATAAAATCGAAATTTTTTTAGATTGAAAGTAAATTTATTGGTGCAAAAAATGAAGCAAGCAATAAAAACGTAAATTTTTCTGAATGCTTAGAACCCTTTGTAACTGTTCAAAATAAAATTAAAACAACTTTGGTAAATGCAGAGAACTGTTTTAATACCAGCTTGAATCAAGAGTATATAAAAATCCTTATAGAAATATGGAAGGTTTCAGAAACTTTTGACAAATTTATAGAAAAAATTCGTGATATCCCAAATAAAAATAAAATTTTTGATGTAAGTAGATTTTGGCAATATTTTTAAACAATAATTTGTATTATAAATTTTATTAACTAAAAATTTTAATAACAGAGTATTAAAGAAGTATGGGTAAAATTAAACAAAGTACCAAAATCAATTGAAGAAATTTTAAAAAATGCTCAAGATATTTCTGTGCTCTTAAAATGTGAACCAAAAGAGCAGCTCAATAAAATAAAATCAAAAATTATGGATTAAAAATTAATCAATGTATATTAGAGAAAATGCAATAGAAAATTTTAAATGTAAACTTTTGCATACTTGAAATTTATTTTTATTTACAAAAATACCTAATTTAATTTAATTTTTTTATTTTTAACAAAAATTTATAAGCTATAGTAAAGAAAATTTTTAAAATAAGTACTTTTCAAATCATTGTCAACTGAATTTTAATTATTTTTTATAAATTATAGGTATATTCCTCCTATTAAAAATATATAACCGGTTTGTGTAAACACAACCTAAATGCATGGAACATGTTTACTTCCAGCTGAGGGCTTATATATACCTATAGGTATAATGCAAATGTTACTCAACATTACAATACAATTTTCTAATTTTATAATTTGTAATTATCACCTTAAGGTGATAGCAATTGCTCGATTTTAAAATTCTAAGCCCGAACTATTCTGATTCCCTAAACGCGTATTATTCTAGGTCCCTAAATCAAAATTATTCCAAGTCTCATTTGACCCCTCCCCTTAAATCAGACAAATTTGACCCCCCCCCCCCTTAATTTTCAAGTTCTGAAATACCCCCTCCCTATAATCATGTTGCATGTTAAAATTTATCTACACTTACACGTCTAATTAAATTATTTTAAGGTACTTATAATCTAATTTTAATATTCTATTCCCAATATATACAAATAGTTAAAAGGTAATTCAACTAATTAATTCTTGTGACTGGTTATGAATTGATAAACTATCCAAAAGTTAAAAATAAAAGATTTTGTATTTCCATATCTGATAACAATATTTGAGAGCCATGTAAGTTTGTAAAAAATAATTTAAAAAATATTTATTTTTGAAAAACTATAAATTGATAAAATTTTTCATAAATCGAATGCACATGGATGTCTAAATAACCAATGACAACTAAAAATCTAATTTTGAAAATTATTAAGTTAGGATTCCAATATTACCAAAAGTATAGTGCCGAATCTGATTTATTGTAGGTCCTTAAAAAGGGACTGTCAGCTATTTGGGAAGTCGATCTTTTTCTAACTTTCAGGAAAGCTTGATGCAAAAATAAAAAATAATAAGATTATAATTACATAAATATTCAATAATTTACATATCACAAAAAAATAATCAGAGCATATGATTATCAAAATTCGATTTTAACGCATATGCAACGATAACGCAGTGGTAGCGTGTGCTATGGAGCATATGCTATATAGTATCAAAGAAGATAATATACTACGTAATTATCTTCTTTGATAGTATGATAAGAGTATATTCTGTTATAGCTACTGGTTGAAAAAATATTGTTACTTTTTAAAAATGTTACAGAAAGTGCACCATATTTACATCATAAAATGAAAAAACTATTTCCTAACCTGGATTGGACATATTTTTTGCTATTTTTTGAGTGAAATTGTTCTAAAACTATTCGAAATATTTTTAATTCAAATACGATTATTAACTCGGGGCTACATCCTATGGGCCACCGTAAACTATTGCATTTGGCAAAAATAAACTTTTTCGCAGCATGCTAGAAAATAGCTATAATGACGTGAAAAAAATTTATATATAAATTTATAATATAAAAATTTTAATTTTTTGTTTTATATTACAGTGAAATCAGAACCAATACCTATTCCTCCACGACGGGATAATGACCCCAGAGAAAATTCACCAATTTATAAATTTGGGTAAAATAAAATAAAAATTATTTTAATTTAATATTTGTTATATTTTATAATTTATATGTTACAATTAGTTTAACAAAAATTTTTATATATTTTAGGTTCATTTATTGTTCTGTATATTGAACTACTATTATACAATTATAAAATCTATCCGCATATGACTTAGAACTTGCCATAGAATACTAAATCAAATATAAATATTCAAATTTTCCGCCTAATAAATTAATTAGTAAAAAAAAACTTCTGAAAAAGTCTGCATTTATACGGCTTAAATTTATATCGTTCTATATAAAAATTTTAAATTAAAAAAATGCATTGTTTTTTCAAACTTTGAAACCTGCGCTTAGAAATTCAAACGGAATCTAAATTTAAAAAATTTTTTTAAAACTGTTTTCTATAGCTTCTGAAATATATTTCATATTATTATAATAATATACTATACAGAAAAAAATACAGCAAATAACTTTTCTAAAGATGTCAAAAGTATGCTTTTATTAAAATTAGAATCAAATTCTGAACTGAAAAAACTGAACTGTGTATCGCGTATCGCATTATATAATCGTCCTTTTTTAGTTTTTTCTTGGTATTCCAAAAATTTATGATTAAATTCTATTGGTAATATAATTTTACTTAGTGAAAAATTTTGTTTTACCAAGAATAAGTATATATACTAACTATTGGTAAAAGAAAAATCTACTATAACTACAAATTCGTTGGTTTGATTCTTAGTTTGATTGTTTATTTTGATTTTGTATAGTATAACATAATATCTGAAATTCAGGATATATATATATATACATCCTGCTGAAATTCATCTATTATTCTTTTAGTTGCAGTTATTCTTTCTTGAAGACTAGACGTACTATTAAATTTAAATAAGAAATTTATTAAATATTTTTTTAAACAATTTATTTATTAGTGTTACAAGAACCAATCAATTTCCCGGTAAGATTTGTTACAAGTATTAGTTGTACATGCATGCATGTAACAGATTAGTAACAGTTAGTAACTGAAATATTTTCACTATTTACACGTTTTCCTATTAGTACTATAGAAAATAGATCGAAACAAAATGACCCAGTGGTGGTCCGAAAACCGTATAAGCTAGGGGTTGAGAGGGGTGAAAATTCACATTTTTTTAAAGTTTTATTTTTAAGAGCTTACACTTGGATTTCCTTTGGCCACTAATTTTAAATTTTAATAACATACAAAAAATCAAAACAATTAATTTTATAGGGTGAAAATATTTATATAATTATAAAGATTGTGAGGGGTAAAAAATTAAAGTTTGGAAAATTACGTCAAATTGATAACAACTTATACGATTTTCTACCCCCATAAATTTAATTCCAAGATCATTTTAACATGAAATATATTTGTTGGAAGGGGTCCCAGGAAATCCAAAAATCAAGGGGGCAGGTCAAATCTGTCCGTTTTAAGGGTGGGGATCATCAAATAATTTTGATTTAGGACTTAGAATAATTCGGGTTAAGGGGATCCGAATAATTTAGGTTTAGAATCTTAACATAGTAAATGTTTAATAATTACAAGTTATAAAAATAGCGAATCGTATTTTAATGTTGCGTAATATTTATACAATTTTTAAAATAAGATACACTTTCGTTAAAAAACAAATAAATTTTATTTACTACAGTCGAAATACTAAATAGTGTTCCGCACATTTCTTTACAAAATGACCACAAAATTCGTGATCAGCGACCCAAAAAATCTATACTAGACGAAATCTGCACTGTTAAAAATACCCTATGGTAATTATAAAAATTTTCGTATACTAACGAAAAATTCGTAAATTTACGATAATTTCGTATATTTACTATATAGGGTATTTTTAACAGTGTGGTTGTTGCCAGTAATAATACATCAAAACCCGTTTTTGACTGGAGTAATTGTAAAAAATTAATTTATAATTCATTTTCAGGTTATTAAAATCAGTCATAAAAGAAAAGGGATCATTGCCATCATAATGGATGAAAACGTAGAAGCAAGTAAATCTTGCATCGATTTGAATCCAGTACAATTTAATATCAACAACCTTAATAATGATTGTTTACAAGAAATTTTTAAATATTTACATTTAATAGACAGATTAGAATTGTGCTTTGTTTGTAAAAGATGGTATTCCATTATTCAAAATTCATGGAGTGACATAAAAGTAATTTGTTTAAATGAAGAATTTCATAAAAAATTTGATATTTTTAATTTTAAAGGATTTAGTAATTTAGATTCAACTCAAAAGTTTTTATATACTTCCCGATCTGCTGAAAAACAAAGATTTACAAGATTTGCCATAAATGTAATAAAAAAATGTGGAAAATATTTAACTACTTTTAAGATAAAGGAAACTACATTTATGAGATATTTTTATAGTTTAGATTATCCTGATTTATTTGCAGAAATAGTTAAACACTGCAAAAATCTTGAAATTTTGAAAGTGCAGCCAAGAATACCGTATATAAAAATTCATAAATATTTAAAGAAACTTTTTGCTAATAATGCTAATCTTAATAAAATATCTTTTTCTCGTTTATACATAAATGCTAATATTTTTTTTAATTTACAACCAGATCGTATTAAAAAATTAAAGTTACAACGAGTAGAAATTGAATCGGTTGATAAATTTTATGAATTTTTATCACTAATGAAAAATGTGGAAAAAATTAGTCTTGATTTTTATTTAAACAAGATATTATTAAAAGCAGTCTATTCATTGGATAAAAGTAATTGTCAAAGTCTAACTGAACTGACTTTAATTACACAAATATTAAATAGGAAAATTGCAAATTTTATTTCTAAGCAAAAAAAATTAAAAAAATTAAAATTAGAATATGCAGAGGCCTCTGTCGATATTATTTACAGTTCGCCTGATACGATAGAAGTTTTAAACACAAGTTTTTCTAATCAATTTTTAAGTTACTCTTTAATATCTCTTTCATTGTCTCGTTTTCGGAATTTGAAAAAACTTGTAATTTGGCTTCCTGAAATTACAGATGATTTCATAATTGAATTACCAAATGCTATACGTTCTGTTAAAGAATTAAGTATCGAGACAGATTATAATCTTTTATCTGCTACTGGAGAGAAATGTTTCAGTAAATTAGAAAGCATTGAAACATTAAAAATTAGTTTTGATTTCAAAAATATAGATGAAATTTTAATGAATTTAAAAAATTTAACTAATCTAAAAAATTTAAATATTTATCGAAGTAAGTTTACCGATGCTGGAATTAAATATGTGACTTTAATTCCAAATTTAACACATTTAAACGTTTCTAGTACCGAAATCACAAACGAACAAATAAATAGCTTGGTTAAAAAATCGTTGAAATTAAAACATTTAACTTTTAGACATTGTTTTCAATTATCAGATGATGTTATTGAAATAATAAATAAAGTTAACAGTAAACGCGATAATAATAATTGTTTAATTATTGAGTACGACGAGAAAAAAATTTTTTATCGTTCCCGGACCTAAAGTTATAGAAATTTCCGTTAACAGCACCAACTTCTATCTCCTGTCATTGGTGCCGGGCCTAAATTTAAATTAAGCGCCATGAAGGAGTGGAGAAGGGTTGGGCGAAAGTTAATTTTATTTGCAAAGACTTTTTGCATGTGAGAAAATTATATACAATGTATTATACATATTTTACACATGTGGCCAGAAAAATATTAAAACATGGCTGAATGGAAAGTGAATTTCTATGTTTTTTTTTATTTTGTCAGCATAGTTTCTGTAATGAACAATTATCTAATAAACAATGGTTATTTGCATAAAACTTGTATAAAACAATGTTTGATTTGTAAAATGTTGTGTAATTTATTTTAATAAAAATTGGTGTTTCTTATATTTAATTTTTTAATTTTACATACCCTTCCTTAAAAAATTCAAAAAATAATAAAGTAATCTCTGAAGAAACTATTTTCCTAAGTAATAATACTTGACTTACCTTAAAAAATAATTATACAAAAGGTATGTCAAATTTTTTTAAACGTTTTATAAATTATAGGCAACAATACTTCTGGACAATATGATATTGAGTCTTGGCCCCCTGGAATTTTGGCCAGGAAAGAAAATAAGAATGCTAAACATGATGCTAAATTAAAGCTGTTAATCGAAAATTAGGAAAGAAAGAAAATATTAAAATATTTGAAAGGGTTAGCAAGTAATATAAAATAAAATATTCAAATAAATTCTAAGAAGTTTTAATTTTTATATTATATATTTTCTTTAACTATTGCTTGTATAATAATTTTTCGTAATATAAAAATTTAATTTTAAATAAAAATCCATTTTTATTTAAATAATACAAATTTAAACATTCTTGTATTAAAGGGCATGGAAATTAAATAAATACCAGTAAACAACTCATGAGGGCAATACCCCTGTGTACAGGTACCTACCCCTATTATAAATTACATCTCAAGGAGGTCAAAATGGTTGAAACCAAAATCTCGGGTGGCCCCAATATCCTGGGGCCAAAATCCTGGGCATCCAAAATACTAGGGGCCAAGTTTAGGTAAATCATATTATTTTTCCAGAATACCCCAAAAATCTAGTTTTTTTTTCAAATTTTTTCATCATTTTTCGGGTTATTAAAGCTTCTAAAAAGATAACCAAAGAGTTTTAGACTTGTTTAGAAATTTTTTAGAAAAGAAAATTACTTGCTTAAAAAAATTGAATTATTTTTTTTTTGTTTTTTTTTCAACAATGGGTCTACGATTTTGGGGTCCAAAATTCCCAGTGTGCAGGCTACGTATTTTTATCGAAGTGTGCTGGCTAAAGGTTAAAAAATTTAAGATACTTTTAGTATATCTATTTTTTGTATAAGTATCAGTACTTAGAAAAATAGTTTCTTCAAAATTTTTGAATATAAATTAATTATAATTTTTTATTATTATTTTTGTAAAAATATAAATTGGGATATATTACTATTTTTTAAGAAAATCACAAATTTAAAACTGTAGTAAATATACAAAGTATAAATATTAAAAAGAGTATAAATTTATTTATTTTCTTGTTTAATTTACATGAAAAAGTAAACAATTACTTTTAGGTAATAAAAATTATAATTTTATTTTAATACGGGTTTTTCAACTTTTTTATCTCTTTTTTAAGCGTGAATGGAAAATTCCCGGAAAAATATTCATGGATTCGTAATGCCAGGAAAATTTCAGATTATAAAACTGTACCTTCGGACCTCTGAAGCTTTTTCGGGTTTAAACGAAGACCGACCCAACCCGACCCGAAAAAATCCAAGACTGACCCGAAGCTCGGGTACCCGAAAATTTGGGTAACCGCACACCCCTAGTCTACTGTTTAAAAATATAAGATTTTTATTTTTGTAATTCTTTTTTAAAAAAAATGTATTTTTAGCTATAGAAAATATTTTTGGTTAAATTCGTTTAGTTATATAATTATCTAACGTTCTTAGCTTTTATCATATATTTACTCATAATTTATTTTCTATATAATTCAAAGAATACTAAAAAATATCCATTATGCATTAATTTTATCAAAAATATTATTCTATTAATGAAAATTATGTAAATAAAATTATTTTTAAGTCAAATATTTCTCATTAATTTATACAAATTTTAGATATCATTATATATAGATAAAAAATAAATATATAAAAGCGTTTAGAAATATTATAATTTACATAGTCGTTCGTTTTCAATTTGTGAAGATACTAAAATTGTAAAACATGAAGTTTACGATATTTTTGTACTTTTTTACTTTCTGTAACGTTTATGTAAGTTATTAAAAAGTTTTTAATTTGTTTAAAATAAAATATTTAATTTTTAAAAAATAATTATTTTAATTTTCATAACACCAACCTTTTAGACTGTTATATGTAACCCAATTAGAGGCCCAGAGGAAGCAACTGAAAACGACGAATCAGATGAATTTGAACTAGCCTTCGATCAAGATTATCAAGATTATGAAGTGACAAAAAGTCTTTTATTTGATATTTATCAAGAAGCCAAAACTTTAGTCATCCTTTCAAATTATTTTTATGGTGGAGGTAAGAACATTACAGGTGATCTTGATGAAGAGGAATTAGAAACCAAAATTTTTGATTTTGTACGTGGAGTAGATATTGTAAAAAGAAGTTTAGCAAGGCTAGTAAAATATTCTGAAAATTATGATAGTCACGATAATTATATGATGAAAAAAAAGGTTTTTGGAGAACCTGAGCAGAAAGTCAAAGATATATTAGAAGATGTAAGTAACTGACTCACATGAAAAATGCATTTTTAATTTACAATTTTGAAAAATTGAATAAAATCGAAAATTTTCAGATTGAAAGTAAATTTATTGGTGCGAAAAATGAAGCCAGCAATAAAAACGTTAATATTTCTGAATGCTTAGAAACTTTTGCAACTGTTCAAAATAAAATTAAAACGACTTTGGTAAACGCAGAAAACTGTTTTAATACCAGTTTTAATGAAGAGCATCCAAAAATACTTACAGAAATAAAGAAGGTATCAGAAACTTTTGACAATTTTATAGAAAAAACTCGTGATATCCCAAATAAAGATAAATTTTATGATGTAAGTAGACTTTGGCAATATTTTTATACAATAAATTTTATTAACAAAAAATATTTAAAAACAGATGATTAACGAGGTTTCGATAGAATTAAACAAAGTACCAGAATCAATTGAAGAAATTTTAAAAAATTCTCAAGATATTTCTGTGCTCTTAAAATGTGACCCAGAAGAAGATTTTAATAAAATAAAATCAGAAAATTATGGATTGAAAATTAATCAATGTATATTAGAGAAAATGCAATAAAAAATTTTAAGTGTAAATCTTTAAATACTTGAAATTTATTTTTATTTACAAAAATTCCTAATTTAAATTTTTTTAATAAAAATTTATAGGCTAAAGTAAAGACAATTTTTAAAATAAGTACTTTTTAGTCATTGTCAACTGAGTTTTAATAATAATTATACAAATAAATTAAATTATTTTTTATAAATTTTATATTCTTCCTATTAGTACAAAAATTTATCTATATTTGCACGTCTAATTAAATTCTTTTAAGGTACTTATAATTTAATTCTATGGAATTCCCAACATATAAGATTATACAAATACTAAATAGATATTAAATTAATTAATTCTTGTGACTGGTTATGAATTGATAAACTCTTCAAAAGTTAAAAATAAATGATTTTGTATTTTCATATGTGATAATAATGTTTTAGAGCTGTTTGTAAAAAAAAATGTTATAAATAAATTTATTTTTGAAAAACTATACAAATTGATAAAAATTTTTTTTTAGAAATCACTTGTGTGACCTATGACAACTAAAAATGTTATTAAGTCCTTAAACCAAATTTATCGCCTAAAAAAGGGAGTGTCAACTATTTTGGGGGCCGATTTTTTTCTAAGTTTCAGGACAGCTTGTGGTAGTTGAAAAAACATCCCTCATACTCTCAGTTTACCTGAATGGGCCTTCTGGATCTAGAAATTAGACCCCCTAGTAGAATTCATATAAAAAATTGGGTTTTTTAAGCCATATTCTAAATCACTCTGCTACCTTGTATGTAAACTAAATACCTTTCAGTTGGTCTCATATTTTTGTGTAAGTGTAGTCTTTTACACATTTTTTTAACCACATTTTTTATTAGTAATTATCTTACTGTTATAGTCAGTAAACCAAATGATTATATTTGGCCAAAAATAACCAATTTTTAAAAAGTATTTCAAAAATTGTAATTTTTGACTAAATTAGGTTTTATAAATCTCAAAAATTTTGTACTAGCTAATAGTTTTTAGATTTTTTTCTAGTTCCTTTCACTTTAGATGTTTATTTGACATGGCACTGTAAAGATGATGCTTCGAATCAGCGTTTATTAAAAAATAAACAAATAAATAATCGATATAAAGTCGAGTAAAAAATTTTTGAAAACTAGGAGCTTGTTCGAAATTTTTGAGACCTGTAAAATCCATTTTAGTCAAAAATTACATTCTTAGCAGCAATTTAAAAATTGATCATTTTCAGTTCCTTAAATGCATACATGGTTAAGTGGTTTATTTGCTTGAAAATTCAAGCAAATTGCCTGGATTTTCAAGCAAAGTAACTTAATCGTAAATTTTTTCAGCAGGTTAATAATATTTCTACTTTTGGAAAAAATTAAGAATTCTGATAACCTTGAAGAATTAAAAAAAATTTTTTAATATTAATTAGTGTCTTTTATATAGATATTAAATAAATTGTTTATTTTTTTGATAAAAATTTATAAAATAATCATGATGATAAATAATAATTTTGTCTTTTGTTTTTCTAATTAGTTATTGAAGCATGAATTATAAAAATTATTAATAAAAAATTAAAAATAATAGAAAATAATTAAAAACATATTGTAGATAACAAAATTTATGTAATCTATTAAGAATATTACAAAAAATTAATGTATTAGTAATTATAACTCATCGTTCAAAAACGTTTATTAATTTTGTGGTCCAAATGAAAAAAACCTAATGATACCTGTAAAAAAAATTTTTGAGAAAATTCAATTATTTGCTTACAATATTCATCTCGCAATACACTTTTTAGAAAAAATATTTCAAGTTTAATATTTTGCAGGAAGGAATAATCAAAACTGGAAGTTTTAAAAAGTTTGCGCAAAAATTAGATATTTTTTTTAAATTTATAACAGCAAACCATTTTGAACATTTTGAGCCATATTTTTGAAAAAATTTTTGAGACACTAATTTCTTCAAATAAAAATTTGATTTATTTAATTATTTTTTGAGCTAAAATAGTATATTATTCAAACAGTCATTTTTTATCCAAAAACCTTGCCCTTTAGTTATTAGAAAACAAAATTGTAAAAAAATATAGAATTAAATGAGGCCATTAGAAAGTTTTTAGCCATTAAAAACTTTTTATGGCTACAAAGAGATTAACATTTTTATTTAAAATTTTGATTTCATTAACAACTTTCAATGAGGGCAATAGAATATTTTTAGCCATTAAAAATATTTTATAATGGGTTATATGAGGTCATTAAAAACTTTTTATTCTATTGAAAATTTGCTAATGACTTAAGTGAAGCCATTAGAAACACTTTTTAATAACCTCGTATAAGCCATTAAAAAATTAAACAAAATATTAAGTAAACTAAAACAACATTTCTTTAGAAAAATCAAGTTGTAGGGGTCCAGGGGGGTGCAGCACCTTTGGAGGATACTGAAGTGAGCTGGACTCAGCTATAGTATTACATATATTTCTAAATTTTACTAGTCACTAATTTAGTAACTCAATATAGTAACTAATAGAAGCTTGAACAGCTATTGTTAGAGAAAATCCTAGAATGGGTCGAGGGAAGCAACGACTACTTGCGGGAAAGGTAGCGAAACTTTGTATCGCTGATCAATAATTAGCCGCCTGGTTTCCTACTCCCGTAATTTTTATGATTTAGTCAATGTCAGATAATACTTCGGATAAATAAAAAAATGTTTTTAAAACAAAATATTGAGTAAACTAAAACAATATTTATTTAGAAATATCAAGTTGTGGGAGTCCAGGGGGGCGCAGCCCCCTTCGCGGGTGCCAAAGCGAGCGAAGCGAGCTGGAGGCAGCTAGTAATAATATAAAATAATATTTATCTAATTAATAAATATGTGGTATAAATAGTGGAAAGGATAAGTTCGTGTCAAAAAGGGTTAAGCTTTTTAGGATTTTGTAAAATTCGGGTTATTTTTAAATTGAATCTTTTTGAAAAAGCAAATTAACCGAATTTTCCAAAATTCTTAAAATCCATTTTATCTTCAATTTGAGAATATGCAAAAGTTTAAAGGGAAACTTATCTTAAACTTGGGTTATAAAAAGGAATATTCTAATAGACATCACCAGTATATTTTGACATGCTTTTCAAAGTTTACCAAATCTGCAAAATCTGGCTTGCAGTGAATAATGTTTAGACAAGATTTTAGTGTCAAAAATGCTGATAAAAAGTCATTCGCATATTTTTTTAAAATTGAATATCATTCTAATACGGTAAAAAATGTACTATCATAAAATTTATGAAAACGAAAATAGGATATTTTTTGACTAGCTATAAATGAGTTCATGTGAGTAATTACATTATTGTTTTTAATGTCAGATAAGAAAAAATATATAAAAGCATATTTGGTTTTTAAAATATATCAGTTATTGTATTATTATACAAACTATACTTTGTTGATTCTATTTTTCATAAAAATTACAATGAAGTTCGTGACTTTTTTTTACATAAATGTTTTATTTAATTGTTATGTAAGTTAATTTTATTTTTTTTCCTTAAAATTTTGATTTATTTATGCTTAATATTTAAAATTTACATATTATTTTCATTTAATTATTTGTTGAATTCAATTTTACAGGCAGTCTATTGTAACCCAGTAGAGAATAATCAATTAGATGATCCAGATAAAATAAATAACGATAATGAAGTAGATGAAATAAAAATATGGTTTAAAGATTATGGAAAAATGCATACTCAAATGTTAAAAATCGACCAGGAGTCTAAAAATTTGGTCAAACTTTTAGATAAATTAATTTTTGGTACCAGCAAAATTTATGATGTTAATTTAGAATCAAAAGTATCTGATTTTAATGAAAAAATTGGCCTTATAAAAATAACTCTGATAAAACTGTTGGATATTACTAAAAATTTTGAAGAACATACCAAAGAATTTTTGAAAAGAAATAAATTTACTGAAGCTAAACAAGGCTTGGAATATTTGGTAAAAAATGTGAGTAGCTTTTAAAATTTTCAATTATATGTCAAAACCTTAAATCGTAGATTAGATTTCAAAATAATAATTTGGTGATATTTTACTTTCACTGATATTGAATTGTAAGCTGATAACCCAAAATATTTTTGATTACCTACTTATATTTTACAAAAAATATTGATTATATTTTTAGATTGAAAGTTCATTTATTAATTCAAAATATGAGGCAGAAAATAAAAAAATTGATATTTCGGAATGTTCTGAAATCATGAAAAAAATGAATGAAGATGTTCAACAAATTTTAATTCACGTCCAAAATGTTATAAGTTTGATTATTGATCAAGAATTTCCAATAATATCTGCAGAAATAAAAAATACTTTAGAAAATATCGTTGAATATGAAAACAAAGTTAAAAATTCTTCAAAGATTAAAGAAGTCATAGAAGTAAGTAAAATCATAAATTTATAAATTGTTTATCACAAAAGAGCCTCAAACTTATACTCAAAATTTGTTTAACACAGTTGGAGAATAAATTGGCAGAAGAAATTGGCAAAATACCAAACTTAATAGTTAACATTTTTGAAAATAATGAAACAGGTTACAATATAAAATATGATAATGGTGAAATAGAAAATCAAGTTAGGGGCTTAACACTAAAAAATTATGGAGAAAAAATTAATGAATGTATTTTGAATAAATTGCAATAAATTAAAAAATATTATCAAAACTAATATTTTGATTGAATATTTCTGTAAAAATTTTATTTTCATCCATTTTCTGGGTTTTGAGTGATTGACGATATATCGCCCAAATTAACAAAAAATAAAATTTTTTTGAATGAATCAAACTTTGTTATACCTTTAAGTTTTCCGAGTCATTGATATGACGATTCTAATGATGGAAGCATTTAAATTAGACATTATAGCAATAAGAGATTAAAAAAAGTATACGAATTGAAAAGAATATCCACCGCCTATAATGGAAATAATTCCACCTGGTTCTACAATACCTGCAAATGCAAATTTGCTTTCAAATGTTTGCATGCAAATTTGCATGTTGCCAATTAAATAAAATTTTTGATTTATATTTCTAAAAAAATTTTTATGTGGTTTACTAAAAATTATGTTATGTTGTCAACATACAAACTTGCATGCAAACGTTTGCAAGCAAAATTCTATTTGCAGGTATCGTAGAAGCAAATTTGCAATTGTAGGTATCGTAGAAGCCTATAAAAACCATTCAATGATAATAAAAAAACCTGCTATAACAACAGAATATCTCGGCGCTCCCTATCAATTGCCTATCAAATACAAAAACCAAATACAGCTGACTTCCATCAAATTCATGTGCGTCAGATATCATCAGTTTATTTTTGTAGTTTTGAAGCAAAAAAATAGCGTATTAAAAATCTCTTATTTACATTTTATCGCAAAATGTTTTCTAAAATAAATTATTTAATTTATCTATAATTATAATATTTCATGAAAATTAATGTGAAAATAAATTATAAATAATAAGAAAAGAATAAACAAATAATATATTGGTCATGCAAAAAATGGATACATCAGAAGGCTCGAGTACTCAAAAAAAATTACAAGGTAATATACATTCAAAATAAAAAAATCTATTCGATTTGTCAAGATTATTATAAAATTATAATTTTTTATGCGCACATTATATATTAATTATAGAAAATAAATTCCGAGATAAATTCTCAGTATCGTCGACTGAATTTTGAAGACGCGTATTCGTCATAATTAGTAAAAACCTGATAGTATAGAAAACAGTAGAAGAAATAATTACAAACCTGACGATATATTTTCTCGGTCTAAATGAAATCACTCGAAACTTTTTGCATTCGCTTCATTTTGGTCCCAGTCAAAAATGTTACATATCAAACTTCTTTGGACAGAACCCCGAGGGGGCTTGCTTTCCCCCTCTTTGGGGGTGGAAAAAAAAGTAAAAAAAACACTGCAAATCGATTAATTTTTTAATTCTAAAACCAAAGCATGTAATAACATTTTTCACGAAAAAAATATCAATATCAAAATTTTAAAATATCAAATTTCAACTCCAGTCAAATCGCGGTTCAGGGTGTATTTTCACTGGCCAACATGAGATTTGTTCCACTATATGTTTTTTTGGTCGCTGATCACGAAAATCGGGGTCTTTTCCGGGAGATATTTTCAGAACACCCTTAAATTTGCAAAAATTACCCCCAAAAGGGTTTTTTTTTATATATTAGCAGACTGAGTTTCTATATTTAGCCAAGAATTGGTCTAAGAGGGTTTCTTGGGTCGCTGATCAAGAATTGGAGGGAATTTTTGGTGAATAATTAATACTTCACCCTTAAATTAGCACCCTTAAATTATTTCCGCACTTTGAGCGACCAAATTAATTCCTTATATGTTTTTTGGGTTGCTGATAAAATTTAGGGGAGTTTTTTATGAATAATTAACAGTTCACCTTTAAATTAGCAAAAACAACCCCGTTCAAAGTGCAAAATTTGCAAATTCACCCCTTTTAAGGGTTGTTTTTGCTTATTTAAGAGTGAAATATTAATTATTCATAAAAAATTCCTCCCAATTCTTGATCAGCGACCCAAAAAACCCTTAAGGACCAAATTTGGTCCCTCAACGTGTAAAAATAGCAAAAATACCCCTTTTGGGGGTTGTTTTTACTAATTTAAGGGTGAAATATTAATTACTCATAAAAAATTACCTCAAATTCTTGATCAGTTTGCTAATATATAAAAATATAACTTGGAACATATATAAATTAAATGTTTAATATTAAATTCTCATAAGTATTATTCGATGTATCACCCATATTTAGTTGAATATTATAAAGATTTTGTATAATTAATTGACCAGTACTGGGTTGAAATAAATTTATTTAACTAATCTTTTAAAAAATGATGTTTTTTTATTATTAAGTTATACGTTTCGCCTGTCTTAATTACAGGCCTTATCAATAACTGTAAAAAATATATGTATACATGTATAAAAAAGATTTAAAAAAATTAAAAAATTATTAATACAAAAATATATATGAAATATTTACCTATAATATATAACATATTTATCAGAAAAAAGTTGTACATTTTTTATTATTGTTTAAAGCTATTAACAGTGTTGGATTTCTATACATTGTCACTTAGTTTTTATAACAAATAAATCTGTGTGTATTGGTGTGGCCGTTTTTATTGTAAATCTATGTGGTTGTGTGAGTATAAAAAGTTGATTATCAATAACTGAAAATGATGACTGCTTGAAAATTAATATGAATTAAATTATATGTGTAAGATGAATCAGTGTGTTTATTGTGTGTATGTAAGAGTCATTTAAGTTATTGGTGTCTTCTTTTAAGTTGATGGTTGGATGATGTAGTTGGATTTGCATACTTTCGGATACCTTTCGTTTGCCCCAATTCGCTTCTTCATCAATGACTTCAGGTTTTTCAAAATTAAAAGTATGATGTAAATTATTTGCATGTGTTGTAATTACAGCAGTTTTTCCTTTACTGTGTTCATAGTAGTAGTATATAAGGAGTAGTATATAAGATCACTTGTAATGATTGTCCTAGTATGTATATAGGTGAGACAAAAAGACCCCTCTTTATGCGCATTGATGAACTCAGTAAAGGACAAACTGCTGTAATTACAACACATGCAAATAATTTACATCATACTTTTAATTTTGAAAAACCTGAAGTCATTGATGAAGAAGCGAATTGGGGCAAACGAAAGGTATCCGAAAGTATGCAAATCCAACTACATCATCCAACCATCAACTTAAAAGAAGACACCAATAACTTAAATGACTCTTACATACACACAATAAACACACTGATTCATCTTACACATATAATTTAATTCATATTAATTTTCAAGCAGTCATCATTTTCAGTTATTGATAATCAACTTTTTATACTCACACAACCACATAGATTTACAATAAAAACGGCCACACCAATACACACAGATTTATTTGTTATAAAAACTAAGTGACAATGTATAGAAATCCAACACTGTTAATAGCTTTAAACAATAATAAAAAATGTACAACTTTTTTCTGATAAATATGTTATATATTATAGGTAAATATTTCATATATATATTTTTGTATTAATAATTTTTTAATCTTTTTTATACATGTAAACATATATTTTTTACAGTTATTGATAAGGCCTGTAATTAAGACAGGCGAAACGTATAACTTAATAATAAAAAAACATCATTTTTTAAAAGATTAGTTAAATAAATTTATTTCAACCCAGTACTGGTCAATTAATTATACAAAATCTTTTTAATATTAAAGTTGTTTTTCCGGTATACCACTGTTAAAAATAGTTAATAATATAGTTAATCTGCGAATAAAAATAAGTAAATTTGAAAAAATCTGTAAATATTTTTTTTTTTATTCTTGAAATATAAACTTCAATTTTTTATCAATAAAACCATTTAAGGGAATAAATTTTTTTCAGATGAATCCGAAAAAGTATCTAAAGATACAATACCAACTGAAGATTTGAAACTTTACGACCTTAACAACGATTGTTTAAGAGAAATATTTAAATATTTCAAACCGTTTAACAAATTTTTCAATTTTAGCAAAATGTCATTTTTCAAGTAATTAAAAATTGATGTTTGGCAATTTAAATTTTAAAATTAAGCACTTTCTAAAAATTTGTTGAAGTCGTCGAAAATTGAGACTTGAGAATTTAAAATTATTCATTTTTTTAAAATTTATTCGTAATTATGCATTGTTAACTAAATTATATAAAATTAATCAGCTAAACATTTTTTGATTTCCCATAGAATAAAAATTTACGTAGATTTCATAATTATGCTATCATAAGACATTTATGTTTTTAAGTTACAATTTTAACAAATTAAAAATTCTTTGTTATGCAAAAAGATTAAAAACTTACATACCTGAAACAAAAAAAGAAAAACAAACTAAGTAATTTTCATTCCTATAATAATTATATGTGCTGCATACATAAATAATTAAAGTATTTTAATGTACCATATAAATCTAAAGTTTTATATATTTTTTAATACAATTAATTGCAAAAACATTAATAAGCATATATTTTGATGATTCAGATTCAGTTGCAATATTATTTCACAGGCATATAATCTCGATCCGTCGCGAAAAGATTTGGAACCATTTAGCTCTATCCCTAGGGTCCCTATACCTCAAAGGTCCCTCTATAGATAATCAATATAGTATATCGTGGGTAAATTTTTTTTAAAAATTCGCTTTAAAATTGTTTCCAGAATACAGAACAGTGCATTCTATATCTCAATGGTACTTCTCTATAGATAATCCAAATAAATAGGTAAAATGACAAAAAAAATATTAGCTGTTCATTTTTCAAAACGTTATATAAATAGTGAGCTATATTCTTTAAAATATTTTGGAATCAAACATTTCATTAACTCTAGGGTCCTATAAAGCATCGTCAAATGTTAAAATAAATAGTGGATTCGGATTGCAAGGGAAAAACTAATAGGGATATCGTTTTTTAGTCCAGTTTATAACATCATTTGAATCTGCTATGAAAATCTCAAGCCTTTGAATTTTTTTAAAAACACAATACTTAACATTTGAGCTGTTCTAAGACGTTGAAGATAGATACTTTGCATTTTTTAGTCTTATATTTACTTTTAATAGTAAATTTTGGTCATCAAACAAGTGTAAAAACAAATCCATTATTAAGAATAATTTTATTTTATACAAACAAAATTTAGAAATTGTTTTTTTTTAAATATTAAAAAAAAGTGATTCTGAGCCTTCCGAATCAAATTTTCTAGTAATAGTTCATAATTTGATATTTTACTTTATATATTGCGCAAGATCATCAGCAGGAAACTCAATGTATTTTTTCTATAGGATATCAAAATCATTTTTCCTATTACAGAGTAGATTAGTTATTTTATTAGTTTTTTGGTTCTACATACGGAAACCATTGTTTTAGAAATTTTGATTTCTGCTTTTTTGAAATAAAAGCAAAAATAGAACCAAAAAATCTTGAGGTACTTTTTTTTTTAATTTGGATGTAATACTTCATTTTTTTCATAAAATTACTAGTATCTAGAAGTATTGTTTTTACTCGATATCTTAAATCTTATAATTAATTATTTGAAAATTTTTTTTTCAAAATTTTTTCCACCAAAAATTACAAAAATACCACGTTTTTTTTTCTTTTTGGGCGTAGTACCTAATTTTTTTCTATGAAAGTACTAATATTTAGAAATATCGTTAATAGTCAATTTTTGGATACAATACGTAATGTTTAAAAAATTTTTTGCATTAAACACACAGGGCTGCAACAATATTTTAAAGATACAATATGAAAATTCCAGCCTAATAACCTGGAACTTATTAATTAAATGGTTAATATTCTGGTTGTTTTTCTAATACACCACTTTTAAAAATAGCTAATTTTCGAAAAATTGCGTAAATTTTCAAAAAAAATTTTAGATATTTTGTTTTTAATTTATTCTTGAAATAAAAACTGAATGAATTTTTTTCAGATGAAACCGGAAAGGTATCTCAAGATACAATACCAACTGAAGATTTCAAAATTTACGACCTTAACAACGATTGTTTAAGAGAAATATTTAAATATTTATCAATAATAGAAAGATCAATCGTCGCTTTGGTTTGTAGCAAATTAAATTACGTTGTCAATGACTCTTGGGAGGATGTCAAAACTTTTCATCTAAACCTCAGGCTTCTTTATGATTACGAAAAATTATTTCAAAGCAAAAAAAATTTTATGAAATTTGTAATCCACGTTATAAAAAATTGTGGTATTCACTTAAAAGTATTGAACATAGATTTGGATCAATTAGAATATCATTTGGATACAAGTTTTTATATATACATTTATCAAGTATTTACCGAATGTGGAATCCAATGCAAAAATATCACGCATTTTAGTTTTGATGATTGGTTTCCTGAAGAAACTAAAAAAATTGATAAAATTTTAGGCAAATTTTTTAAAAATAACGTTAATCTTTCTAAAGTAACTTTAAAAAATTTGTATGTCTTTGGAACTTGTTTCGAGAAATTAAATCCCTTGCATATTGAAGAATTTAAAACACAAAATTGTAAGCTAAACACTTGTACTCATTATTTTGATTTTCTCTCGCAATTAAAAAATATAAAAAGAATTAAAATAGATTATGAACATTTTAAGCAAGAAGATCGATCGAAAATAGTAAGTTCCTTGTATAAGAGTAACTGCGAAAACATATCTGTTTTTTCTTTTGAGATGTGCAACTCCATAAATGATTATACAGAACTTCTTTCAAGACAAAAAAATTTGGTAAAATTAAAACTTTGGCACGTTAGGGCGAATGAAACGTTTCTGAAAAGTATAACAAATTTGCCTTTAGAGTACTTAGCAATAAAATTCAAAGATAGTAATCTACCTTATGATATTTTACCTAAATTTCAAAATCTCAGAGTACTTAAATGTGAAATTGAAAATTTTTCAGATGAATTCGTCAAAGTGCTAACAAAGTGTTTGAATTTGAAAGAATTAGATGTCTATTCTGCAAGTACCGAATCTTTGTCTAGTACCGGTCATTCTTATTTTAGCCAATTAAGTAACATCGAAATCTTGAAAGTTTATTTATATTTTGGAATGGATGCAAATAATCTTTTAGTTGGAGTTGGAAAGTGTAATTATTTAAAAAAATTAGAGATTAGTATGTGCACGGTTACAGACGGTGTTGGATTTCAAAGCATCATTTCACTGAAAAATCTAACTCACCTAAAGTTTTCTGCATCAAGGTTTCCAGAAGAAGATAAAGACTCAATAATTATTAAATTAGTTACTAATTTACCTAAACTGAGAATACTAAGAGTTTCAAGTTGTAAGATTTCGACTGAATTGCTTAACGTGTTGACCAATTTGAAGCGGAATCGCAAAGACAATCATTTTTTAACCATTTATAGTGATGGAAATGATAATAATACCAACAGATATGATCTCGTTGACGTTGTAACTTATTAAATTATTTTTTCCTTGTTATCATTTAAACAAATTTATATTTATATTTATATTATTTACTTAATCATAATCTTATATAAAAAATTTTTCTGATTTTATTCTGTTTTCCTTTTTTCTAAACACCAGAAGCTAATTGTTATATGATTTGAACATTTTAACAAAATAATCAAATCACAAACCAAATTGAGAGAATTTGCTTATCCCGATCAAAACAGTAGGTGGCTAGCCACCTTTATGTCACGCGGCCCGTTGACTTCCCACCTTCGGGCCACCACCGAGCCATGTCACAAAAGAGGGCGCGCTACCATTCTGTTTTGATCGGGATATATTATATTTTTGAACTATTTTGAAGTATAAAGTCATCGAAAATTCATGTTTAAAAATTTGAAATTCTGCATAACATAATTCATAACATATTTAACTTTTTTACTTACAATTTTAAAAAATTGAAAATTCTTTGTTGAGCAAATAATTTCAAGAATTTCAATAATTTCAATAATTTCAGTTCCCAATTATTCAATAATTTCAATAATTTCATGAAAAAAAATATACGAATTGAAAAGAATATCTACCCCCTAATGGAAATAATTCCAACTGGTTCTACAGTACCTGCAAATGCAAATTTACTTTCAAACGTTTGCATGTTGCCAATGAAACAAAATTTTTCATTTATTTTTCTAAAAGAATTTTTATATGTGGTTTACTATAAACTTGCATGCAAACGTTTGTAAGCAAATTTTCATTTGCAAGTATTGTGGATCCAGCCTTATCCGGAAATTTTTTTACGCGATTGCAAGCAAAGCAATTGTAGGTATCGTAGAAGCCGCCAAAAGAATAAATATAAAAAACCATTCAATGATAATAAAAAAACCTGCTATAACAACAGAATATTTCGGCGCTCCCTATCAAATACAAAGATCAAATACATCAGCTGACTTCCATCGAATTCCATATGCGTCAGATATTTTATCGCATCAAGGTACGATTTCACCTATCACGCTAAAGCGTTTTGCGTGAGCGTTTTTTATTCTAGTAATATACTGCTTTATCGACTCAGTAAAAAAGTTAAAATATTTTAACTTTTTGCTTCGCGCGTGAAACCATGGTTGCAACAAAGTCCTCTCTCTCGATGTTTATGTTTTGTTAAAATACACCTAAAATTTTCTATTTTGATGATTATATTAATTGATATTGAGAGATTTTTTGCAAAAAAGTAAGTACAATAATTAAATGTACTTCAACACAAAAAAATAATAATGTCAATTATTTTAATTATCTACGCTTGTGTTACAATACAAATAAAAACATGTAAATAAAATTTTTATTTCTGGGTTCAAAAATAATTTCTAACAATTTGTATATTTAACTCGATTAAATATGAATGATACTCGAATGAAACAAATTTTTTAATTTTTAAAGGAAAAACTGATACAAGTTCGCCTCCAGGAAAGGCGCATTAATTTTTGAATAAATTAATAAAATTTTTTCACATTTAAAAACCGCTTTGATTATAAAATTAAATACAAAAACGATTTTGTTTAAATTAGAAAATACTTTGTATTTTGCAATTCAGAGCAATGCGCCATAAAATTATTTTATATCATTTCCAAGTAAATTTTGTTTTATCTAAAGTAATCAAAGGCTTAAAAACATTTTTAAACGTTAAAAAAAACCCATTGCTCACTGAAGAAACTGAATTTATAGATTGATCTTATAGTTCAGATGGTGATTGGATAACTCGAATGATATATTATATGTATCAAATATTGTAATTAACTGCCATGCCACGTTAACTGCTAAAGCAGGTGACCAAAGAGTTAATCTTTCTGGTGTCCAGATTTATATTTAAATATAAATATATAGTTTGAAATAGTTATTGAAATTATACAGCACCTAAAAAACTTGCATTTTAAAAATACTGCATACTTGAGCTGAAGGATCATTCTAAAGTATAAATAAATATTTTCTCAAATACTAAAATGATCTCAACTCCTAATATCTTATCATAAATAAATGACAATTAAATTGGTTTTTTTTTGCATTTGTTATTGCAATCTGAAATAGCAAGAGAATAAAATAAAAACAATAATACATTTTAATTTAATTTACCTTATAAAATGAAAAAATAAAATACTCCGATCAAACGCAATAATTAAATAATTTATTAATTTCACTAATCTTTTTCAAGTAATGTTATAAATTAATATTTAATTTGTTATAATTATTAATATCATATTAAAAATATCAGCCAATTTTCGTTAAAAAAATTTTGGGTCATAAACCCCAGAGCAAAAAAAATAATTTTTTTTTAAAATAATATAAGTTCCAAATTTTACAGTAGATTAATTCTTATAAATAAATATTTTTACTTTTTTACTTTAAAAAAAAAAAATAAATTTAAATAATGTCTCTAGTTACAATATTGTTACTAGGCCGATAAAGTAGTTATAAAGTTACCAAAAAAACAAAAAATGCTCACGCAAAACGCTTTAAGGCACGATTTCACTGATCACGCAAAAGCATTTTGCATGAGCATTTTTTATTCTAGTAATATACTGTTTTATCGACTCGGTAAAAAAGTTAAAATATTTTAACTTTTTGCTTCGCGCGTGAAATCATATGTTTGCAACAAAGTCCTCTCTCGATGTTTAAAATTTAAAATTTTCTATTTTGATGATTAAAAAATAAAATTATATTTATCGATATTGAGAAATTGTTTGCAAAAAAGTAAGTAAAATAATTAAATGTACTTAAACACAAAAAAATAATTATGTAATTGTAAAATCTACCATAAATAAAAATTTTTTTTTTTAAATCGTCGAATTTTTTACTGGCTATTTGAATATTTACAACAAAAAAACTTTTTATATGCAAAAATTAAAATTTTTTTGGCAAATTACTTTAGAACTTACTTTAGTTTGTGAATGTATTAGGGTAGTTTTTGTCCCAAAAAAATAATTTTTGCATATAAAAAGTTTTTTTGTTGTAAATATTCAAATAGCCAGGAAAAAATTCGACGATTTATATTAAAAAATGAATATAGTTTAAAATAGTTATTAAAATTATGTTATACAGCATCTAAAAAACATTTTAAAAATACTGCATACTTGAGCTGAAAAATCATATTATTTTATTCAGTAAATAAATATTTTCTTAAATACTAAAAATGATCTGAACTCCTAATAAATAAATGGCAATTAAATTGGTTATTTTTTTTTATTTTTAGCATATATTCTTGATGTTACAAGTATCCATCTGCAAATATTTACTCATTATTGTAAGAAAAAGTGGTTTTTGTAATTGATCAATCAGTAGGAAAAAAAAAATTAACCCACAGTTTCCGATCAAATGTTTTAATTAAATAATTTATTAATTTTACTTATCTGTTTTAAGTAATGTTATTATCATATTGAGAATATCAGACAATAAAAAATCTATTTTTATTAAACAAATTTTGTATCATAAAATCCAGAGCAAAAAAAAACAATTTTTTTTAAACAATATAAGTTCCAAATTTTACAGTATATATATATATACAGTGTATATATTAATATTATTAATTCTTAAAAATAAATATTTTTATTTATTTGCTTTATCTTTATATTTATTATTTACATAAAAATTTAAATTATGTCTCTAGTTACAATATTGTCACTAGGCCGATAAAGTAGTTACATAGTTACAAAAAAAAAAAAAAATGCTCACGCAAAATGCTTTTGCGTGATCAGTGAAATCGTACCTTTAGCGTGATCAGTGAAATCGTACCTTCAGTTTATTTTTGTAGTTTCTAAGCAAAAAAACAGCGTTTTAAAAATCTCTTATTTACATTTTATCGCAAAATGTTTTCTAAAATAAATTATTTGATTTATCTATAATTATAATATTTCATGAAAATTAATGTGAAAATAAATTATAAATAATAAGAAAAGAATAAACAAATAATATATTGGTCATTCAAAAAATGGATACAACAGAAGGCTCGAGTACTCAAAAAAAATTACAAGGTAATATAAAATTCAAAATAAAAAAATCCCTGCGATTTGTCAAGAATATTATGAATTTATAATTTTTTATGCGCACATATAATTATAGAAAATAAATTCTCAGTATTGTCGAACGTACAGTAAAAACCTGACAGTATAGAAAACAGTAGAAGAAATAATTACAAACCTTACGATATTTTCTCGGTCTAAATGAAATCACTCGAAACTTTTTGCATTCGCTTCATTTTGGTCCCAGTCAAAAATGTTACATATCAAACTTCTTTGAACAGAACCCCAAGGGGTCTGCTTTCCCCCTCTTTGGGAGTGGAAAAAAGTAAAAAAAACACTACTAATCGATTAAATTTTTAATTCTAAGACCAAAATGTGTAATAACATTTTTCACGAAAAAAATATCAATTTATCGATTTATAGTGTTTAAAAAAAAAAATTTTTTTACGCCCAAAAATGGGCAAACCAACCCCCTCGGGGGTCTGTCTAAAGAAGTTTGATATTTAACATTTTTTATTGGGATCAAATGAAGCGAATGCAAAAAGTTTCGGGTGATTTCACTCAGACCGTGGAATAATTCTAAATGTCTAAAAATCATGTAATTATTTCCTCTACTAAAATACGAGTTTTAGACCACATATTATGATTTTTAACTATTACGGTATTACGAAGAGATTTATTAGTAAGCATAATAAATTTTTTATAAAAGGATCAGCAAGAAGATTAAAAATTTTCTTGTAGTGAATTTCGTTGATCAAAAATGCCTAAAATATATGACTGTACTTATATGTTCTAAAATTATTGTTTCTTAAAATTAAAATTGGTTATTACAAATTTTTTCAATGAAAAAGTAATTGCTTTAAAAACAATATGAACAGGCTATACATAACTTCAATTTTAAGGGAATAAATTTTTTTTCAGATGGAACTGAAAAGGTATCTCAAGATAAAATACCAACTGGAGATTTAAAACTTCACGACCTTAACAACGATTGTTTAAGAGAAATATTTAAATATTTATCGATAATAGAAAGATCAATCGTCGCTTTGGTTTGTAGCAAATTAAATTACGTTGTCAATGACTCTTGGGAGGATATCAAAACATTTCATCTAAACATCGATCTTCTTTGTGATTACCAAATTATATTTCAAAGCATAAAAAAATTTATGAAATTCGTAATGCACGTTATAAAAAATTGTGGTATTCACTTAAAAGTATTGAATATAGATTTGGATCCTCATTCATTAGACTGGCATTTTGAAAAAAGTTGTCATGCAGACATTTATCAAGTATTTACCGAAACTGGAATCCAATGTAAAAATATCACTCATTTTAGCTTTGATCATTGGGCTTTGGAAGATACCAAAAAGATTGATCAATTTTTGGGCAAATTTTTTAAAAATAACGTAAATCTTTATAGTGTAACTTTAAAAAATTTGCATGTCTTTGGAACTTGTTTTAAAGAATTAAATCCACTTCTTATTGGAGAATTTAAAACACAAAATTGTAAGCTAAACACGTGTACTCATTATTTTGATTTTCTCTCAAAATTAAAAAATGTAAAAAGAATTAAAATAGATTATGAACATTTTAAAGAAGAAGATCGATCTAAAATAGTAAGTTCCTTATATAAGAGTAACTGCGAAAACATATATGTGTTTTCTTTTGCGAAGTGCGACTCCATAAATGATTATACAGAGCTTCTTTTAAGACAAAAAAAATTGGTAAAATTGAAACTTTGGAACGTTAGGGTGATTGAAGCGTTACTGAAAAGTATAACGAATTTGCCTTTAGAGTACCTAGCAATACAATTCAAAGATAGTAATGTACCATATGATATTTTACCTAAATTTAAAAATCTCAAAGTGCTTAAATGTGAAATTGAAAATATTTCAGATGAATTTCTTAAAGTGCTAACAAAATGTTTGAATTTAAAAGAGTTAGATGTTTATTATGCAAGTGCCGAATCTTTATCTAGTACCGGTCATTCTTATTTTAGCCAATTAAGTAACATCGAAATCATGAAAGTTTGTTTAAATTCTGGAATGAACGCAAATAATCTTTTAGTTGGGGTAGGAAACTGTAATAATTTAAAAAAATTAGACATTCATTTTTGTCCGGTTACAGACGGTGTTGGATTTCAAAGCATCATTTCACTGAAAAATCTAACTCACCTAAAGTTTTCTGCATTAAGGTTTCCAGAAGAAGTTAAAGACTCAATAATTATTAAATTGGTTACTAATTTACCTAAACTAAGAATACTAGGAGTTTCAAGTATTAAGATTTCGACTGAATTGCTTAACGTCTTGATCAATTTGAAGCGTAATCGAAAAGACAATCATTTTTTAACCATTTATAGTGATGAAACTGATATTCGTCACAACAACTATGATTTCGTTGACGTTGTGACTTATTAAATTATCTTTTGTTTGTTATCATTTAAGGTCGTTCTTCCCAGGAAAATTCCGAATAAAGGTATATACACAGTTAGCTAGAGGAAATTCTCAGGAATCCAATGGTATGGGTCTCATAGTCGATAGTCGTGCAAAATTTTGAGATATCAGGGTACAAAGATAAGTAAATATTACATTAGTCTTCTGGAGAAAATTCCGGAAGTTAATAATTTTTGCTACCAAATCGCGAAATTCCCAATGGAGATAGCAATAATTTAAAAACTCAAAGCTTAAAGAATTTATTGGTACTTACCGAATATGAGGTATTAAACGGAGAAAATTTTATAACGCAGTTTTAGCAGATGTGACGCCATATTGTTTGTTTATTATATACAGCGCGCGTACTAATACTATTACTAAAAGCACAAACTTTAATAATATTATTTGTATTATTCTTTAGTTTATGGTAAATTATTTATTTATTTTCTATTAGTTTATTTTTTTAAATCAATTTTTTTTTCATAAATAAACGCATAAGCATCATTTAATAAAATATATTTCTTTTTATTTAATAAATAAAACACATCTAGTTTAAAGTTGTATTTTAAATTTATTCTTTCTGCAGAAGTACTACGCGATTAAAAAACAATAATATATAAAATTTAAATTAGTAAAATAAAAAGATACTTATCATTAAACTTGCGAATAATATTAGGAAAATTAATTTAATGAATAAAGAAAATATTTTTAACAAAATTTAATAGTTAAATTAATAAATTGATTGTTAATGACTTGATCGCTCATTTTTTTGTAAAATCTTGTATTTGGAAAATTGAATTTATCGATCAATAGGGCAATTAATTAATAATTTTTTGTTAATCACTCAACGGATTCGGAGTACTGGGAAGAACGACGTTAAACAGAAATTTATATTTATATTTATATTATTTACTTAATTTAAATCTTACACTGTAAAAAGTTACTTTCTTAGATTTACAAAAAAAAAATAGAATTTTTTCGAAAAATTAGTGAATTTTCAAAAAATTTTGTAAATATTCGATAAAAATCGTAAATTTACTAAATTTAGTATATTATCGAAAAATTCGAGAATTCTCGATTTTATTTGTTATTTTTTCGAAAAAAAATTGTAAATGATCAATTTTTCTTACGAATTCACAAAAAAAAATCGAGAATACTCGAATTTTTTGTTAATATACTAAATTTAGTAATTATACGATTTTTTTCGAAAATGTTCTAATTTTTTTGTTAATATAAGAAAAAGTTACTTTTTACAGTATATATAAAAAAATTTTCTGATAAATTTATTCTGTTTTCCTTTTCCCTAAGCACCAGAAGCTAATTGTTATATGATTTTAACATTTTAACAAATTATTCAAACCACAAACAAAATTCAGAGATTTTACTTATATACAAGATTTTCGAACTATTTTAAAGTTTAAAGTCATCGAAAATTGATGTTTAACAATTTGAAATTCTGCATTTTTTTTTAAATTTGTTTGCAATTATTATTAGCATTAACTAAATAAATTGCGTAAAAATAATCAGCTGTAAAATTTTGTGATTTCCTATTGTCAAAAAAAATATGTACGTACGTTGATTTAATAAAATTATGCTACATAACATATTTAACTTTTTTACTTACAATTTTAAAAAATTGAAAATTCTATGTTGTGCAAAATGATTAAAAACTTACGTACCTGAAACAAAAAAGGAAAAACAAACTAAGTGATTTTCATACATATTATATGTGCTAAAATTAAAAAAAAAAATTAATAAATCTAAAATTTTATGTCTAATTTGCATTTTACAGACAAAAGTTTTTGTTTTTTTGTTTTATTTTCACATTCTCTGTTATCTCTGCTTTCAGCAAAGCAATCCTAAAAAGTATTTATTTAGTGTCTTCCACTACTCCAGCTAAACTTTACAAAATTATAAGTATCCCACCCATTCTGGGCGTCATTTTATTTGTACTTTAAATGCAGTTTTATAAAATTCAACCAACCAATTTATTTCATTAAATACTTTGCTATTAAATACATAACACTTTTATGGGCGGGGCAACAAAAGGCAGGGTGAATATGTGCAATATTTTTGCGCATGCATAGTCAAATTTTCTTTTTAGTACTAAATTGTACGTGAAATTTTCCTCCTATAAACTAAAAACGAAAATTTTATTAGACATTAGTGATGAGTAGAGAAAGTAATAAAATTTCCGGAACATTCCAAAATGACAAAAATAGTAGGACTAGATCCAAAGACTTTAAAAATTTCCGAGTTTTGAGGAAAATTAAAAATAGTACAAAATTTTCTTAAAAAACTTGTACATTTTAGGTCTCCTACTGGATCCGCCGCTGGCCTAAAAAGTAACTTATATTTATTTAATGATTCACAAATTCCATCGAAAATATCATGAAACATAATGAAAAGTAGTTTAAAAAAAATTTTCAACATTTGATAGCTATGGAATCTCGTTTCAGGTAACCGGAAATTCTGGTTGCGGCAACGGAAAATTTTTTCAATGCACTCTTAATTAAAATTTCAATTCTAAAATATTTGAATTTTATTTCACGTTTACTTGAGTATTCAAGTGATATTTATAAATTTTGAATCAATTGTAAACTCAGCCTTAAGAATTCATAAAATGCCTTCAAATGGTAATGGAAATACCTGCAATAACGAGAAGAACCTTTTAATTGTATATATTTTGAAAAAGCATGTGGGTTTATTAAATATAGTCAGTGTATACAGCTGAAATATTTTTGAAAGTATTTTTTTTTTATACTGTATTTTATTTATCTAAATATTTACAGGTAAGTGTATATTTTAAAATTTATTTAACAATTTAGCATAGATGCATTTTTAGTTGTATTAATAATAATATTTTAATTAGTATTTTTAAACTTAAACTATAGTTAATAATATTTAAAATATCGCAGAATACTCAATTTTCTGATTCTGATTATGTATTCTGGTATATTATAAGCACAAAATTTAAAAAACAAAAGCAAAATGATACTTTTGAAAATCTTATTCAAGATATTGCCTCTAATTTACGTCTTTATAATAATTTTTATGCATTTTATTCATTTAATTTTTGCATCTGCAGTTGAGGTAACACAGTATTAGTTTATAAAATGGCACATACATACATACATATGCACGTTCACATGTATTTACAGTAAAAGTAGGGGAATATTTTTGATATCACGTGTAGTCTGTATAATTGGAAAAAAATTCGATTGCCACTAGAAAGAGTACCTTAAGGGGTGAGAAAAAAAATCCGCTTGGTGTAGTTACCCAGAAACAAGAATTTTATCCGATAACTACCCAGATAAAAAAAAATTCAAAATTTAAATTTAAGACCCTGAAATTTAAGCATCTTCCATCTTTGGAACCGGTTGTAAGTTTTTTATACTATTTTGAATGATAATTTACCAGTGAATGTGCGGCCTAAAATTTGCAGCTATTTTTAACCAAATTTTTCATTTCAGTTTTTGCAAAACCTAAAGTCTTTTCACTAACAAAAATTTTCTAAAAGGTTAAATAAGAGAAATTTTGATAAAAATATATACAACACTGCATGTATTTCTAAAAAATTTAAAAAACCTTAAAAAATTTTTGAACCACAGTAAAATATATTATTTTAACACAAAAAATTGATTCAAACCTTTGGATAGCCAAGAAATAAGTTAAATTAACCTGTTTGCCCCAAGAAGCCTAATTTTCCCTATTAAATAGTACAGAATTTTTGAGTCATTTTAAGTATTATTATTTTTTGAACCGAAAAAATTTATCAAAAAAGTTATTTTTTTAGGAAAACAGGTATTTTAAATGCCCAAAAGCTGATATTTTTACAAATTTTCGGGTTCAAAAAAAATTATACTCAAATAATTGAATCCTGTATTATTTAATAGAAAAAACCAAATCTTTTAGGGCAAATTACTTCTGGAATATCTAATGGTTTTAATCAATTTTTTGTCTTAAAATAATTAAATAATATTCTACTGGTACAAAACATAAATATAAAAAAATAATGATTCAAGTTGGAAAATCATGTAAATTTAGGGACCCTTGAAAGTTTGATGTTTTAAGCGTGATATATTAACTAAAAAAGTTTTAAACACTTTTGAAACTGAAATTGCATAATTATTTACAAAAAATTTCAACCTTTCCTGTGTAAATTTATCTAGTAATTTTCGCATTATTAAAAAATTTGATGACAAGTGTTTCTTACAATTGCAGCCACTTAAAATTGAAATTTACTAATTACCACTAAAAATTTATTAAAATTAAGGCGAGTTTATGGATCCTGCTCGAGCCATAAATTTTGAGTGATAATTATATTTAATTATTTCTACTTTAGTGCCCCTAGAATCTAGGTACCTATGAAAAAGGCCCCCAAATAAGGATCGATTTCATGGAGAATATTCTTACTAGATTGAACTCTAATAATGATCACTAAAAATTAATTAAATTTTTGCTCAGAAGCGATTTTATAGACCCTGCTCGAGGAGAAATTTAATAAATTTTGAGTCATAATTAATTATTTCTACTCTAGTACCCTTAGAATCTAGTAAAAATTTGCTCCATGAAGTTATACCAACCTCCCGAGAAAAAAAACTAGTACAGATATAGAAATAAACTATTTTGGAGTCTGTTATTGTTTGTTAAGTTTGTTGCTATTTAACAGATAAATTAAATATATTTTTTTTAATTAAGTGGTTAAAATTTGCAAAATTAATTTTAAGCTTTTTTATTGTTCAATTGTATATAATTAAATAAATTTCACCAAAAAAGTGTACCCATAATCCTATCAAACATAATAGTTAAGAGGTTATAACCTTATTAATATAGTTTAATGTTTAAAAAATATGACATTATTTAATAAATTAAATTTTAATTCTTTATTCTAGCTAGCTCATAAATATTCAAAATAGCTATTTTTTTCAGGTCTTGCAGCTTTTATGATTTTTATTTGTTCAAATTTAAAAAAATATTTTTAGTTTTATGTTTTATAATAATTGACTTTTTAAAAAGCAACAAGCAACTTCTTTAATAAGATTTAAGCGATATGTACTCAATAGGTAAGACTATGTTCAATTAAATATTTATACAATATTAATTAATCATCAATATTTTTTCTAGGCTCAAAAATATCTAAGTTGAAATTAGATGATAGAAGTTTAAATAAAGATAATTCTACTTTAAGTGTTAAAAAGGAAAATATTGACAATTTAAGTGATGATACTTTACTACAAATATTCAAATATATTTCCATGTTAGAAAAACTGAAACTTTCTTTGGTTTGCAAAAAATGGGCTTGTTTGTTGGTTAAAAATTTAAGTATAAATGACCAGTTAATAAGTGAATTAAGTACGTTAAATCAAACTGTTAATGATATAGAAAATTTTATTGCTAATATAATGACAATTTGTGGACCTTATGTGCAATCCATTAGCATAAAACTTTCATTTATACGAAACAATGCTTATGTAATAGTAAAAGAAATTGCAAAGAATTGTAAAAATATTGTAGAAATTAAATTAGATAGAATTCATAATAACCATTTAATTGAAGAGGAACTTGAACTATTACTCAAAAATAACAAAAATATTCGCCAAATTCACCTAGAAAATTTAAATTTTGAAGGAAAACTTTTAAAGAATTTGTTTCCATATGTTATTGAAGAATTTGTAGTTATAAATTGTGAACTAAAGTCGTTAAATATTTATTTTGAATTTTTATCTCATTTAAGAAATATAAAAATATTGACAATCAGTTTAAATAAGTACAGAGACACAAATAAAATATGTTCGGTAAAAAATGTTCAAATGGAAAAAATAATCAATTCATTAAGTAAAAGTAACTGTGAAAGTATATCTGAACTATTTTTAGGAATAAAAGAAAATATTGAAGTCCAAGAACTTTCAAACCTACTTATGAAACAAAAAAATCTTAAAGTTTTTAAAATAAGGGGTACTGTTGAACTTCAGGAAAATTTTTTTGAGTTTTTTCCGAAATTTTACTTAGAAGTTTTAGAAATAAGTGTTATTTGTAAATTCAAAATCACTTATCTAATTCAACAATTTAAAAATTTAAAAATATTTAAGTGGGATTCGGCAGAACTCACAGATGAATTTACTAAAAGATTATCGGAGTGTAAAAATTTAAGAGAGTTAAATTTTTCAGTTCTTGAAAAGTATCTGTTAAGTGACATCGGAGAAAAATATTTTAGTCAATTGCCAAATCTTGAATCTTTTAAAATTCTTGTAGTTGATAGTTGTATAGATAATTTATTAATTAACTTAAGTCAATGCAGAACTTTAAAAAATTTGGATATTACTAATTGTAGATTTACTAAAATCGGAGTTGAAGGTCTTAGTTTAATTCCACAATTGACTAAATTAAATGTTTCTAAAACAAATATTACAAATAAGCAATTACAAAAATTAGTAAAAAAATTACTTTTAGCAGAAATTAATGTTACAAATTGTAAAAATGTGTCCAGTAATGTAATTAAATTGATTGATAAGGCAGGAAGTGAACATAAAGGAAATAAATTTTTGAAAATATTATATAATCCTGATTATTACGAGCAAGATGAATACAATTCTGATTCTTTTTATGAATCTCTTTGCTCTGACGAATATTATGACTCAAGTGATGATTTTTGACGGTACTTATATGGTTAAAAAATATTGTCATTTTTTGATAATTGTATAAGATATTTTAAATATGACTTAAAAATTAAATTAGCAAAAATATATTTTAATACAAGAAGCAAATTAAAAATAAAGAAATTAAAATAATTTATTTTGTAGCTGTATTTATTTATCATAAGATTCTTATTACTTTATTTATTTATTTCTTGCAGACTTTTACATACATGCCAATAACTTTTGTTATACTCAACTAAGAAGTTATAAGTAATTAAAGTTATTAGGCTCTGTACTTCATTCTAACACAGCACAATTTTTTATTTTTTTTAAAGATCCTAAATTTCATTTATATACAAATGAAGTTGTACTATTTTTACCATTTTTTACTTAAGTTATATCTTCTATGGAATTCAATTGATTATTGCTAAGAAATTTATTTCAGTAACAAATTTTTATAATTATATTATGAAAAATGTTGATTATTTATTTTATTTTTGTTAAAAAATAATTTGATCTTGATTTTGATAAATTAAAGTATATTAGGTAAAGTTCACATATATATTATATTAAAGAACAATACAGTATTTGAAGAAATATTGTGAATCATCATAAGATAAGATAAAATATTGAAATTAAACAAAGCATGTAAGCAATTCTTAATGAAAGAGACCTATCAGAAAAGTAATACAAAAGTAAAATAAAAGAAATTTAGAAATTTTCAGTTTGTGAAAATATTGAATACTAAATTAAATATTCTGTCAATTTTTAAAGTGCGAAGCTTCTGAAATCAATGGAGAAAGTTTATAAGCCAACTTTATAATTTTTTTTTTTTAATCACTTTAAACATTCACTGGGATTTCCCATCGAAATTGGAATCTGCTGTCATTTTTTAAAACAAAGTTTATGCTTTAATAATAAAATAGCTTTTAAACTTTTTATTTAAATATTATTATAAATTTTTTTAAGAACTAGAGTTTTTAGCAATTGTTAAAACAGAATTATTAATTAAAAATTATTTTAAGTAATAAAAATTTATGTGTCGTACATAAATTTCGTTTAAAGTCGACATTCTGTAAAATATTTAGTAACTGGAAATAGTAGGTATAATAAATAACTGAATATATTTATTTATTTAATTAATTATTTAAAATTATTTTTACAGATTTAATCAAGTGCTAAATTTTATAAAAGAGACACATAAGAATGAATCCAAAAGGTAAAAATTTGTATTTAATATAATATTGTAGGGAAAATTATTAATGAAATATTTTTTTATAGATTTGAAAATATTAAAAAAAAATGAAATCCAGAATTTTACTTCAAGAATCACCAAAGAATTTAACATCCACTGTAGCTTAAACGAGGATTGTTTTATGGAATTAAATATTTAAGTATTTATCAGAAAAAGAAAAATTAAATGCTTCATTAGTATGCAAAAGATGGGGATTTATGTTAGGTAAAACTTTGGATATTAATCAGAAATTAATAAATGATTTTGATTCGCGTACTGGCTTTAACTTTGAAGAAATTGCATCTTTCGTTATTAAATTTGTAAAAACGTGTAAAAGATATATTGAAAATGTTAATATGGAGAACGATTATTATTTATCTAATTACAAACTTGGTATTGGAGGAGTATTAGATTTTCCTAAAATTTTAAATGCAATCGGTGAGTGTTGCTCAAATATTACAGTTCTAAAATGTAAAGATTTTTACCCAAAGTTTGAAGATGAACTAGAGCTGATATTTACAAATAATGTTGAACTCATTAGTATTTCTTTACAAGTTTTTGAAGGTACAGGAAAATTTTTAGAAAAATCTCACCCACATAATATTAAAGAATTAATTTTAAATAATTGTACATTTTATTCTTCTAAATATCTATTGAATTTTTTGCTGCAATTAAAAAATATAGAAATATTGGATTTAGAAAGTATTCTTTACAACATCAAAGAAAAAGAATTAACTAAATCTTATGTGAACGCTGAAACTGAGATTATAAGAGCATTAAATAAAAGTAATTGTGAGTGCATATCTGAATTTTCTCTGTCAACTAATTCAAACAATGATAATGAGCTTTCTAGTTTTCTTTTAAAACAAAAGATGCTTCGAAAGCTGAAATTAGGGTCAGCAGTCAAAGTTGATACAAATATTCTTGAATATATATCAAAAGACTATTTAGAAGTTTTAATTTTAGACATAAATCCAAATCCTGTCAATTATTATTTTCTTAAACAATTTAAAAATTTAAAAGTACTTACTTTCAATTACTTAGAACTCACAGATGAATTTGTTAAAGAATTATCAGAATGTAAAAAAATAAAAGAATTAAGATTATATATAACAAAGTATTCATTAGAATTAAGAGCTGGAGAAGAATATTTTAGCAAGATGCAAAATCTTCAATCTTTAGTGATTAATAGCAAAAAAGAAAATATAGATAATTTATTAATAGCTTTAAAAAAATGTGAAAATCTTAATGAATTAGATATTACTGGCTGTTACTTTACAAATGTTGGCATTGAAAGTTTAATTTTATTTCCTAATTTGTTGGATTTAGATATTATACGTACAGATAGTACAGAAAAAGAAATTATAAAGTTAGTTATGAATTGTGTAAAATTAAAACAAATTTATATTTCTCCTGGTATATTTGATGTAGACCGCGACAGCATTATTCACCAAATAAATGATATGAAGTTGAAGAGTAATAATGACAAAAATATTACTTGCAAAATAAAATTTTGTCTGGATGTTTTTGCTCCAATAGACTCTGAAGATAATTATTCTTTTATTTCTTATCGAGACTCTGATGATACTGATTATGAATAAAAAATAAAAAGTTAATAATTTATTAAACAAATATGAATATAGGAAACTTTTATGTTATTAATTGTATTTTCATTCTTATTTATATTATGAAAAATCCTTTAAAATTCTTACTTACCAATTAAAAAACATATTTTTAAAGTTAATTATTTAATTTTTCTTTAAAAAAATAATTTAATGATTTAATTATCCAAGATGTGTATATTAATAAGAAAAGTATTTATATTTAATAATTTAATGAATTTTTAAATAATTCATCAAAACTATAAATATGACAAACAATAATAAAGTTTTTTTTAGAATCGAAAAATAAAAATAAAAAAATTTTATTTTAAAATTTTATTGCATATACCTCATCAAAGGTAATTGATTATTCTATTTTGTAATACTAATTAGTTTAAATTTTCATTTATATAAGCTTATGTTTAAAAAAAAAATTATATGTAAATTTATATAAACATTAATGTACCCAGATTTTATAAAAAGATAAAGAATTATATTATTCAATTACTTTATGAGTATTATGTTATTTTTTAAATCTGCTCATTTGATTAAGAAATTTCTCAAATGTAAAATAAAATTTACTTAGAAATTTTGCTATAGATTTTTGCTTAATTAGCATTAATTTCAGTACATAATTTCTTATTTTTAATTTATATTATATGGTTTTCCCGCTTTAATTTTTATAGATGGCAGCAGTTTCTACTTTGCTCCAGCTTTGCTCTGGTCTCTAAATTTTGTTCTCTTTATTGTTCGTGCTCTGGAGACTGGATTCTGGAACTGCTTTCGTTGGACTTTAATTAGAGTTTTATAATAATAAAAAAAGAAGGTAATAATTGATTAAATATTATAATCAATTTGTATAAATTATTTATTGTTTAATTTATATTCGTAAAGTTATTTTTTGCATTATTCAAACAATTAAATAAATTTAATACATTACGTAGTATACGTCATATATTATGCTAGCTATAAATAAACTTTTTATAAAATGTAAATATTTAACAGGATAAATCTGGAAAGAACTTGAAAAAGATCATATATCTATCTGTGTACTTGCTTAAATTAACAAAAAAAAATGAATCCAAAAGGTAAGGTTTATTATTTAATTTTATCATGTTTAAGTTAAATTAATCAATTATTTTATTTATTCAGACTCAGATACGTTTAAAGTAAGAAAAATTAAAAACTCTAGATCCACATCCAGTATTAAAGATATAAGCATTAATTGCTTAGACGATGATTCTCTTTTGGAAATTTTTAAGTATTTAACAATGTTCGAGAGTCTATCACTTTCATTAGTTTGCAAAAGATGGGCTTTCTTCTTAGCAAAAAAATTAAATATAAATAAAAAACTAATAAATGAAATTTATCGGTCAGAACTTATGTGCTCTGAAAATGATGCAGTAAATTTCGTTGTTTATATTTTGGAAAATTGTGGAAGTTATGTTCATTCTATTGAAATTCAACGCGATTTTGAACTTTTTCCTCTTATTTTAAAGGCAGTAAGAAAAAATTGCAAAAATATCAGGCATTTGGAATTAAGTGACAAATGGTATGTTACTGATTCCAATGATTATATCAAACGTTTATTCGATATTAATATCAATGATGATCTTAAACGTTTATTCGATAATAATAATAATAACCTTGTTAGTGTATCTTTAAATAATTTAAAAGTTGAAGGGAAGTCTTTATTAATATTAAGGCCATTAAAGATTCAAGAATTTAAAATAGATGATTGTACTTTTGACGTACCAAGTTATTTTTTAGATTTTTTAAAAAAATTAAAAAACATAAAAAAATTGGAAATTGGGTGGAATAGATATAATAATAAATCAGATATTGATGATAATAGATTTTTTTCGCAGGATGAAGTAATTATAGCATTAAATGAAAGCAAATGTGAAAACATATCCGAATTATTTTTAAAGCTAGAAGATAGTGATATACACAAAGAGCTGTCAAATCTTTTGATCAGGCAAAAAAAGCTCAAAAAACTAGTTTTATCTGGTATTTTTATCTTCAAGGATCTTCTTTTGGATAGTTTACCCACAGATTTTATAAAAATTTTAAAATTAGATTTAACTACTCTAAATCTAACAGATGATTTTATGAAAAAATTAAGTCAATGTCAAAATTTAAAGGAATTGGATTTAAAAGTTTTTAAATATTTATTAACAGAGGTTGGTGAAGAATATTTTAGCCATTTGAGTAATCTTGAAAATTTTAAAATATCCATTAAATACATAGAGAAAATATTAACATCTTTGAGAAAATGTAAAAGTTTAAAAAAGCTTGATATTTCTAGATCTATTATCACAGAAATTTTGTTAGAAAGTCTTTGTTTACTACCACGGTTGACACACTTAAATGTTTCGCACACATTTATTACAGAAAAGGAATTCATTAAGCTAATAAATGATGCACCAAAGTTGATAGAGATAAATGCTACAGATTGTGAAAATTTACCTAATGAATTAATTGAAGCAATTAATATAGCTGAAGCCAGTAGTAAGAAGGAACCTTATTTGAAAATAATATACGATCCAAATTATTTTGATGTATATGATGAAATGTATGAAAATCCAGTAGCTTTCCTAGAAGAAATTTATGATTCTGATATTTTTTCTGATATTTCTTAGCTAATTAAGTAAAGTATTGAATTATTTGTTATATTACCTCTCATTATATAAGGTGTTGAAAAAAAAATTGACTATTGTATAATCTAGAAAAATTATGTATTCGCTAAAAATATTTAAATATTGAATCTGTAATATTATTACTTAATAGATTAAGTTGGACTTGAATTTTTATCAATTTCAAAATATATGTGTTTAAGAAGTTAACGGTATTAACATGTTACTACAATTTACCTTAAAAAAATTCTGCGATAAAAATGTTTTCTATAATTAACATTTCTATAAGTATTTTTTACCTTTGTATAAGTACCTTTACATTTTAATTTGATTATATAATAATTATAATTTATATAAATAATAATTTTAGTTTTTATTCTTGAAAGTTATTTTCTTAATTTCTTATTTTCACTTAAAAAATAATTATTTTTTGTAATATTTCAAATTTTTTTTAAATTTTATTGAAATATTAATTACTTTTTTTATGTATGATCACAAAATTTTTCAAAATAAGCTAAAATGTATAATCTTACTATTATAATCTATATTTCATTTTAATATAAAATTAAAAATAAACTTTTTTTCAATTAATATTTGTACAAACTATTTATTTATGAATAACATTAGTTTAAGACTTTGACTTTGTAAATGCTGTAAAAATGGCGCAAAAAATTTTTATTAGCCTTATGCAGGCAGAAAATTCTTGAGACCTTTAAATTAAAACTTATTTTATTCGAAAACTGTGATATAAGCAAAATTTTAAAAATGGACATTTATTTTATTTTCTATCACAGAAAAAAAATCCATTCTAAAAATTCACTATTTACGAGGCTTAAAAGCTAGTTGATGCTAAAAAAATTAAAAAAAAAAAAACAAATTAAATTAGTGCATAACTGGTAAGAATTTATTTAATTTTATATTAGTATTTTTTAATACTGATAACTTTATGCAGCATTTATAATTTTATACATTTTCTAATTTAATTAAATTAGCAAAATGAATTAAAATTATGAATTTATTAATATGAATAAAAATTATTGATTTATATTATACCCAGAGTGTATGAAACATTTTGCCTGTGTATAGGCGCAGATGTGGATAAAAATTTTCGCACAAAATTGCACCAATTTTTAGCTTTCAAATAATTCCACGGATTCCCACCTAATATATTTGGTTCCTTAGAAAAAAAATTGCCATTATTCTCTAACACGTGAACTTTGGGCCCTCAAAACAATTTTATATAAACATAAGTAACAATTGTCTGAAGTCAGCAGTCGCAGCTTTAATTTAGCACAGGTTTATTATATATAATAATTAATTATATATTAATATACCTATTTACGGAAAATTAATTAATAATTCAGAAAAAACTTTACAATAATTCAGTTTAGTAGATCATAACATTTTTTAGAAGAGTATATATAATTAAAATCAATCCATTGATCTTGATGTGGTAAGGATAAATGTTTTTTCTTCTAATAAAATAATAGCTAAACGTCAATTTACCCAGAAATTATGGTTAAATATCCCTAAAGCCTGGTCTATTTGTCCAGATTTCCAGAAAATTTTCAACTGTTTCTTGTTAAATAGATTTTCTGGTCAAATAACCAAAAAATTATCAAAATTTTATTCAAAAGTTTTTATTGAATAAAAATAAAATTTAATTTAGAATTTAATTAATTAACAATTTTTAAAGATTAGAAAATTTAAGAATAGATTATTTTTTCAAAAAATAGTGCAGAGTGCAGAAATGCAAGCATAACCTTACTCCTCGAAAATATTGAGGTTAAAAATATTTTTCACTTTTGTTTATTTGTGAGTAAATTTTACATAAAAATTTTTTGGACAAATAGCTCTGCCATGGCATATCCCTAATTCCAAAAATTTTTTTTCAATTTTTCTTTTTCTTGAGAGTTACTTTAATTATTTTGAAATTGTATTTAAATATTGAAAAATATTTTAAAAAAATCAAATTAGTCAGTTTTTCTAAAAAAATTACTGAAAAAAATTTCTAATTAGATTTTGCTTAAAATAAAAACTTTCTAAAATTCATCTATTTTATCAAGGAAGCAGCACAGTTAATAAAATATAATTGAGGAGCTCTTACAAAGCAAAATGAATCCAACAGGTAAATCTTAATTTAACCTGATGTTACATTGATATAATTTATATAATTTATTTTTATTGACAGACTTGAATGAATTGAATAGCAGCGAAAATCCAAATTCTACACTAGCTAATGATAAAAATAATATGAACATTAATGTTTTAATAGATGATTGTATACTAGAAATTTTCAAATATTTTTCCATGCTAGAAAAGTTACAATATTCTTTGGTATGTAAAAGGTGGGCTTTCTTTTTAGTAAAAAATTTAGACATAAATAATGAATTAGAAAGAAGAATTTATCAGCTAAAAGATATAAATTTTAAAAATGGAGCAGTAGATTTTATAGTTCATATTTTGGAAAATTGTGGAGCTTACGTTAATAATATTAAAATTGATTGTGATAATTATTCATCTCTTATGCTAAGCGAGATAGCAAAAAATTGTAAAAATATCAAGTATTTTAAATTACATAATTTTCGCAAATCTAGGGAAGATTATCTTGAATGCTTATTTGAAAAAAATAATAATCTTATTAGTATTTGCTTAAAAAATGTTGAAATTGAAGGAAAATGTTTAGCAAAATTAAATCCATTAAATATTGAAGAATTAGAAATAAAATATTATGATATTGAAGAACCAAAATATTTTTTGAATTTTTTAAGAAAATTAAAAAATGTGAAAAAATTGAAATTGGGTCGGATTAATCTCGAAAAACTGGATCTTCATAATAACTCATCAAGCCCAGAAAATCTAGTACTAAGAGCATTGAATGAAAGTCATTGTGAAAATATATCTGAATTATTTTTGAGAATATACGAAAATGATAAACTCCCAGAACTTTCAAAGCTTTTAATCAGGCAAAAGAATCTTAAAAAACTAAATTTAAAAGGCAATATCAAATTTAATGAACTTTTTTTTGAAAATTCGCCTGTAGAGATTTTAAAAATTGATTTATTTGACTCTCCAGTTAATTATTCATTTAGTAATTTTCAAAAATTAAATTTTCTTAAATACAGTAATGCTCATCTAACAGATGATTTTATAAAAGAATTAACTCAATGTCCAAATTTGATGGAATTGAATTTGAAGGTTTCAGATTATTTATTAACTAAGGCTGGTGAAGAATATTTTGGCAACATAACTGAACTTATTTTAAAATAAATGTTGAAAGTAAATATTTAGAAAAAATAATAACATCCTTAAAAAATTGCAAAAGTTTGGAAAAGCTTGATATTTCTGAGTGTACTATAACAGATAATGTAATAGAAGGTCTATGTTTACTATCGCAGTTGACACACTTAAATATTTCACGGACAAACATTACAGGAAAGAAGCTTATTAAATTATTAAAACAATCACCACAGCTAATAGAGATTCGTGCTGAAGCTTGCATAAATTTAGTTGATAAATTAATTGAAGCAATTAACAAAGTACAAGCAAACAATAAGAAGGAATTAAAAATATTATATGATCCTTATTATTATCAGGATGATGATGATTATGATACTTTTGATAACATTTGTTCCCGTGATGTTGATTTTTGCTATTCATCAGATTAAATTGCACAGTTAAATATTTATCACTTTTGAATAAAGGATTTGGACCAAAAAAATTAATAACTTTTTAGAAAACCTTATATTTTATTTGAAATTTTTTAAACATTATAAATCGATTTTCAATTTTTTGTATTTTACTTGTCACAAAATTATTCGAAAGCGAGGGAATATCTTTAATCGCAATTATTGGATTCTATTTTTATTTTAAAGAAAAATTATTGAAGTATTCAAAAATAAAAATTTTTGTTTAAATAAATTTTCTATATGTAAATATTGTTTAACTATCATTTGTAGTGTTTTTATTTTTTATGATTAAATAGAAATTAGAAATAATAAAAAATATAATTTATTTATTTTCACTAACTGCATATTGAAGATGAAAATAAAACCAATATTTTCAAAAATTCTTACCTGAAACAGAAAAAAAAGCATCAATTTTATTTAAATATATCAAAATTATATTCTTTTAATTGAATTAAATGTGTATAATATACAAATTTTTAAAGACATAAAATAATATTAAACAAATTTTAAATATGTGTTAGTTTTTAGTTTTTTTAATGTAATTAAAAGCAATGTGCCTATTATTTTGATTATGAAAAATAAAGTACCGATATAATGTAATTAAAAATAATGTCTTAATTTTTAATTGTTTTTTAACTGTTTTAATTGTTAAAAAAAGTAAGTAGTAAAAAATTAGCCTAGAAATTTTGCCATGGCTTAAATTTTTAATTAAAAATTTATATGCAAATAATTTGAATTTCTTATTTTCAATAATTTGGCTAATTTTTTTTAAATATTACGAGTTTCCCGCACTCCTACTTCAATATTTATAGATGGCAGCAGCTCCCTACTCCGATTTCTGAAAGCAGTACTGTCTGTAGGGAAAGTGCTATTTTAAATTTTACACCTTGATCTATATTCAGAAATTATTATAGTTATTTATTTTAATTATACTATTTCTTAAATTATTTGTTAAACAATTAACTATTACACACGTTTAAATTAGTTGTAATTGTAAAAGTTTGTTGCATTATTAAAAATTCGGTTTTAAGTCTATAAAAATTCTCTGGTTTTAGGTACCTATAACCTAAGAAATTTGGTAGTATTATATTATAATATCCATATATAAACAGTATAATATATTATGAACAGTAATCTAGAAAGAACTGTAATCCTGTAGCAACTGTCAGAATATTGAAGAATTTTCTATTTGAGTAATTAAGTTTACACAAGCAAAAATATGGATTCAAAAGGTATAAGATTTTATAAAATTCTATTTAGTTTAAATTTAATTGACGATCAATTATTATGTACTCAGGTGTATTGAAAATAAAGAAAATTAAAAACTCAAATTCCATGGAAAGCATCAAAGCTGTAAGCATTAATAACTTAAACGATGATGCTCTATCAGAAATTTTCAAGTATTTTTCAGTGCTCGATAACTTAATATCTTCTTCAGTCTGTAGAAGATGGGCTTTTTTCTTGGCAAGAAATTTAAATATTAGTAATGAATTAATAAATAAAATGTATCAATTGGATGGTATTTATACTGAGTTAGATGCAATAAATTTCATTGCTTATAACTTTTTGGAAAACTGTGGAGCCTATGTTAATACCGTTAACATTAAATGTGATTTCAATCATTCTCCTCTTGTAAAAGCAATTGCAAGAAATTGCAAAAATATAAGGAGTTTCAATATAGACAATAGTCTCAATATAGAACATTATGTTCACAAAAATCCTTATGAAAATTCTCTTGAAAGTTTATTCGATAATAATATCGATCTTGTTAGTATTTCTTTGAACCATTTTGAAACTGAAGGGAAATATTTGTCAAAATTGCAACCATTAAACATTGAAGAATTTAAAATTGATGATTGTCGTTTGAATTCACTAGGTTATTTCTTGGATTTTTTTAAGAAATTAAAAAATTTGAAAAAATTGGAATTAAGAGCACTATGGAATAAGAGCCCAATTAATTGTTTTTTTTCTAACTTACAATCAGCCAGTGTAGAAAAACAAGTAATAAGTGCATTAAATGAAAGTCAATGTGAAAACATATCTGAATTATTTTTGAGCCTACAAAGTACTGATGTAGTCGAGGAGCTTTCAAATCTTTTTAACAGGCAAAAGATTCTTAAAAAACTAGAAATAAAAGGCAATATCCAATTTGATGAACTTCTCTTAAACAGTTTACCAACAGGTTTTATAGAAATACTAAAAATACATTCATTTGACTCTCCAGTTAATTATGCTTTTAGTAATCTTCAGAAATTAAAGGTTCTTCAATACAATATTGATTGGCTCTCAGATGATTTTATAAAAGAATTAGCTCAATGTCAAAATTTAAAGGAATTGAATTTGCAAGTTTCAAATTATTTATTAACTAATGCTGGTGAAGAATATTTTGGCCATATGAGTAATCTAGAAAATTTTAAGTTTTCTGTTAAAAGTAATAAATTAAAAAAAGAATATAATTTTGAAAATATGATAAAATCACTAAGCAAATGTGAAGCCTTAAAAAAGCTAGATATTTCTGGGTGTTATATTACAGAAACTGTAATAGAAAATCTATGCTTAATACCACAGTTAACTCATTTAAATATTTCAAACACTAGTATTACAGAAAAAGAGTTAAATACCATAGTAAAAAAATCACCACATCTAATAGAAATTAATGCTGAAAGTTGTGAAAATTTATCTATTGCATTTATAGAAGAAATTAATAAAGAAGAAGCCGAAAATAAAAAGAAAAATTTTTTTAAAATATTATATGATTCTTATTATTATTATTATGATTCTGTCGAATATGAAACAATTACTTACCGTGACGCCTGCTTCAGTGACTATGAATTTTCAGATTAACTTTAATTAAATAAACTTTTAAACTTTTATAATAATAAAATTTTTTAACAATTAATACTTAATTTAAAATTAATACAATTAATACTTAGTTTAAAACATTAAATCCGTAATATTTTACTTGATGGATTTTTGTTTATATGAATTTCAATATCTATAATTTATAAATTAAGATATTATTAATTGTCTTTTTTAGTAATTGAATATTCATTAATGATGTATTTTTTAGGTTTAAAGTTTATCTAAATAAAACTTATAATTTTAAAAAAATTTTACCTAACTACTTTAATTGTTTGGGATGCTAAAATGTTTTCTGGAATTTTAAAACATTATTTTAATTTGATTATATCAATAATTTATATAAAACTATATAATTATAGTTGTTATTATTAAAGTAACTTTTTTAGTTTATAATTTTCACTCATAAATAATTATTTTTGTGATTAAAAATTTGCAGCAAAAATCTACAGAATTACATTATATTCTTTATTTTTGTAATATTAAAATTTTTTTTTTTTTAATTTTATTGAAATATTAATTTCTTTTTTATTGATGATCACAAAATTTTTCAAAACAAGCTAAAATGTATAATCTTACTATTATTTATATGTCATTTTAATGTAAAATTAAAAATAAACTTTTTTTTCAATTATTATTTGTACAAATTAATTATTTATAAATAACACTAGTTTAAGACGTTGACTTTGCAAAGGCTGTAAAAATACAAGCAAAAAAATATGTATTAGCCTGATGGAAGCATGCAATTTTTGAGAACTTTAAATTTAAACCTATTTTAAATTCAAAAATTGTTATTTTTAGCAAAATTTTAAAAATGGGCATTTAGTTTATTTTCTATAACAAAAAGGGAATCCATGATAAAAATTCGAAATTTACGAGGCTTAAAAGGTAAATAAATGACCCTAAAAAAACAATTTCTTTTTTTAACTTTCAAATATTACTGCGATTTGAGCAAAGTAGTTTTATATTATGTAGTTATTACATCACGTCATCCAAAAATCCCATTTTATAAATGCGAATTCAAATTTTATATATTTAGCATTATTAGATAGAGTATAAATATCATTAATATGTAAAAAATGGAATGATTTAATTTAAAATTCATGGTGTGATCTAAACACACTTTATTTAGATGTTATTTTTTTGTCTTCTACAAATATCGTTAAGAATTTTTCAAGAACATATTGACACTGTCTAAGAACATTGAAAATAATTAATATGAGATGTAATTCAATAAAAATTTTTGAAATAATGCAATTATCTGAAAATTATTGTAAAAATATAAAATATTTTGAATTAACTAAATGTAATAAGCCATTTGTTGATATTAATCTTGGTTATATATACTTCACAGTAATTTAAATTTTCAAAGTATTACCTTAGAATATAATAGTTTATATAAATGTTTATGTAAAATACAATCAGAAAAATTAAAGGAAATAAGGAATTTATTATTAAAGACTGTGCATTTGAAACATTCAATAATTTACTTGATATTTTTAATTAATTAAATCAAAACATATTTATTTTAATTTATTTATTGATCCTTCTTTTTACAACTTTTTTTTGTATAATAATTAGGCGACTAGTTTCAGGAATAAATTCCCATTACTTGACTGTGTTTCTCAATTAAAAAATGTACAAACATTTATTGCATTTGTTATTAATTAAATTTAGAAAATATTAAAAAAATTTGATTAATAATTTAATTTTGGCATTAAATGGTAATAATTTTGAAAGTATTACTGACTTATTCTAAGACAATTAATGTGAAAATATTAATGAACATTGAACTTTTAAAATTACTATTGAAGCAAAGAAAACTTCAAAAAACTTGGATTAAAATCTTATGTAAGAATTGATGAAATTTTTTTTAATAATTTACCAACAAAATACTTAGAAACTTTAAAAATAAAATTAAATGATAATTTATCTAGCTATTCGTTTTGTCGGTTCCAAAATTTAAAAGTATTTGCATGTGAAATGATATTCAAAGACGAATTTATAAATAGTTTGACAGAATTTGTAAATTTAGTTAAACTAAAATGAATTATAGAAAAATATTTCATTACTGATATTGGAAAAATCTATTTTAAATAAATTTATTTAACAATTTTTATAAATTATATTAATAACAATATTTATAACTTAAGTTATATAATTAATTATTTTTTATTTATTTATAAAATATTTAATAAAAATCTATATTATTGTTTTTTACTTTAAATTTACGCGCTTTCAATTTCTCAGCCAATCACGCATCCTCAAATAATTGACACAACACTCATTACAAGATTGTTATTGTATGAAAAACAACAGATAAAACGCGTTTTTTATTGCGAAAAAAGATTAATTTTAAATAGCTGCTAATATAAACTATACATACAGGTAATAAAAATAAATTAAATTATTATTTTAATTTTGAATTTGTTATATGTTCGTATAATATCAAGATGTGACTTTAAGCAGATGCTAACTTTTAACCTCCAATATTCCATAGAGAGTAATCAATCAGTTATATAATTTCTTCATTTTTCTGCTAGATTATTTTATTATTTTTACAGAAATAGGCAATTTTATGCATCAAACAGAAATTAAATTTTTGTGTTCTATTTTTTTTCTTTTTCTTATAATATCTTCATTAAAATATTTTTTTTTCATGCTTAAACTCCAAATCATTATTATCAGTATATTTTTAAGCATAAGCAGATTAAAATTGAAAATTTTATAACTAATGAAAAATCAAATTTATTTTATTTACAGGATACCTGCCAAAAATATTATTGTACCTTTTTAAAACACCAGTACCATGAGTTCAATAAAAGGTTTATCAGGTATATGTATTAGCATAACTCTTTTATATTTTTTGGCTAACTTTACATGAATTAAATGATTAAATCAAAATATTCTTTAGATTCCAAGTTATTAAAGGTGAATGATATCGAAATTTCTGATTCAATTGCTGAAAATATAACCATCTCAAGCTTAAATCATGACTGTTTAAGAAACATTTTTGAATATTTGTCTGTACCAGAAAGATACATTGTAAGTTTTGTTTGTAAAAGTTGGAATAGCCTTATCGACAACTCTTGGAACGATGTCAAAAATTTAAACATCAACAAAAAGCTTCGGAACGAATACTCAAAAATTAATTTTTCTTGTCCAAAAAAAATTACCAACTTTGTCATTCAAATTTTAAAAAATTGTGGAACCTGTTTGACTACTGTAAAAATAAGAAATTCAAAAGAGTTTGACATGCTTATAATATTAAAAGAAATTGTAAAAAATTGCAAAAATATTATTAGTTTTGATTTTGATAGGGGCTATGTGGAGACGTATAGTTTTCATTCTGATGACAGCGGCTTCGATGATGTCATTGAGCAAATATTTATAAATAACGTTAAAATTCAAAAGGTGTCTTTAAAAAGTTTAAATATAATTGGAAAATGTTTATCAAAATTAGAAGCACATAATATTGATAAACTTGAATTAAATCACTGTAAATTCAAATCTTTTAATTTTTTGTCTGCTTTCATGTCCCAATTAAAAAATCTAAAATTCTTAAAACTTTTTGCATTTTTTGACACAAAATTGATTGAAGTTGCTTTAAAAGAATTAAACATCAGTAATTGTCAGAGTTTAATTCATCTAGAGGTAATTAGCTGCAGTGGTTTTAAAAAGGATGACTATTCAACTTTACTTTCCAAGCAAAAAAATCTAAAAATATTAAATACAGGTGCAATTGATATGGGTGTAATACCTAAAGATTCTCTTGAGAAAATAAATATTGATATCAGAGAATATACTATTAAATTTCTTTGCTTTCACAAGTTTCAAAACCTGAAGATAGTTCATTGTAAAGTTCAAAAATTTACTGATATAATTGTAAAACAGTTAACTAAATGTAAACAATTAAAAAAATTGAGCTTTAGCATTGAGAAATATTCACTAACAGAAGATGGTGAAGGCTATTTTAAAAGATTTCAAGGCCTTGAGGATCTCAAAATTTATATAGATCTATATGACCCTATTGATGGTAATGATGATATTATAAGGGGTCAAAATATTGATAATTTGTTAATGAATATAAGTAAATGTAAGAGTTTAAAAAAACTCGATATCTCTGAATGTATATTTACCAAAAAAGGATTAAAAACCTTGGGTTCATTACCAAGTTTAACAGATTTAGATGTTACTTGTACCTCAACTTCAAATAGCGGATTAATTTCTTTAATTAAAAATTCATCAAAACTTGAAAAACTTGATGTAACTTCGTGCGGAGGCGTTACTAACAAATTTTTAGAAAAAGCAAATGAAATTAAATCTAAACGAAATGATATAAAACAATTAATAGTTAATACTACATGTTCATCATTTATCAACGTAGAAAGATCAAAAGACATTTATCCGATGATATTATTAACAGCTGAAGACAAGTATCGTCGTTTACTTGAAGATTATGAATAGGGTGTTGTTGGATATATAAAAGCATTTAAAAAAATTTTTGAACAACATATAAAAAATAGTTTGAAATTACTGGTTCAAGATTAAAAAAATGTATATTTATAGAATATTAATATTATTTTGGTAGAACAATATTTATAATATAATTCTTCACATGCTTAAAAATCTTTTAATTGTTTAAATATTTATTACAACAAAATATATATAATTAGGTTTTATAATTTTTTAATATTAATATAGGATTAAATTTAAAAATTAATTATTTTTTATTATACATGGTTTAATGAACAGTTTTTGTGAAAATTCAAACCTTAAGTAATCATAAATATTTTAATTGCATGTAATAAATTTTTAATAAAATTATTATTTCTAATCATTAACTGAAAACTGAAATAAGCAAATAAATAATTTACTTTCAAAATTGACAATCTTTATTTTTATAATCTGCAAATATTTTAAATTTTAGTTGTGATTTTATGTGATATTTTTATTAATTTAACCAATAAATTGGTTAATTTTCAAATAATAGGAACGTAACATTGTTTCGCCATAGTGTATTAGGTTGGCTTGCCAGTAGACTCTTAATACACCTTATCTAGACACCATTTAATTATTTAAAAAATAAAAAATATTAAAAATATAAAATTATTTTTTTGAAATTTTGTGTAAGTACTTGCCTTGCATATGTTTTCAAAACGACTAAAAATGCTTGCTTTTGTACACCGTTAGAAAGGAGAAGATTTATTTTCTATTAATTTTATAAAATTACATTCACAGTTTTATTAAGTTTTACATTTGCCAACCGTTTTCATTGATTTAGAGTTTATACTTGATTTTTCGCTAACTTATGAAATAAAAATAAAAATTCTAAGCTTGAACTCCGGAAAAGAAAGTATCAAAGATTATTTGTAAAAAAAAATTGAATTTTCAATAATATTTAAAGGTCGAAAATACGTTGCATTATCTAGAAAATCTAGATGTCATTGAATGTAACCACCGTGTATAAATTAATTAAATTAACAAATAATAAAAGCAACGTATTACAAGTTAAATTATTATAATGTACCTACATCTATTATGTATATGGGTGATTTTCACAGAAATTGTATACATAGTGTATTAAAAAAATTTTGTGGGGCATTATGTTAAAAATGTTGCGACCGTTTACTGTCTTTTTGCAATATGCCAAAATTTCCACATTAATATTTTGCTTAAGATTTGAACTTAAATTTTTCTGTAGGACGCATGTGACGTATTTAGGTCCCAAAAATATATTTTTTTCCTCAAGATAAATTATCATGCAGCCTTTTAGCTAATCGTATAGACATATATCTGTCCCACGATTTCAGTTTCTTATTAAATTTTTTTTTTTTTAATTTCATTCCATAGCTTCCTACCTTTTATGGGTGCTATTGAAAGCACTGATGTAATTTTTTCTTACTTAACTGCTTATATATGATCCATGTAAAACTAAAAATTTTAAATATGAAAGCTTTAACTATGAAAATTAAAAGTATTAAATGATGGTTTCAATACAGAGTTATTTCAACAATCCACACAAATTTCAATTTGTTTTTTTTTTTTTTTTTTTTTTTTTTTTTTTTATTATAATAACATGACTTTAAGAATAACACGTAGAATTTATTTTCACATTTGTAGCAGTATTACTGAAATTTTTAGGTATTTGGACCTTTATAAACATAAAAATGCAAAAGAATTTAAAAAAAAATGACAATTAGTGTTGTGCCGTAAACAATAAAAAAATATACAGTTCCTGTAAAAAGCATCCATATAAATGTATAATAAATAAAGGATTTGTTGTAAAAGATAACAAATAAAAAATTGCGTGAACTTGGATATTTTTTATGTAAAATCCGATTTTATCACCTGTTTTTAGTACTTATTTTAAAAGTTTTAATGTTTAGGTGAGTTTTTGTAAAACTTAAAATTAGTATATTTACGGCTCGTGTTCAGAAAAGTAAAGAATGGCTCAAATTTGTGACATTCTTTATGAACAAGGGCCGTATAAAATTTTTCTGCGACAGTAGCGAGAAATTTCGATTTTCTTGGCCGCGCAGCGACCAAGAAATTGTGCTTCCGTGGCTACTGTACAGAAAAAATTATATAATAAAATTTTCTTAAAATTAAAGATTAAAATTATTACGTTATATCTACAATTTTTATTGACTATTTGTTTTATCTTAGATAAAAAAATTTTGTTATTATTAAAATTTAATTTTGTGGGTTTCAGTTTAGATTCGCTAGTTAAAAAATAAAATTCTTTAAAGTCTTTAAAAATTTTTAAGACGTTTTCATTCTTTATGTGCATAAAATTTCTTTTAATTTTCATATTATTTAGATACGTCACAGTTAACTGATAAAAAAAACTGTAAATATTAAAGGTAGATAACATTATGAATTTATACTAATTTTAAACAAATTTGATTGTATGTATGTATAGAATAATAATATATAATATATCTCGACTTATGACACATGTATTTTATTTTAGTTAAATATATTTTACAAGAAAATGCGTCTAAGGCTTCCAATTCCACATAAAGCATTTTGCAGAAAAAAACCCATAGAAAATTGTGCTGAATCAAAGTTAGGATTAGCAAAATGTTTATCTACTTTGGACCTTACAGCACTTGGAATTGGTTCGACCTTAGGCGTCGGAGCCTACGTAGTAGCTGGAATGGTTGCTAAAGAAAATGCTGGACCTGCAGTTATTATTTCTTTTGCTATCGCTGCTGTTGATTCTATGATAGCAGGTATAGTAAAAATATAATTTAAGGGACCAAAGGTCACGAATATAGAGAATCATGCCATTTTTTTTGCGCCATTGATTCCAATAAGAAACCATGCGTTCAAAATTATTGAGGATGAATTTATTTTAAAGCTAAGAATCCATAAAAATGCGTGATTACAAATATTTCTAAATTATTAGCTGAAAACACTTTTTTTAACAAATTATTATCTCTGTGTTTGTATGATGGGCTAAGTTTTTTGTGGTTGCTCTATAATAAGTATATGTAGGAAAAAACGCCAAAATTAGGCTGATAAATGCCCATCAGTGGCATTCGGAGAAAGTTTACGGGGTCGAGATCTAAATATATTCTAATTCAGTGCCCTTAAATGTATGACCTTTCATTTACAGGACAATTAGAGACGTTTTTTATGCAATATTTCAAAAAAAAAATACGGTTTTTCAGGTATTAGAGCTAATTTTTCGGGGTCGCGGGCTAAATATTCTTATTAAGTGACCTCAAAAACATATTGGTCTCTCAAAAAAGAACCATTGTGATAGGTCAAATGTCGATTTTTGATTTTTTTGGATATTAGCACGTTTTGTGACCCCAGGAAGCTAAAAAACCGGGAAAGTATGTATGAGTTTTAGAAAGTTTGTTTATAGTCATTTTTTGGATCTGATACCGAATTTTTTTTTTTTAATTTTTTCTCAAAATTAAAAAAACAAAAAAATTAAAAAACCTGCAATATTTTTTTTTTTTTGGGTGTAATACCTAATTTAATTCCATGAAAGTACTAATATCTGAAAATATTGCGACCGGCGATATTTCACAACCGTTATGAAATTAAGACCTAATTTTTTTTTCAAAAATTTTTTCACCAAAAAAGCTCTAGGTACTTTTTTTTTTTTTAATTTGAATGTAATACCTCATTTATTTCCATGAAAGTACTTATATTTGAAAGTATAGTTTTTACTCTAAATCTCGAATCTGATACTTAATTTTAAAAAAATTTTTTTCCTAAATTTTTTTTCACAAAAAAATACAAAAAACACCAATTTTTTTTTTCTTTTTGGACGTAGTACCTAATTAATTTCTATGAGAGTACTAGTTTTAGACAGTTCGTTTATAGTAATTTTTTGGATCTGATACCGAATTTCACCAAAATTTATTTCTCAAAATTAAAAAAGTTTTTTTAAACTGCAATATTTTTTTTTTTGTAATACTTCATTTAATTTCATAAAAGTACTATCTTGAATAATTATTATCCAATGAATTACGTTAGATTTTGTTTGAAAAAAATAGATGAGAAAAATAGTTAAATTCAAGTTCTTTTAAAAGTTAATAGAAATGAGTGTATGATTGCATGGTTGTAATCAGTGATATCTGTGGCATATTGAAGTATTCAGCTCATTGTTTGAGGAACTTTAGTGCCAGCTGTTGGCAGGGTATTTTTGTTTTTTGGCGTCAAATAAGCAAAAAAATAGTTTTATAAATTTAAATATATTAAAATTTTTAAAAATATTTTTAATAACGCAATTATACCAATTTACAGCTTTCAAGTAAATCCATCCACTTCAATTTGGTTGTCTGGCTTCTTAGAACCAATGGCGCAAAAAATTGCTATGATTCTCTATAATCAAAAAGTGACCTTTGGTCCCTTAATAAAATATCATTTTACGATAAAAATTAAACTAGTAAGTCATTATAAATAATGAATAGTCTGAGTGAAGATATGCAGAATATGCAACTATGCATATTATTTATTTTTTTCATATTTTTTAATTTTTAATGCATTGATCATTTTTTTACACTGTATTATAATTAAATCAATTTTATTTTGTATTTTAGCTATTGGTTGAATTTTACTATTTTTGGTTGAATATTCAACCAAATGGTTGAAAATTACTATACTTTTGGTTGAATTTCCAAACAATTGGTTGAATATAAACAAATGCAATTCTACCGTGCAGTATTTATATATTATATGGGGGGGGGGGGTCCGTGCTGCACAGCTCTGATAATAACGAGGATTAGTTACTGATTCCAGAAAATATATGCTAACGCATGCTTCACCCAGACTAATAATAATTTTTATTTGTCCTAATTTCATGAAAATATGCGAAATTATACAAAAACAGTTGTGCAAAGACTTTCCTAAACTAATAGTATTATAAAAAAATTATTTAAATTGAATATAATTTAATTTTTTTTTACAGGTTTATGCTACGCAGAATTTGGTACACGAGTATCGAAAGCTGGTTCAGTGTATGTTTATATTTACGTGGCCGTAGGAGAATTCATAGCTTTTTTTATAGGTTGGACATTGATTTTAAAATATGCCATAGGAGCTGCTAGGGTTATTAAAGTGTTGAGTAGAAATATTGACGATCATCTCTTCAGTAATTATATTGAAGATAAACTTTCCACATTTATGCCAATACATAGTGAATTTCTAGGGGATAATCTAGAAGATTATCCTGACTTTTTAGCTTTATTCATTACTCTCGTTTCTTCAGGTATTTGCTTTCATTTTATTTAAATAATATCATTATTTAACCCCTAAAGCTTTAGTGCAGGTCTAATGAAATACTAAAATTTGTTATACTATACACAGTAAAATACCCTGCCAACTAGCTGGCACTAAGGTTCCTCAAACAATGAGCTTAATACTTTAATATGCCACAAATATCACCGATTACAAGCATGCAATCATACATACATTTCTATTAACTTTTAAAAGATATTTTTATCGATCAAAAATTTTGGAACAAATTTTCAAAAAATTAATTAACAGATTCGAGATATCAAGTAAAAACCATATTTTAAATATAAGTACTTTCATGGAACTAAATGAAGTATTACACCACAAAAAAAAAAAAAAAAAAAAAAAAAAAAAAAAAAAAAAAAAAATATTGCAGTGTTTTTAATATTTTTGTCTTTTTAATTTTCAGAAAAATATTTTGAAAAAATTCGAAATCAGATCCAAAAAATTACTATCAACAAACTTTCTAAAACTAGTACTCTCATAGAAATAAATTATGTACTACGTCCAAAGAGAAATAAAATTTGGTGTTTTTTGTATTTTTTAGTGACGAAAATTTTAGAAAAAAAATTTTCAAAAAATTAATTATCAGATTAGAGAAATCGAGTAAAAATCGTACTTTCAAATATAAGTACTTTCATGGAAATAAATGAGGCATTACCTCCAAATAAAAAGAAAAAAAAAGTAGTTTGAGCTTTTTTATGAAAAAATTTTTGAAAAACAAATTAGGTCTTAATTCTATCATGGTTGTGAAATTTCACCGGTTACACACACACACACAAATTTATGTAAAAAGTAGAGACAAAAGTAGAAATATTTCAAAAAGTAATTTTTTTTTCAGCCATTCTAGCAGTTGGAACAGGGGAATCTTCAGTAGCTAATAATATTTTTACTGTAGCAAATATAGGAATTCTGCTCTTTGTGGTGGTTGTTGGACTTTTTAAAGGTATAAATATTTTGATTTCAGACACTGGCCGGTAAATACTTACGGATTTCATTAAAGAATGTTTGTAGGGTTATATATAGAGAAAGAACCTTATTTATAGAGCTATTTCATTTTTTTAAAACATTTATAACATTTAACGTTTCAATATTCAACATTTTGCCTAGTTATAAAGGTTAAAATGAAGTTGTTTTTGCAACTAAACTAATAATATCAGAGATTAGTAATCTCTGCCAAAAGCTAACTATTTTAGATTTTACATATATTTTTATACCAATCATTTTTGAGATAATTTAGATTAAATTATAAAAATTAAATATATCGATGAATTTTTATTATACAATTGTAACTGACAGTTGATTTCAATAATTGGAGACTCACACCGCAGTGCATTGAAGATGACTGCAAAAAAGGAACTGGAGGCTTTATGCCATTTGGTATAGCCGGAGTTTTAAAAGGCGCAGCTCTATGTTTTTATGCTTTTATTGGATTTGACTGTATTGCATCAACTGCAGAAGAAGCAAGAAATCCCCAAAGAAGCATTCCGGTTACTATTGTAGCATCCCTAACTGTTGTATTTTTGGTTTATTCTGGAGTATCATTGGTTCTGACAACAGTTATGCCTTATTACGATATAAATATGGCAAATCCATTCTTAAAAATGTTTGAAACTATCGGTTGGGGCTGGGGAGGAAAAACCGTTTTAGGTGGAATAATTTTTGCATTATTCGCTAGGTACCTAAACAAAAAAACTATATATTAAAAATAATCCGACCTCAAAAAATTATAATTACTTTGAAAATTATTTTCAGTGCATTCGGTGCATTATTTTCTTTGCCACGAATTATTTACGCCATGGCATCTGATGGTTTGATTTTCAAATGGTTGGGTCAGGTACACCCTCGTTTTCAAACTCCTTTATACGGAACTATTTGTGCAGGAATTTTAACTGGTAATAGGAAATAAAATATTTTTGTTCATATTTTATATTAAAATATTCCTTTTAATTTATATATTTTTTAAATTTAGGATTTTTAACAAGTTTTTTCAAGTTTACAAGTCTTATGGATATGATGAGTATGAGTACTTTGTCAGCATATTCTATTGTAGCATCGTGTGTACTAATACTAAGGTAAATTTACTTATATGTACACAGTAATTAAAGTAATTTTACTACACTTGTAACTACCAATATAACTACCAATTAGTAAAATCACTACAATTTATAGTAGTATTTTTGTAGTAATATTACTAAATTGCAGTAAAAATACTGGACTGTAGCATTAATATTGTGTACATATTTTTAAGAAGATGTCATGTGATTGAAAAATGCCAAATATTTCAAACTTTAACCAATATAACTATGAAATTAAAAATCTATATATCTATAGAAATGGTATTCCAACGTTTTAGAGCCAAATTCAGGTTTTCAGAAATATTAGAAAAAGTTTGAAGTTATTTGAAGTTTTCAATTTCATGATTTTTTTCGATTTAAATATTTTTTTAATTTAAGATACGAAGAAAGCAAATCTTCTAAAAAAAGAGGAAATATAGAAGAGTTGAATCTAAGAAATTTTTTATTGCAACTTGTTAATTCAAAAAAACTTACCAACTCCACAAAACTTACTTCTCGACTTGTCCAAGCATTGGTATTTTTATTTTGTAAGTAATTTACAATTATTTAAATAATTAACAAAAATTAAATTAAGAAACAATAAGGGTTTTGGGGAAAACTGAGGGAGTCTATTCAACTATTTCAACTTTCAGAAATTGTTTTTGTATTTTTTATGTCTTCCTAGCCTTGATGATTCAAAAAATTTTGTATTAACAGACATTACTAATATTTAAAATTCTAGGTATCAGCAGTTTGACGTTAACATTTTTAATTGATGCTTACACCAGTGAAACCAGTAAACAAATAGAAGGAAATCCTTTATTTCTTGTATTGGCCACTATTTTAGTTTGTGTAATAATTTTAACTTTGTTATTCATATACTTGCAGCCTATTTGTGATAAACAGCTGACATTTGCAGTAAGTATGAGTATTAGTGTGGTTCTTTTTTTTTCGAAGTATCCGGAATTCTTTACGCGCCGGCAGAACTCGAAAATGTAAGAAAAAAAAAATAAGTTTCTCGTTGGATTTAGACCAGAACATCGATTTTTGAGCCTATACTAGCTCTTCCCACGTAAAAAGATTAAGCTTAGCTTAATAGGCTTACTCATAAGCTTAATTCACCCAAAAAAGCTTAACAATTTATTCAATTTTTCGATTAATTTTCTATTTGTTATTTATATTATTAAAAAAAAAGTTAAGAGAAAATGCTTGGAAAATCTAGTTTTTATCTATTTTATTTTAATTACTTAGTTTTTATAATTATTTAAAAATTTAGTTTTTATCTACAAATCAATATTGAATTTTTTTTAAACATGACTCTGTTTCATCTTAATTTACCTACCCTTCATTCCCTCTGGATAACATAAAAATAGTAATATCCAGAAATTTATATAACTAAAAAATGAAAGAAATATGCAATTAGGTAAATTTAACAGCAGGTAATCCAATTTTTTTTTCTCAAATAACCCTTTAAAAAAAAAGGGAGGGGAACAAAATTTAAGCTTTCCTACAGTCTTTTTTATCTGATTTAATTGTTTGCTTGAAATTCCAAGCATTTGCTTGAATATTTAAGCAGCTTGCTTGAAATTTCAAGCAGATATAATTATTGTTTGAATATTCAAGCATTTGTTTGAAAATTAAAGCAAATTACTTGAAATTTCAAGTGACTCAAGCAAACTGCTTGAATTTTCAAGCAAAGCAGCCTAGCCGTGTACATTTTCAAGTTTTGCCGGCACGATAAGGATCCCGGATACTTTGAAAAAAAAGATCCACTCTAATGAATATATTTGGGTATATCCAGCTGGAAGGCGCTCCTCTTGCAGAATCACATTCGTCGATTGAACCCAAATTTACAAATGTTTTTTTTATATAAAAATGCCTACATTAGGCCCATTTGAAGTCTTTTGGTAAGTATTCAGGTTGGGTAATTTTTTTAGTAATTAATGCATAAAACCGACAAGAAGTACAAAAAAAAATATTTTCAAAAAGAGTCCCTATGTAAAATTTCCCGCTAAATTCGATTTATTGGTCGGTTTTAGCCTACAAGGCCTCAGGGCTCCAGAAAATGAAGATTTTTACCGCCAATGCAGTAATTTGAATTTCTAAAAAGTCTATTCGTCAAAAACCTTCTAACTAAAACCAGACAACCTTGAAAGCATATGTTTTAAGTTGGTGAAACTTTTGGCTGGATATATTAATATAGCAAAAAGTTATATTAAATGATTAAATGATGATTTTTCAAAATTTCATTTTCTAATTTTAGCCAATAAAAAGTTCTCATTAGAAAATTTAGAAAATAATGAAAAGGAATCATATTTTTTCGATGAAATATGGCCAAGATATCGTAAAATTAAAAATTTGCTATTTTTACTATTTTTATCCTATTTTGAAAATTATCGTAAAATCTATGAAAAATTGTAAAAATGCGTACATATACAACAGCATCTACAAAATTTGTATTCAATCGGCGTAGGTCATTCTAAAAGAGGGACACCTTCTAGCTGGATATACCCAATTATATTAGACTGGTAGTAAAAAAAAAATTTACTTGGATTACCGCATGAAACTAGTGTTCAATTATAGAAAAAATACTATTCCCAATATTTTAGATTTTTAAAATGCTTCTAAAACTTCAAAAGCAAATCGGAGCTGTGAAACGGCGATTTTTATAACCTTAGTCCGCCTTGAATTAAAAATAAGTAAAAAATTTACATAAAATATAACAATCAACATTAAAAACTATTTTATAATTGAAATAAATATTTAAAATATCTATTTTAACAACTATTTTAAAAAATCGAATTTTTAAAACGAAGGATAGATTGATTAATTTGAGATAATATGTTTATTATTTTTTCAGTTCAAGCCGGACCTAAAGTTATAAAAGTCGCCGTTACACAGCTCCAATTTTCTTTCGGAGTGTGGAAGGGCCAGACTCAATTTTTCTGATAAATGACTACTAATTAACCCGGTAATCGAAAATCCAAATGATTTTTGTTTTAACTGCCAGGCATTATACTTATATATACTAGGGGGCTCAGCCTGTGCGGTCCGCGCGCCAACCCCCGTAAAGGGTAAAAAGTAATGTTATGACCATTGTCCATTGATCGGTGTTTAAATTATTATACAATAGAATAATATACAAATTTTCCTTATGATTTAAAAATTTTTTTGAATTTTGAATATTTTTAATAAAAGTGAAATATATTTAAGTAATTTTTTTTTATTTCAATTTATATTATAAAATGTATAAGGATGTAACTTTAAATATCTTAATGAAGCCTGAAGGAGAAGAATAAATTACGAAGAGTTAATCAAATAAATCAAACACCGAGATTACAAATCGTCATATAATATAGTGATGTGGTACCCAAGGGGTGCGTGTTGGTAATGTAATATCCCAAATGTAACGTGTTGGTGGCAGCGGCGGCAGCGTTTAGAATTTTATAATAAAGCAGAGATATTTATAAGTAATTGTTTTTGATAAATTTTAATATTTAAGTTAAAAAATTTAATTATTAGGTTCCATGCGTGCCATTTTTACCAGCGCTTAGTATTCTAATTAATTTTTATTTGATGACGACTTTCAAAAAATCTACATACATAGGTTTTCTGATTTGGATGGGTATTGGTAAGTTTAAAACGACTTTTAATTTATAGTTTTTCTTAGTTAATAGTTTTGGGGATTTAAATCATAGTAACTTTTTTGAAATATAAATAATTAATGTTTTTTTTTTAGGTTCAGCTGTTTACTTACTGTATGGGATACAAAACAGTACTTTAAACCAACATAATCCTGCGAATTCAATAAAAATGAGTGACATCCATAATAAGAGTCAAGAGTCAAACTCAAATGGTGCAAGTAATTTTTATACCACAAATAATTTTCCTAATACTTCAAATATTGCATTATGATAAAATTATTAGTCGTAATTTTTATTTTTACATTAAAATAAGAGACAAAGAAGAAGGTGAATGTAATAACCAATTATGATATCATGATCCCATAATTATTTTATTGAAATTTTAAAGATGTAATTATATCGTTTATTTTAATAAGTTGTAATCAGAATTTCATATAATTTTAAAATTTTTCCTTATAATTTTTAGATTTACTGACTTCTTTGTAATATTTCAACAAAACTTCACTCGTAATTTCTGTTCGTTAAATAGCACATTCTTCATTCTTGAAACTAGTAAAACAAATATCATTTTTACAATGATTTAAAATCTGTTCTTTGATGTATCTTACATGAGGAAAATTTTTTCCTTCTGGGTTTCTTACTTTTGTATTCTGAAGTAAGATCATTAAGGGATGAGAATTGATTTTCATCTTTTACTTCTTCAATGTAGTTCAAAATAAATTACTGTTATTGTAGGCAGTTTCACATTAAGAGGATACGGAGGTAAACTAGTCATTTTAAAAAATGAGTTATAATATTTCTTGCGATACCAGCTTATTTTGAAATATTTCTGGTTACTAATTCTTTATTTTAATTTATTTGCATATAAAATATTAAAATTTTGCACGAAAAGAATACGGTACGTGGCATAATTTGAAAAAAATGCAAATTTTCATTATTTTTTCTCAATTATGCCCTAAAATGGGCATATATATTGAAATAGCATTTGTTAAATACCCTTTTCCAACAATGTTCATGAAAATCCTATTATTTTTTCATGATCTGTAGCAATTTGAGTAAAAAAAAAAATTGCCCAATTCAATTTTTGGAAGTTTGTATGTATTTTTAAAGGAGCCCTACCGCCACAGTTTCTATCGCACTCTCAATAACGAAAATTTTCCATTTTTTTTGCATACTATCACTTTAGGCAGAGTTATTCTAAAAATAGTCAAGCAATTCATTAAAAATCCATCAAGAATTAGTTTTTGCCCATTTTCTTGTTCAAGCTGAAGCAAGAAATTGGAAAAAATGGCATGTTCTTACTTACTTCTTTGCAATAGTAACGAAAACAAAAAAAAAATTTAAGATCTCATTACATCACTTTTCATCGACTTTTTCGTCGTATTTGACTCCATTATTAATAGTAAATACATTAACATGTTCATTATTTATCAACATAGAAAGATGAAAAGAGATTTATCCGATGATATTATTAACAACTGAAGACAAGTATCGCCATTTACATGAAGATTCTGAGTAGGATGTTGTTGGATATATAAAAGCATTTTAAAAAATTTTTGAAAAACATAAAAAATAGTTTAAAATCACTGTTTCAAGTTTAAAAAAATGTTTATTTATAGAATATTAATATTATTTTGGTAGAGCAATATTTATAATATAATTCTTCACATGCTTAAAAATCTTTTAATTGTTTAAATATTTATTACAACAAAATATATATAATTAGGCTTTATAATTTTTTAATATTAATATAGGATTAAATTTAAAAATTAATTATTTTTTATTATACATAGCTTTATTTTTTGAAAATTCAAACCTAAGTAATCATAAATATTTTAATTGCATATAATAAGTTTTTAATAAAATCATTAACTGTAAACTGAAATATAGCAATAAATAATTTTATTTTCAAAATTGACAAGATTTATTTCACAATCTGCATAAATACTTTATATTTTATTTGTAATTTTTGTTTCAAGCATTAACAGGATTTGGGACATTTATTGTCAACTTTTTTCATTGATTTTGAGTTTATACTTTATTTTTCGCTAACTTTATGAAATAAAAGTAAAAATTCTAAGCTTGAGCTCCAAAAAAGAAAGTATCAAAGATTATTTGAAAAAAAAAATTGAATTTTCAATAATATTTAAAGGGTCAAAATAAGTTGCATTCCCTAGAAAACCTAAATATCGCTAAATGCAGCCTCCGTGTATAAATTAATTGAATTAGCAAATAATAAAAGGAATGTATTACAAATTAAATGATTATAATGTACCTTATCTATTATGTATATGGGTGCTTTTCACAGGAATGGTATACATAGTGCCCCCCTCCCCCACGTAAATCCGCAACGAAAGCTCTTTTGCACTTTTTTTTTAAGTTGATAAATAATATTTTTTAAAGCCACAACCTACTACTGCGAATATTTAACTAATGTCAAAAAACGCTGCCAAGTAATTGGCACTATGGTTCCTCATTAGCAATAGCAAAATGTTCTTAATGGTCTATTTTACCTAACAAAGTATAATGTCATAAGAAAAACTAAGAATGATATTTGAATGATATTTGAACTTATCCTTGATACTGTTAGTTTAACATATCATAGAAAAAATGTCCAAAAAGAAAAAAATTAATGGTGTTCTTTTAATTTTTTTATGTAAAAAATTTTAAAAAAAATTACGTATATCAGATAGAGAAATCCTTTACAAATGATAATTCTAGATATTCATACTTTCATAAAAAGAAATTAAGTACTAAGTCCTAAAAAAAAAAAAATAATTGTTTTTTTCTAATTTTTTTATGTAAAAAATTTAAAAAAAAAAATTGTTTGAAAAAATAGGTATCGGATTGGAGATAACGAGTAAAAACGATAATTCTAGATATTAGTACTTTCATGGAAAAAAATGAGGTACTACGTCCAAAAAGAAAAAAAATGATGGTATTTTTTAAATTAATTTATGTAAAAGATTTCGAAAAATAAAATTTCGAAAAATTACGTATCAGATGGAGAAATCCTTTACAAACGATAATTCTAGATACTCGTACTTTCATAGGAAAAAATTAATTATTACGTCCTAAAATAAAAAAAATTTTGGCCTTTTTTGTATTTTTTGGCGACCAAAATTTTGAAAAAAAAAATTTTGAAAAAATTCAGTATCAGGTCCAAAAAATTACTATAAATGATATTTCTAAAACTAGTACTCCCATAGAAATAAATTAAGTACTGCGTCCAAAAAGAAAAAAAATCGGTATTTTTTGAATTTTTTGGTGAAAAAAATTTTGAGAAAAAAATTTTCAAAAAATTAGTCATCAGATTCGAGATATCGAGTAAAAATCGTACTTTCAAATATAAGTACTTTCGTGGAAATAAATGAGGAATTACATCCAAATTAAAAAAAAAAAGTAAAAGTAAAAGTAAAAAGTTTTAGATTTTTTGATAAAAATTTCACCAGTTACATACACACACACACACACACACACACACACACAGACTTTTTTTAAAAACCGGTTTTTTAGCTTCCTGAGGTCCCAAAACGTGCTTATATGCCAAAAAATCAAAAATCAAAATATCACAATGGTTCCTCTATGAGGAACCAAAATACTTTACAAAAATTTGCTTTTTAAATTAAATGTTTAATTATAATTGAATATTTAAATAATTAAATGTATAGGGTTTTAAAGATATTTAATATTTTTAAATGTTGTTATACGAGCCTTGTCCATAAATAACCCGGGCGAGAAACGTTTCACGCAAATCGAACGTACTTAACCGTATTTTTCATTTTGCTCATTTATTTTTTGTAAGAAGTTTTTTTTAACAAAACTAAAAATATAACTTTAATCGTCACTATTTGTTTTATCTATATGCATAATATAAAAAGACATTTGAACAATTAGTTTTTGAAAAAATTGATTTTATTTCAAAGTAATCGATACTTTAATTTTTCGTAATTTTTCTCAAAAACTAATTGTTCAAATGTCTTTATATTATGCATATAGATAAAACAAATAGTGACGATTAAAGTTATATTTTTAGTTTTGTTAAAAAAAACTTCTTACAAAAAATAAATGAGCAAAATGAAAAATACGGTTAAGTACGTTCGATTTGCGTGAAACGTTTCTCGACCGGGAAGGAATTACCCAAATCACAGTTTACGTGCGATTTGGGCCATTTTTTACTTTTCTGGACTCGAGCCGTAAATATACAATTATTGTATGGTTAATTAATAAATGTATTCATTTTTATTTTCTTTATGCATGTATTTATAATTTATCAAAAAATTGTTAAATAAATATATTTAGCAATTTTTATAACTTAAATTAATAACTTATATTATAATTAATTATTTTTTATTTATTTATAAAATATTTAATAAAAATCTATATTATTGTTTTTTACTTTAAATTTACGCGCTTTCAATAGTGCTATTGACGGACGTGTGTCCGTATATCCGGTTTGCACGCATCCTCAAATTTACGATGTATAACAGTACAATGTACAACACTCACTACAAGATTGTTATTGTATGAAAAACAGCAGATAAAACGCGTTTTTTATTGCGAAAAAAGATTAATTTTAAATAGCTGCCAATATAAACAATAAAGGTAATAAAAATAAATTAAATTATTATTTTAATTTTTAATTTGTTATATGTTCGTATAATAATAATACCAAGATGTGACTTTATAAGCAGATGCTAATTTTTAACCTCCAATATTCCATAGAAAGCAATCAAACAGTATATAATTTCTTCATTTTTCTGCTAGATTATTTTATTATTTTTACAGAAATAGGCAATTTTATGCATCAAACAGAAATTAAATTATTGATGAGTTCTATTTTTTTTCTTTTTCTTATAATATCTGCATTAAAATATTTTTTTTTTTTATATATGCTTTAATTCCGAATCATTAATATCGGTATATATTTAAGCATAAGCAAACTAAAATGAAAAATTTTAAATAAAGAAAAATCAAATTTTTTTATTTACAGGATACCTACAAAAAACATTATTGTATCCTTTTAAAACGCCAGTACCATGATTTCTATAAAAGGTTTATCAGGTATATGTATTAGTAAACTCTTTTATTTTTTTGGCTAACTTGCATGAATTAAATGATTAAATCAAAATATTCTTTAGGTTCCAAGTTATTAAAGGTAAATGATATCGAAATTTCTAATTCAATTGCTGAAAATATAACCATCTCAAGCTTAAATCATGACTGTTTAAGAAACATTTTTGAATATTTGTCCGTACCAGAAAGATACATTGTAAGTTTTGTTTGTAAAAGTTGGAATAGCCTTATTGATAACTCTTGGAGCGATGTCAAAAATTTAAACATCAACAAAAAGCTTCGGAACGAATACTCAAAAATTAATTTTTCTTGTCCAAAAAAAATTACCAGCTTTGTAATACAAATTTTAAAAAATTGTGGAACCTGTTTGACTACTGTAAAAATAAGAAATTCAAAAGAGTTTGACATGCTTACAATATTAAAGGAAATCGCCAAAAATTGCAAAAATATTATTAGTTTTGATTTTGATAGGGGTTATGTGGAATTTGGTTTTCATTCTGATGACAGTGGATACGATGATGCCATTGAGCAAATATTTAAAAATAACGTTAAAATTCAAAAGGTGTCTCTAGAAGATTTAAATATAGTTGGAAAATGTTTATCAAAATTAGAAGCACCTAATATTGATAAACTTGAATTAAATCACTGTAAATTCAAATCTTTTAATTTTTTGTCTGCTTTCATGTCCCAATTAAAAAATCTAAAATTCTTAAAACTTTTTGCATCTTTTGACACAAAATTGATTGAAGTTGCTTTAAAAGAATTAAACATCAGTAATTGTCAGAGTTTAATTCATCTAGAGGTAATTAGCAGCAGTGGTTTTAAAAATGATGACTATTCAACTTTACTTTCCAAGCAAAACAACCTAAAAATATTAAATACAGATGACATTGATATGGGTGTAATACCCAAAGATTCTCTTGAGAAAATAAATATTGATATTAGAATATATACAATTAAATTTCTTTGCTTTCACAAGTTTCAAAACCTGAAGATAGTTCATTGTAAAGTTCAAAAATTTACTGATATAATTGTAAAACAGTTAACTAAATGTAAACAATTAAAAAAATTGAGCTTTAACATTAAGAAATATTCACTAACAGAAGATGGTGAAGGCTATTTTAAAAGATTTGAAGGCCTTGAGGATCTCAAAATTTATATAGATCTATATGCCCCTATTGATGGTAATGATAATAATATAAGGGGTCAAAATATTGATAATTTGTTGATGAATATTAGTAAATGTAAGAATTTAAAAAAACTAGATATCTCTGAATGTATATTTACCAAAAAAGGATTAAAAGCCTTGGGTTCATTACCAAGTTTAACTGATTTAGATGTTACTTTTACCTCAACTTCAAATAGCGGATTGATTTATTTAGTTAAAAAGTCATCAAAACTTGAAAAACTTGATGTAACTTCGTGCGGAGGCGTTACTAACAAATTTTTAGAAGAATCAAATGAAGTTAAATCTAAAAGAAATGATACAAAACAATTAATAGTAAATACTACAAGTTCATTATTTATCGACATAGAAAGATCGAAAGGCATTTATCCGATGATATTATTAACAACCGAAGACAGGTATCGTCATTTACTTGAAGATAATGAATAGGATGTTGTTGGATATATAAAAACATTTAAAAAAATTTTTGAAAAACATAAAAAATAGTTTGAAGTCACTGGTTCAAGATTAAAAAAATGTTTATTTATAGAATATTAATATTATGTTGGTAAAACAATATTTATAATATAATTCTTCACATGCTTAAAAATCTTTTAATTGTTTAAATATTTATTACAACAAAATATATATAATTAGGTTTTATAATTTTTTAATATTAATATAGGATTAAATTTAAAAATTAATTATTTTTTATTATACATGGTTTAATGAACAGTTTTTGTGAAAATTCAAACCTAAGTAATCATAAATATTTTAATTACATGTAATAAATTTTTAATAAAATTATTATTTCTAATCATTATAACTGTAAACTGAAATCTAGCAATAAATAATTTTATTTTCAAAATTGACGAGCTTTATTTTATAATCTGCAAATACTTTATATTTGGGACATTTGTCAACTGTTTTCATTGATTTTGAGTTTATACTTAATTATACCCTAAAAACGGGGGTGAAAGGGGTAGATCAGGCATTATTAGGAAATGTTTGGAAAAATCAATGAAAAAAGTATCAAATTTTATTGAAAAATGTTTGAACATGTTATTTTTTATTTAAATTTAAGTAAACTTTGTATACATTGAGGTCTCATTCATTTTGGTCCTATTTACAACCCTTAACAGGTGTATAGAGGTGGTTTAAAAAAAAATTAAAATACAACTTATTTTTTATAACTAAAATTATATTCTTAAGTAAAATTGGTCGCTAATTTAAAATTCAACATCAATTTTGTGTAAAAATTTTACCGCATTTTACAAAACAGGGGTGAACGGGGTAAAGCAGCTAGGATTATGCTTTATGGCAAATTTGTCAAAGTCACCCCTATTTTAGAGGGTGCGATAAAATGTTTGCTAACTCAGAAGAATTGTAATAACTAATATTAAACATTCTTACAAGAATAAGTATCTCTTATAAGAATTTTAAATATTAATTTTTTAATTTATTATATAAACTGTAAAAATAATTATAAATTTTAATAAAAAAAGTTTAAACTAATAGAACATTATATCTGTAAATGCGACACATTTTATATATGAAAATTTGAGTATTTCGTCATCCTATAAGAATTTCGCCGTTCAGGACAAAAGAAAAATATATTTTAAGGGATGTAAAGAGTTCTATTGTTTAAAAAACCCGCGCAATATTTAACAAATCATGTGACTGTTTGCGATTTGCGCACAAATCGTTAACCAGCAAACCAGCTGATCCCATTCATCAGGCATCAGTCAATTAAAATTTGCAGAAAAATTTTTATTGCGATTGATCTGGGAAAATTATTTTAGGTATTCATTTTCTTCATTATTAAACAAATTGTATTGCCACTGGTAAGAAACTTAGATTTTGTAAATATATATGATTGATGATCTTGGATCAATGTAAAAAACCATAATATCGTTTGTGCAATAACTTTATTATTGCACAACAAATCTTTATGAACAAACTTTTTACAAAATATTATAAATAATCAATTAATTAATTATAATAATCAATATTTACAGGTTCAAGTACACTTTCAAAATACTAAATTTTTGTCTTCAAACTTTTACATCTGCTTTATATAAAGGCTTAGCAATGAATTCACAAAGTAAAATATATTCTTGGTTTAAATTTTAATATAAACAATTACTAATTAAGCATTTTTGCAGCATAACCATCGATAGCTTAAATGACAATTCTTTAAGAAGTATTTTTGGATATTTATCAATACTAAAAAGATACAATGTTAATTTTGTATGTAAAAGAAATGGAATTCCATAATCAATAAATTATGGAGCGTTGTCAAAGTTTTAAATATAAATAGGAACTTTCCTCGGAACTTTCATAAAAATTACAAGAAAATTAATCAGAAAAATCTACCAGCTTTATCATCAATGTCGTTAAATACTGTGAAGGTTATTTAGATACTTTAATAATAACAGCTGATAGAAGAAATATTAAAGACACTCTATTAATATTACCAGCATTTGCAAAAAATTCTAAAACTATTGTGAATTTTGATTATGATAACTGTATCCCACTTTTATGCTGATCATGCTGAAATTAACGGTTGCATTGAGAAGAGTTTAAGCCAAATAAATATATGTGGTCAATTAGATCATGAAATGCAAGACTGTCAGGGTTTAGAAGCAAGTCAAGGGCCTGAAGAAAAAATTTATGATTCAGAATGCCAATTTATATTTGTTAGATTAAATTTACTACGTGAATATTTAGAAATAGAATTAGAAATGCCAAATTTATCATTTAAATATGATTTTGAAAGAGCAATAGATGATTTGGTTTTTATGTGTTTTTTTGTATAGGGAATGATTTTTTACCACATATTTACCTTTGTTAGAAATTAGAGAAAACGCAATTTATAATATATTGGTTAATGTGTATTAAAAAACTGTTTATAAAACTGGTTTTTACTTTTTAATGATATTAGGATTTGTAAATCAATTATTATTCACTCCAAGAGTAGCAAGAGAATATAGGCGTAAGGTAATATACATTTTAATTTACCAGATCACTATTATTTGATAATTAATTATTTTTAGGTGTTCAATATCATTCAATATAAAAATTTTTATTGATAAATCATACTCCTTTGTATGTAGCATTTGATCAAATTTACTTAAGATATGTATATTGTGGAGTAAGATATTGTTGGAACTGACCTATTTGTTCGGTACCAGGTGCAACAGTAGTACTAAAGGATCGTGTTACTCATGATTAAGGACAGACATTTGAGTAAGTTTTCAAATTTTGTTAAAAAATTATATTTTTTATTTATTTAAATTTTTAAATTGGTGTTAAATAATTTTTTTAATTAAATTAATTAATAGCTATAGCTCAGTTGCTAGAGCGTTTGGCTAGATACTATTAGTTGAGGCTTTGATTTAATTTAAAAAATTATTTAACATCAAATTAAAGATTTTAATAATTTATTTAAAATTATAAAAAATTTTAAATAAAATTAACGGCATGAAATTGCTTATAATATATCTTTGAAATATAAGATTATTGTTTGTTCGAAATTATCGTTATTGAAATTTGTTTGATTTTAGTAGCTTTTATTTGTTAATAATGATACTTCTACTTTTATTTTTTGTCTAAAATATTATTTTTTGACATATTATATTGTAAATAACAAAATATCGAAGAACATTTTTTAAAGTTATTATATGTAGGTATAATGAAAAACTAAACTAATAAGAAAAAGAAAACCATTTTTGGTTTTTCTTTTTTCAGTCAATGGTGAAAACTACCTATCTTAAAAATTAAATTCTCTATCTCTGCCAGAAGAAAAAAATACATTCGTAGTTGCATCTTTCAAGTTAACGGTAGCAAAGAAATGTTTTTGAAATGAATCCTAGAGAGTGAAAAATTAAACCAGTAATCAAAAGAAAACCATTTTTAGTTTTTCCGAACTGATTAGAACTACTTCTGAAATATTCAATATTCTGTCTCTTTCAGAAAAAAAGTTATACATAATTCTATATTTTTGAAGTTAACGATGTCAAAGAAAAAGTTTAAGGTATAATTAGTAAAAGATATAAAATTATGAATATGTTTTCCTCTATTAAAGATAGAGACTTGAAAGTTTTAAAAACAGTTCTAATCATTTGTTGGAAGAAAAGGAACTAATCACTTTTTTCCTATTTGCTTTAGTTTAATTTAGTTTAACTTTAGACACTATCCCAGATAGTCTCTTAAAAATTTTTTCTTCGACATTGTTAACTTGTATGATCTATCAATGAGTAGAAGCAGAAAAACTATAAATGGTTTTCTTTTTATTACTAGTTTAATTTTTCACTCTCTAAGATTGTCACTTCAAAAACATTTCTTTGCTACCGTTAACTTCAAAGATGCAACTATGAATGCATTTTTTTTTCTGGCAAAGATAGAGAATTTAATTTTTAAGATAGGTAGTTTTTTCATCATTGACTAAAAAAAGAAAAACCAAAAATGGTTTTCTTTTTCTTATTAGTTTAGTTTTTCTTTATACCTATATCTATAAGATAATAACTTTAAAAAATGTTCTTCGTTATAGTGTTATATACAATGTAATATGTCAAAAAATTATTTTAGACAAAAAATAAAAGTAGAAATATCATTATTAACAAATAAAAGCTAATAAAAGCAATGAAAGCAAAAACAAATCAAATTTTCTAAGCTAAATAACTACATACATTTTTGGGTTATCATAATTTATTTTACGTAACGCAATGTTATAGGTAAAATTTAATTTGAACTGAAAATTTTAAATTATTTTACTCAAATCAAGGGATCCATATAAGTCATTATAACATCTTTTTTTGTTTGATGAAGTCAAAACCAAAAAGTTAACTTTAGTTTTCGGAAAACTCTAAAGTTATATACGATCAATTAAACCTGATTAAACCCATGGTAACTATATAGGTATATATAAATAAATTATTACATTATATAAAATTTATTAGGTATATTATGGTGATGCAACTCTCTCCCCACTTCTTTGAAACCGGCACCGGATTTTGGGAAAATCAGTCAGAGCTCGTTGTTCGTGAATGGTGATTATCTGTATATGGACAAAATAAAAAATAAATAATTTGACGCAAGTATTTTGAAAATCTTCTTTTTTTTGGTGCTGAATTTGATTTATTCTTGTACTTTTATTTGAAGACAAAAAATTGAAATACAGGATGTGGCCATAAATTGCAAATACAATCTTTAAATAAAATGTATAAAGGTATATATACGTGTTTATTTTGATTATAAGTCTTAATATTTATGCGTCTTTACCCAGAAATTTTTCTTAAAATATTTTGCTCAGAGTTATTAAAATTTTGTTTAAATTGTATTTAAATCTTATAAAATAATTTAAAAAAATTTAGTTTTTCAAAAAAATTTAATATTTAGTGCAAAGTGCAGAAAAGCAAGCCAAAACTTTTTTGTTGTTAATGTGTGAGTGCATTTTACATGAAAAATTTCCGGGTAAAAACTGCGTAATATTTATTAGGTATATTTTTATGATAGTTTATGATGCACAGCACGTGCTTAAAATATATATTATATATTCAAATAAAAATAGAAAAAAAGTTGAGTACTCAAAAAGTTCCTCTAGTATACTTATTTACGAAAAAAAATCGTAAAATCATGAATTTGTTGTAAATTTACTATAACGATTGTAAATTTACGATATTAATTTCGTATATTTACCATAGGGTATTTTTAACAGTGTATATACCTTTTGAAATAGGGATGCCTATTTGGTATAATATTTTTTTTTGCTGAGTTAATAAAGTTTTCCAACTAAGTTTTTTGTTTTTTGGGTTGCTGAATATCAGATATTAAATCCATATTTACCGAAAATGGTTCAGTTGCCCAGAATAGGAGTTTTTAGGTTATAATTTGCGGGTTCTTTACGATTTTTATCGGTTACTTTTATGTTTTTTGGGTCGCTGAAGATGATTTAATTATATTAATTTATTATAGGGTATATATAAAAAAAAGTTGTTATTGTTATAAAAAATTTAAATAAAATATCAATTTTACGTATCTCGTTTTCTTAGTATTTTTGTTAAAAAAACGATACAATATCAAGTAGTCTATTTTGATTCAAGGTTTTTTTTATTATAAATTTTATAATAAATAATTAATAATTTCTAAACAAACTAGATAGCAAAGAAAGTAACTGTTTAAAGAATATTTTTTTAAAAATAATACATCTTTTTACTTATTTCTATCTTAGTTATTTAGTAAAATAACGCTAGGTGTCCAAAACCGCATTGATGTCCACCAACCCAACCTTGACCCTACTAAAATAACATCGTTTAACGTTTCTTTTACCCAGGTAGACCTGTAGTTTTCTGAGGACTCAAGGAGTTTGTAGACAGTCTGTCTGCAGTCTGTACAGAGATCTGTAAGGGATTTTTGGGTATTTGTAAAGAAAAACATCATATTCATGTTCAGCGACCCAAAAAACACAAGTAACGGTTACTTGTTAATAATCTCAAGATTTCTATTTTGGGAAACTGAACCATTTTTGGTAAAAAAAAGGTTTCTTATTTGTATAACCTAAAAAATAACAAATTTTATGGACCTATAGGTTTAAAAAATAAAAGATTACAAAATAAGGCTCTACGTCTATTTCCTGGTCTATTTACTATAGTATATGGTTTATTTATTTTTTTTTAAGAATAATTTTTATATTTTTTGTGTATAGGTAATTCTAAAAGAATTAGGATACCAAAAGTATTTTCTTCAGATTTCGAAACAAATATGGAAGTATTCGATGAAGATTCAACAACCAAAAAAAAGCACAATTATACAACAAGATCAGTATCCAGGGTAAATATAATATTACTTTTAAAATACCTTTTATTTTAAAAATTTATAAAAATTTATAAATTTACTTGATAGGGTTCGAAAAAAATAAAAAATGGCTCGAAAAATGGTGTTAATATTATTGCTGATGAAAATAAACTTAAGTCTAGTGGAGGCAGTACAGAACCAACTTATGTAAGTTTTTAGAAAAATTATTCTTATTATACAGAATTTAAATAAATTTTAATTGTTTAATTTTTGATTTGTATAAACTTACATCACTGAAACTTATGAATAATAATAATAATAATAATACTTATATATGCAAAACAGAAAGAACCTAGTGCCAATGAAGTAGCGTTATTAGGATATGGTCATAGTGAATCTGATTATGCGTCTGACTCACAGGATACTGACGATAATGAAATTGCAGAGGTTTTCTCCAATAATAAGCGAAAGATACATGCAGAAACTTTGGTTTTTTTGAAAAAGCCAAAAGATATCAACACAAATACAACTATTACCTCAAAAGAACATGTAAATAATATAGGAGAATTATCCAGATCCTCGTCACAGCCAACGTCTGGACTCATTGATACTGTTGTTTCTCCACTGGCTATAACAAATAAAGCAGGTACTCGAGCAGGTAAGATTTATATGCTTTTTCAAAATTTTACAGATTTGAAATAAATACACCATATTTAATCTGCTTAAATAATCTTCTCCAGATATTTAATATTTGATAGTTAATTTATTATTCAGATAATAAAATTTTCTTGAGAATTTCAGTGAAATTTTCAGATATAAATTTACTAGTATTACAATTATTAAAATTTATATTTTCAGACTTGGACACTTTATATACTTAATAATATATTATAATTATACTAAAATCATACCATATAAGTTTACCTGTACCCAAAAGTCCTGTATAAAAGATCTGTATACAGGTTTGTAAGCAGATTTTTTCTCTATTATATATCCAGAATCATCAATTCTTTAACTCCGAAGAATCTAAATAATTAATAAATTGACTTATTGACAAATATTTTGATACCATAACAAGTTATTTATTTTTGAGTGTATGATATCGTAGACGGGTAGTGTGGCTTCACTGTAGATAAACTAAAAAAAAAAACTGAATAAAATAATAAAAAATACTTATAAGCTTTATTTAAAATATTATTTATTTATATTATTTTTATAATTGTTTAAAAATACTGATCAAAATTATTAAAAATAATTTTTGTTATTCTGCTCTTAAACAGGCTAGGCATCTGTAAATTTTGCTGTTAATAAATTAATTTGAATTATTATTTGATTATAAATATTAAAAAACATATTAATTTATCGTGCCAGAAATAAAAAAGTCTTAGCTTTTTTTATAAATTAGAGTGATTTTTTTTTTTTCTAAGTAAACGAGCTATTCGGATAATAAATAAATAATTTGGATAATAAATACTTTGGAGAAGAGCATAAAATTTAATATTTTTATCAATGCTAAAAAATTTTATTTCAGATTCTCAACAAAGCGAGCTTTGCATGCCAGATTTTAGACGACTCATATATGAAGATATAAGTTTCTGCAAAAACTTTAGTAACTCTGAAATTGAAAATATTCGAGAAAATATTATTAAATATAAAAACTCTTCAAAAGGATACAAAGTATCTTGTAAATGGTCAATACCCATCAATTTTCACATCAATAAAGATGAAATAACTAATTGTAGATTCAACTCATTTATTAGTAATAACAGTATTAATAGTCAATCAAATTGGGTTATTCGCTTAAATTCAACTTTGTTAGATGATTCATTAGAAATAAATCTTGAAGATATTAAATTAGATCAAATTGTTTTCGAAGAGGTATACATCATTAATAAAAATGTTGAAAAATTTCATTTCACAATTGAAAATCAAAATATTTGTCATTTTGAAATATCAAAAGATAAAATAAATTCAATCACAAATGAGGGATCTTTAATAATAATCATGTACTTCCTTTTAAAAGGTGACAATGTAAATGCAGCTACAAATACTAGTGTACCAGAACCCATAAAATCAGTGACAGAAACACATTTCACGATCAGCGAAACATTAACTAATAATAAATACACAGATGAATTTTTAAGATCGCTAACTGAACATTCAAAAAATTTTTTAGAAACGGGGGCTTTTTCAGATGTTACTATAAATATCGAAAGAAAAAATATTCGTGCTCATAAATATATATTACTAAATAATCCTTATTTTAATGAAATATTTCAAAAAAATAAAGAATTATCAATAATTAATATTACTGATATTAAATATGAAGTATTTTTAATTTTAATAAAATATATGTACTTAGGGAAATTTATTGTTAATTATAATTTATTATTAGCGCAAGAACTTTTGGTAGGAGCTAAAATATTTAAGTTATTTAATTTAATACCTGAAATAGAAGAATATTTAATTAATAATGTTACTAAAGATAATGTAATTGATTTATATTTATTATCAATTAATCATAATTCAAATAATATAAAAAATGTTACATTTTCTTTCATAATAAATAATTTTGAAGATTTATGTTGGAATAATTTAAAAAAAATAAATTCAATAAATCCAAATTTATTTAAAGAAATAGTAGACAATTATGTTTCTAAAAATACTACATAAATTTTTTTATTTTGTTTATTTCTATATACCTATAATTATTAATTAAAATCAAAGAATTTTTAGTATATTTTATGTCTGTTTATGTAATTATTGTGTGTTAAAATAAGTTTTTTTATTATGTTTATTATAATAGTATTATAATTATTTTATTTTAAGCAATATTTTAATTTTTTTTTCAAAAAGAAAAAAAAAATATTTCAAATTTGTGTGAAATGATTTGCATGCGATAAAACTTTTATAAAAATTTAAGCTTTTCTTGTGACGTATTAAGAATATTACATTATATTCGATGTACCCTATAATAAGTACAAAAAAAGAATTATTTTTAAAATCATGTGTAAAGCCATAAATATTTTTTATCATTGTAAGTATTTATCATATTATATAAATAATGCATGAATAAGAATTTTTTTATTTTTTATAAATTGATACCTAAAGCTATATTATATAGATACGCTGAAGGCATCTCATTTGTGTGAAAAAATAATATTGTCATAATTTAGTCAATCTTAATTTAAAAATACAATATTTTATTTTATTTTATTTCTAATTAAAAAATTATTATTATAAATCTGGATTTACATTTATTTATTTTATATACCTAGCTGATTGGCCCAAAGCTCTTTGGATTGGCCTCGCGAATCCGGCGCGGCGTAACTCAACGGTAATTCTCATAACAATAATTCTGTTGGTAGCTATAATGTAATATTAATTAAATCGTAAAATCTTTGTATTTATGAGTGTGGATAATTTTTCAGTGGTTTCAAGCAATTTTCAAGATAACGTTTTATTAAAAGTTGGAATAAAAATAATATAAAAATTATTTGGGCGTCTGCATAAACTATTTTGAAAAAATAAATTTAAGTTGCAATTTTGCTTGATTTATTATGTTAAAATATGACACCATGACAATTTTTATTGTTATAGATTGAAAATTTTTGAAACAGCATCTGTTTTTTGAAATAAAAATATTTTCAAATTTTTAAGGAAAATTTAGGTAAATTTTCTATTTTAATTTTTTTACACTCTGAATAGCTTAAAATCTATTTTCAACCCTAGGAAAAAGCTGAAACTTCCTCCTGGAAGTCATTTCGGACGTCAGTTTGTGAAAAAACATCGAGAAAAGCCCAAAAAAAACTAAAAAACTAATAAAAAATTTTTTTTTTAATGTGGATTTTTCAAACACTGAAAAATTTTTTTCTTTTTTTTATTTTAAAATTTGTGGTTTGCTGTGCAAAATAGTTTTTTGTAATAAAATTTTCCGAAATTTTGACAAAAACTAGTTTAGGTTTAGTTAAGTGCTTCTTAATTTAAATTGTTTAGGGCATATCCCCCTTTGGATACCTGCCTGCTGCAGCATACAAGTTCCATGTATTTAGATTGTGTTTATCTGGAAAAATTACAATTTTTTTTCGTAATTCATTTTTTTTTTAAGAAAAATAAACGTAAACCCTTATTCAAAGAAATATCGAAGAAATCTTTTTTCGTAATGTTTACTTGTCTATAGGTAAATAATCCTAATCAATATAAATTACAGCCACAATAGTTAATTCGTAATTAATGAAGTAAAAAAAATTTACTATAGCATGATCAGAATAAATATTATTTCTTACTGAACAGAAGTTTAATATAGAAAATGTAGTCTCTGCGCGAAGCGCAGTTGAATCTATAGTAATAAAAAAAGTATTTGTTGAAACAGATAACAAAAAAAGAATCGTGTGAACTTGGATATTGTTTATTTAAAACCCGAGTTTTATCACCTGTTTGTAGTAATTATTTTAATATTTAGATGAGTTTTTGTAAAACTTAAAAAGAATTACATGATAAAATTTTATAAAAATTAAAGATTAAAACTATTACGAACTTTAATGTTTATTTGTTATATCTTATTGACTATTCTTTTATCTTAGATAAAAACAATGTGTATATTATCAAAATTTAATATTGGGGGTTTCAGTTTAGAATGGTTGGTTCAAAAATAAAAATCTTTAAAATGTTTAAAAATTTTTAAGACGTTTTCATTCTTCATGTGCATAAAATTTCTTTTGATTTTCATATTATTCGGATCACAGTTAACTGATAAAAACAACTGTAAGTTATTATTAGGTAGATAGCATTATGAATTTATGTTAATTTTTAACAAATTTGATTTGATTAACACATGTCATTTATTTTAGTTATATATATTTTACAACAAAATGCGTTTAAGAATTCCAATTCCTTATAAAGCATTTGGCAGAAAAAAACCGATAGAAATTTGTGCTGAATCAAAGTCAGGATTATCAAAATGTTTATCTACGTTAGACCTTACAGCACTTGGAATCGGTTCAACCTTAGGGGTCGGAGCCTACGTAGTAGCTGGAATGGTTGCTAAAGAAAATGCTGGACCTGCAGTTATTATTTCTTTTGCTATCGCTGCTTTTGCTTCTATGATAGCAGGTGCAATAAAAATATAATTTTAGGGGACAAAGGTCACGTGTTGAATATAGAGAATCGTGGCAATCATTCAAAAGCTAAGAATCCATAGAAATGCGTGATTAAAAATATTTTTAAATTATTTGTTCAAAACAATTTTTTAAACAAATTTTCTCTTAATCAAACATTCTCTGTGTTTGTATTATGGGCTAAGTTTTTTGTATTTTTTGAATCGGTATTAGGGCTAATAACTAATTTTTCGGGGTTGGGGTCTGAATATTCTTATTCCATGACCACGAAAACATTTCGTGATATAATAGAATTATATTATAAAATTATCAAAAACATAGGTGATTTACCTATCGTTTTAAAGATCGAGATTTAAAATGTTTCTTATAAAATATATGAAAATTACCTTGAAAATTGAACGAAAAATACGGTTTTTCATAGTCGTGATCTAAATATCTTATTCAGCGTTCTCAAAAACGTATGACCTATGACCTATCATTTAAAGAACAATTAGAAATATTTTTTGATGTAGTATGTCAAAAGAACGTTCAAAAATGACCGAAAAATATGGTTTTTCGGTATTAAGGCTAATTTTTCGGGGTCGGGATTAAAATATTCTTATTCAGTGACCTCGAAAGCATATTGCCTATCATTTTAAGGACAATTAGAAATTTTACTTATGAAATATCAATATGTCAAAATAACCTTCAAGCTTGACCGAAAAATACATTTTTTTGGTATATTAAGGCTGTTTGCACAAAACTTAGGAAAAAAGTGCATGCATCTAACATATTATATGGTTTCTTAACTATGATTGTGTTCACAATCAATTGTTTTTGTTTTCTTAACTAATAATCAAAATTGATAACGGCCCAAAAAATAGTTTTTAAAATTTAAATATATTCTTAAGTATAAATTTTTCAAAATTTTCAGCTTTCAAATAAATCCACTACTGCCTTGATTGCCTGGCGCGCAAAAAAATTGCTATGATTCTCTATATTCAACAAGTGACCTTGGGCCCCTTAATAAAATATCATTTCACGATAAAAATTAAACTAATAGCATTATAAAAAAATTATTTAGTTTAAATATATAAATTTAATTCTTTATTACAGGTTTATGCTACGCAGAATTTGGAACTCGCGTACCGAAAGCTGGTTCAGTATACGTTTATAGTTACGTGACCGTAGGAGAATTCATAGCTTTTTTTATAGGCTGGACATTGATTTTAGAATATGTCATAGGAGCTGCTAGTGTTATTAAAGTATTGAGTAGAAATATTGACGAACATCTCTTCAGTAACTATACTCAGGATAAACTATCTGCTATTATACCAATGCATAGTGAATTTATAGGGGATAGTCTTGGAGATTATCCTGACTTTTTAGCTTTGTTCATTACTCTTGTTTTTTCAGGTATTTGCTTTCATTTTATTTAAATAATATCATTATTTAACCCCTAAAGCTTTAGTGCTGGCCGAACGCAATACTAAAATTTGTTAAACTACACAGTAAAAAAATTTTTTACTACAATTTAGTAATATTACTACAAAAACTTATAACCGCTTTGTGTAAACACAACCTAAATGCATGGAACATGTTTACTTCCAGCTGAGGGCTTATATATACCTATCTATAGGTATAATGCAAATGTTACTCAACATTACAATACAATTTTTTAATTTTCTAATTTTTAATTATCACCTTACTAGATGTTAAGATTTTAAACTCAAACTATTCTGATTCCCTAAACGCGTATTATTCTAGCTATAGGTTCCTAAATCAAAATTATTCCAAGTCCATAAACCTGTATTATTCTAAGTTCCTAAGCCCAGATTTTTCAAAGTCACTAAATTTAAATTAATCTATGTCTCATTTGACTCCACCCCTTAAATAAGACAAATTTGCTTCCCCCCGTTGATTTTCAAGTTCTGAAGTACCTCCTCCCTATAAACATGTTCCATGTTAAAATAGTAAATTTACTTATTTAGTAGTGCGATTTGTATACCTTAAAATTACTTGTAGAATCTGAAAAAAAATTCTTTATTTTTAGAGATTTTTGTATTAAAACAGTAGAGACGAAAGTAGAAATATTTCAAAAAGTAATTTTTTTTCAGCTGTTCTAGCAGTTGGAACCAAGGAATCTTCAGTAGCTAATAATATTTTTACCGCTGCAAATATAGGAATTCTGCTCTTTGTGGTGATTGCTGGACTTTTTAAAGGTATAAATATTTTGATTTCAGCTACTGGTCGGCAAATACTTACGGATTTCATTAAAGAATGCTTGTAGGGCTTTCCTGCTTTATATATAGAGAAAGAACCTTGTTTATAGAGCTGTTTCATTTTTTTAAAACATTTATAACATTTAACGTTTCAATATTCAACTTTTTGTCTAGTTTTATGTGGTTAATATGAAGTTTTTTGTTGGAAACTATTAACAGATTTGAAATCTCTGCCAAAAGCTAATTTACATATATTTTTATACCAAACATTTTTTGAGATAATTTAAATTTAAATAATAAAAATTAAATATATCGATGAATTGTAACTGACAGTTGATTTCAATAATTGGAAACTCACACCTCAGTGCACTGAAGATGACTGCAAAAGAGGAACTGGAGGCTTTATGCCATTTGGTATAGCCGGAGTTTTAAAAGGCGCAGCTCTATGTTTTTATGCTTTTATTGGATTTGACTGCGTTGCAACAACTGGAGAAGAAGCCAGAAACCCTCAAAGAAGCATTCCGGTTGCTATTGTAGCATCTCTAACTGTTGTATTTTTGGCTTATTTTGGAGTATCATCGGTTTTGACAACAGTTATGCCTTATTATGATATAAATAAGGCAAATCCATTCTTAAAAATGTTTGAAATTATTGGTTGGGGCTGGGGAGGGAAAATCATTTTAGCTGGAACACTTTTTGCATTATGTACCAGGTACCTAAGCAGCCAAACCATATACTAAAAATAATCCGACCTGAAAAAACTGTAATTACTTTAAAAATTATTTTCAGTACATTTGGTGCATTATTTTCTTTGCCACGAATTATTTACGCCATGGCATCTGATGGTTTGATTTTCAAATGGTTGGGTCAGGTACACCCTCGTTTTCAAACTCCTTTATACGGTACTATTTGTGCAGGAATTCTAACAGGTAATAGGAAATAAAATATTTTTGTTTTTTTTTATATTAAAAAACTCCTTTTAATTTATACACTTTTTAAATTTAGGATTTTTAACGAGTTTTTTCAAGTTTACAAGTCTTATGGATATGATGAGTATGAGTACTTTGATAGCTTATTCTATTGTAGCATCGTGTGTACTAATACTAAGGTAAATTTTTTAAATTTACTTATACGTACACGGTAAAAAAAATGTTCACAATATTACTACTATAGTTTAGTATTTTTACTACAATTTACTAATATTATACTACAAAAATAGTTATATTACTACAAATTGTATTTTACTAATTCTTAGTTATTCTTGCATACATTTTTTTTACTGCGTAATTTAATTGAATAAATAGGAAGCCATGTGATTGAAAAACGCCAAATTTTTCATACTTTTACCAATATAACTACCAAATTTTCGATTTGATATTGAGTTATTCATGAAATGAACAATCCATTCCATACCTATAAACGTTGGGTAGTTATAATATTTCGACATTTTTGACCAAATTCAGTCAGAAATATTAAAAAAAGTTTGGAGTTATTTGATGTCTTCAATTTCATGATTTTCTTTATTCTAAATATTTTTTTAATTTAAGATACGAAGAAAGCAAATCATCTAAAAAAAGAGGAAATATAGAAGAGTCGAATCTAAGAAATGTTTTATTGCAACTTGTTAATTCAAAAAAACTTACCAACTCCACAAAACTTACTTCTCGACTTGTCCAAGCATTGGTATTTTTATTTTGTAAGTAATTAAAAATTATTTAAATAATTAACAAAAATTTTATTAAAAAACAGTAAGGATTTTGGGAAAAACTGAGAGAGTCAATTCAACTATTTCAATGTTCGAAACTTTCAGAAATTGTTTTTGTATTTTTTATGTCCTCCTAGCCTTGGATGTTTCAAAAAATTTTGCATTAACAGACATTACTATTCTAGGTATCAGCAGTTTGACGTTAACATTTTTAATTGATGCTTACACCAGTGAAACCAGTAAACAAATAGAAGGAAATGCTTTATTTCTTGTATTGGCCACTATTTTAGTTTGTGTAATAATTTTAACTTTGTTATGCATATACTTGCAGCCTATTTGTGATAAACAGCTGACATTTGCAGTAAGTATGAATTTATTTATATTAGACTGGCGGTTAAAAAAAATCGCTTGGATTACCGGGTGAAATTTGTGGCCAATTATTGAAAACGTATTATTCCTGAAATTTGAGATTTTATTTAAAATGATTCTAAATACTGCCACCGAGAACATGAAAAAAACATTGTTTCTTAAGAAAGGGGAAATTTGGTTACACTTAGAAATGTTTTAATGAGCTGAAATTTTGGGAATCGTATTTTTCTGGTAAATGGCCACTAGATTTATCTGGTAATCTAAAATCCAAGCATTTTTTGTTAACTTCCATGCTAATATAATATATTTAAATATACAAGGTGAGTCAATCTAAACGATACACATCTCAAAAACGAAGGAAAATAACGAAAAATTATTATTTAAAATGACTTACCCTGTATATTTATAAGTAATTGTTTTTAATATTTAAATAAAACAATTAAATTATTAGGTTCCATGCGTGCCATTTTTACCAGCGCTTAGTATTCTAATTAATTTTTATTTGATGACGACTTTCAAAAAATCAACCTACATAGGTTTTCTGATTTGGATGGGTATTGGTAAGTTTAAAAAGATTTTTAATTTGATTTTTTCTTAATTTGTAGTTTAATGGATTTCAAAGATAGTAACTTTTTTGAAATGTAAATATTTAATATGTTTTCTTGTAGGTTCAGCTGTTTACTTTCTGTATGGAATACGAAACAGTACTTTAAACCAATATAATCCTGCGAATTCAATAAAAATGAGTGACATTAATAATAAGAATGATGAGTTCAAGTCAAATGGTACAAGAAATTTTTATACCACAAATAATTTTTCTAAAATGTCAGATATTGAATTATGATAAAATTATTAGTATTAAATTTTATTTTTATATTGCAAAAATAAGAGAAAAAAAAGAAGAATGTATTAGTTTTAATTAAATGTGACTGTAATAACGAATTATATGATATTATGATCGCATAATTATTTTTTGAAAATTTTAAGATGTAATTAAATCGTTTATTTTAATAAGTTGTAAATAATTTTAATGAGTACTTAGATTCGTAGCCTAATGTAAATTAATTAAATTAACAAATAATAAAAGCAATATCAAAATCATCACAACAAGTATGTATAGAAATGTGTATAATAAAAAAATAATTTAGCTAATAAAAATATTCGTTGAAACAAAAAAATATAAACCAAGGCAAAATTATTTTTTAACTTTTGCTTGTGAATAAGGTATCAAAAACGAATTTTTTAAGACCTTGCAGACCTATTTTGGAACTATAGAGAAGAATTTGGATTTTCACCTAATATTCCTGGATGCCCTTTACTATTGAAACAAAAAAAACTTCAAAAACTTGAATCAAAATCTGATGTTAGAACTGATGAAAATTTTTTAAATAATTAACCAAAAAAAATATTTAAAAAACGCTGACAAGTAATTGGCACTATGGTTTCTCATTAACATTAATAAAATGTTCTTAATGGTCTATTTTACCTAGTAAAAACGATAATTCTAGATATTAGTACTTTCATAAATAAAAAATTAAGTACTACGTTCCAAAAGAAAAGAATTAATAGTTTTTTTTTTATTTTGTTTATGCAAAAAATATTTAAATTTTCAAACAATTGAGTATCAGATTCGAGATATCGAGTAAAAACTAAAAAAAAAAAAATATTGCAGCTTTTTTTATTATTTTTTTTTTTAATTTTGAAAACAAATTTTTGAAAAAATTAAGTATCAAATCCAAAAAATTACTATAAACGAGGTTCCTAAAACTAGTACAAATACAGCCTTTGGTACTACGTCCAAAGAGAAAAAAAATTTGTGTTTTTTGTATTTTTTTGTGACAAAAATTTTGAAAAAATTAATTATAAGATTCTTGATATCGAGTAAAAACCTTTATTTCAAATATAAGTACTTTCATAGAAATAAATGAGGTATTACATCCAAATTAAAAAAAAAATTGTTCGAGACTTTTTTAAAAACCGGTTTTTTAGCTTCCTGGGGTCTCAAAACGTGCCAAAAAATTAAAAATCAAAAGTTCACCTAAGACAATGGTTCCTCTATAAGGAACCAAAGTTTACACATTTTTTTATTGTTAATATTGATCTTATTAAAGCGACGTTTCATCAACTAATTTGTTGACCTTGTCGTGCTAAAATCACATGATTAATAAAAATTAAAAAATATTATTCTTACATTATTAAACTTTACAATATAAATTTGTTCATTTACCGTATATACCATGTAAAACCGATTTAACAAAAGCTATGTGAATAATTTAAAAAAAAAATTTTTGGTTCATTGATTAACCCTAGACAGATGATAGAAGTAATAATTTTATTTTTTGATAAAGTTAAAACAAAAAAATACAATTGATTACTTTAGATCGGTCTGTGTTCCGCAAATTTCTTTACAAAATGATCCTGAAATTCATGATTAGCGACCCAAAAAACCTATATTAGAGAAAATCTGATATATGTCAGTAATAATACAACCAAACTCGTATTTTGACTGGAGTATTAAAAATTCTTTTCTGTTAACTAATCTAACCTGCTTCCATCCTAGGCCTCAAAATTATGTTGAAATTTTTATTTTTTTAAAGAAAATATTATCAAATCAGACAAAAAATTTGGGAATTATTTTGGGTTAACAGATTTCAAATAAATAATTGTATATTATTACAATATTTTTTTCCAAAAGTACCTACATTATTTTTATTAATTATGTTTATATAGTCTATGAATCAGATCATATCGAGGATTATCATTTATTTCGTACAAAAATATTTTAAAGATTGAAAATTTTTTTTTTATTTTAATCTTATCATTAATTATTTTACCTTAATATAAAAAGAACAGACTATTCTTGAACTAAAAATTCTAAATTTGAATATCAAGTAAAGTAATTTTAGTATATTTTTTTTCTGTTTCGACGCTAAAGCTAGACTTTTTGTCTGTTTTTGAAATAATCAAAACAAAATTCCATCCATAGATAATACTTTTTCTGTACCCCACTTTTTTTAGGATATCCTTTATTATCAATATTATCGATATCGATCATTAATCTAGGCTCTTAAAGTTACATTCAAAGCTGGAGAAAAATAAAATTTTAGTTATTCTAAAAAAGACTTGCAGTTAACATCTTTTTTTATTTAGTGAACTCAAAATCAAAATTTAGTTATACCTATAATTTTTGGAAATACTTTAGTTAAAATAATAAATAATACAATAAATTAAATCCAAGGTAATTATATATAAATAAGACATTACATAGTTTAAATTATTACCAACTCTCTCATTGGGATTTCTCTACACCATTTTTCTGCCTTACACGTGTATTGAACTTTGTACAATAAATAAATAATATTATTTTAATAAAATCAATAAACATATATTTTTAAAGAAAATATTAAATAATCCAACAATTTGGGTCAATATTTGTGAATGTATATAGTTTGGACTTTCGAGTCTCAAAATGTAATCCAAAATATTTTTATTCGAAAATAAAAAATCAACTGTCTTGCTTTGCCTCTTCTGTAGCTTTTTTTTGAGTAAATTCATTTTTCCCAGCTTGCATAATATTTATTTTTAAAAGATGCTTTGTCAGCTGATGCTTTAAAAGTGAATTTGCCCAGCAAAAAAAAAGATTTCATTTTATGAAAGTAAATGAGCAAACCAAAAATTGGAGACGTTCGCAAGAAAAATTAAGAAAAAACAATATGTCGAAATTTAAAAAAAAATTTTTAGATTATATTAAAACCAAAATTATGCTGTAAAAAATAGAGGATTGGCTCTAGGTGGCTAAAAATTGCATAAAATAATTTTTTTATGTGTTACTTTTGAGTGACCTAACCGTGCAAAGCTAACAAATATTGACCCATTTTACAATAATTAAAAAATTAAAAATTCGATTACACTAACACACAAGTAATCACCCAGAGGACGTTTTCGGGCTGATCCTAATGAGAGGGTTTACTTAAAAAAATTTCGTATGTTATGGTGATGTAACTCATAATGCCATGATATGACTATTTTTGTAACTACACAGTAAAAAGTAACTTTCTTATATTAACAAAAAAATTAGGACATTTTCGAAAAATTAGTAAATTTCTGAAAAAATTTGTAAATATTCGAAAAAAATCGTATTTTTACTAAATTTAGTATATTAACAAAAAATTCGAGTATTTTCTATTTTTTTGTGAATTCGCAAGAAAAATTGATAATTTTCAAGTTTTTTTCGAAAGTTTACAAAAAATAGTTGTCAATTTCCGAAAAATAGTTGTGAATTTGCAACTTTTTTCGTAAAATCACAAAAAAAAATCGACAATTATCGAATTTTTCGATAATATACTAAATTTAGTAAATTTACGATTTTTATCAAATATTTACAAAATTTTTTTAAAATTCACTAATTTTTCGAAAAAATTCTAATTTTTTTGTTAATATAAGGAAGTTACTTTTTACAGTGTACTTTTTACAGTGTATTTACACAATGTGGGCAAAAAAAGACTATTTTCTGACCCTTATAAGGTATGTGTTTTGATATTTTTATGCAAAATATTGTTCTGAACTTATGTTATAAAAAAATTTATAATGTTTACCGGCCACAACTAACCCCCCTTTCATATTTGACAAAAATAAACTTTTAAACCATTAAAATAATATAAATCTAGTTTTTATCGTTCGTTACATTGTTATAAAAATTAATTAAAGAAATCGGTCTTTATGAGCAAAAGATATTAGCAATACTACTACTAGTTGCCTTGTTGAGTTGAAGAGAATTTCGAAATAAAGTCGGTGGATTCGTCCAAATTATCATTTAAATTTAAATCTCATTTGATCACTCTTCCGCAATTTGCAGGCTTCTGGGGTCTCTCCCTATAAACATTTGTAGGGTGCAGGTTTCTGATAGTAACAATTTTGGGTCATAAGATTCTTTTTTTTAATTAATGAGAGAGATATGGGAAAAAATTACAAACCTGGCCATATTAGGATACATCACTATAATATATAGGCATATTATGCCGGAATTCTGACTGGGTATTGTAATAAAAAATATTTTTAGAATAAAATCCAATAAAAATGGCAAGCCAATCAATAGTTGAAAATGCATCAGCCATTGACACCCTTAATGATGACTGTTTGATCTATATATTTGAGAATTTATCTATAAAGGACAAATTGCAACTGGAAATGGTTAGTAAAAGGTGGAATCAAGTGGCCAAACGTTCATGGAGTAACGTAAAAAGCTTCAATTTTGATCTCTCTTCACAATACTCAAAAAATAATGATCAGACTGGAGAAGAACAGAAAGTTAAAAATACAAGTTTTTTAATAAATGTTTTGGACAGATCCTATAAATATTTAAACCAGATAAATTTTAAATATTGTGAAGTTGATATAAGTCATCCAAAATTAAATATTTATTTAGAAAATTGTAGTCAAATAACATCCTTAGTTGTGGATGATTTTAGGATAACTGATGAGTTTCTCGTACCATTTTTCAAAAACTTAAAAAATCTTCGCAGTTTGTCGTTGAATAATTTACGAATTCGTGGATACTGTTTCAGTAGCTTCAATGAAAGTAATAGAATCCAAGAATTGTCAGTCTACAATTGTGCGTTTAAACCCATTTTAGATATTCGTAATTTTGTGTTCAATTTAAAAAAATTAAATAAGTTTGAAAATTATTCTTTCGATAGAAATATTATAAGTGCATTGAATGTGTGCAAAACCGAAGGTCTAACAGAAATTAATATCAAAGCATGTCATGACTTTCCTAATTCAAAGTCATTGGATTTTTTATTTCGCCAAAATAAGCTATCGAAATTATCCATAAAAAATATGATTTTCGATAGTGTTTTCATTGATAAATTGCCAAATGAAAATTTAAAATTACTGAACGTGGAGTTATTTGGAAGGAAACCTGATAAAATTTTAATAAATTCTATGAATCGTTTTAAAAATTTGGAAATTTTAGTTTGTAATTTTCATGGGCATGAATTTAACGACATTTATTTACGTTTCCTAACAGAGTCAGTAAGTGAAAATATTAAAAATATTGAAATTAACTTCATTGAATTCGTACAAATTAGTAGGAAGCCAATTTGTAGTTTTAGCAGATTAATAAACCTTGAATCATTTAGTCTTCGCATTTGCGCAAAAGCATTTAATGATCCATCGTGTAACAAAGATTTTATTATCGAAAATTCAACGCAATGCAAAAATTTAAAAAATTTATTAATTCATAATTGTAATTTGAGTAATTCAGCATTCCAGAGCATAAGCAAATTTACTAATTTGATAAATCTACAAATCACTACAAATTTTAAACCCCAAAAATACAATGTCAGCGATGAAGAAATGAGTGAAATAATAAGAGGATCGGTGAATCTAAAAGAGCTTGTTTTGCATAATTTCATAAATTTGACTAATAAATTCCTAGAAACAGCAAACGAAATAAAAAATATTCGTCAAGATTCTCATGTCCTAAAAATAAGTCTCAAAAATACTAAAATAAGCTCAAGTACGTTAAAAAAAGACCTAAAACTAATATTCTTAATAATTAATTCTTGAATAAAAATTAATATTTTAAAAAGTATAAACTATAATTTTAAAATAAACTGTATTTTAATAAAGTATAAATTTGGTTTAGTTTATTTTACACAATAACCCTAAGATTAATTTTAAAAAGTTGAAAGTGGTTTGTATAAACACAACCGAAATGCATGGAACATGTTTACTTCCAGCTGAGGACTAGGTATATTGCAAATGTTACATAAAATTACATTACAATTTTTAATTTTTATAATTTGTAATTATCACCTTTACTAGATGACAGATGTTAATTAAGATTCTAAACCCAAACTATTCTGAGTCCCTAAATCGAAAACATTCTAATAAGTCTCTTAATACGAATTATTACAAGATCCAAAAACCGGATTTTTCTAAGTCCCAAAATCGAAATGATTCTAATTTCCTATACCTGAATTACTTAAACCCAGATTATTAAAAGGCCTTAAATGGAAATTAATCCAAGCCCCATGGACCTCCCCCCCTTTTTTTGACTTTTGGATTTCCAAGATACCCCCTCCCTATAAATATGTTCCAGGATAAAAAAAACTCTTTCCATACCTACAGTTCCATCTCATAGGCCTTTTAAAACAGCGAGCTTAAGTATTAAGACTAGAGATATGCAAAAATAAGCGGGTTTTTCTGCATAGGTAGTTTGCTTTTATTTTATCAAGCTATGCAGAATTAAGCCGCAACTGTAAATAGTTTTTTGTAAATATAATTGTTGTAAACTTGCAAAGTTAAATTTAAAAATGTCAAATGTTTTATTATTTATTTTCTAGCATTTTCGAAACTGAATGAACCATTGCACCTGAAGCCATATTCTTTTCCTCTTTCCATCGATCTATTCATAATCTATAGATTTCAGAAATAGATCAAAGTCCTTTGGTTACAGATTCTGGAGTTTTCTTTCCTCATTGAAAATTCAAACTCCAGTGTGTGTGATTCTGTTTATAGTGAAAATTGGGGTTACTCATTCCCTAAATATAAATTTTGACATAATATTAGGTTTAGTGGCTAAAAACCCTAAGTAAACCCAAAAAAAGTGTTTTTTTTTTAAAGTTAAAAACTTCAAAAGAAATTATAATATATTTTATGAAAAGCGTCATGTGTCTAAGACTTTGTCAACGACCCTGTATGTTTTCGTCCCATATTTACTTACTCCATCTATGAAAACTTTTGAATCCTTTATCCTTTTGTTTTTCTGAAATACTCCCAGAACATCAGTACAAATTGTAATTTTGTTTGAACAACACCTTAAAAATTTTAAATCTAAAAATTTTAATTTTTAATTATTTGAAAAATCCAGTCAAAAAGTAACATAATATCGTACAAGAGTATCGAACATTTTAGAAATTTTGAAACATGTAAGTTTTTTAGTTAAATTTTACAATTTTTTAATTTTATAACGCAGTTTCATTCAAGATTCCAATATTTTTTTTTTTAATAATTTTGAAACACAAAAGCGTGTCTATTAATAATATGTAGTCGTTCGTAAAAAAATAATTAATTTTTAAATTATTTTTAATACCCTATATTTTTTTTTCTTAAAAACCCTTTACTGGCGAAGAAAAATAGAATAATTTCGCAGAAAAGTTTTGAATGAATAATATTCTATAATTTATACAAATACAAAATTTATTTATTGAAAGTATTTTATTTAATCTTTTTTTTTTTACTTTTTACACAGTTGCTAATCACATAGACATAAATCGATTTTTCATGATCCCAAGAACGATTATTTTAAGATTTAATTTTTTTATTTAAGTGAAAATGATTGGAAAGACATAATAATTATTTTAGGCCCAAAGATAAAAAAATAGGCGGGAATTAAGTAAAAACATAAAATGACCATCATAAACAAAATTAAAAATTAAAATCCTTAAAATCTTAATCCGTTTCTACACAATAGCACGTATAATCATCTTATTTGATAATGGGTGTAGCTGTCTAAGCTGTAATTGCGACAGCTGCAATGTCTAGACATGCTTATTATCATAAATCATGATTATATGTTATGGTGTAGAAAAGGCTCTAATAATTAAAAGATATTATATTTTATTTATAAAAAATTCGAAAGATCTCCATCCACGCCTAATGTTAAAATTTCTTGAAATTACGATATTTATCTAAAAACACTTAAATAAAAAATGAAACTGCAAAAAAATTAATATTTTTTATTAAAATAAATTTTATTTGAGGTTAATTATTATTTTTTTTTAAGCGTGGATTGAGTCAAATTAAAACATTTTGGCTAAATCCACGCTTAAACAAAAGAGGTTGAGCGTGGATTGAGACCTTTCCTAAAAAATTTGGCTTAAATTAAAAGAAAATTATCAACTAAACATTTTAATTATCAGCTATCTGTTAAATGATTTATTTATTTTTCAAATTTAATTTCAGATCCCATCAAATACAGCCAGTTTCTTAAAAAATCTTTGAAATATACAATATGAATCCTCAAGATGCAAAAGATACAACTGCACCTAAATCAAAATTAAAATCAAATCCAAAGATGTCAAAAACGAAGAAATTGAAAATTGAAGACGCTGGAAATATTAATAACTTAAATGATGATTGTTTAAGAGAAATTTTTCGCTATCTATCAATTTTAGAAAGGCCAATTTTATCTTTAGTTTGTAAAAGATGGAATTCCATAATTAAAAAATCATGGGTCGACGTCAAAATTTTCTGTTTAAATGATAAGGTTTTAATAAATTGTGATAAATTTCTTTCAAATGAGAATCGAGTTTTAAAATATGTTATAAATTTATTGAAAAAATGTGGAAAGTATTTAGAAATATTAAGCTCAGATATTTCAATCTATAAATTTAACATTACTAAATTTTTAAAAGCAGCTGAAAAATATTGCAAAAATCTTAAATATTTAAAATTGGCATCAGATGATTACGTTGCTATCAAAGTTCCCTTATTATTTAAAAGAAATACAAAATTGTGCAAATTATCTTTTAAAAGATATTTATTTTCTGGAAAATGTTTTACGAATATAAAGCCAAATTCTATTAAAGAAATCGAAATGTTAGGCTGTTCTGTTGGGGATGATTATCCTACTGATTTAGAATTACCATTATATTTATCCTCCGAAGAAAGTGACGAAGAAATTGACATGTTAAACTTTGTTGATCCTTCTTTTTTTATTAATTTTTTATCAAAACAAAAAAATATTACAAAAGTTAAAATAATCTCTAATTCACCAGATGAATTTAGAATAATAGACGCAATGAATAAACACGAATTTGAAAACATAACTGATTTAAATTTAGGTGATTATCCAAGTAGTTCTGAAGTAGAGGAATTTGGCTATGATGTTTTAGATCTAATTGCAAGGCAAAAAAATTTAATTAAACTTGAATTAAATTTAAATTTTATTGATGTATTGGTAATTTCTACAATATTCGAGAATAATTTTCGAAATTTAGAATCATTTAGCTTCATCATTGATGATTTAACAGATGAACTTGCCAAAGGGCTAACAAAAATTAAAAATTTAAAAGTATTAGCTATCAAAGAAATTCAGACTTACTCGTTATCAGAAACTGGTGAACAGTACTTTAGCCAATTAAAAAATTTAGAAACATTCCAAATCAATAATGTTAAACAAGAGAATACAAGCATTGATAAAATTTTGTTAGCTTTAAGTCTGATTGGAAAGTTAAAAAATATTAATATTTCAAAAAGTAATTTTACAGATGTTGGTTTCAAATCTTTGTATGCTCATAAGAATTTGGCCAAATTAAATGTTTCTTACACCCATGTAACTGATGAACAGTTAGTCAGTTTGATAGAAAATTCAGTAAATTTAATTGAATTTAATATTAATTGTAGTTTTGAGGTTTCTGACGAATTGGCAAAAAAAGTGGGTGAGGTTAAAGAAAAACGTAAAGATAAACATGCTTTGAAAATATTGCATGGTCTTTTCAAAAAATTGGATTATAGTTCACCTTTAATTAATTTAAAATGTGCATAGTGTAATGATCCATTTTTAATTGATTTTTCAGAAAAATTTACTAATTCTAGAAAAAGTTTAATTTTGTACATTCCTTATTCAATTATTTATGAGTCTTGCATTTTATTTTATAAAATTAATTATAAAAATTATATTTTATTGTGTTCCCCAATAACCAAACCTGATGTTCAAAATCACTGCAGATATTGCCAAGAAATTTCTGATTACATTATGATGACAAATTGCAAGCAGTATTTGCGCATGCATTCAATCTGCCTACACGATTTGCTTTTTTTTGTGCTAAAAAAGTAGACAACATATTATGCATGCATAATGTAATCATTTTGAGTTCAACAACTGATGCAAAGCATGGTGTCATAATGCGTACAGAAACGGCTATATCTTGCGTACAATTTGACAACAAGGTATGGTATGCTAAAAATTTTAAAGAGCAGACACTGCGTGCAAATTGTTAGCAGGTTCTGCGTACAGATCTGGTACAGGCCTTGTAGACAATCTGAACTCAGTAGCTGCAATCGCAGGTATTGCAGTCAACTTGTATTCAAAAAATAAATCTATACGCAACGTACGTTGTTTTACCGTTGAATTTTATTTATCACTATTATAAAATCAATGATAAGTAAAATTTTTTAATAATCAAATAGCTGGTGTATTTACTCCAGTCAAAATACGAGGGGGGGTTGTATTTTCAATGGCGAACAAGAGATTTGCTCTACTATAGGTTTTTTGGGTCGCTGAACACGAAAATCGGGGTCATTTCGTAAAGAAATGGGGCTTCACCCTTAAATTTGCAAAAACTACCCCCAAAAAGGGTTTTTTTTTAAATATTCGCACTTTGAGCGCTCAGATTTACACCATACTGGTTTTTTGGGTCGCTAATTAAGAATTTCGACTTCTTTTTCATAAATAATGAATATTTCACCCTTAAAATAGCTAAAACTACCCCTAAAAGGGGTGTTTTTGCTAATTTCGCACTTTAAGCATCCAGAATATGCCCATATAGATTTTTTGGGTCACTAATCATGAATTTCGACTTCTCTTTCATAAATAATCAATATTTCACCCTTAAAATAGCTAAAACTACCCCTAAAAGGGGTGTTTTTGCTAATTTCGCACTTTAAGCATCCAGAATATGCCCATATAGATTTTTTGGGTCACTACTCATGAATTTCGACTTCTCTTTCATAAATAATAAATATTTCACCCTTTAAATAACTAAAACTACCCTTTAAAGGGGTGTTTTTGTTATTTTCGCATTTTGAGCGTCCAGGATATGCGCATATAGGTTTTTTGGTTCGTTATTCAAGAATTTGGACTCCTTTTTTGTGGTGATATATTAATTATTTATGAAAAAGAAGTCGAAATTCTTGATTAGTGACCCAAAAAACCTATATCGGCATATCCTGGATGCTAAAAGTATGAAAATATCAAAAATAACCCCTTTTCGGGGGTAGTTTTAGCCAATTTAGGGGTAAAATTTTAATTATTTATGAAAAATAAGTCGAAATTCTTAATTAGCGACCCAAAAAACCTGTATGGGGATATCTTGCATGCTCAAAGTGCGAAAATAGCAAAGACACTCCTTTTAGGGGTAGTTTTAGCTATTTTAAGGGTGAAATATTCATTATTTATGAAAAAGAAGTCGAAATTCTTGATCAGCGACCGAAAAACCCTATATGGTGCAAATCTGAGCGCTGAAATAGCGAATATGTAAAAATTACCCCTTTTTAGGGGTAGTTTTTGCAAATTTAAGGGTGAAGCCCTCATTTCTTTACGAAATGACCCCGATTTTCGTGTTCAGCGACCCAAAAAACCTATATAGTAGAGCAAATCTCGTGTTCGCCAGTGACAATACAACCAAACCCGTATTTTGACTGGAGTAATTATTGTAATGATTAAAAATAAATTTTAAATATAATTTTTTAAATAAAAAAGTAAGTTTATTGATTCATTTACATTTATAAATTAAGTTTTTGTAAAAATTTAATTTAAAGTATAAAGATTGTAATAAATTTCTAAAAAATAATAATATTAAGGTACTTATTATGGAAAATTATACCACCACCCTTGTTATATCCCGTATCGAAAAAGTTGATCGGAAAAAGGAATTCCGATCAAAAATTGTTCGGATTTCTGATCGGAATTTGATCAACTTTCCGATCGAATTCCGATCGAATACCCGATCAAATTTTCGCCGATCGAGTTTCCGATAAAAAAATTTTGATTGAACTTCCTATAAAAAATCAAAATTCCGATCGAGTTTCCGATAAAAAATTTCGATCGAAATTCCGATAAAAAATCACAATCCCGATCAAGTTTCCGATAAAAAAATTTTTATTCCAAGTCCCGATCGATAATTTTTAAATTTTCATCTAAAACAATTTTCTGATTTTCCAAAAAACATGAAAAGAGGAATCTTTTGCTTTACCTGAGGGTTTATAAAAACGCTTTGAATGATTCAAATTTTCATATTTTTAACCATATTTTCCAATTTTCCAATAATACGGAACAAAAAACTCTAACATGTAAGCTTTTTACATTGCCTGGGGGTTTTTGAGTTTCAAAAAAAAGTTTTCATTGATGAGAATTTTCATATTTTTACCCAACCATATTTTCCGATTTCCAAAGATGGCGGAACAAAAAACATGAAATGTATAGAAATGTCTATATTACATGGTGGTTTTCGAGGTTCAGAAAAACGTTTTAAATGATAAAAATTTTCCGATTTTCCAAGATGACAGATCAAAAAAATATGTCAGAATAAGCTTTAAACATTGCCTGGGGGTTTTCGAGGTTTTAAGAAATATTTTACTGAATAAAATTTTTCATTTTCTTGTCCCAGTTTATTTTTCAATTTTCCAATATGGCAGACCAAAAAATATGTTAGAAAAAGCTTTTTATTTTACCTGGGGGGTTTTCGAGGTTTAAAAAAACGTTTTCATTGATGAAAATTTTCATATTTTCACCCAAGCATAATTTCCGATTCTCCAAGATGGTGGATCAAAAAAACATGTCAGAATAAGCTTTTTACATTGCCTGGACGATATCAAGGTTGAAAAAAAGGTTTTTGTGAGTGAAATTTGTCGTTTTTTATAGCCTATTTTCCAATTTTCAAAAAATATAAAAAATAGAACTAATTTACCCCAACATATTTTCTGATTTTTCTAGATGGTAGAAGCAAATCATAAATTAAAAAAAAATAACTCTCTTGCATTGGTAAATTCACTTACTAAATGTTTGTATTGAACACGGTGACCAGGAAGCGTTTTATTATGTGAAAAAAATGACAAAAAAAACTGTATGTTGGGGTCTTTTCTACACTAAAAAATGTTCACGAATTTTTTATCCGGACCTTCTATCCAGCTACTCTAAGCTACAGCTAAGTATTTGCTGTCAATATTTTCATATTTTGAATAATGATGATTTGAATTTTTTTATAAGACTGGTATTTTTTTCAAAGTATCCGGGATTCCTAACGCGCCTGCAGAACTCGAAAATATAAGTAAAAAAAATAAGTTTCTCGTTGGATTTAAACCAAAACATCGATTTTTGAGCCCACGATAGCTCTCAAAAGTTTTTTTTTGGACTACTCAAAATTGGGATTTTCTTAAAACTTTCAGTTTTTCTAGTGGATTTAAATACTGTTTTAGATTATGTTTAAATTAATATCCCGTAGTATTTTTTCCCCAGGAATCCGATGAAACCATTTATTTTAGCTTTTGAGCACGTTGTACAGGAGAAAAATCGATTTTATTTGTTTTTAGGGTCTTAATTTTAAGGAAATCTATTATAAAAGGTTTGCAGTTTTCAAAATAAGTATTTCTGAATATTATTTACAAAAGGGTCTTTGTATATTTTTTCCTCAGGAATTATTTTAGCTTTTGAACACGTCTTATATGAGAAAAATCGATTTTTGTCGTGTTTCAGGGTCTCAATTTTAAGGAAGCCAATCACAAAAGTATATTAGTTTACAAAATAAATTTTCCTGAATATTACTTACTAAAGGGACATATGTATTTTTTCCCCAGGAATCCGATGAAACCATTTATTTTCGCTTTTGACCACCTCTTATATGAGAAAAATCGATTTTTGTCGTGTTTCAGGGTCCCAATTTTAAGGAAATCCATTATAAAAATTTATTAGTTTTCAAAATATTATTTTCTGAATATTATTTACAAAAGGATCTTGTATATTTTTTCCCCAGAAATTCGACCACGTCTTATATGAGAACAATCGAATTTTGTCGTTTTTCAGGGTTATAATTTTAAGGAAATCCATTATAAAAATCAAGACAATATTCAAAATATGAAAATATTGACAGCAAACGCTTAGAGTAGCTGGATATTAGGTCCAGATAGGAAATTCGTAGACATTTTTTAGTGTAGAAAACACCCCACCATACAGTTTTTTTGTCATTTTTATCGCATAATAAAACGCTTCCAGGTCACCGTGTGAAGTTTAAATCGTGAATAATTATTATGTATATACATGCATATATTCTATTTTTTTTAATGAAAAACATTTAATGTAAAATTCTAACAATACTATTAAAAACTAATAATAATACCAATTAGGAACTTTTATGATAATTTCCTCGTGTAAAAAAAAGAACATAATATCCCATAATATCTCCATTTTTTGGCACATAATATGGGATATTAAGGGATAATATCTCATAAATGAACAAAGAAAAAAAATGACACAACAAACCTTACACTAGCATAATCTAAGGAAGTAGTCTATAATAACAAAACGATACGTCAAGCCTTACACTAGCGTAACCTGAGAAATTAGGCTATAATAAAAAAAAAGGCCGTCAAGCCTTACACTAGCGTAATGTAAGGAAGCAGGCTATAATAAAACATGACACGTCAAGCCTTACACTAGTGTAACCTAGGCTATGATAAAAAAACGACAAGTCAAGCCTTACACTAGTGTAACCTAAAGAGAGGTAGGCGATAATAAAAAATGACACGTCCGAGTTCATATTTCCGGGAAATTCCGGAAAATGGGAAAATGCGTTTTAAGAAAAACCGCAATATCTCATTTTCCGCCATTTTTTTTTGGAAATTTTTTTAAACCGAAATCGCATCGATCTGTCCGAAAAAAAATTTTGGTTTCGGCCATTAAGGTCAATTTTAGGCTGTTTTAGAATAATTACGCATTTTTAATACATCTTTATTTAATTTACCATAAGGGGTTAAAATAATTGACTTTTTTTCTTTTAGAATCGAATAAAATCGAGAAAAAAAAAATTACTATTTTCGATGAAAATTAAGCAAGTTATGGTCAAGTAAAGATACTGTCAAAAATTACCATTTTTATACTGATTCCAATTTTAGGCTCTAAAACGACATTCTAACTTGAAAAATGCATAACTCGCTTAAATTTTATCGTAAAAAGAAAAGTTTTGGATTATTATGGAATATATTTTCCTTGGCTGTTCGTTTATCCAATAAAAAAATTAATTTTATTAACAGAAATTTACTTTTATTGTTAAAAAATGATAATAATCAAAAACAGTCTTTAACATGTTACATTAGTTTTTGACAAAAAAAAACTTTTTATCGACTAAACTAATTTTTTCCTTGCATAAAAGAATAGCCAAGGAAACAGTATTCAATAATAATCCAAAACTTTTCTTTCTACGATAAAATTTAAGTGAGTTATGCATTTTTCAAGTTATAATGTCGTTTTAGAGCCTAAAATTGGAATTAGTATAAAAAATGGTAGTTTTTGACAGTATCTTTACTTGACCATAACTTGCTTAATTTTCATCGAAAATAGTAATTTTGTTTTTAATTTAGGACTACTTTTTCCCTGGCTATTCGATTCTGAAAGAAAAAAAGTCAATTATTTTAACCCCTTATGGTAAATTAAATAAAGAAGTATTACAAATGTGAAATTATTCTAAAACAGGCTCAAATTAACCTTAATGGCCGAAACCAAAATATTTTTTCGGACAGATCGATGGGATTTTGATTTAAAAAAATTTTCAAAAAAAGAATGGCGGAAAATGAGATATTGCGATTTTTCTTAAAACGCATTTTCCTATTTTTCGGAATTTTCCGGGGTTTTTCCGAAAAACTAATGGCAGAAATGGATTTACTGAAGGTTTCCCAGAAAAAAAATTCTGAAAGAGTATATATGTCGCAGTGTTATAGAATAGTTTGTATTATAGGCTATAATACGGATTATAGAAAAGTAAAATTTTTAAAATCATTACTTTTCTATGATACTGGAATTTTAAGTGTCATAGCCTATAATCCGTATTATAGCCTATAATACTAATGCACTTTTGTATTATAGAAAAATGAAAAATAAAATCGTTTTCATCATTCCGCTACCATTCAATTATTTATTTTTCATACTACCTACATAATTATATTAACTTACAATAATTTATTTATTTAATTAATTATTTATTTAAAAATTATTACTATTTTATTTATTTTTACATGGACCACTAAAATGACAACGTGAATTACATAAAACCTGAGCTTTATAACATTGACATCTATTTGTTGAACTCTGCTTAGCGGAAGCTCTGCAACTGCATTTTTTGTACCCCCTGACCATTAAAAAGATAAATAAATTAAATTTATATAAATAATTGAAATAAAACAATTAAAAATTTTATTGTAAGTTAATATAATTATGTAGGTAGTATGAAAAATAAATAATTGAATGGTAGCGGAATGATGAAAACGATTTTATTTTTCATTTTTCTATAATACAAAAGTGCATTAGTATTATAGGCTATAATACGGATTATAGGCTATGACACTTAAAATTCCAGTATCATAGAAAAGTAATGATTTTAAAAATTTTACTTTTCTATAATCCGTATTATAGCCTATAATACAAACTATTCTATAACACTGCGACATATATATACTCTTTCAGAATTTTTTTTCAAGCTTATATTTATAATTTTTAACCATTTTCCCGAAAAGCACTAACGCTGGTCGAGAGCCGCCTAATGAGTTCGATTGGCCATAAATCGGGCTGTTTAAGACCTATATGGCTAAAAATTTCAGGATTTTCCTATCTTTATGTTATAAAAACATGGAAAAAAGAGCATCCCGGAATATTAGGGGAAAATCTGCACCAGAATGATATCTAAAAAACCTTTTACAGATTGTTTATACACAAAAAAAAGTAATAAGTTCCCCGTTGGAATTTTGCTCCCAGCTGCACTTCATGGGGTAGGGGGGGGGGGGGGAAAGGTGTTTTTTTTCTCTTTTTTTTTTCAAATATCTGTCAAAAATTCATATCTCTGGTTCTTTAGTACCAAAATAGGTCTATATGGTCTTAAATGATTCGTGTTTGATATCTTTTTTCCATACAAAAGTTAAAAAATAATTATGCCCACTTTAGGAACCCTGAAATTCAAAAATGCTGAAGACTAACATTAAAAATTTTACTTTAAAATTCAATTATTTTTCTATATCAAAAATTATCTCTCTGGAAAATTTATATGTTTTTTATCTATCAAAGCCCTTCAAAATGAGCCGCAGAAACCGTCAAAATTTCAAAAAAATCAAAATTTTTTATGGGGTTTTTTTGAAGATAACAAGGGGATTGTCAACTGTTTGGGAATAGGGTAATTCCATGGATAAAACGCACAAAATGATATGCCAGGTCTCAAAAATAGGAAATTTGGTTTTTTTTCGATAAAACAACTTAAAAATAGATGATTCCCCGAATTTGAAGGTTTTCTATAAATTTTGAAGGGTGCTATGCTGGTTTAAAGTTTTTTGGTCAAATTTCTCTCCTCAGCCACCATTTTTGAAAATCCCGTAAAAAAGCTCTAAAAAACGTTAAAGAAAGAAAAAAAAGTAGGTTTTCGATGTAAAATTTGATGAAAAATTCGAATTTTCAGTCAGATTTTTCCTACTCTATGACGATTCGCGGGAAAATTCAAATTTGTGTTAAACTTTAAGTGAAAATAACTCAAAAGTTTCCCGCTAAAAAAAAAAAATTTTTTTTTTCAAAATCTTCAAAAATTGCATATATTTTCCTGAAAAAAATTTCCCGAGGGTAATTTTTGTTTTAAGCGAGTAATACCGATTTTCGTTTTTTTCAATTTTGACTTGTTACTTATTTTGCTGATTTCCTGCTAAGTCACGTGACCAAATGAAAATCTGACCGAAAATTTGAATTCTGCGGGAAATTTTACAAAGGTATAGTAATTTTGGTATCCTTTGAATGATACATCTCAATTTGACAATTTAATTAAAATGGTTTATTAAAATATAGAAAAAATGAAAATTTATAAAATGGGATTTTCTTGATTTTTTTACATTTTTAGCCTAAAAATCATGTAAAATCTAAAAATAAAAATACTTCTTTTGGAAAAAACAAAAGTTATGTCTTTTATTAATAAAAAATAAATTTTTTTTAAGTTTAGATTTTATTTTCTATCAAAATGTCTATAAATAGTTAGAAATTTACCTAAAAATCAATATAATCCCATTTTATAAATTTTCATTTTTTCCATATTTTAATAAACCATTTTAATTAAATTGTCAAATTGAGATGTATCATTCAAAAGATACCAAAATTACTATACCTTTGTAAAATTTCCCGCAGAATTCAAATTTTCGGTCAGATTTTCATTTGGTCACGTGACTTAGCGGGAAATCAGCAAAATAAGTAACAAGTCAAAATTGAAAAAAACGAAAATCGGTATTACTCGCTTAAAACAAAAATTACCCTCGGGAAATTTTTTTCAGGAAAATATATGCAATTTTTGAAGATTTTGAAAAAAAAAATTTTTTTTTTAGCGGGAAACTTTTGAGTTATTTTCACTTAAAGTTTAACACAAATTTGAATTTTCCCGCGAATCGTCATAGAGTAGGAAAAATCTGACTGAAAATTCGAATTTTTCATCAAATTTTACATCGAAAACCTACTTTTTTTTCTTTCTTTAACGTTTTTTAGAGCTTTTTTACGGGATTTTCAAAAATGGTGGCTGAGGAGAGAAATTTGACCAAAAAACTTTAAACTAGCATAACACCCTTCAAAATTTATAGAAAACCTTCAAATTCGGGGAATCATCTATTTTTAAGTTGTTTTATCGAAAAAAAACCAAATTTCCTATTTTCGAGACCTGGCATATCATTTTGTGCGTTTTATCCATGGAATTACCCAATACGATTTGCTTCTAACTTTCAAAACAGTGGTAGTGTGGTATTTGAGAAAACATCCTTCATACCCTCAGTTTACCTGAATGGGCCTCCTGATCCTAGAAATTAGACCCTATAGCAGGGTTATATGCTATGTATATAAGATAGGACTTTTTAGGCTATCTTCTAAATGACGCTGCTACCTTATAATTAAACCAAATACCTTCCGGTTAGTCTCATTTTTTGGGAGTATTTATCACCTTTTGACCCCCGTAAATCGCATTTTTTTATCAGTAATTCTCTTACCGTTATAGTCAATAAACCAAATGAAGATATTTGGCCAAAAATGACCAATTTTTAAATTGCTGCAAAAATTGTAATTTTTGACTTAAATGGGTCTTATAGAATTCAAAATTTTTGTGCAAGCTCCTAGTTTTTAAAAGTTTTTTAATCGTTCCTTTTGCTTCAGTTTTTTACGTGATTTAGCTCAATAAAGATGGTATTTAAAATATTAGCGTTTATTATTTATATCTTAAAGCGGAACTCTGACTTTAAATTTTTATATCTCGCAAACAATTGATCGAAAATAAATGAGTAAAGAATTTTTAAAATTAGGAGCTTGCACAAAATTTCTGAGATCTATAAAAGCCATTTAAGTCAAAAATTACTATTTTTGCAGCAATTTAAAAATTGGTCATTTTTGGCCAAATATGTTCATTTGGTTTACTGACTATAATGGTAAGATAATTACTGATAAAAAATGCGGTTTACGGGGGTCAAATGGTGATAAATACTCAAAAAATATTAGACTAACCAGAAGGTATTTGGTTTAATTACAAGGTAGCAGCACCATTTAGAAGATAGCCTAAAAAGTCCTATCTTATATACATAGCATATAACCCTGCTATAGGGTCTAATTTCTAGGACCAGAAGGCCCATTCAGGTAAACTGAGGGTATGAAGGATGTTTTCTCAACTACCTTAACCTGTTTTGAAAGTTAGAAGCAAGTCGTATTCCCAAACAGTTGACAATCCCCTTGTTATCTTCAAAAAAACCCCATAAAAAATTTTGGTTTTTTTGAAATTTTGACTGTTTCCGTGGCTCAAATTTACAGTAACCGGGCTTATTTTGAAGAGCTTTGATAGATAAAAAACATATAAATTTTCCAGAGAGATAATTTTTGATATAGCAAAATAATTGAATTTTAAAGTAAAATTTTTAATGTTAGTCTTCAGCATTTTTGAATTTAAGGGTTCCTAAAGTAGGCATAATTATTTTTTGACTTTTGTATGTGAAAAAGGTATCAAGCACAAATCTTTCAAGATTATAAAGACCTATTTTGGTACCAAAGAACCAGAGATATGAATTTTTGAGTTTTTGACAGATTTTTGAAAAAAAATAGAGAAAAAATACACGTTTTTGCCCCCCCTGCCCCATGAAGTACAGCTGGGAGCAAAATTCCAATTGGAAATTTTTTTGGGTATAAACAATCTGTAAAAAGTTTTTTAGATATCATTCTGGTACAGATTTTCCCCTAACATTCCGGGATGCTCTTTGAGGCCGATCCGATGACCCGACCTGCCCACCATTGCTGTATTGGCAAAGAAAGACTCGTACTTAATCTATACGTAATCTGAAATTTTTTGAAATTTTTTTTCTCCAAATTTTTTGCATTAAAAAGTAAAAAAAAAAGCAATATTTTTTTTCTTCTTGGACGTAGTGCTTGCTTCATTTTTTTCTATATGAAAGTACTAAAATATCTAGAATTATCGTTTTTTACTCGTTATCTCTAATCCAATACTTAACTTTTCGAAATTGTTTGCATAAAAAATTTTAATATAGGCCTGGAGCCTGCTTTTATTTGCGTTTTTTTTTTGAAAGCATGTCCATGGAATTTTTTGACGGTAATTTTAGTTTTTTGGGGTCGCTGATTCCAAATCCGAAGTCCGTTTTGACCTAACGTGGTCCAATTTTGCGTAATTGCCCATTTTAGGTCATTTTTAACGTTTTTTTGCCATTTTTTCTCACACTACACTAATGTTTTTTGGGTCACTATACCTAATTATCATATCTACTCATACAAAAAAAAATGGTAGCTCATAATAGGGATTCTTAGGCTATTCTTCACGCTTTTTGGGCTAATTTTAGCTATTTTTATGAAATAATACCAATTACCAAAAAACAGCCTATAAGTGTCTATTATGGGCTACTGCAACGTGCTTAGATAAATTAAAAATAATATTGGAAATTAACTACTTTAAAATACTCACAAAACCAGAAGCTGTAGATAAAAATTGGTATTATTTCATAAAAATAGCTAAAATTAGAACAAAAAGCGTGAAAAATAGCCTAAGAATCCCTATTATGGGCTACCATTTTTTTTTAGAGTAGATATGATAATTAAGTATAGAGACCCAAAAAACATTAGTGTAGTGTGAGAAAAATGGTAGTATAATAAAAATTTTAACAAAAAATGGCAAAAAAAAGTTAAAAATGACCTAAAATTGGTAATTACGCAAAATTGGACCACGTTAGGTCAAAACGGACTTCGGATTTGGAATAAGCGATCCCAAAAACTAAAAGTACCGTCGAAAAATTCCATGTACATGCTTTCAAAAAAAATCGCAAATAAAACCATGCTCCAGACCTATACACTATTTAAAAAACACCATTTTTTTTTCTTTTTTTCGATGTAGTAACCAATTTTTTTCATGAAAGTATTAATATCTAGAATTATCGTTTTGACTCGATATGTCTAATTTGATATATAATTTTTTGAAAATTTTTGTCTCAAAATTTTTGCCGCCAAAAAATACAAAAAACACCATTTTTTTTTCTTTTTTTCGATGTAGTACCTAATTTTTTTCATGAAAGTACGAATATCTAGATTTATTGTTTTTACTCGTCAATATCTCCAATCTGATAATGTTTGGAAATTATTGTCTCAAAATTTTTTCCTTAAAAAATACAAAAAAAACTAATTAAAAATAAAGAATGTCCTAGTTTGCGCGTAAATTGCTATCCAAGGCGAAGCCAAGTTAAATATATATTTTTCATTACACGCGTTAGAAAGAATCGTTTTTCTGCACGGCAAGGGTTCTTTCTTACGCTTTTAATGAAAAACTGTGTGTTAGATCCACGGGATAAAAAGTAGATTTTTTACTATCCATGCTGTCTGCACTCGTTCTGCTCGTTCGCTACGCTCACTTGTGCATACAACTGCATGGAAAGCATAAACCTACTTTTCATCCCTTGTTTAACAAATTGCTATTTATTTTTATTTTATGTTAAATACTGATTATGGTTATATGCAAGCATATTGACATCAACGTATGTTGCTTACATTATATGCATGCAAACTGACCGCAAGGCCTGTAGTCAATATGCTATCAAACTCTGCGAGTGCGCTTATTCCTTAACAGCATACTCTGTGTGCAATTTGAAGTCATATTGACCTCAAGCTTGAACTGCAGAACTTGACAACATACTGAAGTCAGAAACGGCTACATCTTGAGGTCATACTGTACTAAATCATGTGAAATTTATAGCATATTATGTACGCAGTTTGTAGTCAGTATGTCTGCATTTGGTTATTGGGGTTACTTTTATAACATTCTATGTAAAAATAGTGCTAATAATGTAATATTTTCATTTTTATTTGTTTTTAAAAAAATTTGTTGATTTTCATTTTATACAAAATAGCTACGTAATAAACAAAACTATACTAAAAAATAAAAAATCTCAAACATATTTTTAATCTTTAAGTATAATTTCCACGCCATTTACTGTTAAAAACCAAAATATCCAAATCAAATCCTTAGACCAAGTCATCAATTTTAGCTGTAATCAGTTTTTAAAAAAAAAAAATTTGGTAAATGGACCTAAAATTTCTTTTTGTAAAAATTTATAAACAATAAGTCATTATGGGTTACCAATTGATTTAATAAAATATAGAACACTTATTAAATTATCAAAACATTAAATTAAATTATTAATTAAAAGTTTTTGTGCAAACGATAAGTATAATTTTTGGCGTATCAAAAGACAAAGTTTTTTCCCGGTTTAAGTTCAAATTATTTCTAAATTTACTATAGTACACTTTTAGTGGCGCTTTTGTCAATTAAATTATAGTATAGAGACCCTTATTATCTCACGCGTGTTAAAAAAAAACAAACAAACCATTCAACAAAGAACAGAAACAACGGTGAACAATAACAACTTTAATTTGCATTGAATATTTTGGCTTGTTTTAAGATTATTATTATGAAAACTGCGTAAGTATAGAAGAAAAAATAATTTGAATATTAAAAAAAAATTATATAAATAGCGTACTTGTTTGTTTAAAAAGCGAAAACACTTTTAATAAAAAGTCCCAAAAAATATATAAAAAAAAGTTTATTAGTTTAGAAAATGTTTATTTTATATAATCAAAAACGTGTATCGCAGTATTCAGGCCAATTTGATGAATTTAAAAATTAAATTAACTAAAAAAATTTATTCAATTAAGTTTTTGCGTAATGCAAAAGGACGGTGAGGTTAGTTTTCATGAATAACCAGGCCGAGATTTTGGTTTAGTATCGGTTCTAAGTATATAAAAAACTGAGAAAACTGGCATTCATTTATGGTCGTTTTCAATAAAACTGATCAAAATCGTTGCAAAATTCCAAATAACCGGGGCACGGAAAAATTCAACACTGAACAGTTTCGTAAATTTGTCCTAAACAGAAAATTTTTGAAAAAAACCCGTTTTTAAAAAAATAGTGAGTTTTCAATAATCCGTATTTGAAAAAACTTATAACGGACTTATCCGCTTTTGCAAATTATGAAAATTTGCTTTCGTTTTTATTTCCTTTTATTGGTTCCTCATTTTCATCAAAAAATCTCGAGGTAATTTTTTTTTTTAATTTGGATGGAATACCTCATTTTTGTCCTTAAAAATACTAATATTACTCCTTAATCAAATCGCAGTATAGGATGTATTTTCACTGGCCAACATGAGATTTGCTCTACTATATAATTTTTGGGTTCCTGATCACGAAAATTTGGGTCTTTTCTGGAAGATATTTTCGGAACACCCTTAAATTTGCAAAAACTACCCCTAAAAAGGGGTTTTTTTTATATATTAGCAAACTGAATTTCTAGATTTAGCCAAAAATTGGTCTAAGAGGGTTTTTTTGAACGCTAATCAATAATTTGAGGTAATTTTTTTATGTATAATCAATATTCCACCCTTAAATTAGCAAAAATTACTCCTAAAAGGGGTTGTTTTTGCTATTTCTACACTTTGAGCACCCAAATTAAGTCCATACGGGTTTTTTGGGTCGCTAATCAAGAACTAGGGGGAATTTTTCGTGAATAATTAATATTTCACCCTTAAATGAGCAAAAACAAACCCTTAAAGGAGTGTCTACTATAACCCCTTTTAGGGATTGTTTATGCTAATTGAAGAGTGAAATATTAATTATTCACAAAAAGTTCTCCCGAATTCTTGATCAGTGACCAAAAAAACCCTTAAACACCTAATTTGATCGCTCAAAGTGCAATAATTGCAAATGCACCCTTATTAGGGGTTGTTTTTGCTAATTTAAGAGTGAAATATTAATTATTCATAAAAAATTACCTCAAATTCTTGATTAGCGTTCCAAAAAACCATCTTAGACCATTTCTTGGCTAAATCTAGAAACTCAGTTTGCTAATATATTAAAAAAAACCCTTTTTGGGGGTAGTTTTTGCAAATTTAAGGGTGTTCCGAAAATATATCCCGGAAAATACCCCGATTTTCGTGATCAGCGACCCAAAAAACATATAGTAGAGCAAATCTCATGTTGGCAGTGAAAATGCACCCCCCCCTCCGCGATTTGATTGGAGTATATCTAGAAGTATTGTTTTTACTCGATATTTTGAATCTTATTATAATTAATTTGTTGAAAATTTTTTATGAGATGTTAAACTGTCAGTACCAAGGAAAAGATCATTTTTAGTTTTTATTATTACATCATACTTTACCAGGTGAAATACACCATTAAGAACATTTTGTTATTGCTAATGAGGAACTATAGTGCTAATTAGTTGGCAGCGTTTTTTTACATCCATTAGGGTCTAAAAGTTACGTTAAGTTAAAAATTTCTGTTTTTCTTTTTAAATACTCTGCATAAAATTACAGAAATTATCAGTGAACTTAAGTCTGCTGTCAGTTTTGTGGAACTACCTCAATTTCTTTTAAAGCATTCAATAATTTATCATTCATAGTCCTACATTAAATAACAGCGGTGTGATCAAAATCTGCTCATCGATTTATTCGTGTTTTGATTGGCCGCGTTGATTTTGTCATGCGCGTGAATTATATTTTTTATTGGGTGCTAGCGGTATAGAATACTAGAAGTTCTCTGTCACATATACTCTCGCGCGTTATTTAATTTTTATTATTATTTAATCTTTTAAAATAATTAATTATTAATAAAGTTTTGTGTATTTTGCATTATAATTAAATATAAATAAGAAATATAATAATTTTCTCATTTTATTATACGATCTTCTAAAAACTTCTAAAAATTTCATCTTCGATTTGCTCTGCAATATCAGCCACGCGGAGGCTGCGCGCTATATTAAAAATTTGTAAAACAATTTTAAATATTAATTTTTTAATTTATTATTATAGTTATAAACTGTCAAAATAATTATAAATTTTAATAAAAAATGTTTAAACTATAATAAAACATTACAACTGAGATGCGACATATAATATATGAATACTCATTCGAGTATTTCGTCATCCTATTATAAAATTTCGCTGTCCAGAACAAAAGAAAAATTTATTTCGAGGAATAAAAAGGGTTCTGGCCCGAGGTGCGTAGCACCGAGGGACGGTAATCAATATTTGCATTCATTTATATATTTTTGTCTTGAAATAAATTTTTAAAATAAAAATAATATTGGTTTTTATTTATGATAGTAGTATACGAAAACCAAACGAAAACTTACTCGAGTATTTCGTCATGCAAATGTAAAATTTCGCCGTCCAGGATAAAAGAAAAAGTTATTTCGAGGGATAGTAATTAGTATTTGCATTCAGATGCGATATTAAATTTTTTTTTCATCAGGTAAATTTCTATATTTAAAAAACTCATGTGACATAATTTTTCGTCTAATTTATTCGGGTAGTGATTGGTTCCACTGATTTTTTCAGTATTTATTTCATTAGTTCTAATTTTTATTATATTTTAAAATACCTACTTAATTATTAATAAAATTTTGTGTAAAAAATACGGAAATAAGAAATACAGTAGGTAGTTATTTTATTATACAATCTCCTAAAAATTTCGTCATCTTTATCTATGTGGTCGTTGCATTGATGCTCTGTAAGGTTAGCGGCGTGCTGTTTACAAATTTGTAGATAATTTTAAATGTTAATTTTTTAATTTATAATAATATAAACTGTAAAAATAATTATAAATTTTAATGAAAAATGTTTAAGCTAATAGAAAATTAATTATATTTGTAGATGCAACACATAACATATGAAAATTAATTCGAGTATTTCGTCATCCTATTAAAAAATTTCGCCGCCCAGAAGAAAAGAAAAATTTATTTTGAGGGATGAAAAGGGTTCTGGCCCGAGGTGCGTAGCACCGAGGGATAATAATGCAATATTTTTTTTCTTGAGATAAATTTTGAAAATAAAAATAATAATGGTCTATTAAAATTATGAAAAAAGTTCATTATTTGAAATTGATATCTCACTGAACAATTAATGAATTAAACCACAGTTTTATTTCGATTAAACATGAAATATGATCTGAGGGGGTTGGCGCGCATCAGCGCGCAGGGGGCTTGCCCCCTAGTTTATTAAATAATTAAAACATAATATGTCTATTTACAGATAACAACATCCTTTGAAAACTACACTTTTCAATAACGAAATAGAATAACATGGATTCAACAAATGAAATTAAAAAAATTTGCAACTTTTTTCCAAAAACCCTTGAATTTGAAGAATTTCCTATGAATTTTGAAGAAATGCACATAAATCATTTAAACGACGATTGTTACAGAGAAATTTTTCAATATTTTACAATTGCAGAAAGGTTAAGTGCTGGTTTAGTGTGCAAAAAGTGGAATTCCATAATTACAGATTCATGGATTGACGTCAAAACATTCTATATAAATAAAGAATTCATTAAAAAATGTGAGGAAATTCTTCCAAATGGTAAAAATTATTTAGACATTATTTCAAGTGTCATAAAAAATTGTGGAATGTATTTAGACACGTTGTACTTAAAAATCGAATTAGATGATTCCGAAATTTTGATATTTTTAGAAGCAGCAACAAAATATTGTAAAAATCTTATAAATTTTGAAATAAATTTACGTAAAGTTAAATTCTTGGATATATTGGAAGGACTAAATCCACTATTTCAAAATAACTTAAAATTAAATAATTTAATATTCAGTTATGCTAAAATAAAAAATGATTTTTATTTAAAAACTAATACTAATATTGAAGCAATTACATTTAATAACTGTGAAATAAATTCAAAAGTATTATGTAAGTTTTTTTTAGAGCAAAAAAATCTTAAAAAAATTAATTTTTTTGATATTGCTGATTTTTTAAATGCAACGCATATCATAAACTCTTTAATAGCGAGCAACAATTTAAATTTGTCAGAAATTTATTTGGGGAAAAATATTTATTATCCAACAACTGTGCTTTTGCAGTTATTAAAAAAACAAAATAAATTAACAAAATTTTGTACTATTAGTATTGACTTTTGTAACATACCAGGTGTAGGTGTCATAAGAAATAAATATAAAATATGTAAAATCTTATAAGAAAATAAAGGAACAGTCAAAACTGTATCAAAACGGTATGATAGAACATGGCGGTATAACGCGTGTATCGATATTGTATATATGTATATAATAGCCATCATGGATTTATCAATATTTAATATATGATAATCCAGAGGGCTGTACCTTACGGGGATACAAGTAACTGCTTAATTCAAATAATAATATTAAAAAATGAAATAACTTTTATAAAGGGTTACTTGTATTCACTAAAGGGTTGTAAATAATTTGTAAATAGTTTTTAGAATAATATGTATATAGTTGTAAATAAAAATTAGGATTAATTTAAAGATTATCAATATATAAAGTTAAAATATGAAAAAGCCCTTTTTATACCTTAATTAACGATATAGGGACTTTTTACTAAATTTAGAAATTTAAGAAATAATTAAATATAATTATTTCTTATAAATCATTATAAAAATACTTAATAATTAAACTTATAATAAAATAGATAAGATGATATAAAATAAACCTTAATTAAGGGATAAAAGGTATTCTTTAATTAAACAAAATTATATGTAAAATAAAGTATTAAATATTATAAAAATTAATTAAAAAGAATAAATAAATATTTGTAATTTTAAATATATAAAAAATGTAAAAGATACTTTCAAGCCGTTAAGATAACTTGAAAGCATCCAGAAAGTTCGAGAATACTTTTTGCAAGTAAAACTTTGTGCGAGTGTGCGTGCCTGGGAAATGATATATAAGGGAGATCATTTCAGCGGCACGACACACTTGACCAAGGCCGCTCTTGCGAATTGTATACTCATGTGTACATATTCAAAAGGATATTCAATAAATATATCTATAATCTTAAAAAAGTTATTTTATATTTAAAATATCCCATGCGTCCTAAGGTCAGCCTACATACATACATCCTTGTAAGTATTTAGGTGTCTCTACAAGATCATCGTGTTCATCTGATCCCTGCTGGGATAGTTAAGTGTCAAATGCTCAAGGACTCTTCGGATCCCTTGAGCGGATGACCAGAAATAGGCGGGTAGGCTCTCAAAAGTTCGATTAGTAGGTCTTTTTAGATTTTTATGTTAACCCCTCTATACAAGGGATTACACTTTGCATTTGACGATAATTTTACCAGCAGTTTATTAAACGCACATAAAAACAATTTAGAATCAATAGGGTTTCAGGTTCGGTATTTAAATGAAAATTTAATAAATTGTTTAATTAACTGTACAAATCTAAAAGTAGTAAATTTAAAATTATATAATTATTCATTAACAGAAAAAGGGGAACAATATTTTGCTAAATTTAAAAATTTAGAATATTTAAAATTATCTGCAGGAATTAAGGATGTTATAATTGATGATATTTTCTGGAGCGTGACTTCATGTAGAACTTTAAAACATTTAGATATTTCGGGTTTTGTTTTTTCTGATGATTTTTTAGACAGTGGATTAAATTCAATTTATTACAATATTCCAAATTTAATTAGTTTGAATGTTAGCGATACAAATGTTACAAATGCACAATTATTTGATTTAATTGAAAGAGCAATTTCATTGAAAGAACTTAAAGTAGAAAAATGTTTGAGAATTTCAGAAGATTTGTTCGAAATAGCTGGGGAAATTAAAGTAAAAAGGTTTGACAAACATGAATTAACAATATATTGTGAAAATAGTAGTGTAAATTTAAAAGAATTGGATAAAATACCAAATTTAATTATTATAAAGTAGGATCTTAGTTTTAAAGTGGTAATTTACTTTGAAAAAACCAATGCCTTAGATTTTTCATTACCGGTCATTGCAAAACAAAAAAGTAGTTTTGAAACAACATTAAATTAAAGCTGTACTCTTATAATTTTAAAAATATGAAGTAAAATTTAATTTTAAGGATTGAGATATAAAAATGACTATTAATAACATAGATAAGAATTTTATATTTACAAGTCAATATTTTTGAGAACAGTATTTGTATTCATTTTTCTAGATTAGATTAAATATTTTTTGTAATAACTAGTATATTTAAGATGAAATTCAAAAATTTTAATATTATTGTAAAATTTTTTATTAAGTTAACTTTTTTATTACATACTTTTTAAATAAATTAATGAACTTATATAATTTTTTATGCCCAATTTATTTTTACACTGAACCTTTCAATCTACAAAACATGCAATAAAGAACTTGATGAATCATTTTTTACGAAAACCCACAAAAAACCTATTTAAAAAATTAATATAGGTTCTGTAACCCACCACATACCCAATTAATTTTATTGAAAGTCTATTAACTATTTGGTTTTGAGACGTATAGCAAATCTTGAGAAGTACGGAGAAGCGTGATTTTGACTCGATTTTTGACAAAAATTTTTATTAAAAGAGATAAAAATTCGATAAATTTTAATTCTGGATGCCATATCAACTCTATAAATTTTGTGAAATTTTTTTCAGGAGTAGCTTACAGTTTTTTCTTATCATAATTTCAAAGTGTTAATTAATTATTTGCTTATAAATAACAGTTACCATATTTTAAAAAAACTTCGGTAAAAACTTAAGTTGCATTAAGGGTCCTCTGTAAAACACTGTTTTACTGTTTGTAGCATAATTTTTGTAATTTTTATTCAATTATGCCCTTATCCTCATCCTCAATTGTAATAACTTGATTTTTAATTAAGATGTCGCATAAGTCTTTATGGAACCCAGATATGACTACTTAACATCCCCATTAATTTTCCACCTTAGGGTGAAAAAAATGATTAAGGGTACTGAATTTCAACTGCAACTCCCATACAAACGATATTATACTAGAAATGCCATAAAATGGTTGTGAACACCAGTTAAACAGAAACACGCAAACTTTTTTAACCAACCGTTTTTTAGCTCCCTAGGGTCCCAAAACATGCTTATTAAATAAACTAAAATCAAAATTCCACCTATCACAATAAAATGAAACAAAATACTTATTTTATCTACAAAAATTTGACAAATAAAAAAAAAATAGTCTAAAAAACTGTATGCTACAAATCATTTCATAAGAAAAATCGTAAACTTTACAACTAAACTAATTTAATTGAAATTAATCTTCTTCATTATACATTAAGAAACATTGAATTGACGTACCCACGTATATACACAAACTGAATTACCATAAGTATATTATCAAACATGTTATTTAAAATAGTATTTTTATCTTTTATCTCAAAACTTTTTCGAGATAAAAAAAATATAAAATTTTATATTTATATTTGATACATTTAAATACTTTATAATTATTAAGTTTTATAAAGTTTTTCTAATTAACTTGATTATTAAAATATTTTTGAAATATATGAATACAAAAAATTTAATTTTTTAACTGACGTGTTTTTACCCAAATCGACCAATAACATATTGTAGACAAATATTTTTAGACAATATGGCGATTTCTTTAAGTTAGTACCTCGGTTAGTACTCAACTGCGTGTCTCAGTTAACGCATGAAGCTTTAGTATTGATTAGAAAATTATTCGATCAACATCATAAGTAAAATACTAACTTTAATTATTAAACAAGCCAAAAGTATAATTAAAAAAGTGTTCTAAAAGAGGATAGTATTTACTTTTTTAAGAATAAATTATTATGTAAGTTTGAATTTTTTTAAAACATTATTAAAAAGTTACAATTATTTTTGGCTTACAAGAAAAGACCACTATATTTAAAATGCTTAATTACGAAAAAAAATATTTTATCGGAAACTGTTTATTTTAACAGGCATTTTTGGACTTAAGGGCAAAAAAGCTGTTCAAAAAAACGCTGCCTCAAGGCTGTCTTCGTTTTTTCTTTTGTCCATTTCCGGTTAAAATGAAGGTTAAGCACAAATGCACCGATTCAATTAAAAATCTGCTGATTTTGTTAATTTATATGTACTGGCCTATTTGCTTTTTTAAATCCTTAATATACTATCCTAGTCTCATGAAAAGTTGCTGCTATTTAAAAATTTTTACTTTTTGACTCAGGAAAAAGGTATAATACCGTCCATAAACAAGATTTTTTTGAATTCATTTAAATTTGGTAATCCTATTAAATACAATTTTTGCATCTAAATAGTAAAAATTCGAAAAAGTATAGAAGGTTTCTACGAAGTAAGCAGATTTTTTATTGAATCGGCGCACTGTGCGGTACCGGGCACCTGCCCCCCAACCCCTTTGATAATTTTTAATTATTATAAAAAATATGCGTTATAAAACAATTTGCTGCATAAGGGTGTTATCTTAAAACCCTTACGTCAAATTTTTTATCAGTCAATTATCTAATTTAGATATTGAAATTCCCGTGTTCGTCTAAAAGTAACCTTTTCTTATCTTTGAATTAATGTCAATATTATAATTTTTTGTTTTAAATCAGTCATTTTTCTAATATTATAAACTGAACCATAGTAATTTCGCATCTCAAATGTAATGATCTCGGTGATAGTCTGATCTATTTTTTTTTGTAAAAATTTGGTTAGACAATTTCCTTGCTATTTAGCATAGTAAATAACCAAAATATTAAGGTATTTATAATTTTAATTTACAGAGCTTTAATTTTTAAACCTGCAATCTTGAATATGTTGTCAAAAGATAAAGAAGAATTACAATTGCCTCGTTTAAGGCTCAAATTAAACCAAAAATCAAAGAAATTCAAAGTCAATAGATCTCTAGATCGAAACGAAGATCATAAGTCTAATGTTGCAAAAATTAATATTGGCTTATTAAATGATGATTGTTTAAGAGAAATTTTTCAAAATCTATCAATATTGGAAAGGCCAGTTGTAGCTTTTGTTTGTAAAAGATGGAATACCATAATTGGAAGTTCATGGACTGACGTAAAAGTTTTCTGTCTGGATGACAAACTTTTATTAAACTGTGAAAAAATTCTTGCTAATAAGAGACATATTTTAAAATTTCTTACGAATTTAATTAGCCAATGTGGAAGTCGTTTGGATCTCTTAAGCTCAAATATCACTTCTTATGACTTTGACATTTCTGAATTTTTAGAAGCAACTTCTGCATATTTCAAAAACCTAACAACCATCAAATTGGTATCAAATTTAGAAGATTATGACCTAAATCTTGAATTATTATTCAAAAATAACACTAGATTAACCAGCTTATCTTTAAAAAATTTTAAAATAAGTGGAAATTGTTTCTCTCATCTGGAACCAAACACCATAAAAGAATTTGAAATCGTAGAATGCAACATATTCGACAGCTTAAATTTTTTAAATTTTCTATCAAACCAAAAAGCAATCAAAAAAATAAAAATTATTATTAACTCACCAACTGAAACTAAAAAAATCATAAAAGCTTTAATTAAAAGTAAAAACGATGATATATCAGATTTATGTTTAGAAGATTATCCATATGATAAGAATTCAGTTGGACTCAAAGAACTTTTAGAATTAATTTTAAGACAAAAATGTTTAAATAAACTTGACTTAAATCTTAGTCACGTTGATAAAAAATTTATAAACAAATTAATTATCAATCAGTCTTGTAATTTAGAGTCATTTAGTTTTAAAGTTTTTGAATTAACTGATCAGTTTTTTAAGAGATTATCAGATTGTAAAAATTTAAGGCATTTAATAATTAAGAAAATTTCAATTAATTTATTAACAGATTCTGGTGCATTTTATTTTAGTAAATTTAGATATTTAGAAACTCTTCAAATTAAAAATATTTTTATTGATAATGTGTTGTTAGAACTAAGCAATTGTAAAAGTTTGAAAAATTTAGACATTTCTCACTGTCAATTTACAGATTCTGGAATCAAGGCTTTATGTTTGCTTACAAATTTAAAATTTTTAAATGTTTCTTTTACTGACGTAACTAGTGAACAATTAATTCTATTGACAGGTAGTTTAATTATGCTGAATGAACTTAATTTTCAGTATTGTCAAAATGTTTCTGGTGAATTTTTGATAAGGAAAGCTAGTGAATTGAAAAAATTTAGAAATGATACGCATAGTTTGACATTTGTGAATAATTTTTGTAATATTGACGTTAGAAATTTAGCTAGTAGTTCGCCATTGATAATTTTGAAAAATGATGTTTAAACAATTTTCATGCATAATTTTGAGTGGATTTTTTGAGTGTACATATTTGAGTGTACTTTTGTAATTAAAATTTATAATAATTTTAGAATTAAAAAATTGGGCGTTTCAGAAAATTTTTTAGTTTCACGTATAGAAACTATGATAGAAAAAATATTTATAAGAAAAAATGATTTTTTTACCAATTTTTTCAAATTTGATATTTTTTAAAAAAATTTGGTACATAAATTATATCTAGTTTTTAATATTATAAAACACAGTGCATGCAGTCTGTGAGTTTAATAAACACATTATTTTACATGAAAAAGCTTCAAAATTAAAAATTTAATTTATTAATAAAATAATCCTTTGCACCTTTCGACATGGTATTTTAAAGTTCTTTTTTTTTCTTTTTATTATAATTATAATAACATCCCATTGTCATAAATCCCTTCACTGAAATTTTTAATTACGGATCTGGTTACCAATCTTGGCATCGTGCTAAAACGTTATTAAAAATTTTCTTTGTGCCTATGACAGTACTATATGCAAATTTGCTTAAATTTGGTTCAGGAATTCGGCTTGTGGCAAGTGGAAAATTTTTTAAGTGAAAGTCTTGGCCCTTCCGAAATCGTCTTGGACTTGGGCATTAAATTCTGGGTTAAAAATATCCAAGAATCGTAGGTAAAAAATACGTGCTTCCTTCTAATTAATTTTGAATTCAAATACCTCGGTTCAATAAAAACAAGATCGAATAACAGACCTGCCACACTGCAAAATAAAATAAAAATTAAAATAAAATTAAAAAATTATCAGTGGAGGGGAAACTGTTATTTCATCAGTTATCAAATAAAATTAAGGTAATAAATGAAATATTTATTAGAATCACTTAATTAACTAATTATTACGTGAATAATTAATAAATTATTAATTTTAATTAATTATTAATACGTAAATAAAAACATTTTAAAAAGCGCGGTTTCCCCCTCCACTGATAATTTTTTAATTTTATTTTTATTTTCATTTTATTTTGCAGTGTGGTAGGTCTGTAAAAATTTAGAGTGAAACAGAAAATAATTTTATTGTTTTTAATTTATCTTGAGATCAATAAAAATTATGGTCTGATCTTTTGTCTTAAAATAAAAAAGAGAGAAACTTAATCTTTTTGTATTCAAAACCTCAATAAAATTTTAATAATCCGTGCATCAAAAGAATATTTAAAACGGAGTTTTTTGTATAATAAAAAGAGAGGTTTTAGACATTACAACATAATCTGATAATATTTGAGAAGCTTAAAACATTGAACAATTAGTTTAGGGCATGGCCGTAGTCTAAAAATAAAAATTGTTGAATTATCATAATTGAGTGGTTTACTTAAATATTGAAAAAATCTATTGAAAATAAAATTTTAAGAATTTAAAATATTTAGTATTGTTTCAAACCACGTTTCGAATTCATTGTTAGTTTCAATTCATACGAGGTGCAAGCAACTAAAATTGGTAAAATTTTAAAACATTTTTATGTAAAAATTATTTATTTATTTAATTTTAAAAAATTTATTTTACAGATAACAATAAAATCAATATTGAAAAATAAAAAATTATGGATTCAGCAAAAAAACCAAAAATTGAAGACTCTATTCCTGAGACCGAAGAAACAAATATTCTTAGCTTAAATAATGATTGCTACAGAGAAATATTTAAATATTTGACCATTTTGGAAAAATACAGTTCTAGTTTGGTGTGCAAGAGATGGAAATCCATAATCGAGGATTCCTGGATTGATGTTAAATCGTTCTGTGTAAATGACAAATTTATGGATGATTTTGAACAAATTTTTGTCAATAGAAGACATATTTTAAAGTTTATTTTAAATATAATTAAAAAATGTGGAAGTTTTTTAAATACTTTGCGTCTAAGCATTTATTTTTTAGATGAATATGGTGTTTCTTATTTCATAAGAGAAGCTGCTAAGTATTGTAAAAATCTTACAAAATTCAAGTTAACATCAAATCTTAAAGATAGCAAAAATCTTATTATATTATTCAAAAACAATACCAAACTTCGTAGTATAACTTTAAAAAGCATGGTAACAGACTTTAATTTTTTACCACACTTGTCGCCGAATTCTATCGAAGAGGTAAAATTTGAAAATTGTTATTTTAAATCAAATTATTACTTACGTGATTTTTTTTCAAATCAAAAAAATATTCAAAAAATTAAAATTGCCAGTATTCTTGAAATACGTAATTTTATAGACGCATTGATTCCAAGTAATTGTAAAAGCATATCAGAATTTTACTTGGAGGGAGCAGATAATAATTTTCAAATCAACCAGATTTTGCAATTTCTCGCAACACAAACAAAATTGGTTAAATTTATTTTGGGTACTTTTCAATTTCATCCAATTTTTATGAAACATTTATGTGATTGTCAATATCGGAATTTAGAGTTTCTTAAATTCAAAATTTGGTATTTAACTGATCACTTTGTAGAAAGTTTTGAAAAATGTTCAAATTTAAAAGAATTATATTTGGGGGAAATTGATAAATACAGTTTGTCTGATATCGGAGAAAATTATTTCACTCAATTGCTAAGTCTAGAAACTTTTCAAATTAATAAAATACAAGTTGATAATTTACTGGTTGCACTGAGTAAATTGACGAGACTAAAAAATATTGATATTTCTTACTGCCGAGTTACATGCACTGGAATCACATCCTTGTGCTTAATTTCAAATTTAGAAAGCTGTAATTTATCAGGCTCTAATGTTTTAGATGAACAATTAATTCAATTAGTAGAAAATTCATTGTTATTGAATGAAATTTTTGTTAAATACTGTCCTAATATAACAAATTTAGCAATAATAAAGGCGTATGAAGTTAAGGAAAACCGTAATGATAAGCATATTTTGAAAATTTATTGTGACAACGTGTTAACGGATTTGAACTGTAATTCAAGTTTATTTAGAGTAGTTTTTAAGTAACTTGTCATATTTTTTTACGTAAAGAATGGTTGGAATTAGGAACCCATTCAACAAAAATAATTTGGGCTGTTTGCCTTTTACTTTTATCGCTTTTTATAAAAAACCACAAAAATGTAAAAGTATGTGGCAAATATAGGTTTTAACCGAGTTCAACCTTTACTTACTGGTCGAAATTTACAGTTGCATGCACGGCCAATAAAACCTATATTTTGTCCCTTGGTTAAGAAATAACTATATATTTATTTGTATCTATTTTTAAAAAAATTCCAAGTCTTATAACTATTCTGCTAAAATTCTTTTGAATTTTTGAAAATATTTGTCATTGACTTGAACTTAATACTATGTAATTGCAAAAATTGAATTTGCATATTTATGTATATTTTATGCTATAAAAATAAACATTGAATTTTTACATAAATTATCTCTTATTCATTAATCCAGTTCTTACTTCTTATAGATAACAGGATTTTATTATTATATAGGATTACAATAATATAATACCACCAAATACCACCCATAAAATGTAAAAAAATGTTTTCTTTGAAATCCCTTCTCTTACTAATTTCTAAATAAAATAAATTCATTCAGTATGAATTGAAACTGAGTCCAGTGAACTGGTAAACATCTTATAGGTTCATATAATATATTTTCGATATTATTATTATCAGGAACTCAACGCACGTGGTTGATTTGTATAAAGCACGTGATATTTTTTTATAGAAAGTCTCAAAAAAATTTTTAATTTTGAATTAATTCGTAAGTGTGATAAAAAGTACTAATTAATAAACTAATTTTTTTGCTATGAGTTCTTTGAAAGTTCTTAAAAAAGTATACATACTTTTCTGGGTTGGCTTTTTTGATAATTAAACATTATAAAAATAAAAAAGAAAATAATAACCTAAATTGGCCTGATGGTAGTTAATTAAAGGTTTGCTTGCATGAATTTCTAACCACTGAGGAAAATTAGGCACCATGAAATTTCTAGATTTTCAGCTGAATAGAATATTAATGCAGAACAATTGAAAAACCAAACTGTTTTTACTGTTTTTCCAAACTATACTTTGAAATAAATATGTTTATCTTATTATATATGTATATGTACTTTTATCTATGCTGTTGTCCTCGTTTTGAAGTTTCTTATTTTACTCTGTTAGATTGCCATGCTTGAATTCAATTTTCAAAAAGTTGCTTACACATAGCTTACATCAAAATCGAAAATTTTAATTTTTTTCTTAAATTTACCGACTTAAAAAAATTTTTTGCAAAAAAATTAAAATTTTAAATGTTCATTTTTTTACAGGTTGCAAAATCGCAATTTCAATGAAAATAATCAACTTATATGTAATATGACAACAGCAGAAAATTCCTTGTATCAAAATCACTTTGAAAATCAAATAAGAAATAAACGCCGATACGCTATAATATCTGGAAATGTTATCAAGCAAGAAGGACGTGCAATAAAAATAATAAAAATCACAAAAAACAGCCAAAAAAATTCTAAAAATATTAACCAATTAAACCACGACTGTCTCAGAGAAATATTTAGCTATTTAACAGTACCAGAAATGTTAAGCCCAATGCTTGTTTGTAAAAAATGGAACAGTTTAATCAAAGAATTATTCAACGAATTTAAATCAATTTGCATAAACAAAGAAATGGTTCAAAAATGTAAAAATTTTATTGCTGATAAACCTTGTACTTTAACAACAATTTTACAAAGTGTAGTAAAAATATGCAGCACTAATTTAAAAAATTTACTTTTAAGTGATTGTTTAGATGATTATCGTACTTCGATTGTTTTAAAAGCAGCTGCAAAATATTGTAAAAATCTAACACATTTAAAATTAGCATCAAACGTTCAAGAATCTCTTGAAGATTGTAAAAATATTAGCCTAATTTTTAAGAGAAACAAAAAACTTTGTTGTTTGACTTTAATGAAAATGACATTAAACGAAGCATTTTTTTATGAAATATTAAAACGAAATAATCTTGAAGAACTAATAATTGACAATTGTACATTAAAATTTGAAAATTTATCTAATTTATGTTATGGAGAAAAAGGAATTTTTTATAAATTAAAAACAGTAAAAAAATTAAAAATTGATAATATTTCAAATTTTGATGAAATTATTCATGAATTAATTGTTAGTAAATGGAAAGAATTAACAGACATTCAATTAGGAGAAAATGTAAATTGTAAGAACGTAGATAAATTTTTAAAATTAATATCAAACCAAAAAAAAATAAAAAAACTTAATTTAGGTAATTTAAATATCGATAAAAATTTAATAAATAAATTATCAAGTCATTTTAATAATTTAGAATCAATAAGTTTTGAAATTGAAGATTTCACAGACGAGTTAATAAAATGTTTACTTAATTTTAAGTATTTAAAAGAATTAAATTTTCAACAAATTCTTCGTTACAGTTTAACAGACACTGGTGAAAATTATTTTAGTCAATTTAACAATTTAGAAACTTTAAGATTAAACAGTATTTTTGTTGATAAAATTTTAATTGTATTGAGTCAATCTAGATCTTTAAAAAATTTAGATATTTCATATTGTGTGTTTAGAGATATTGGAATTCAATATTTGTTTTTAATTCCAAATTTAGTTAGTTTAACAATTTCACATATTGATTTATTAAATAATGATGTTAAAGTACTTTATTTTGAAGGTCAACAAAATATACTTTATCACTTAACGAAAATCATTTGTGAATTAAGAAAATAAATTAATTTTGATATTTCTTTTAAGATTTATCATATTGTAAATAAATGATTTTAAATTTTATTTCCTTAATAATTTATTTTAATTTTTATAGCAATTTTAATTACAGAAAACAAAAATGAATTTGAATTAAAAAAATATTTTCTTTCTGTAATTTTTGGTTTTATTTTTGTTTTCTTTATTTTTAACCCAGGTGCTTAAGATCCTATATTAATTATTCAAAATCAACATTGTAAATATTTATTAAATATTTTTGATATATTAACATGGAACATGTTTATAGGGAGGGGTTACTTCAGAACTTAAAAATTAATGGGGGGGTCAAAATGTCCTATTTAAGGGAGGGGGGGGTCAAATAAGACTTAGAATAATTTCAATTTAGGGACTTTGGAAAATCTGGGCTCAGGGACTTTGAATAGTTTTGATTTAGGGACCCAGAACAATATGAATTTAGGGGATTAAAATAATTTGGGTTTAGAATCTTAACATCTGGTAAATTGATAATTACAAATTATAAAATTAGAAAATTGTATTGTAGTGTTGAGTAACATTTGTATTATACCTATAGTCCTCAGCTGGAAGTAAACATGTTCCATGCATTTGGTTGTATTTACACAAACTGGTTATAAGTTTTTATAATATATTTGATTTTAGGCAAAACTTAATATTAAAAACATACCTAAGCCTACTTTAGTAAGCTGGCCCAAAATTAAGCTTATCGATAAGCAATCTTTTTATGTGGGTATAAACTCTTTGTTTATTTAATTAATCAATTAGAAAAAACCAAAAAATGCAAATTATTTTTATTAATTTTTGAAATTGGTGGCTTCGCCGAGCACTTGTTCTAGTGCCCACACTAGTGCTAAAGTTTTACGCCCTTTAATGCTTAAATACTATTCTAGTCTTGTTGCCTGCAAAAGGGCTTCGACTTTTGCAATTTGCATACTGTCTGCACTTAAGTTGCTCGCTACGCCCGCCCTTGCATACTTACAACTGTATGCGAAGTCAAAACCAATATTTTGTCAAAAGGCATCGCGCCCATAAATTCAATTAATTATAATATATATTAATAAATGGCGTAAATTTTATTTTATATAATATAATTTTTTAAAAATGTGTATTATTATGAGTGAAATCTTTGAAAAAAAGTTTTTAAAATTTCTAGGTTATTTATCCAGAATTTCTGGGTAAATAGACGCAGCATAAAATTTTAAAATTTAAATTAAAATATAAAAATTTTCTGCCATTCTATAATAAAATACTCATGACCTTGCTTATGACGTTTTTTATAGTGAGTATTATCTAACGACAGCTGTTTCAGATCAACGCCCCCAAAATTTTAAAAAACTTGAAAGTATACATAGTAAATTCAAAAAGACGAGAAAATTTTGACGGTCACCCTTATGTTAATGACATATTTAGTAACCTTAAAAACTTACTTGTCTTTTTGAATCACCCTGTATATTGTATAGAAACTAATACAATTTTTGGAGAAGGGATTTTCAAAAGATTATTAACATCTGACGTGCTGTTAGTCATTTCACATCTTGCTTTCTATCAACTAAAAACATTCCAAAATTCTCACGTGTGTATACATTAAAAATATTCATATTTTTTAATATTAATTATTTTTATTAACCTATAAAATTATTTTATAGTCTAAAGTTTTCAGTGCTAATGAAAATATTATTTGAATCGCAAATTTTACACTTTTAAAAAAGTAAAAATTGTAAACAAAGTTTCTGCTGCTTCATTAAAATGCCAACTGTTACAAGAAATTTAAGGAAGAGGAAACCAACTGCTACAGCTGTCAATAGAAACAGTTTACATCCAAAAAAACTACAAACTAAAAACATTAATATCTTGAACAATGATTGTTTCAGAGAAATTTTTTGTTATTTAACATTATCTGAAAGACTAAGTGTTGCTTGTGTGTGTAAAAGGTGGAATCATGTTATCAAAGAATCATGGGTGGATGTAAAAACTCTTTGCTTAAATGAAGAATTTCACAATGAATGCAAAAAACTTCTTGGTCCAAATATGAACATTTCAGGAATGGTTGTAAAGTTAATTAAAGTTTGTGCTAACCATTTAAAAACATTAAAATTGGAGATGTACATAGCTGATTCTGTGATTGTTGAATTTTTGGGGTTAGCTGGAACATATTGCAAAAATCTTAAAACTCTTAAAATAAACATAAGTGGATCAACTTCTGATACAACAAATTTCATGAATTTATTTTCATTGTTCCAAAATAACACAAAGCTTCGTTATCTATCATTAAAAGACATGACAACAAATTTAAAATTTGCAACTTCATTAGAACCAAATATAATTGAAGAATTAGAAATTGATAACTGTACTTTTAAATCAAATATTTATTTATATGATTTTATATCAGGTCAGAGAAATTTAAAAAAACTTAAATTTCAAAATATGCAATATTTATCTGAATTTTCTAATATGTTAGTAACAGCTAATATTAAAAATATACCAGAATTTTATATTGGTGCAAATGTCACTTGTCATAGACCTGATACATTTTTAGGATTACTTTTAAATCAAAAAAGAATCACCAAACTCAATTGTGGTAACTTAATTTTTACTAATTTAAGATTATTGTTTAATTTATTTCGTAATCATTCTAACAATTTAGAATCACTTAGTCTAAGACTTTCACATCTAACAGATATGTTAGCTAATTCAATTAAAAGTTGTAAAAATTTAAAAGAATTAAATTTAAGTTTAATGTCAACTGAAGAATATTTGTTAACTCGAATTGGTGAAAAATGTTTTAGTGAATTTGAAAATTTAGAAACAATTAAATTAAGTAATATTAAAGTTGATGAAATTTTAATAGCTTTAAGTAAATGCAAAAAATTAAAAAACATTGATATCACTAATTGCCAATTTACCAAAAAAGGAATTAAAGCTTTGTGTAAACATCCTAATTTAACTAATTTTAAAGCTTCTTATAATTTATCAAATAATCAATTAAAAATTGTTCATATTCAAAGTCGTCAAATTATGTCAAGGGAATTAACTAAATTAATTAATAAAGTGAAATAGTTTTTAGATTATAAATTGTAAATAAATATGTGTAAACATTCATAAATATTTTAAATTAAGGTTTAAAATTTTTCCTAAAATTAAAAAAATTCTGTCTTTATAATAATAATAATATATAATAATAATAAAAAATTTGTTCTAATTTATATTTATATAATATAATAATTATAAGCTAATTTTGTAAATATTTATTTTTAATATTGTACTTTATAATATTGTTGATATGGGTGATTCTTTCTCAAGCCTGCCTGTCTGCCATGCCCCTTTGTCCAAAAATAGAGGCAACTTTAAAAGATCTTGGTTTTCTCAAATTGACGGAAAAGGGGTCTAGTTTTTTATTCTCATCGGCCTTTTCGACTCTGTAAATCTACTGTACCAGTTTTAGGCACTGAGCGGCGGCAGGTCGAAATTCAAAAATCAGAAAAATTGAAATAAAACAGGTTAACGGTAAATTTGTTGACATTTTTTTTCCTTGACCTGAAAGTTGTCTATTTAAATAAAGAAATCAAAGCCACCCACTTGGTAATTAGCCTACTTTTATTTCAATTTTTCTGATTTTTAAATTTAGACCTGCCGTTGTATGGGTGCCTAAAACGAGCACTTTCGATTTAAAGAGTTGAAAAGGTCAATGAGAATAAAAAAAATAAACCCCTTTCCTGCCCATTCGAGAAAACCTAAATCTTTTTAAGTTGACTCCATTTTTAACAGGAAAGGAGTGTCTGGCTTGAGAAAGAATCGCCCATATAAACATTTTGGGCGATTTTGCCATTGACATTATATTGAAATACATATAAGTCTATGGTATTTAATTAAATGAATACATAAAATAAATATAATTTCTTTCACAAATAAACATTTATTTTTACTACACTCAAATAGGCTGTAATTCCTGCCAATTCTACTGATTCTAAAAAATATCTTTTGGTTCAATTTTTAAATTTATTGGGAAATTTTTTATTACTCCTTTTCAGAAAAATTTTGGATACTTCTGAAACTTAAAAACAAAATAATAAATAGTATATTAAGTATTAAGGGAGCAAAAGTTTAGACACTAACGTGAGCATTAGCACGAGTGCTCGGTGAAGTTCACGTTAGTGTCTAAAGTATTTCGCCCACGATGCTTACACTATTTTTTGCCCTACTAGGCGTAAAACACGTGCTGAAATTTCACAAAAAATTTTTAAAATATTTATGATTTTTCTTTTCTTTATCTGTAGCGTTTTAAAAATATCAATAATTTGCATGCAAAGTGGGGTTCATAGTAAATTTTTTCCTTAAAAATACCAAAAAAGATTTCAAATCCTAAAAAAATTATTTAAATTCAATTATGTATTAAGAGAGCGGAGACTCCATTAATTAATAAAACATAAAGATATATTTTATTTTAAATCTCTGCGCGCTCGCTCCTCCCCTAAAATAAAAAATACAAAAAGGTACTAAAGAAAGAAACGAAAGAAACGCTCAGTTTTGAATAAGACATTATTCAGTGAACATCAATTTTTCAAACAGCTGGTATTTGTTTTGTGTACCAAAAAATTTATTTATAAAATTAAAAGTTTACCTCAATCAGTTCAATTTGGTTCAACTTTGGACACATTGATAGCAAGGATTCAAAAATATACGAGTACGTATTTTTCAATGTATTAATATTTTTTATTATACAATGACGCGGTATCTAAGAATATGTATCAAGAATGTAGGGTATATTCACCAGTGAATGACCGGCCTCCAGTTAATGACCGATACCATGTATTTATTGCGGGAAACGTGCGGTCAATTATTTAATGTTCCTTCAACTTCATTTTTAATAAGCAATTAGTTTCTAAATTAATTAAAATTTTTTCCAGCACCAGTTTGCATGCTCAAACAACTGAAATTAGCTTTAAACATAAAATAGCTATTTTTTAAACAAAAGGAACAAAATATTGGTTTTGACTTTTCACGCGCAGTTGTATTTCAGGTAGCATGCAAAAGTCGAACCCCGTATTTTTTCCCGTGATTTAAAACATAGTTTTGCTTATAATGGGCAAAAAAACCGTCTCCCTAGAGTAGAAAATAGGCTTCTTTTGGCCTAGATACGTAAAAAATATTTTTATTTTTTTTTAAACATTTTCTACAATAAGCATCATTTTTTTGAATTTTCTTTACGCTTCAAGTTTTGCTATCGGTTATCTTGAACTGAAAAAATTCCACTTCCGGCAAGCTGCATACAAATTATTTAAATTTTAAAATATTTATAAATTAATTCTGATGTGTTTTCTTTTTATAAGTTTAATTATTGAAAAAATTCTTTTTTTATAATAATTTAAATCTTGAGAATTTTCAATGTTGTTATCGTCGCGACAGGTTGTAAAACGCTTCAATTTTGAGACACTATTATTTAGTGTCTTTGTCGCGACCTTTATTGGAATAAGATTTACTTTATCGGATTAAATTTTATATTTTTTTGAATAATTTAATAAAGAATATCGGATGTCTAATTAATACACCAGAAAAAAAATCTGGGCGTGGGAACGAAAAAATAGCCTAACCTGGATTTTTTTAAATATATGAGCACCAAAATTTAACAAAAAAAAGGCATATTCTAATTTTAACATGGAACATGTTCATTGGATGGGGTATTTGAAAAAGTCCGTCTCGGCAGGGGGGGGGGGGGTGAAAAAGTGACGCTTTTAGGGGGGGGGGGGGTCAAAAATTGACGTTTTTAGGGGGGGGGGTCAAAAATTGACGCTTTTAGGGGGGGGGGTCAAAAATTGACGCTTTTAGGGGGGGGGGGGGGTCAAAAATTGACGTTTTTAGGGGGGGGGGTCAAATGGACTTAGAATATTTTCGATTCAGGGACTTTTGGTGCAGAAGTACCTAGGGACCTATGGTGCAGAAGTACCTAGGGACCTTTGGTACAGAAGTACCTAGGGACTATTGGTGCAGAAGTCCCTAAAGACCTTTGGTGCAGAAGTACCTAGGAACCTTTGGTGCAGAAGTACCTAGGGAGCATTGGTGCAGAAGTACCTAGGGACTATTGGTGCAGAAGTCCCTAAAGACCTTTGGTGCAGAAGTACCTAGGAACCTTTGGTGCAGAAGTCCCTAAAGACCTTTGGTGCAGAAGTACCTAGGGAGCATTGGTGCAGAAGTACCTAGGGACCTATGGTGCAGAAGTCGCTAAAGACCTTTGGTGCAGAAGTACCTAGGAAGTTTTGGTGCAGAAGTACCTAGGGAGCATTGGTGCAGAAGTCCCTAAAGACCTTTGGTGCAGAAGTACCTATGGAGTATTGGTGCAGAAGTACCTAGGGACCATTGGTGCAGAATTTTTAAGAATTCATTGTAAAAATTAATAAAAAATAAATTCATATTATTTAAAAAACTATAATAATTTGAAAATTTAATTAATTTAGTTCATTTTGATGTCTAAGCAGCATGATTTCTATAATAAAAATCTAAATATAAATATTTGCATATAAATATTTATATTATGAACACAATAAATACTTTATTATCAATGTTATAAATGAACATGTTCCATGCTCGTTGGTTGTGTAGTTACACAAACCGGTTATAAATTTTTTTATTAACAAGAACAATTTTTTTTCAGAATTTAATTCATTCAAATAACACTTCATACTCTGGAAAATCCAACGATGACTTTAGTAAGCAAAAATTTAAAAATGTTGAAAAAACGAAAAATTGAAGATTTTCCATCCAAGAAAGTCGTTAAATCCACCATTAACACGTTGAACGATGACTGTTTCCGAGAAATTTTCCAACATTTATCAATAACCGAAAGAATCAGCGCTTCTTTGGTGTGCAAAAGATGGAACTCTGTGATCCAATATTCTTGGAGCGACATAAAAATCCTTTGCATCGATGATAACTTTATATATGAATGCGAAAAAATCCATTCAGAAAACAAAAAATCAATTTCAAAATTTATCATGAACATAATTACTGTAAGTGGTAGTTATTTAAATACAATTTGTTTTAGAATTCATATTGATGTATTTGGTATTTCAAATATTTTAAACAAAATTTCTGAATGCTGTAAAAATCTTCTAAATTTTAAATTAATATCAAACGTTAACGTTGATGAAAATTTAGGGTCAATATTTAAAAATAATCAAAAATTAACTAACATAACCTTAAGAGGAATTCCATTAGGTGATGGAAAATGTTTTTCATATTTAAAAGAAAATTCAATAACCAAAATCGTTATTGAGTACTGTAAATTTAAATCAGAAAATTACGTTTATGAATTTTTCCTAAAACAAAAATATCTAAAGAAAATTAAAATTAGTGATTCATTGAATATTATTGATGCAAGTGAAGCTTTAATTAAAAATAACAGTAAAAATATTCAAGAATTTTCATTTACTCTAAATTTTATAGAAATCGAAAAATTAATAGATTTAGTGAACAATCAAAAAAGTTTCAAAAAATTAGAATTAGAAGATTACAGTATCGATGAGCATTTTTTAAACAATTTAAGCAAAAAAAATAATTTAGAAAATTTATCAATTGTTATTCCTAACAATATATCCAATTATTCATTTTCTAAATTTCAATCTTTAAAAACTTTTAATTTTTACAGTACCAATTTAACTGATAATTTTATCAAAGGTTTAACTCAATGCGAAAATTTAAAAGAATTAATTATTCAAAAAATTAATGATTATTCATTAACAAACGTTGGTGAAAATTATTTTTCTAAATTTAAAAATTTAGAAATATTTAGAATAAAAAATGCCCATTACAAATATTTAAATAGAATTTTGTTAAACTTGAGTAGATGTGATAGTTTAAGAAATTTAAATATTTCATTTTGCAAAATTAGTAATGTTGAAATTCAAACTTTATGCTTATTCAAAAATTTAGATAATTTAGATGTTTCGTATACTAAAATAAACAATAAACAGTTACTTGAATTGTTAAAAAAATTAACAAAATTAAAAGTCATTAATGCTACATTTTGTGAGAACATAACTCATAAATTTATTAAGTCAGCTGGTGAAGTTAAGGAAAATCGCAATGATAAAAATATTTTAACTATTTTTTATGAATACTCTCATGTTGATATTAATTGCATTAATAATTTTTCGCCTTTGATTAAACTCAAAAAAAATTATAAAGTGTATATGAGTGTATGAATATTAGTGATTCATAAAATTTTGTAAATAAATTTTGATTTTTATTAATAATTGTAAATATTATTGAAAAAATTTGTAGGTGTGATAAGAATGATAATTTTTAGGAATTGTAAATATTTTTTAGATAATAAGATTTTTTAATTGATTTTTTATTGTATAATTTTTTGTATACAAAATTATTATTAAAATAAATTTTATTTTAAAATATATTATTTACTAATTATTTGAAAAGCTATTAACAAAAAATATGAAATCTGCATAAGGGAGATAAAATTCTTCCCTTCAAAATCCTATATGACTCCAATATTGATTTTCAATTTCGCGAAAAATTCGCGTAGAATTCCCTGCACTGAAAAACTGACACCTTTGAATCAATGACGCGCGACATTAATATATGCCAATAGAATATTCCATTGATTCAATAGAAATTCCATTAAGTGTCGTTTTACCTAAATATGTCGATATTTTAGCTGATTTTCAAGGTAGGATTGTGAAATAACGGATAGAGATATTTGAATCAAATTTTTTTTATTGTTTAGAAATATATTAATAATTTAAAAAAAAAATTTTTTTTTGTTTTTTGTGACGTCATTTTTGCGTAAGAGAGGTGTATTTGCGTCTCTGAAAAAAAATAATCCAAAGTTATGTACAGGATATCTTGACTTAGGATAATCTAAAAGATACAAAAAAAAAATTGGTAAGACTTAAAACCCGTAATTTCGGGATGACGTCGAGTTTTTTAAAAAAAATTAATTAGGAACAAAATGGCGGCTACACAAAGTTAAAATGAAAAAAAAAGCCTATAATTTTTGGGCAAAAGCAGCTGTAAAAATTTTTTGAGAACATAAAAAAAAAAAAACTCGACGTCATCCCGAAATTAGTGCATTTATTAAGTTGCTTAGTAAATTTAAAGTAAATCGGTGCAGAAGTTATCGCGTAATCGTGTACATGGTTTTCAAAGACGTTGTTTCGAGTAAAACGACTTTGAAGTTTTGGAATAATTTTTTCGGTACTTTTAGTTATTAAATTATTAATTTTTTTTTTTTATTACGTAAAGGAACTTACAAAAAATATATTAGACCAAAAAAATTAAAATCAGTTGAGTAGTTTTAAAGAAATCTTGATTAGAAGGTGTAAAAACATAGTTTTCTAAATAAGAATAAAAATTTTTTTTTCGTAGAAATTTAACAAAACATTTTATTTTTTGTATATTTAAGTATACTTATAAGTTATCAGTGATTTTTGAGCCATAAAGTTATCCTTCCGGTTTTCATACTGAACCTGTAGCTGATTTTACCCCTACTGCTGGGCCGATTTGCTATTTTTTATCATTTTCGCACGGCTAAATTTGGCGTCATAAACAATCGCGAATATCAGCTAAATTTGCTCATAATTTCTATCAGTGACCGGTTCCGACATAATTTCTAACTTTTTAACAATAGTTAGAAGATATGTAAGATAATAATAGAGCTATACCGTTAAATTTTATCAAAAGTACGTTTGACGGTGCGCGCAAAAAAGGCCAAAAAATATACTTAGGGGGGAGGATTTAAAAATAAATTTTTTTTACATACTCTTGAGACATATATAAAGTAATTAACAGAAAAAAAAAAAAATCGATTATCAAAAAAAAGTTTAGGTAAAACGATCCTTAATTTAATGTCGCCGCCATTGAATAAATAGATTTATTTATTAATTCAATAGCGGCGTCATTAAATTAATAGAATTTCTATTGAATCAATGTTATATTCTATTGGCATATATTAATGTCGCGCGTCATTGATTCAAAGGTGTCAGTTTTACAGTGTGTTAAAAATAATTAGTTTTCTAAATTTTGTCAGTGAGCGGGCTTCAAAAATCCTAAATTATACTCAAGTGCCATGTTTTTATCGATCATTGCCAATAAGTTCCTTATAACACTGATAATAAAGTATCTATTGTGTTCATAATATAAATATTTATATCCAAATATTTATATTTAGATTTTTATTATAGAAATCATGCTGCTTAGACATCAAAGTGAACAAAATTAATTAAAGTTTCAAATTATTACAGTTTTTTATATAATATGAATTTATTTTTTATTAAGTTTTACAATAAATTCTTAAAAATTCTGCACCAATACTCGGTACTAGGTACTAGGTACTTCTGCACCAAAGGTCTTTAGGGACTTCTGCACCATAAGTCCCTAGGTACTTCTGCACCAAAGATTCCTAGGTACTTCTGCACCAAAGGTTCCTAGGTACTTCTGCACCAAAGGTCTTTAGGGATTTCTGCACCATAGGTCCCTAGGTACTTCTGCACCAATGCTCCCTAGGTACTTCTGCACCAAAGGTCTTTAGGGACTTGTGAACCATAGGTCCCTTGGTGCTTCTGCACCAAAGGTCTTTAAGGACTTCTGCACCAAAGGTCTTTAGGGACTTCTGCACCAAAGGTTCCTAGGTACTGCTGCACCAAAGGTCTTTAGGGACTTCTGCACCATAGGTCCCTAGGTACTTTCTGCACCAATGCACCCTAGGTACTTCTGCACCAAAAGTCTCTGGATTGAAAATATTCTAAGTCCATTTGACCCCCCCCCCCCTAAAAGCGTAACTTTTTCACCCCCCCTGCCGAGCCGGACTTTTTTAAATACCCCATCCAATGAACATGTTCCATGTAAAAACATATATTAGAGCAAATCTCATGTCAGTAGCAGAAAATACACCCCCCCCCCCCGCGTTTTGACTGGATCAGTAATTCTGACTGTAAAATTGATTCCTAGTAAATTTTTTTATTTAAACAAATTAAAAAAAGCACAGGTGAATGGCGGAACTTTGAAGGCCCGACATCATGGTCCAGAACCCAGATACCCATGGTAGCGAGAAATATATATTTTTCCTCCGTAATATTAACGCTAAAGTTAAGAGATTCTGACTGTATACTTGATCCCTTGTAAATTTTTTTATTTCCGACTTTTTAAAAAAGGCGCCGGTAAACGGCGGAACTTTGATGGCCCGACATACTCGTTCAGAACCCAGATACCAAAAAATCTCATAAATAAACTGAGTATGTTTTGGCCTAACCTAAAAATCTAGGCTATTGCGGGCTGCCATATTTTCACTTTTTTTCCCGAAAAATTAGCCAACTTTGTGGACCTGTAACTTTTCAGATTTAAATCTCTCACCAGGTATTAAAAGATAACCAAAATAATAATTATATGACTTGGCAGTGAATCAGAGCATGGGCCTAATCGTAATAATCATCAGTTTTATTTTTAAAGAAGTTCATTGGCTTTTACTTTGTTTGCATGAAAAAATGGTCAATTTATTAAATAAATACAATCTTAATTTATTTATTTATGTAATAAAACAAAAATCTGCATGCCAAATTAAATTTATTTTTACTACACTCACAATAAAATTGCCTGTAATTCTTGCTTATTCTTCTGATTTTATTTTAATTTTGATTTTATTTTAACTCCTTATATTAAAACCCATATATGAATCCCTGATAAAAAAAATGTCTAAAGCAACAGAATTTCTAGAAAATGAACAAGTTCTACTCCCGGGTGAAAATTTCTCCCTAAATTTTGGTTCAATTTTTGGATTTATTGGGAAATTTTAATATATTACTGCTTTTCAGACAAATTTTTGATACTTCTGAAACTTAAAAACAAAATAATAAAATTATTTTTAAAATTAAAAAGTGGGACTAGTAAAATGTTTTCTGAAATTTTTTCTTAAATTCAAAAATTGAATTTAATAAACTTTTAATCTGGTCATAAAATAGTGGATTTAAGGAAACTTGTCTTGATCTCAGATGCTAAAAACTGTCAATAACAGCCATTACCCGGTAGAGAAAAAAATTTGTTAATTTTTACTTTGAAATATTAAGTTTTTAAAATTCCGATTTATTATTTTTTCAATTAATTTTAAATTAAATATTCTTTTCTGTCTTTCTCATTTCCCTGTTGAATCTTGAAAAAATTTTTTTAAATACAATAAAAGATTTCAGATCCTAAAAAAAATTTTTCTTCAATACACTAATGTATCAATTTTCCAAGGACCACAGCATTTTGTCTGGACAGCGGAGTCTCCATTAATTAATAAAACATAAGATATTATTTTAAATCTCTGCGCGCTTGCTCCTCCCCCAAAATAAAAAATACTAAAAGGGGTACTAAAAAAGCAAGGTTCTTCACCCTGTAAAAAAGAAAGAAACGCTCAGTTTTGAATAAGACATTATTCAGTGAACATCAATTTTTAAAACAGCTAGTATTTGTTCTGTGTATCAAAAAATTTATTTCTTTAAACGTTTACCTCAATCAGTTCAATTTGGTTCAACTTTGGACACATTGATAGCAAGGACCCTGGCAAGGACTTTCAAAAATATACAAGTACGTATTTTTTCAATTTATTCGTATTTTTTATTATATAGTACAATGACGAAGTACCTAAGAATATAATATAATAATTATAAGAATATAATATATCGAAGAATGTAGTTTTTATTTTTTTGCATGCTAACTCTAGAGTCAGCTTGCATGCTCAAACAATTGAAAATAGCTTGAAACGTAAAATAGCTATTTTTTAAACAAGGCACTAAATATTGGTTAACTTTGTGTAGTTATATGCACGAGCGAGCATAGCAAGCGAGTGCAGCAGCATGCAAAAGTCGACAATATTTTGTCCCGTGTTTTAAAACATGGTTTTGCATATAATGGGCAAAAAAGCCGTCTCCCTAGAGTAGAAAATAGGCTTCTTTTGGCCTAGATATGTAAAAAATATTTTTCTTTTTTTTAAAACATTTTCTAAAATAAGCGTCATTTTTTTGAATTTTCTTTATGCTTCAAGTTTTTTGCCACCGGTTATCTTAAACTAAAAAAATTCCACTTCCGGCAAGCTGCGTGCGTATTATTTAAATTTTAAAATATTTTTATAAATGAATTCTTATGTTTTCTTTTTATAAGTTTAATTATTGAAAAAAGAATTTTTTTATAATAATTTAAATTTTGAGAATTTTCAATGTTATTATCGTCGTATTATCGTCGCGACAGGTTGTAAAACGCTTCAATTTTGAGACACTATTATTTAGTGTATTTGTCTCGGTCTTTGTTGAAATAAGATTTACTTTATCCGATTAAATTTTATATTTAGATAAAACTTATTTAAATTTAAAAATAAGATTTAGCTTACGCACAGGCTGCAAAGATACGCCTTTGAATAATTTAACCCTCCGTGGGTCCTCAGTAACGATATCGTCACCGCACTTTTACAACCTACGCGTATCTCAGAAATGGGCAATGGGCGATGGCTGGTGACCCCTCCTAAAAAAACTTTGAACCTTTCTATGAACACACTGTGGGTGCAAAGTTGGACCAGAGGGCAAGGGATCTGTTCAACACAAAATTATTCGACACATCAATGATTCTACACAAAAAAGTTGTGCGGTATCGTTCTACACCAAAAATCGTTGTGCTGAAAGGTTCAACACAAATTTTTTTAGTCAAAATATTCAACACGCCATTTTAAATATTAAATAACTTATTTCTTTCATATTCTAGCATAATTAAATATCACTTAATACAGTGTGTTGAATATTTTGATTAGAAAAAATTTGTGTTGATCTTTTCGACACAAGGATTTTCGGTGTAGAACAATTCCGCTAAACTTTTTTGTGTAGAATTATTGATGTGTTGAATAATTTTGTGTTGAACAGATCCCTTGCCGACCAGAGGACCCAAGACGTGATTTTTTTTTGGTATTTCTTGGAAGCAAAAATTTTTGCTATTTTTGCTCCAAATGAAGTAATTTCTTCATATATTATAGTTTTTTCATGTACAAATGAATGTAATATAAAAAAATACGTGTTTTTGACCCGTTTTCACTAAAAAAATCCATTTTTTTACTTTTCCAAAATTTAATTGTATTTTGACCAAAAAACTTAATTTTTTTTGCAAATTTTTTTTTCTTTACTTATACAAAGGTTGAAGTATATTTTTGAATTACTTTTTTAACATCTAATGCCCCTAAGTGGGTTTTTATCCCAAAAAACCTTCAATTTTAAAAAATTTTTTTACTCGAAAAAAGGTCAATTTTCAGGTTGTGAAATAATTATGGTTTTTGCAAGGGATCCAAATCTGGGTAGATTTCTTTTGAAGATATATATGTGAAGCTTTAAACCCTAAAATATTTTTCCTTAATATCCATTAGGGCCGGAGATATGAATTTTTAACCGAAAATCGAAAAAATGCTCGTTTTCCGCTGCTCTGGATTTTTTGGCGCAAAACTGAGCGGACATTTTAGCCAAAAACCTTTTTTAATCTTTAGCTGAGATGATTATCTAAAACCTTTAAAAAAAATTTTAGCCAACAATTATTTTTAAAGGGTTAAAAATTGGCCCTGACGATAACGTCATAGAGGACCCTGCGCGTAGGCAAAAACACAGAGGACCCACGGAGGGTTAATAAAAAATATCGGATTTCAAATTCATATACCGGAAAAAAATTATGGGCGTGGGAACCAAAAATTAGCCTCACCTGAATTTTTTTCAATATAGGTCTGTTTTTTTTTTGTCCCGAAATAGTAGAACTATGGAGTTAAACAGAGAAAAAAATACGCGCTCATTTGAAACATTTTGTAGGTTAGATTGTGTTTTATTTCAATTTTTATTAATTTTTTAAAATTTTAAATAATAGAATTAGTTACTGCTATTGATAAAAACCTATATTAAACATATTTTGACTTTAAATTTTCAGTAAAAAAATTTTATCCCAAAAAAACGTTTTGCTTTTCGGATTACCAAAGAACGCGCGTTCTGTTTAGCTTTACTCCAGTTTTACTCCAGGTTAACTTTTTTGAGACAAAAAGAACAGCGATTATGAGCAACAAAATTTAACAAAAAAAAGGCATATTCTAATTTTTTATTAACAAGAACATTTTTTTTCAGAATTTAATTCATTCAAATAACACTTCAGTGAATACTTTGGAAAATCCAAAATCCGCAACGATGACTTTAATGAGCAAAAATTTGAAAATGTTGAAAAAACGAAAAATTGAAGATTTTCCATCCAAGAAAGTCGTTAAATCCACCATTAACACGTTGAACGATGACTGTTTCCGAGAAATTTTCCAGTATTTATCAATAATCGAAAGAATCAGCGCTTCTTTGGTATGCAAAAGATGGAACTCTGTAATCCAATTTTCTTGGAGCGATGTAAAAGTCCTTTGCATCGATTATAACTTTATATATGAATGCGAAAAAATCCATTCAGAAAACAAAAAATCAATTTCAAAATTTATCATGAACATAATAACTGTAAGTGGAAGTTACTTAAATACAATTTATTTTAGAATTCGTATTGATGAATTTGGTATTCTAAATATTTTAAACAAAATTTCTGAATGCTGTAAAAATCTTTTTAATTTAAAATTAATATCAAAAGTTAACGTTGATGAAAATTTAGGATTAATATTCAAAAATAATCAAAAACTAACTAACATAACCTTAAGAGGAATACCATTAGGTGATGGAAAATGTTTTTCATATTTAAAAGAAAATTCAATAACAAAAATTGTAATTGAGTACTGTAAATTTAAATCAGAAAATTACGTTTATGAATTTTTCCTAAAACAAAAATATCTAAAAAAAATTAAAATTAGTAAATCGTTAAACAATATTGATGCAAGTCATGCTTTGATTAAAAATAACAGTAAAAATATTCAAGAATTTTCATTTACTCTAAATTTTATAGAAATAGAAAAATTAATAGATTTAGTGAGCAATCAAAAAAATTTTAAAAAATTAGAATTGGAAGATTACAGTATCGATGAGCAGTTTTTAAATAATTTAAGCAAAAAAAATAATTTAGAAAATTTAACCATTGTTATTCCTAACAATATATCCAATTATCCATTTTCTAAATTTCAATTTATAAAAACTTTTAATTTTTACAGTACCAATTTAACCGATGATTTTATCAAAGGTTTAACTCAATGCGAAAATTTAAAAGAATTAATTATTGACAAAATTAAAGATTATTCATTAACAACTGTTGGTGAAAATTATTTTTCTAAATTTAAAAATTTAGAAATATTTAGAATAAAAAATGTCCATTACAAAAATTTAAATAGAATTTTGTTAAATTTAAGTAGATGCGATAGTTTAAGGAATTTAAATATTTCATGTTGTAAAATTAGTAATGTTGAAATTCAAACTTTAAGCTTATTCAATAATTTAGATAATTTAGATGTTTCGTCTACTAAAATAAATAATAAACAGTTACTCGGATTAATAAAAAAATTAATAAATTTAAAAGTCATTAATGCTACATTTTGTGAGAACATAACTCATGAATTTATTAAGTCAGCTGGTGAAGTTAAGGAAAATCGCAATGATAAAAATATTTTAACTATTTTTTATGAATTTTCTAATGTTGATATTAATTGCATTAATAATTTTCCGCCTTTGATTAAACTTAAATAAATTATGAAGTTTATATGAGTTTATAAATATTAATAATTCATAAGATTTTGTAAATAAATTTTGATTTTTACTAATAATTGTAAATATTATTGAAAAAGATAAGAATGATAATTTTTAGGAATTGTAAATACTTTTAGCCAATAAGATTTTTATAATTGATTTTTTATTGTATAATTTTTTGTATACAAAATTATTGTTAGAATAAATTTTATTTTAAAATATATAACTTACTTATTTTTTGAAAAGCCATTAACAAAAAATATGAAATCTGCATAAGGGAAGATCCATCCCTTCGAAATTCCATGACTCCAATAATTCTTTTCAATTTTGCAAAAAATTCACGTAAAATTTTTTTAGTGAGCTGGCTTCAAAAATCTTAAATTATACTCAAGTGCCATGTTTTTATCGATCATTGCCAAAAACTCCCCCACCTTGTAATTGTAATGCAGGAAGTAATCGTATAAAGGTCAAGGTTTATAATGAAAATTTAAAAAATTTAACAACTTTCAGAATCGCTTACTTACTTTTTATTTGAAACAGGCTAAATAATCCTTTGAACGTTAACTTCATGTTGCTGCAATGACATTTACTGTATTTATCAAAAAACTAAAATTTCATATGAAATAGATCGCCCTTTTATTATTTTTACAAAATTTAGAACAAATCAGTCGGAAAAAGCAATAAAAAATTTTTTTTAAATAAATTCAATTACTTAAAATTTTATTATTTGTAAAAAACGCGCACTCCAAATTGATTTATTTTTATATTATTTATTGTTGCAACACATACACACTATAATTTATTATACAATTTTGTACTTATAAACATTTATTTAGACTTGACACTTAATTATATTACATCAAGTATATTCAGAGCTAATTATCGTGTTGATAATAAATACTAAGCTTGATTGATGATGAGACTCTTTAGTGTATATTATTGTAAACTTTAAATTTCAACAGTGATACCTTGATAATTTTTGTTTATATGTATGAAAAATAATTAGCTACCAAAAAAATTAATTAAAGTCGTAAAATATTATTTATTAAATAAAAATTTATATTTTTTAACGCTAAGAATATATTTTTACTATCGGTGATTGGAAAATATGTTTTTTTTTTACTTTTTGACGAAGAATAGTCCTATATGCAACTTTTGGTATTAAAATTAAAACTTGACCCATTTTTTTAGCCCTGGGTTATAATATTTCGAAGTTGCTATTTGAAGTTAGGGCGTTAAAAACTTTGAAATATAAATAATGGTTTTTTCAGTTAACAAAATCCCCCGAAAAAAGGTAGGAATTGAAGTTACATGCCTATTTGGCGATTTTTTTTTTGTAAATGAAAATTTTTTAAGTTTCTAATGTTTAAAATTTTTAATAGTTTTTTGGGCATTTTAAATTTGCTGTTATATTTCATTTTGAGCTTTGAAAAAAGCCAATTTAGGCCCATTAAGGTCTGTAAGACTCAAAATCTAAAATAATCACCTAAAGTCTTCCCCACAATTAACACACAATAAAAATTGTAGTACCTATAACTACCAAAAACATTTTTTTTTTTATTTAGAGCCTTATAAAAGCTTTTTTGGGTTTAAAAAATAGGCATTGTATTTTTTTAAATCAAAAATTATATCTGGGTCTATAAATTGTTGCAGAATTTAAATTTCAAATAAAAAAGTATACTTTCTATTTAAAATTCCTAAGTTGAACCCTGATGGGCTTGATGGGGCCCTAAGTCCTAAATATATTGCCCCCCCCCATCAGATGGCCCCTCCCAATCTACCAACTTATATATGAAACATTTTTCGTTATTTTGCTTTATTTCCAGGATATTTGAGTGTATCTTTTAAAGTGAATCACCCTGTATAAATTATATCGACGTTTCCATAGCCCAATTTAATTTTAAATGTGCAGCCAGGGCTTAAAAATCTACTGCAGCAAACGCCTTATCATAAAAAAGGATTTTAAAATAAGGACCATTACAATTTTTTTGCAAAAAATATAGTATATAAAATTTTTATTACAGGTAATAAGTACGAATCTACCAATTTATATTTAATATTGCAGAAAATAAAATTAAAATCAGTAACCATGAAGCGCAAACAAAGTCAATGAAAAATCTAAGTAAATATATTAAAAAGAAAAAGAATAAAGTATGATTTACTATATTTATGAAATTTATTTTATTATGAAAAGAAAAAATTTTAAATAAAAAATCATATAAATAATTTAAATAATTATTTACGCCGTCTCGTCCCTAACAGTATATTTAAAACATAAATGAATCATATCCTCTTGTTAAATTCTGTTTTTTTTTTTTTTTTTTTGCAAACTACGGATTTATTCAGATTTGGATCTCTCATCAGGTATTAAAAGATAATCAAAATAATAATTATATGACTTGGCAGTGAATCAGAGCATGGGCCTAATCGTAATAATCAGTCTTGTTATAGAAGTTCATTGGCTTTTAATTTTTTTTGCATGAAAAAATGGTCAGTTTCTTGAATATATATAATCTTAATTTATTTAATTATGTAATAAAACAAAAATCTGCATGTCTATTAAAATTAATCATTTTTCCATGTAAAGAAAACAAAACTAAGTAATGGCTAATTCCTGTGCATATCATAAAATTTGAGACACTTGTGTTTATTTAAATAAATAAAATGTGTGTCAATAAAATGAGTACTGCAAGTTTAGTATTATGTTTCAAAATTATGAGAAATTAAGAAATTCTTTCATGGAATTTATATGAGGATGTATTATATGATTATTTTCTCATTCTTTATTGCACTTCCCTTGGAAAATTTTTATGCATGAGAAGAATTTGATATACTTATACCTTGTATGTAACAATGAAAAAGTATTAAATGTCATAATATTATATTATAAACAAATCATGAATGAATTGCAGTATGTATATGAACGAAAATATGAATTTATGAGAAATCTGCAATTGGATGGAATTTTAAATTGGGTTTCAGCTCCAGTTTCAATGTTGTTACCCTAATTTTTTTACAATTAGGTGTGTGATTCTTGATTTCCTACATTGCAGGTTTCGTTTTAGTTATAATACTTTAGCTAAATTACATTTTTACTATTTTTTATGGTAACCAAGATGAGATATAAGGCCTTCTAACGGTTTTTGGGCAGGAATTATGAATTTATGGATTTTCTATTATATGAAAAATTTGTCTAGGACTATTAAATTGTTAAAAAGCTTAGAATAGTTTAAAGCTCTTTTTTATAGGGTTGGCTTTGAGAAATATAACAAGATTAGGCCCTTTGTACACCAGATCATATAATTTCATTTAAATTTATAAAAATTTTCCAAAAAAAAATTAAACCTCAATTTATCAATATTTTCGAGGTCTATATTTAAATGTAATATTTTTATAATATATTGGACGAATCTCAAAAACACGTAAAATAAAAAATTATTTATTATATTAAAATAGGTAATGCATACACGTAATTTTCTTCCTGTTAAGCATGTAAATAAATAAAAAATCATGTATACTTTTTTAAAAAAGTTAAATTTTGAATAAATTTTTAATTCACAGATAAATTCCTGCATTTTCATAGTTTTTAATTTAAAACAAATCATAAAATTAACAATATAAAGCGAAAAAGGAATAAAATATTGAAATTAATAAAATATAAAAATGCAAGTGAAAATTCTCACGATTCAAGTATTTCCGGATCTAAATCCAACAAAATTCATGATTCATTAAACATATAATTTTTTATTTGCATTTTCCTTTCTCTTAATCTTTTTTCTACACTGTAAAAAGTAACTTTCTTAGATTTACAAAAAAAATAGAATTTTTTCGAAAAATTAGTAGATTTTCAAAAAATTTTGTTAATATTCGATAAAAATCGTAAATTTACTAAATTTAGCATATTATCGAAAAATTCGAGAATTCTCGATTTTTTTTTGTGGTTTCACGAAAAAAGTTGTAAATTCACAACTATTTTTCGGAAATTTACAACTATTTTTTGTAAATTTTCGACAAAAAATTGTAAATTATTAATTTTTCTTGCGAATTCACAATTAAAAATTTTTTGTTAGTACTTTATACTAAATTTAGTAAATATACGATTTTTTTCGAATATTTACAAATTTTTTCGAAATTTTACCAATTTTTCGAAAATGTTCTAATTTTTTTGTTAATATAAGAAAGTTACTTTTTACAGTGTACATAAAATAATGTCTAAAAATTTGAATACAAAAATCGCTTTAATTTATAAAAAAACGAAGAATTTTGAATTCCTTTAATTAAAGAAATAGTTCAATTTTCATCATTAATTTGAAACAATGACTGGATGAAACCATTTCAAACTGAAAACCTTGCAATTAGATCTGATTTCAAAAAGTTTGCTCCAGGGGTATACCTTTTTGGACATATACATACCTACTGACCTGGGGACCAAATTTCTCCACTACACAGTAGAAATTTTTAGAAATGCTCCATTTTTTTAACTGCCAAAATTTTGATACTCAATAAAATTTATGTCTTCGTGGTAATTCATTAATTCATTGATAAAATTAAATATGAATGAAATAGTTTGTACATGCAATAGAAATAAGTTAGCAGATTCAGAACAAAATTCTTAAGAGGTGGTCTATTTAACAAAATTCAAATGCCTTTCATCAGGTAAAAACTAAAAACTGAAATTATATTTTTCCAATAATTAAAAAAAAAAATCATACAAAAATTCATTAATAATAAAATTTCATAATTTCTATACTACAAAAAAATTTTGCAATGCAATAAAAAGTAATAAAATAAAATATGTGTTTAACTTTTATATGCTTCGTTTATTTCTTATAATAATAATTATTTTTTTGTTCATTTTAAGAAAAAATAATTAGATTTTTTATTATTATTATTATTTATTTATGTGCAAATATACCAATAAAAAAATTTAATTTTTCTCGCTGCTCTATTCAAATAAAATGAAATTCAAAAAAAAATTTTCACACAACAAATTCAAACAAACAGTTATAGAAATTTATATAAATCAGGTCGTAATTTTTTAATTGAAATTGTGTAACAACAAAAAAAAATTTTTTTTTTAAACAAACCTTTTATTTAAAATAAAATTACTGCTTTCATCTATTATTACAGGTGTTAAATTTCTCTTTGGTCCATTTCACTTATGTATTATTATTACCAGCTATACTCTGTTACGCAAAGAAAATATTAAATAAATAATATTTGTTACCTACACACTTTTCATTTCTATTTAAAATTTCGATTTTTATTTTTAATTAATTTTTTTAATCAAACACTATTTTTTCACTTTTATACTGATTATTATTATTTAAAATAATAATCAAACAAAAAACACTTATTTTTTGTAATTTTTTTATAGGTTTTGCTAAAAATTTTTTAATACACAAAAAACACTTTTTTTTTAATTAACACTTAAATACTAATTTATTGACTGAATTATTGCTAGAAAACTTATATTCGAAAAACGCGAACTTTTGATCACTTTAAAAATAAACTACCCCTTTTAGATCCTTAATCCTGATCGATAAAATCCTGTTTAAAATTTTTTTGAAAATTTTTGAATTTAAAAATACCACTAGATTTTATTTTTGTTTTTAAATTTCAAAAAAAAATAAAATAAAATTAACTAACAAACTTTACTTAAATACCGAAAATTCGAACAGAAAAAAACTGTGCAAACCCTGAAGAATATAAACTTATACTAACCGGGTAACGCTCCTTGAAAATTATACACTCATCTCTCTTATATTTCTTTTTCTTTCCGTCCCGGTCGAGAAAAAAGTGCATTCACTTAAGTTTTTTTTTTTGCCAATGAATAAAAAATAATTTGTTTGTTTATGAAAAAGACGTTTTTGAAACTAAAAAATAATTAAAAGGGGGAGGGGAAATTATCCATTTAAAATTCAAATCTTTTTGGCCAAAAAGCAGATTATGAAAAATCCATAACGCCAAAAATATTTTCGGAAGTTTTAAAAAAATAGAGTTTTACAAGTTAAAAAATTTTTTTGAAATATTTAAAATTTTATGGGCAATGGGGCTCCAAGCTCAAAAACAGTGTAATACGATCTCGCTGCGAGATAGAATTTCTCGCATCCAAAAAATAAAAAATATTCCAGATCGCACGCAAGTTACTACACAGGTGAAACTGAAGATGACAAATTGCAATCCAGGGTATTCTTTTTTTGAAATGATTTTTGAAAAGAAAAATTAATTTCTAGTCCTTGAGAGAAGTTTTTGAATAACAGTTAAAAGAAAAAACAACTACTTTTGAGAAAAAAGAAGCAGTTTTCCTGAATTCTTGTGAAAATAAAAATTCAAGACCTGACATTGGCTAATAAAAAAAAATTAATTAACTTATACAATTTTGAAGGGGGTTGCAAAACTATTAAATATTAACAATTTTATGAAAATGATTTAATTTGATGAAAAATATTTACAAAAATGCATCAAAAATTATAATCTATAGACTATAATATCACAGCTTACAAAGTCATATAAAAAAACAATTTTATATAAATATCCAGATATTCAAAGTGCAAATTTATAGTTCAGATAACCTTTTTTCTAATAAATCACTATCTAACTTATGTTTACAAAGATATTGTCCTTCTAAAAATAATACTGGAATCTCATATTTATACAAATCTTTTAAATGTTTATTTTCTGGTTTCGTTATATCTATAAGTTCTAATTGATATCTTCCCTTAAATTTTCCCTGCAATTCTTCTTTGACGATATCGCATAAGGGACAAGGATCCTTGGTGTATAACGTTATTTTAGGTAAAGATGTATTTACATAAGACCTACATTGAATTATATTTAATTTGCTTTATTAGAATATTATAAGAAAAATTACTTGATATTATTATTCTTAAAAATTATAAAATTTTATTTATCTTTCATTTGCTGCTGTATATAAAAAATAATTTTGAACAAATTTCAAATTTATAAACATTTTTTATTAGTATAAAAAGTAACAACACGTTTAAATATATGTATAAAAATAATTTATGTATAAAAAATAACAGTCATTCTTAATAAAAATTCAAACATTATTTACTGTATACAAGTAAAAGGATTATTCTGAAAAATATTTCTTAAAATATTTTTTTATGTAATAAACTTACAGTTTTTCAATTAAAATTGAAGATGCACCACCACCTCCATTACAGATAGAAGCTACTCCTTTTTGACCTGGCTTTAAGCCATGAACTAAATGCACAATTATTCTTGCACCTGACATGCTGAAAATTAATTTTAAAATCAGTTTATATATTTTTTAATTTATAAATATTTAATTAAACAAGAATTTTATAAGTTTACCCAATTGGATGCCCAAGAGAAACTGCTCCACCATGAATATTTACTTTTGATGGATCAATATCTAATAGTTTTTGATTAGCTAATACAACTACACTAAAAGCTTCATTGATTTCCCACATTGCGATGTCGTTTTTATTAACACCAGCATTTTGTAATAACTGAAAAAATTCAATTTAAATATTAAGAAGTTTTTTTTCAAATAAGAATTTAATATAATAATACTTTTGGAATAGCTGAAGCTGGTGCAATTGGAAAATCAATTGGATCAATTTCAGCATCTTGAAAATTAACGATCCTGGCTAATGGCTTGAGATTTAGTTTTTGAGCATTTTCAGATGTAGTTAAGATAAGAGCGGCTGCTCCATCATTTAATGTAGAAGCATTACCTGCTGTTACTGTTCCATTTTCTTTCTGCAATTTTTTACAAACTATTATAAATAAATAAATAAAAATAAATAAATTAAGTTGAGGCTGCAGTAAAAAAAAAATAATCAATTGAAAGTACTAAAAATGTAAAGAAATAAGCATTAAAAATGTTATAAAAGGGTTGGTCCCATTGGCTGTTGATTTGTTCACAAAAAAAAGAAGAAAGAAAAAAAAAAGAAAAAAGAAAAAAAAAACTTTTTGTTAGTGGCAACATATTTACCTGAAAAACAGTTGAAAGTTTATTGAATTTATCAAAATTCACTCTTTTGTATTCTTCATCTGCTTCAAAAATTAAATCTGGTTTATTTTTTTTTTGTGGTACTTTAACTGATACTAACTCATCTTTGAAAACATTTTGCTCATAAGCTGCTGCACTTCTTTTATAGCTACTAATAGCAAATTCATCTTGTTGTTCTCGACTGATTCCTAACTTTTTTGCAGTATTTTCTGCGCAATTACCCATGTGAAATTTATTGTAAACATCTGTCAATCCATCAAATACGATTCCATCCTTTAATTAATTTTAATAACATTATTTATTTTTTTATTAAGCTAAATTTTATTAAAAAATAATTGGTATTAATATCACCTCTAATTTCATACCACCATAAGTTGTTTCGCCTCTTTTTAAGTAAAATGGCACATTAGACATGGATTCCATACCACCTGCAAGAATTATATCTTGATGTCCACACTGTAATGATTGAGCAGCAAGCATTACGCTTTTCATGCCACTTGCACAAACTTTGTTTATTGTTGTACAAACAGTTTTAGTTGGGAGACCTACAAAATTAATAATAAAAATTAAAAGGCATACTTCAAATCTGTTTTTTAATAATTAAATATTCTAAATTTTAAATACCAGCAAAAATAGTTGCTTGCCGAGCTGGTGCCTGACCAACGTAACCTTGACAAACATTTCCCATGTAAACTTCATTCACTTGATCCTTAGATATAGAAGCTCTCTCAAGAGCAGCCTACAAGATCAAAAATTTTTTTATATTTTTTATTTTTTTTTAAATTATTTTTTAAAATTATTACCTGTATGGCAACGGCTCCTAATTTTGGGGCCGATAATGAAGATAAGGATCCAAGAAAAGAACCCATTGGAGTTCTAACTGCACTGACAATAACAACATCATTTAACTTGACTTTAGAACTATAAAATCTCTTGTTTAACATAAAAAACTAAAATAAAAAAAAAATCTTTTTAAATTAAAAAAAAAAAATAATTTACAAAATTGAAAAAATTGATTATTTAAAATTTTTAAAATTAAGTAGGTACATATAAATCAAATACTTGCAAAAAATCAATTGCTTACTAACCCTGCTAAAAGTCATTGTTTAAAATTAATTGTTATAATTTATTAAAGTTTTATTTAATTATATAATTTGGCAAGCAAAAATTAATAAAATATCTTGTGCACAGAACAGCTGATGCCACATATATACATTTTGCCCTCGAACACCTCCTCTATAAATATGCGATTTTATCATGTGGTTTTATTCGCCGGCTACGAAGCCGATAAAAAATAATAACATTGACGTCACAAATTAAATATGGCTGAACAACAGTATTTTGTAATGAAAAGTTTTTTGTTATATTTTTTTTATTGAGAAAGATTAATGATATGAATTGTGAAGTTTTATATAGTTTACAGAAATATTCAAATTATTTCATTAAAATTATAAATTTTTTATCTTCATTAAAATGTTAAAATGACTTAAACTAAAGTGAATATAATTTTCTGAAGGAGAAATAATGATAATTGATAAAGTTTGTAAATAAAATGTAGTACTATTAATTTAATGACATACATTTAGATAATATCATTCTGCTTAGTTTAATTCCTTAAAGTGCAAAATAATTAAACTAAATTCAAAAAAATGGTGTACTGTGATGTTTTTGGTTGTGATTCAAAAAAGACAAAAGCAAAACCATCTACACTGTCATTTTATAAAGTACCTAACATAGTTAAAAATGCTTATTCAAAATATAATAGAATTGGTTTAATAAAGAAAATTAATGTTACTTTATTATCTAAAAGAAGGCAAGATGCTTGGATTAAAGCATTAAGAAAAACAAACTTGCCGGAAGAAAGAAAACAAACTTTACGAGTTTGTAGTTTGCATTTTATTTCAGGTAAGCATTTTTATTCTTTTAAATGCTTGAAATAAAATTTATTCAATTAATTTTTTAATTATAATTTTCAAATTTAGGAAAACCGGCAGATTTATTTGAGGATTCTCATCCTGACTGGGTTCCAAACCAAAATTTAGGATACAAATATGGTGCAGCTATTAAAAAGAAATCTGATTTAGCTCGATATGATCGGGCAAAAAAAAGAAATGTAAGAATTTTCAAACTAAGATAATGTTTATCAATTATATAAACAATTATTTAATATTGCAGCCTCCAATGGATCCAGAAACAGAAGAATATCTTAGACTCTTAGATTTAATAAATAAAAAAGTAGAGTCTGATAAACTAAAAGCGTCTTCTGAATCTCCAGAAGAAATTTATAATCAGTCCTTAGCAAAACTTATGAGTGTTCCAGGTGCTAAATTATTTCCAATTAATTTAGTAGAGGCTCCAGCTGATATGTTTTCAAAAGCGTTAAATGATGGAATGGATCCTAATATTCCCGTTTTTCCTGCATCTGAAAATAATCAAAAACTGAAAGACAATCCTGAGGAAAAAGTTATTGATATTCATGGCACTAAACTTTATCCAGTTAAATTACTCAATGTTTCAACAACAGTAGTTCCAAATTTATTAAATAGTGAAAATGACAATCTTGACTCAAAAAATGATTTTACTCCTGAAAATGTACAAAATTTAAATCCCGTATCTTTGGAAAACATTGCCAATATTCAAGGTGCAAAAATTTATCAAAGACAATTAATTTTTATCCCAGATGCAGAACTTCCAAATGTAATAAATATTGGAAAAGACAAGCTTGATTCAAAAACTACTTCTGGTTCTAAAAATGTTAAAAAACTTAATCCCAAAGCTTTAAAAAAACTTGCTAATTTTAAGAGAAATAATAGTTGTTCTACTAATGCTCCAGCAACAGCTATATCAAAAGTGTTAAGTAAGGAAAATGATAATCTTGATTCAACTACTTCTATTTCTAAAAATGTTCAAAAATTGAGTTGTAAGGCTTCTGCTACAGTCGTTTCAGAAGTATTAAATAGCGAAAATGATAATTTTAATTCAACAACTTATACTTCTGAAAACATCCAGAAACTAAATGACAAGCCTTTAGCCAAAAACACAAATTCTCAAGAATCTTGTAACAATCAAATTGATTTTCTAAATAATCTGGCTATTACTCCAAAAGTATAAATTTTTTTAAAAATTTAATTAAAAAATTATAACTAAATTTTTTTGTCTTATTTAGTAAATTTTAATATTATTTAAATTTTCAGGAACTTGATAATTGTAGTACTGCAGATGAAACCCCAAAAAATACAAAACGAAATTTGAATACAATGAAGAAAAATACAAAACGAAATTCAAATATAATGAAGAAAAATTCAAAAAATGTTTGTTCCATAAGTAATAATAATGAAAAATCTATGAATGTATCAGTTATCAATTCCAATAAAAAAAAAATAATAGTAAATATACCTGAATTATTAAAAGAAAACGAAACCTTGAGAATTGAAAATGAAAAACTTAAAAAGGAAATAGAAAATTTATCACAAGGTACGTTTAGAATTTTAATTATTCTAAAATTAAATAATTTATTTTTCAATATGGGTTTAAAAAAAGATAATTAAAATAATAAAATTTTAAATTTACCGGTAAAAATATAGCAAGGCGAATTCGCATTTAAATTTATTTTCTTTTTTGTGAAAACAAGCCTAAATAAAAAATTGGCGCGCAAATCGTTGGATGTTTTTGGGAAGTTATTGACGTTATTGTGTTTTGAGCAATCACCATGTGTTTATTTTTATTTTAACAAGTTTTTTATATTAGCAAACTTAAATTTTATAATTAATATAAAAGCTATTAATAAAGCATAAACTTAAATTTTATTATTACTACTAAAAGCACAAAACTTTTTGTTGACAACGCGTATTTGCACGTAAAATAACTCTTGTTTTTCTATTGTTTCAAAATAGCCTTATTTATACTTTCTCATTATTTGAGCTATTCTTATTGTTACGTTGATAAATAATTATTAAAAATGGTTCGAACACTTGCCGATTCAGCCAGAGGTATTAAAATTATAGAATAATTTTTTACTTAAAATGATACACTGAAGGATAAATTCAATTTAAACCAATTTTCAAATGTTTTTTTTTGTTGCTAAATTAATGAAATGTAATATTTTAATGTTTCACATAAATCCTAATTGTTTTTATAACTCAAATTACAGTTGCTTCTGGATCAAAAGCACCAAAAAAAGCCGCTGCTGCAAGTTCTGCTTCTAGTCCTCCCTCGTACTCAGAAAAATGTAAGTTTGCTTTAAAAATAATTAATTCTAAACTCAAAAATACAAAGTTGAAAATATGCTTATAAACTTTATTTATTATTTCTATAGCGGGAAGCGATAATTTTCCTGTCAACCGTTATTTTCCAAGAGAAACACCCGCATGGCAAAAAGAAATTACTCACTTTTTTGGAAAAAAAAATGTTCCAGAGAAAAGTCTAGAGCCTCCTCAGAAAAAAAAAATTCTTGAAGAAGAAAGCAATCAAATAAATAAAAGAAAAAGCTTTGATATTGAAGAATCAGATATGGAAGTTAGTAATAAGCAAAGCTTTGTGGAACGTTTAAAAAAATTCAAGAGCAACAATTATGATGAAAATGAAAATAAAGAAACTGTAAGTTTTATTAATCTACATTAAAAATAAATTAATACTTAAAGAATTTGTATAATTTCAGAATGGAGATCCTGACAATTCAATGGAAACAGAATAATAAATTAATGAGCCCAAAATAAATAAGAGGTACAAAATTGTCTTAAGAAACCGTTACTTTTAAGTATTTTTAAAACGATATTTTTAAAAAACAGCAATATAATTTACAAAAGCATAAAAATTGGTTTTTATGAAATGAAAAATATTTTATCTCAAAAGTTTTCTCAGAAAATTTGTTATGTAATTAAAATAAAATAAAAATATTATTACTTTAAAAGTATAAATTTAAAAGATACTTTCAGTAAGTTTTAAGAAATAATAAGTATCAGTATCTGTGACTTAATTAAAATTTTATACAATTAAATTTGATATAATTAGTTATAATAAAAAGTGATATTTAAGATTAAGCTATTAATAAAGTAACATTAAGTTTGATTGTTTTTACTTTCTAAAATCTCAGAGCAAATGTATGATTAATAAAAAGTTTAAATTTAATTTTTATGTTCTCAGTATGTTAAAAAATGTTACTAATTAACTTGATAGATTTACTGTAAACTTTTAAAGTATTAAGATAATGCCATGATTTGTTATGTGTATGACAAAAGTTGTAAATAAATATATTCAATAAATTATTATTTTTTATATCAATAAAAGTCTTACCTTTAATTCTTTATATTTATCATGGACACTAGATAAAAGGACCAGAAGCACCGTGTTAAATAAGTGAGGCTTAATCAAATTCTTATATATGTAACATTGGGTCTTGCTCAATTATTCAGCCTTAGTAATTAATATCAGAATTATTGAATTAAATAACCGTAACAAATTAAATTTGAAACCACATGCACTCAAAATTTTTTATCTAAGGCAGAAACATAATTTTTAAAATTAATTTCAAATTTTCTTCTATTCTAAAACACGAAGTCCTTTTATCTAGCAGGACCTATGACCATGGTCCTAAAACCCTGATTGTATAGTATAATGGAGGTATTTTATAAATAAATAAAAAGTAACATTAACAATATTTTTTATAGTAAATATTTTATTAACATGAATAATAATTCTGGTTTAATTAATAAATTGAGTATTTTAATAATACAAAAAATAGTTTTATTAGTATTAATTAACGTATTGTTTTAATAATTAAACTTAAATTATTTTCTTTTATAACTAATACTTATGCGATATTGTTTAAAGTTAAAAAATAATGAAAAAAAACAAAACAATAATAATAAGTAAAATTAACATTAATATGAGTAAATGTTATTTGATAATTCAGTTAAAATCTAATCATAGATAAAAATTATTTTCTAATATTATGTACAATACTAATATCCTATATTTAACATTTTTAGGGATATATATTAGTCTTTATCAAATCTATATAATATTTATGAATATATAGAATGCTTAATTTAAACAATTTTCAATTCATCTACGACAATTCTAAAAAACAGTTATTCAAATCGAAACCCAAAGCATCGTATAATTGAGTACTCTTATGATTAGTTAAACTTAATATTAATTACCATATAATTAGTTTTAACAATTATTGTATATACAAAATTTTAAAAGTTGCTTATATTATTAACTTATAATTAAAGAAAAATTAAATGTCATTAATAACTTATAGCTAAAATTAACATTTTTTTTGTTTTTAGTCTTAAAAATTGAACCGTATTATGTTAAAATTAATTAAAACATCTTAAATAACGAGTATAAGTATGAAATTATCATTATATAATTATTTATTTGATTTTATTAGATTTTAATAATAATAAAAACAATACCATTATTTACAAAATTAAAAATATTTTCTTTAAAAAGTGAGTTTTTTTTAATTCTAATCATTATTACTACAAAAAAATAAAGCATATTATTTAAAGCCTTATAAAAATTATTTACAAAAATATTATTTTTATGAAAATATCTTATATTAATTAATACAAAATCAAAATAAATTTTTTTATTTTTTTAATGAGGCGAAACAAGTGAGATTGACCGTGCAGCGTGTGGGCTGAGCACTCATGCAAAAAGTGCCTGTAATATTTATGATACTGGAATTTCCGGCTCTTCAAATATATAGCCTCAATACATCCGAATTTCGACAGATCAAGCTTTTTCGCTGGTTATAGAGGCCAATTTTAAAAAAGAGCCAGAAAATCTTAAAATCATGCAATACTTTGTTAAATTTTCTAGATTCAAGGCGTTTTATGGGAATTTCTCGACTAATAATTACAGAACTACTTTATCGCAAATATTAATCTACTAAATTAAAAATTCTTAGCCTTATTTTTGAAATTTGCCCCTTAAAATTGAGAACTATTGAAACAAAAATTTCATATTTTGATTCTGGACAAGCGATGCGAAATGTTGGCTTAGCTAAGCAGAGACAATCTACCATGTTTTTTCGCCTTTTAGATTTTCAATTAAATTTTATAAATGCGTGTAAAAATTAACAAATGTTGATACAATTATGCAAATATATTTAAAAAAAATCGATATAAAGCTTATATATTTTCATTTATAGGTATTATAAAACTAAATTATTTTGGTATAAAAATCTTAAGTAATTTTTTGTTATCTCTGAGTTAACAATTATGCGCTGAGTGTATAATATAATCAGTAAAGAATATTTTTATTGAATATTTAATTTATGCAAAATTTTAGTTGCAAAATAGTTAATGGATTTAACAATTTTAAAAATTATTTGTGTATCTAAAAATAGATTTCTTACAAAATTTATATTCATTTATTTTTAGATTTAATTTTTCGTCGTTTTATATTAATTTATGCAAAGTTTTGTAATATTTTTTTTAAATTTTCTTTAAAAAAAATTTTTTTAAATTATGGTCAAATTTTGTCGGAAAAAATTTTTGATTTTTTTAAAATTATAATCTTGATTTCTGAAGAATTTCGCTATCTTGATGACTGGAAGCTCTTGATTTTCTGTCAGGATCCATAGCGATAGAAATGAATTCTTCGGATATTCTTTTATCAAGACCAGTGTAAGTTCTAGAAAAATCAACTTGATCTTCACCAATCGCTGACATTTTACGCGAATTCGATTGTTGCCGATTATTATCTTCGCTCAAACGTCTATTTTCTCGTTCAATTGTTTCTGAACGTTCAGACGAACGACGTCTTCTTTGTCTACCGCGAACCTGTTACAAAAATTATCAAACGGTAAAAAAAAGATAAATAAAAATATTCAAAAAAACGAGTTTTTTTTAGTGACCCAAAAAAAAAAAAAATCCAGTTTTTATATCAATTGACACAATTACTTACAATCTGCGAAGAAGGACGACTATTAGGCGGATAACCAGCAACATGTGGTAATAATGGCGGCATCATTTGTATCGGCGGCGGTCCATAAGGAGCCGGTACAGGTAAAAAGCCTCCGGCAAATTTCCCATGCTGTCCTGGAATCCCGTAAGGAGCCTATAATATCAGAAAACAAATGACTGTGTTTTTACAAAGGGTTTCATGTGAAAAATAAAGAATATAATATTTATATAGAAAGAGAAAGAATGAAAAATGAAAGGCTTCTATTATCTTCTTTTCTTTTAAATTTTATAATACTAACAAATCGTGACCTCGAAATTCCAAAAAATAATCAATTTTTCTTAAATTCTATATTTGGTTTTATTAATCGATTTATCGAAATTCTTTAGCTAAAAGAGAATGTTTGTGGTTTTTTTATAGAAATTTATTTGAATTTTATCGATACAGAATAGAATTTAATGAGATGTGCATAAAAAGAGAGAGAGAGAGAGAGAGATCCTTTCATGTAGATATTTATGTGTATTACTTTCTTTTTTTATTTTAGTAAATTAATTTATATATTTAAAATAATTTATTTGTTTTTTTTAAAGAAATATGTAAAAAAATAATTTTCTAAATAAATAAATTTGTAAAAAAAAATTTCTTTTATATTTGTCTGATCAACTTGTCATTTATCTACTGATTTATGTATGAGATTGTGTATAATACGAGGATACGGTGTGCGGGTCATCAGATTACATACTTTACATATAATTATGGGAGAGTTGTGGCTAATTTGTTTAACGAAAGTGATTGAATTATAAAATGTTTTCGGAAATTTTAAAAAAGATTCTTTAAAATCTTCGTTGTTTTTATAAAAAAATCGTAATTTTGAAGGCAAATTTTTAGGACCACAGATTTTGGACAGAATTTTCGGGTCCGGCTTTTTCTGTCACCGAATGAATATTCGGAGCCAATTTTTTTCGGGTTACTCTGTTTTCAAATAAATTTGAGATATTTCTAAATTGGTTTTTGTACAAAAAGTAACATAAACGTAAAAATTATGGAATTAGGCTGTTTCATCGTATTTAACAACGTTTATTTGATTTATATCGTACAAAATATTGAAAATTAGCCTAAATAATTGACAAATGAATCCAAAAATAAATTTTTTTCAGAAATACCATAAATTTCAACTAAAAATTCTGTTACGTTTTCTTAAGACAACAATCAACTGTCCCATAAACCCCACCAGATTACCTTAAAAAAATATTACAAATATTTAAAAAAAAATATTTTGTTTAAAAAAAACTTGAAACTATTTTTGCAATATTTTCATAATCTTCTCTCTCAATGACCCCACACATTCATTTCCTCATAGAATACAAGTATTAATAAATATTAGCAACAAGAAAAAAAAATATTAAAAGTACTTATAAACAAGTAATGAGATTTTGCAAAAAAGGATTATAAACATTACATAAAGGGAGGTCAAGAATCTTAAATCTCAGAGACAGCATATCTTATAATAAATGATGTATAAATACCTGTAACATTGGATGTATTGGTAAGCATGGTTGCACAAGATAAATTGGTTGATTTTTATTATTGGTACCATTTTGTGCGATAACCCATTGATGTACCATATTTTTGGTCTTTAATTTATTGTTAACACCGTCGATTATTAGACTGTTTGGATTGTCTATTTCTTCGATAATATTATCATCGTTCAGTTCGTTGTTTCTTAAACAACCACATAATTTTGGTGCCAGTGTTATACACGTGTAACCAGATAATATCAATTCTGTTATGCTCGTTATCAATAAACCAATACTCGAAAATAATGCTGACCAACCTTCCTCTATTGATTCTTCGTCCTGTAAAAAAATTTTTTTAATCATTTAACTTTCATCTATTATTATTTGAAAGCTTATCTTCTAACGCGTCGTTAATTTATTTTTTTAATAACGCGAGTGTGTGTATGTAATTTTCGAGGCGTGAAAATAAAAAAAAAAGAAAAGATTATTATTAAGAATTACGCATCAAAAGATTACTTTTTTAGCTGGGTATTCATGAGAAAGTTAAATAATAATAATGTATAGGTTGGTTATTTAAAAAATGATGATCATTAAATAAAATTTTCTTTTTTTTTTATTATTTTTCTCTTATCGGAAAGTAAGTTTTTTATTTTTAGATGTTGTAGTACATTAGAAATAATTATATAGTAATTTTTTGAGATGCTAGGTGTATTAGGAGATGTATAGTTGCTAAATTATGTGTGTGGTTGTTTTTGTAATTTTTTAATTTTTGCGGATGTTTTTTTAATGATTTTTTAAAAAGATTAGATTAGAGTTAATTTATGGCGAGATTTTAAATGATTTTGGTAATTGGGCAATTTGGAGATAATATTGGCATGATAATTGTTTAAGGTAATTTATTTAGGAAGAGCAATGACACTTACAGATAGTTAAAATTTTTAAGAGGGAAATTGCTATTTAATTGACTACTTTTTCGGTCCAGTGTTATATTTGATTATTTGGAAATAATGGCGATAATAATTTTTTTCTCGGGCTATTGTAACTTTGTCAGGACTGCATATTTAAGTATTAATCATTAAAAATTTAAAAGATTAGCGCGGGACACAGAAATATTTTTAGAAAAAAAAAAAAAAAAAAAAAAAAAAAAAAAATATAATTTGCCCATCCCACAATTGCATCATTTTGATAACTTTTCCAAGGCAAGGGACTTTATTTTTTATTTATAAAGTAATTAGTAAAGTGCCTAATTTTTAAAATCTGCACTACATTATGAGCTAATAGAGTGTTGAAAGTCATAATATGATATTTAATTTTTAATCAGCGTAAAGTTTCCGGCGAAAGCGTTAAGAATTTCACCGAAGTTCATTCAAAAATATTTAATTAGATTCTAAAAAAACGTCTAATTTTTAAAAAAGCTTCAAAAATTTATTGGGTAACAAGGAAGCCTAATTTATTTTAAATGAATTTTAAAAATTTTGCTACGAGATTTGTAGTTTGCCTCGCAGGCTTCAAGTAAAATATTATATTGATTAATCTATGACAAATTAATTAATCACTATCTTTGATTAATTAATTTACCTACAATCAAAAGAATTTATTCAAACGCATAAAAAAATTAATTTCCAACCATTTTTGTAAAAAATCATTAAATGACCATAAATTTTTGTATATACCTAATCAGATTTAAAAAACAAAATCAACGCTAATAAATTTTAATGAATAATAATAATAAATGAAAAGAAAGAGAAATTTTCATTAGAATAAATATAGAAATTTTTATATCCCTTGACCGCGTTAAAGACCTTGCTTATATAAAATATAAAATAATAGTGAAAATACTATGTAACCAAAAAAAAATGAGGTTAACCAGTAGTCCGTTAATTGGCACAACAATTTAATATAAAAAAAACTCATTTTTATATTAATTGTTCAGCACGCATAAAAATTCAAATATTTTTCAAATAAAAATTTATTTCAAACGAGATGAATTTGAAAATAATGAAATTGACCTTATTATATCAAGTGCACTGAGAGCCTTTATTTTAAGGACACGTTGCATTGGCTTTCTCTGAAATAAAACTGACATTTTTTTTTTATATTTGGTTATAATAACGATATTAATCAATTATTTTCTCTTTCTCGAACGATATTGGTACTTTTTATTTATTGCAAAAAAATGGGAGAGGCTTGTGTGTTACAAATATATTGAATTTTTTTTATGGGATGAGAATAATTTATTTATAAGTCATTTAAGTTTTTTTGTACATCAAATTATTGTTAATAAAAATCGAGGATTATGAATAATGGGACTGTGAAATCTTGATAAGAATATTAATTTTATTGTGAGTATTTAATATAGAAATGATGTTCAAAAAGAGTGGAACTAGCATAATGAATTTTAGGGCAACTAGGCTGAACAATGCATTTTATGAAATTTATTATTTTTTCTCACGAGATTTAATGTGGTGATTCTAGATTTGAGGGCTTGATAAATTAGATAATTATTTATAGGAAAAACAGAGGCAAAATTTAAAATTGAATTGTGTTGTTTTCGATACCTCAAAACTTGACCCAAAAAAATCAAAAAATAACAGTTTAAAAAGATAGATAATAAATCTTTAAAATGATTTTCTCAATAATCTCAAATAAATAGTGGTTTCGAGTAGGCAAAAAAATGGAATATGCATGTCATTAATACTTATAATTATATTGCATATATTTTTTTAACGGAATTTCAACATTCAAACATAAAACAGTTTTAATTTTAATATCTGACATATATTAGACATTTTTTATGTACTTAAATGTTATAGATTATAATCATTAAAATTAATATTTAAATATGTTTAATCATGGTGATTAAAAAATTTTATTTATTAAAGTTAAGCAAAAAAATTTTTTATAACTGTTTTTAAAATAAAATTTATAGCGAAATATTGAGTTTATATGGTTGGTAGTTTTAAAAATTTCACTGCTCTAGGCGAATATTTTTAATAGGTTTTTTAGAATTTTGAAAAAAAAGGGAGAATATTAAAAAATTGTTGTTTTTTCTTTGGCCATGGGTCAAAACATGGAATGAGGCTGGGAATTATGAAGTTTCTGACTAATAAATAGTGTATTTACGGCTCGTGCACTGTAGAGTAAAAAATGCCCCAAATCACACTAAATTAAATTGCGATATATAGGGTATTTTTTACTTATAGACAAGGGCCGTTACCTGTTATCAATATTTTTAAAAAATAGTTCAAAAATCATTACCAAAATGCAGAACAGTGCCTGAAAGTATATTTTAAAACTTTTTTTTCAGTATTCAAAGCCAGTGAAGCTCATAAAAAAATATTTTTGGCCAACCAGAGTGAATCTAGCAAAACGCTAGTTTCATATGTGTTATCAATATTTTTAAAAAATAGCTCAAAAATCATCACCAGAATGCAGAACATTGCTTGAAAGTATAATTTAAAACTTTTTTTTCAGTATTCAAAGCCAGTGAAGCTCATTAAAAAATATTTTTGAGCATAGGAAAAAAATTTCTGGTTTCAAATTTGTTGGCAATATTTTTAAAAAATAGCTCATAAATCATTACCAGAATGCAGAACAGTGCTTGAAAGTATATATTAAAATTTTTTTTTCAGTATTCAAAAAAAATTTAGCTCAATACTACTGCAATTTCAGTCTTGCCAAGTTTGAATTTCTTAACCCATTTATAATTTTAAAATATGTCAGTTTTTAAAAAATGAAAAAAAATAACCAATAATATAAAAAAATCGCAAAGAATTATATGTCAGTCACGATCACTTATTCAAATACTTTAGACTCATTCCCTTGTTTATGATTTAAGTTAGTAAAAGTGTATTTTATTTGCAAAATAATTAGCCATACATTATTCACCCACACAAAAATTTCATAATAAAAAACAAAAATAAAAAAACACATGAGCAAATAAAAAATTTGTTAATTGTTAAAATCAATAGAACCAGATTTCAAAACTATATGGACCCATTAAAATTTTTATTTTAAATAAAAATTCTAAACTAATTATAAGTTTAAACAGCCACAAAAAAATTTTTTAACTTTCAATTTTACTAAAAAAAAAAAGTAAAACCAATTGTAATAAAATTTTATGGCTAAAAAATTATATTAAAATACAATCTCAAATGAAAGTATTTACCGTGTACATAAAATATTTTTAGTACACATTTAAATAAAATTTTAAAAAATTATCACTTTTGTAATAAATGACATAAGAATTTTTTATTATTTAAAAAAATTTTTTTAAAAATAAGATAAAAATAAATTAAGATGTTTTTTTTTTCTTTTAATATAAAAAATTTCACGTTGACATTTTATTTATTTATTTAATTTAACACTATTATTGTGTAACTTTACATATAAATAAATATTTTTAATGAAGAATTTTTTTTCTATTAAAAAACTTTCTTAAAGTTACGCAAATTTTTATAAATAAACATGATAATTATTTAATTGAATAACAAAAATAAAAAATTTTAATCATTTATATTTGAGTTTAATTAGTTTTTTATTTTTTTTTTAATTGTAATTTGTTAGATATACTTTCATCTGTTTAATTATGTGTAGGTATTTTTTTGTTGTTGGTGGTTTTTTTGCATGTTTTTATGTATTTTAAGGATTTAATGATTAAATAGTGCAATAAAGATTTTGGTTAATGAGCTGTGTAATCTATAAATATTTATTTGTTTTTTTTTTAATTCAATTCTAATTTAATGATTAATAATAAAATAGTTTATTGTACATCAAGAGTGAAAGTTTTCGTATTGTAGCGTATACCCCATAGCAGTCACTATTAAACTTAAAATGGAAGCTATTACCCTAAGGTCCCATTATTATAGCCCTGCACTGTAAAAAGCAACTTCCTTAGATTTACAAAAAAAATAGAATTTTTTCGAAAAATTAGCGAATTTTCAAAAAATTTTTTAAATATTCGAAAAAAATCGTAAATTTACTAAATTTAGTGTATTATCGAAAAATTGGAGAATTCTCGATTTTTTTTGGTGAATTTACGAAAAAAGTTGTAAATTCACAACTATTTTTCATAAATTTACAACTATTATTTGAAAATTTTCGAAAAAAAATAGTAAATTATCAATTTTTCTTGCGAATTTACAAAAAAAATCGATAATACTCGAATTTTTTGTTTATATACTAAATTTAGTAATTATATGATTTTTATCGAATATTTACAAATTTTTTCGAAAATGTTCTAATTTTATTGTTAATATAAGAAAGTTACTTTTTACCCACTGACCCCTACGAATTTTTTTCATTTTTTAAGATTTTCTAATTTTTCAATTGATATTAGGCTCCTTGTTGAGCACCAATGATTAAAAAATTTAAAAACCAAAAATAAAACAATGAAATTCCATATAAATCAATAACCCATTGTCTTTTATTTCATGAATTTAAAAGGTTAACCAACGTAAATACCTAAAGTTACATAATTGAAAAATGTGGTACAATAATTGAGAAAGAAAACAGTATAAAAAAATCCATTATAATTTATTGATGTAACTGTCTTAATAAAAAACCAGACTAAAAATTACATAAAAATAGAAAAATAAATACCATAAAACAATTATTTTTAATAATTTTGATCCCGCAGTAACAATCCATTTTAATTATACCCTAAACTTAATAATTTCCTTATCCAACAAAAGATATCTCAATAAATAGAGCAAACGGTGAAGAATCTTTTTTTAAAAAATAAAAGGTGGTAACTTTAGTTTTTTATCATGGGCAAAAAAGAAACTAACGGTTAAATCCTTTTTTTTTTAAATAAAAGATACGGAAGAAAGAAGAGGAAAAAACATGTTTTTGATTTGATAATATCTAAATGAATATAATTCTCAATGAAAAAATTATACACTGATAATATTATAATAATGTATTATATTTTGTTTCTTTTTGTTTTATCTAATTAAAAAATTTTTTTTTATTCATGGCATATTTCAAAGTTTTATTCAATTTTAATTTATAAAAATTTTTTTTCTTTATTACTTCTATTTTTTAATTATATGTTAGATATGTACCTAAAATATTTATGAATAATTATTTTTTTAAAAAAATTCTATTTATTACACGATACTTTTTTTTTTACGCAATAAAGTTTGAAATTTATCTAGGTATAATAAAATATGTATGTTTAAATGAAATCTTTAAAATATCATAAACATTTTTTTATTTAATTTATATAAATAAATCTTTTTTTTTTACTTTCTAGGTTTTTATTTAAGTAAATTATGTATTTTTGTGGGTATATTAGACTTTGAATTGTTTTTGGTTGTCTTTGAGTTGTTAAAATGATTTTTGGGAATTTAAAGTAAATTTGTTAATTTTTCTCGCAAATGAAATGGTTTTGGGATACTATATAAGAGGGCGATTAGAACAGTTCGAGAAACGAATATAATTTTCAGAATTTTCTCTCGCAAATGAAATGGCTTTAATGAATATTAGGGTTCATTTTTACCTGATTTTTTTTAGGCTGAAAACAGACGGTATTGCGTTTATACTCTATCATGAGGTTAGAAGTAACAGGGCTTTCGATAGTGAATCTCAGAAGAGAACCTCACGTAGGAAAAACCTGAAGGGAATTTTAATTGATAGTAGGTATAGCATAATATAACTAACCATTAAAAGGCACAAGCACTACTACGACTGTGCTCTCATTGTTCCCTGCATTTTTCAGAATCTTTTTATATATTTTAGCAAAATCATTTCACTTGTGAGAAAATAGTTTTTTACAATCAGTTATACTTTATGCAAATCTTGAATCTTTACGAATTCTTCAGAAATTATTTAATTAAAGAGAAAATTTAGCGATTCTTGTTTTAGTAAGTTTTAAGTGCAACTCTCAGGATCTTCTTATATACCCTCGCGAGGTTATTTTGCTTGCGAGAAAATATAGTTATTTTAGATCAATTTTTCGTATGATGGGACATTTTTTTATATAACTTTCAGGAACCATTTTATTTACGAGAAAACATATTGATCAAAATTTAGTTTTCAATACCCTGTTCTTATATATATCCTTACAAAGTCATTTCATTTGTGAGAAAATCCTTAAAATATAATAAAAATGCTAATTGCTCGCTGCTTAAAAAAAATCAATGCAAAATGATTCTCATAAATTCATATATAATTAAAAAATAATGTTTAACCAAATCTAAAATAACCCAAAATCCAATATACATTCACATAACACACTTTAACACTAATAGACTTAAAAAAAAATAGAATTATTACAGTAATAAAATGCATCTTCAAATATAAATAAAAATAAATTTTACTTTCAAAAAATTAAAATTACAATGTAATTTTGTATAAATATTTTAATACACATAGAAAGTATCATCTTACCAAAATAAAAAAATATTTTTTAACCATCAAGCTCGCAAATCCATCAACTTAAATAAAGTAAAGTGCATGATCTTTTTTTTTTATGACATTATACTCTTCTTTAATCATAAAAAAAAAAGAATGTATGTCGTTGTTGGAAAGTTTATATAATAAGGTTTAAATATTTTTTTTTGCAAAAATTTCATCAAGCAACAAAAAAAAAATGTGCAGAGAGAAAGTTTAAGATAATAATAATTTTGGACAAATATGGTATTAAAAATTTTTTAATTAGACTTACAGAAATATCTAACGATGAAAAATTAGGTACTCTTTGTGAATCTCTAACAACAGCAGTTAATGCAGTAATTGATGCCATATTTGATAATGCTAATGATATTAAACTAGCAGCTAAATGAGCTGATGAAAAACTTGATTGTTTTATTGTGTTGTTTATTACTGATGTTGATAATGTTGCTATAACACCTAATGAACCAGCGATTAATGCACTTGTACCTGCCCATAATCCAGCACCTGAACTACCTAATGATGCACCGTGGATTAATACTAATACACCAAATACTACTAATACAACACCTGTAACAAAAAATAATTTTTTTTATGTAATTTTTTTTTGGTTGGGGTTACGTAATTTAGTGATTTAAATTTTTTTTATAGGATTATTTGCAATAAATACGTCGCAAATAATATACCGGTGAATTATGAATTCCTTTGTGGATTATAATATATGGATGAGTCTTTAGCTATTCGTACTTTAAAAAATTAAAGAATAGTAAACAGACCCTTTTTAAAAAGGAATTTATTAATTTGGTGATTTTATGAAAAATTTGTTTCACAAGCTGTAAAACTTATAGAATTTGGCCTAATATCACAAAAAATTACTAACTAAAATTTAAATTAGTCCTGAGTATTAAACATTTACTTAAAATAAATTTTCAAATTTTCTAAAAACTTTTCTAAACACTTTAAATTCTGTATTGCATCTCAATTCCAAAAGAACCAGCCATATAAATTTATAAACAAAGAAATAACAATTTTTAAAATACACAATTTCGCAAAAAAATAATCAGTTAAACTCTAAAAAAAAAAAAGGATTTTTCAAGGATAAATTATATCAATAAAAAGAATCTTGACTTTAAAATAAAAAAAAAATGTCACTGAAATCTTATATTTCATATTACAATAATATCCTTGAAAATAAAACTTCTTAATATATAAAAGTAAGTATATGAAAATCCTTTATGGAATATGAGAAATTGTAAAAAGGGGTTATAAAGTATAAAAATAATACTTTTATTATAATACGAATTAAAATAATAAGTATTATAATAAATGGAAAAATGATACAACAGGTTATGGGACAATAATATAAAAAAAAGTTTTTTTATACATTTTTATAATACTATGACTTCATATTATATGATATAAAAAATTTTTTTGGGTGTTTTAAGGATGTTTTGGGTCTAAACAAGGCTTGGAGATTTTAAGTTTGGCAGAAGTTAAAAATTTGGTCATTTTTATTTTTATGAACAATTTGGTTATTGACTTTTTGTAATTTGTGGTGAGAGATATTGTTATTAAAAATCTGAGGTTACTCTAAACCTGACATATTAACCCCCATGTATTCAGGAAGCTTTACTTAATTTATAGTAGAAGGCAAATTATCTGGGTGTTATTTTATAACTAAAGACTTTTAAATTGCATGGTCCTAATAAATTTTGAGTTTAATAGTTGCAATTGGCAATTTTAGACTAAACCAGTTCAGAAATGCTCTGCTGGGTATGTAATAAGTAGTGGTGTGCGGTTACCCTAATTTTCTGGTACTTCGGGCTGATTTTAGATTTTTTCGGATCGGTTGGGTCGATCTTACGGGTATACTCGAAAAGTTTCAGAGGTGCAGTTTTTCATCTGAAATTTCCCTAGTGTTACGATTCCATGAATATTTTTTCTATGATATAATATTATTTCTAGTACGCTTTTTTTGATTATTTTTTCTCTTTTTTAAGCGTGAACGGAAAATTTTCGGAAAAATATTTATGGAATCGTAATGCCAGGGAAATTTCGGACGAAAAACTGCACCTCTGAAACTTTTCGGGTATACCCGAAAACCCACCTGACCCGATCGCGACCCGAAAAAATCCAAGACCAGGGTCTCATTTTTTAAAAAAGTTGAAACTATTTCAAAAAATAGAGGGTTGTGAGCTTCTACAAATCCTGCATACCAATTCCCAGACTTTATACCCCCTTAAGATGTTTCTCTTTCCCTGTACCTTTTCCCCATGAACCATAAATAGCCCTTTTTAATACACCGAATATCATCAAAATTATCACGAAAAATCAAAAAAATCTTAAAATATCAACTTTCCTCAACTTGTCTACCACAAAACATAAATACTTAATACCACAAATTTCAATAAACAATATATATAATTAAATAAAATAATTCCCATAAATTTAGCAGTTACGTAAAAGAAAAGTAAAAAGAAAATTTTAATATATTAAAAAAATATCGATCAAAAGATTTATAATATAAAAAATTTTTTTAAAAACAGAGTGCGTTTAATATATAATTCGATCCGGATGCCATGGGCGTTAAACCATAATATCAGGACAATTATAACTTACGTATAAATATTAACTTTCCCCTTTTTTATATATTGCGATTAAATTCCACCTGATGTGATATTATATCGATCAAAAAAATTAAAAAGTAAAATTTTGTTTTATCATTTTTTTGATCAATGCGTGTTAAATTTTTTTTTTTAATTTCGGTTTATATCGTACGTTAAGTAACAAGTGGATTTAAATGCTTAATTATTAAAAAATGAAAACTTGTTTTTTTCTTTTAAATTATTATTAATGATATTAAATTTTTGTTAAAATATTTTTTGCAAATTGTGTAATGCTATATGGGTGACTGTTGTGAAAATTTAATTATGAAAAAGAAAGATATTATGATTTTTATAATATACTGTAATTAATTGATTTTAATTTTTATTATGTAAAATTATATTTATGTTGGGGATTGTTTGATAGAAACGAATAGTGTAGTTGGTTGTTCTAAGTTATGATAAATATATTTCTGAGTATTAGGCCCTTTCTACACAAGCACATAATCATGTTTGTTGGATATTTTTTTCCCAGCTACACTGTACTAAAAACATACCCTGACGTTAAGTTTTAACGTTAAATTTTACATTGATTTGCTATTCAGTTAACGTAAACTTAACATTAAATTTAACGTTAAATTTAGGTAACGCAAACGATAAAAAAAATGAAAAACTTCAAACCTAATCTAATCCTTATAAAAGGAAATAAATATCATTTTTTGCTTTTTTTAATGGCTTTAAATGCACATTTGATAAGATTAGATTAGGTTTGATTAAGTTTTTCATTTTTTTTATCGTTAACGTTAAATTTAACGTTAAATTTAATGTTAAATTTACGTTAACTCTATGGCAAATCAACGTAGAATTTAATGTTAAAACTTAACGTTAAGTTTAACGTAACTATTTGCACCAGGGTAACCTCAAAATTACATATTTAAATTGATTATAGCTCATTAAAAACTTATTAGTTACATAAATTGTGTATAATTTTTATAATAAATAACTTAATCTACAATTAAAATACCATTTAATTACATTTTATTGTTTAATTTTTATTAAAAATGTTTACTAATACTACTAGTGGCGCCATTTTGTAATAACTTTAATTTCGAATATCCCAGCTATACCACAAAATATCCAACAAACACGATTATCATAAATCATGATTATGTGTTGGTGTAGAGAGGGCCTTAGGGTTTTTTCCAAGGTTACAATTTTCGCAAATAGCGTCGAAAAATTTTTGAAATTATAATTCGTGAATTCAATACAAAAAGGTTTACAACTTTACCTGTTAAAAATATATCTTTTACGCACTTGTAATACAATTAACTACATCAGATAAATTGTTTAATTTACAAATAAATAAACCTTTTAACATGCTCATAAAATAAAATTAATAAAAAAAAAACCAGTATAAAATATTCTCTCTTATCCTACATTTTTAACATAATTTTACATAAATTGCACTACTTATTACTTTTTTATTTTTCATTTATACTCTGCAATTATTTACTGTAACATCATAAGGCTGTTCATTAGTCTAATATAAATGTTACATTACATATAGAAACACAGTGTTTTTAAATTAAAATTTAGAAAAATAATTTTAATTTAATTCTAAAAAAAAAAAAAATTACAAAAATTACATTTTTTAATGTAATTTAAATTTTTTTGTAATTATTTTCATTTTTTTCAGGTATTATTATTATACGCTTTTTAATATTAAATTATATGGGTGTGTGTAAAGCAAAAAAATTTTTTTTTTTTTTTAATTACAAATAAAACAGTTATAAAAAAAATCAGTATTTTATAATAAATTACTTTATTTTATCAATTTGAATCTTAATTAAGTGTATATTATTGTACTGATGGCTAATAAATATTCAATTGAAAATCAATTTACAATAAAATAAAAGAAATTTTATTATAAATTCTTTATTTTTAAATAATCCGTTAATATTTTTTTCCTTTTATGTTTCTATATGGGTTAATCTGTAAGATTTGTGCTGTGGGTTTGTATTAGGGGTGTGCGGTTACCCAAATTTTCGGGTCGGTCTTCGGGTATATCCGAAAACTGCCTGAAGGTACAGTTTTTTCATCTAAAATTTCCCTGGCTTTAAGATTCCATGAATATTTTTCCAGGAATTTTCCGTTCACGCTTAAAAAAGAGAAAAATAATAAAAAAAGCGTACTAGAAAAAAAAAAAGACCTCTAAAACTTTTTGGTTATACTCAAAGACCGACACGACCTGACCCGAAAAAATCCCAGATCGACCCAAAGCTGCGGGTCCTCTATTTGGATATTAAAGGTAAATTACGAGTTTTTGAGATAAAATTAGAGCCTAAAATTGGTAATCCTGTTTCTGGTAAAGCCGCTGCTCGTCTGGAAAAGACGTGTTTACTCGCCATTGACGCAGAAAAGTTTTCAAGCAATCGCTCTGATGGGCATTTTATGAAAATTCGCCTCTTTTAAAAGGCATTTTTTGATTCCTAAGGTGTATTTGGATTATTGAAAGTAGAAATAATTAAAACTAATTTTTATTTGCAAATATTTTGAAAATTCACTCCACATGTCTTATATTCCGAAAGTAAGTTAAAATGTTTAATTAAGTTTAAATTTTATCAGTGTTCAGGATCTTAATTTCCTAAAAATTTAGCTGTCCAATAATTTTATCTAAAATTTATACCCCACACAGGAACCATTTTCCCGAAATTCCAATTTTTCCTAGGGAGCCGAAATTTCAAAGGGCCTTTTTTAGCTACAGTTAATACACTGTAGCTAAAAAATAATACACTGTAAAATAATACACTGTAAATTCATAAAAAAACTAATGCAAACATTAAAAAAGAAATTAAGTACATAACTTACAAAAACTAGTTTTACAAATGCAATTTAAATAATTTTTTATCAATATTTATAACTTTTTCCAATAAAATAATCTTAATTTATACGCTTGTAAATAAATCATAATTAATAATAATAAAAATATAAATCAGTATAAAAACTCTTAAATTACTCCCCTATAATAACCAATTTTTCAATTTTTTATAATAAAATAAAAACCACAGAAAGTTTACGCATGAGAAAGAAACAATAACAACTAAAAAAAAAAAAAGCAGTGCAAGTGATGAATTTTTATATTTAATTTCCTGTCTAAGATAAAAAAACTGATATTTTTTGTTCTTCAACTTACCTAACAATAGTTGACCACAAGATGTAAACATAAGTATATTATAATCATCTTTAATTTCATTATTATTATCATTATTATTAATATGTCTTCTTTGTTGTTCAATAATCATTTGATGGTGATGATGATTTTGATGAATTAAATCCTCGTGATTTATGTTATTTCTATGATTTTTTCTTTTATTTTTTTTGTTATTATCATTATTATTGTTATTTATACTATTATTACTACTCGATGATGATGATAATTCGTTGATTAAAACATCTTTTGAATTTTTTGATTCTAAACAGCTGTCTTGGGCTGATATGGTTTCTTTGTTTGATTCGTTGCTGCTACTGTTGTTTGAATCTTGACTACGTACTGTTAAGTCTAAATTTTTTATCATTTTTTCTTGATCCATTTTGGAAATTTTTTTTGTTGAATTTTTTAGAGTATTTTTACTTGGTTGTTGTGTTGTTTGGATGGATTGAGTGGATTTTTTTTTTTACATATTGTAATGGATTATTTATGTGATACTTTTTTTATCTTGAATAAGACGACATTTATAAGATTGTACTTTGATAAATTGATGGATTTTCTTGTTTAATAAGGTACAAATGCTACTTGATGATGTTTTATGTATCCTTATTTTTCTTGTTTATAACTGAAAAATAAAGCAGAAAAAAATTACTTACATTAACATTCAATAAAATTTATTTTTAAATTCATTAATTTTATTTAAATGTGATAAAATGATTTTTTTTTTTTTTAATGCGAAATATATTAAATATTTGTGGGAAATCCTTGAAATTTGTTGTTTTTTTTGCGAGTAGAGATAATTAATTATGTTTAAAATTAATAGTTTTTGTTGATTTATTGAAAGATAGTGAAATTACGTGTTTATTACAATTTTATTTGTTTTTGGTGGTTTTTGATGAATTTTAATTAATTTAGCCTATAACTATTTAAATTTTGTTTTTTCAATTTTTTATTGGGTCTTTTAGAATTTGAAAATCGCGCAAAATTACAACAAATATTCCTTTTCAAGGATTGAATTGCCTAGCTACGCTGGAAAAAAAATGCCGTTTGCAGGAAGCGGATTCTGAATTGCGACTAGCGGAATTTCTTCTGTGGGTTGCAGAATTGATTTCTCATAGAGGAACCATTGTTTTAGGTGAAATTTTGATACACAGAATCTGATTATTTTTTCAAAACTTTTTACATAAAAAGGTAAATAAAAAAACAGCAATATTTTTTTTCTTCTTGGACGTAGTACTTCATTTTTTTCCACGAAAGTACTAATATCTAAAATTATTGTTTTTACTCGATATCTCCAAACTGATTCTTAGTTTTTAAAAAATTTTTGTCACTATAAAAATAATAATACAAAATAAATACAAAAAATACCAATTTTTTTTTCTTTTTGGACCTAGTACTTAATTTTTTTGTATGGGAATACTATAGTACTTAGAAATTTTGTTTTTACTCGTTATCTCCAACCTGATTCTTAATTTTTTGAAAACATTTATTTTTCAAAAATTTTTCCACCAAATAAACACAAAAAAAAACGAATTTTTTTATATGGAAGTACTAATTTTAGAAATTCAATATTTCTCAATAATTCGTATTTTTTGTATTAAAATTTTTACGGATTCAAACGGATATTTTTCAGTAAATATAATAAAAAATATTATACGTGGGTGCTAATTCTTAAATAAATATATGAACTCAATATTTCAAAAAACAATTAGAAACAAGCGTATTTTGTTTGCCTTTGAAATCCGGCCCGCAAAAAAACCTATTACAAATTTCCAATAAACTATTTTATCAAAATCTACCATATTCACAAAATTGCATTAACTCATAAATAATCAGATTATTAAAATACTGCAATACCAAAGATTAAAATTCAATGAAACCCCAGATAAAGAAATTAAATCTTTTAACAAAAACAAAACGAATAATCTACTTATCGTAACACCTGATTGCCTATGGCACAAACTTTGAAAAAACTAAATATTTACACGTGTTTTATAATAAAATAATTTTTTTCTTTCAGCTGTTATATCCGCCAATTATTTTGTAAAATAATTTCAAATGTAGTATTTTCAGTATGGTATTTGTGACAAATTTTTTTCTGCATCTTTTGAAAGACACTTGCAATGAATTTTATTTCAAAAGGATGTAATGAAATATTTTAATTGATTTTTATGTATTATTTGTTTAAATAAATAATTTTCAGTGTGTGAGTGTATAAATTAATGTTAAATAATAATAACAATCATTTTATATAGAAAGTATTGACCTATTGACCTTTAACTGAATTGATAAAAAAAAAAAATATTTCTCTATTGTCTGTAACTTTAAATCCTCAATATTTTATAAAATTTCATAAAAAAACTTACATTCGCCAATAACTTAAGATTTTTTAAAGTACATAATTTAAGTTGTCAATAAGTATAAAACTGACCATAAATAATTATTATTATTATTATCTAGTTCAATATTTATTGTGTATAAAAAACAGGTAGCAATTTATTTACAACAACTTTTCACTTTTCATTTACAGAATTTTTCTAAATAAAAAAAATCAGGAAGAGAGAAAAAAAAAAGTTTTAAAAAATTCTTCAATCGATTAAAGAAATATAAACTTCCTGATATAAATTTTCTATCAGAACGTATGTATTAATTAACAATTGTATTTAATTTGATTCGATTAATACACACACGGGTTAATTAAAAAATAAATATAAAAACTAACGGATATAAAAACATGCAAAAATCAAATAAAAAATGATTGATTTTTAAAAAAAACATTTATTTTACTGTACATTTTTTTTATGTGTGTGAAATTGTGTATCTATTAATTATTTTATATGCTTCTGTGTAATATTTTATAATTCATAATAAAATTACAATTTTTTTTTAAATTATGTAATGAATAAATGTCTTACAAAAAAAACGTTATGGTTGTAAAGTAGCTATGATATATATGAATTTCTTGGAAATTATTGTATGTATTATGTATTTAATAAATAATTGAAGTGTAAAAAGTTAATTTTTATATTGTAATTTTTTTTTATAAGATTGTGAGTGTGTATATTAGACTGGGTTAAGACTTAAAAGTTTGGTTTTTGGTTTACTGGGTGGAATTTGATGCTATTTACCAAAAGAAAAATTGAAATGAGGTAAGGGATTGTTTATTATAATCGAAAATATGTAGAAGCTTCTATTAAAAATTTTTTTATGATTCAATCAGAATCGCGTTTTTTGCCTCTTTTTAAAATACCATGAAGAATATAAATTGACAACCGGATTCAAAACAAAGATAATCAATTTGCGGTTGAAACATTACAAATTTTATAAACTAACGTTTGAACTAGCTATAGTTAAAAATTTTTTTTTTCATTTTTTTTCTGAGCATTTGCGGGTCAGTGAAGTGGAGAAGTTGGAAATTAATTATAGATATGTTTGCATACTGTAAACAATTATATAAAACTATATAATTATAAATAAGGGATATACCCACAAATACGACTAGAACAAAACCCCTCAGGATCTTTTAATTTCACTTGGAATAAAAGGAAAGGTTTTTGTGGTTTTCAGTAAAACAAAAAGAAGCTTTGCGAGTTGTTGGTTCATTGGCCCCACTAAATGGGCTTTGAACCTGGTTGTACAAAATACAAGGCACTAATGCATTGAATTGCTTTAAATGCTACCAAAATACCTAATTAAATTTTTAAAACAATTAACCAGTCTAATATACCCATAATTTTTTTTTGAAAGTAATATGCAATATTTAATAAAAAATAAAAAAAAAAAAAATTTCTCTTTACAATAAAATATTATTTAATTATTATTCTGATTTTGACATAACTGAATACAAACACTTAATAAAAATGCAATCTAAAAAAAATTGTTGATTTCTTAATTATTATATACCTCCACAATTTATGTATTTTTTTTAATTAAAAAAAATAAAAAATATTTATAAATAATAATAAAAATGAGATGATTGATTAAAAAAACCTATTTACCTAAATATTTTATTTTAATTTACCACAACAACACCAGCCAGTCTGACAAGTTTTTTATATTTTAAATTCATACTTTAAATTATGAATGAATAATTATACACTTTTTTATATGAGATTTTATCAGCAATTTTTTTTAACCGGCATCCTGACCTACTGAGACATCAAAAAAATTAAGATCCTCTCTTTTTTATTTTAAATTTACATATTTTTTGTTATTTTTGTAAAAATTCCTTACTTATTATATAATTTTTGTTTAAACAAAAAGAAACTAATGTAAATTTTTTAAATAACAGTTGTGTACAAAAAAAAACGTTACTTTTTTTAAAGAAATGGAGTAATTTAATTAAATAAGATATATACAACTCTAAAATAATAAAAATGCGAGCATACACACATACAAAGTAGAACAATTTTTATAAAATAAAAATGTAGGATAATTTTTCTTTAAAAAAATACATACATAAACCGAATCACCTAGAAACATTTTATATTTATGTCTATTCGGAGAGAGTGAATTACAGTTAAAAAATTATGAGAAAAAATTATTTAAATCTTAATTATATAAATTTTTGTAATATAATTTTTTTTTTCTTACAAGATCTAATAAAAATAAATTTATTTAGAAAAAAGAAAATTACACGGTCTAAATAAATTTACAAACAAATCGTTATAATTTATTTATACTAGTTTTTTATAAATAAATTAGAATCTCATGTATGCGTATTCGATATGTAAGCTGCTTTCGATAATTTACATTGATTATTATAAACTCATAATTTTCATATACAACTGTAATCCTTTTTTTAATTAAAAATATAACATTAAAAGAATCATTTTATATTTTTTTAGTTAAAATTAAATGATATAATTATAATAATTATTATTATATACTAACATTTTTTCTAGAAAATCTTAAAATTGCATCTCTTATTTCTTGAAAAATTCACTTTATAATAATAAAAAAAAAATCACGTTTATTTTATAATATAATAACACACAGTAGCATGCGGAAAACAAAAAAGCCGCTACATACAATATGATCACTTAAAAAATAGTATTTTTTTTTTTTTTTATTTAAACTCCTCTTTTAAAAAAGAAAAAAGTTTCTTGTTTATTCGCACTATTTCTTTAAACAAAAAAGAATAATATTTGAGTACACATTATTTTTAAAATAACACAATATAATAAAAGTTACCACTAAATATTTATCAAACACATTTTTTATAAATAATTATTCACAAGATTAGAAAATGTATGTGCAATCTCTTATTAAATACACAATTATCTTAAGATATGCGAGATGCTGTGAGCTATATAGAGAGAACGGAATTCGAACTTTCAGATGCTGTTTATAAATAATAATTTAAATTGAAAAAATAATAATTCAACATTTACAATATTAGAGAGATGCTGTTAACCGTATGTTGAATCAGTGACTGGATAAAGAATAGTTGAGTTAGGGCACAGGTTGCAATTTAATGCCCCTTCTTCTTCTTGATTTCTTTTTTCTCTCACTCTTTTCAGGTAATATTATTAAACATTCTCTTCTCTTTATATTATAATGCTCATTTATTTATATGCTTACCTACTTTAATTATTATTTATACTTTCTTTGAAGGTGACAAGTGTATTTTATTATATACAACTGGTATTTTATAAATATTTTAAACTTTTTATTTTATCAAAATTATTTAAACTAATTTTTTAAACGTTTCGCTTTTTGTTTAGAAGCATGACCTATTTTTTAAAATATTTGCTTTTGTTATTATAGATTTTAATCTCTAACAATATTATATATCTGAAATACAATAAATAAAACATTACAAATGTGTACATAATAGAATTATTAAATAAACAATTTCAATACGAATATTTTCTAAAGGTCTTTTTTTGAAAAAAATTACTTGATTATTAAATTTATAAAAAACACTTTATTTATATTTATTAAATTAACATGTAAGTTTTCTTTTTTTAAAATTACATTTATACTGCAATAAATGTATTAACGCTAAATAATTTAAAATTTTTACAGAGTATATAATAAAAAACTATATATTTTTTTCAAATAAATTAATTAAATAAAAAACATGTATGAGAACTTTACTTTTGATTTTATAATTTAAGTATTAATATTTTTCTGATTATCAATATTTTTAATCAAAAATTATTTTATTAATAAGTATTAACTAAAATATGATATTTAAAAGAAAAATATTTTTAAATTATGATTATAATTTAATGATAAGTAAATTAAATTATAACTGAAAAACTGAACTATCATAATTAACTGTTAATTATCACTAATACAGATTTAGTTTTTATTAATATAAAAAAAAATAAATAATAGACAGAAACTTTTTTTAACGATACGTTGATAAAATAAGTTTTTAAAACGATTTATTTAAATATCAATGAGATAAACTGCAAGCTATACTCTTCTTAACTTAAATTGATACTTGCTTCATTATCACTATTTTCTTCTGAAGTTTTAATGGGTTTACCCTGAAAATGATTTTTTTATTTACAAAAATTGTTTATTTAAAAAATATTAAATTCTTACTTACCATCATACGAAATACTTCTCCCATAAGTCGCGGATGTAAATCAATCACCTCATCAAATTCTTTAGTCACAATTACTTTTTCTTTATTAAAGATAATAAACTTTAATGCAATATCTTTTAATTTTTTAGCATTGTATAAAGTTGCGTCTAAAAGAACTTTCCAGACGTTATTGACATTCAAATTTTTAATAAGACTTTGTTCACATAGTTTTTTTAATCCAGGAAGTTCAAACTTACAAGCAACAGCAATAAGTTCATAAGCATATTCATCTAATTTTACAACTTCCCCAGTATAAATAAATCTTACAGCTTCTTTTAAAATATGAAATTCTATATCTTTAATGTCAATAATTGATTTATTCGTACAATTTTCATTTAATAACATTTTAGAAAAATAAGCACTTCTTGATGATAAAATACACCTGTGGGCTTTTAATTTCTTATCTCCAGCTATCAAATTAAGATCTGAAAAGAGACCTTCTTCAAAAAGCCTATTGAAAGTTTCAAATTCTTGTAATTTCTGGTTTTGACGATCTTCAATTGACAAAGTATTACTTTGTTCTTTTGCATGTATCGATGTGTCTGAGGCTGTATGAATTGTACACAATAAAGTTAAAGAATGATTTTTAACTAACCCAGCTTTTTCATCCATTAATTTTTTGTATTCTACATAAGTTTTCTGACCCAATGATCTCCTTTGGGGAAAGTTTTTTCCAAAATTTGATGAATTTTGTTTACACAATTGTTTACTTTCATTAGATGATAATATTGAAAATTCAGAATGTACTGTAATGTCTTCATATTCATCAGCATTAATGCATAAAGAAATCGACACCCATCCTGCAACGTCTTTAGAATATCCATTCAAATAAAGCCTTAACCGACATCTTAATTTTTTTTCAGGGTCTGGATAAAATTTAGGCGAACATATAAAAGTTGAAGATTCCTTTTTTATATATGATATATTGTTTATCACCCAACGATACTCAAATTTATTAACCTTAATTTCTGTTAGACCAACTTCCATTTTTGAAAAATAGCACGTTTTAGGTACAGATGAATGACAAATTTATACCTATTGAATAAACTTTTTTAAAACTATATTGCCTTATTAAATTTTTAATTATTTTATGATTATCATTTGATGACTTTTCCAAAAAACACTATGATAAAAAAAAACAAACGCAACGTGCTGAAGAATTGAAGAGGGACGAAACCTAACCTATTTCTTACAACGCATGCGTATTAAAAAAAAAAAGAATTATAGCCCGCGAAATAAATTTAAAAATTCAAATCCTAAAGAAAGAAAAAAATGTAATTGTTTAAATTCATTTAAATAAAATAATATTTGCATATTTATAAATAAATAATATTTCATTCCACCTACACAATATTAAAAGATTCTCTCTTTTGTTTCTTACAAATAAAATATCGTAATATCTATATAATAATTTTACTAATACAAGTAGTAAATATAAAAACAATTGATTATAACGAATCATTCAATTACCTATTACAAAAAAGATTTACACAAACGATTAAATATAATAATAATATAGTCATATTAAATTCCTGACCTACGCAATCTTGATATTTTATTATTATAAACACATATATATAAACACCCGCCTCCTGTATTTTTTTACGATTCCAAATCATGTATTTATTTTATTACGAAATTATTAAAATTTCTAATAATGAAAAAATGTTTTCTTCCTACCCATCATTTTCTATTATAGACTTTGTTGTAATATAATGACGAACCTAATTTTTAAATTCTTTTAACGTAATATTTTACAATCAAAATTTTCAAGTTGTAGATACCTATTTTTTAGTATACCTACTCTCAATATTTTTACTATTGCTACTTTCATATTTTTATTGTTATATTATTATTATTTTTTAACTTGCTGATGTACATAAATATAATTCCTTTTGCTTACCGGCCCTTGTTGATAATAATAAATTTAAAACACGCGATGTTTCGTGTGCGTGGATTTATATAGATTAAATGTAAAGATAGGTATATACTTACTATTTTTAATAAAAAAAATTTTCCGTGTATTTTTTATATTCGGGTGTGTAAGATAATAAAAGAAGTAATGTTTACCTCTTTATTTTTTAATAAGCTTCCGACACTAACTTCTTTAAGAAAATTTTTTTTTTAGGGATTGATGAGTAAACGCACGTTATAAAGAAATCAGCGATGCAATAACTAAAATTGTTTGTTAGGTCAGTGATCATATCCATGTGTGTGGCTTACATTATGTTTTATTTTATAACAATAAAATTTAAGTGTATCATCATCATCTTTCATAGTCTAAAAAATTATAATATTTTTTAAGTGGCTAATTTTCTGTGAATTTTATTTAGATTGTACTGTTAATGTACTCTCTTTGTATACTCAAAATAGTTTAACGATGATTTTGATTCATTTTAATTTTTTTTTTTTAATGGGAATAGGTCAAATTCAGAATCAGATTTGACCTGTTAGTACTAATTTGTAATAACTAATTATGTTAGTACCTTTTAGTACTAATTAGTAAATCAGTACTTTTTTAGTACTAATTTGTAAATACTAATTTGTTTTTCTGTTCGTCGCTCGTTTGACATCCTTACCGCGCTTCGAATGGTTACATAAAATCTTTATAGGTACGTGCTAATTTCGCATATCTCGATGTAAATGACCAGAACTTAAATATTTCTTTTTTCTTTAAAAAGGCCTAGCATCTTAAAAATAAACAAAAATTTTTTAAAAATACCAAAAAAATGAATTTTTCTGAATTTTGTAATTTCTGGATTTTTAAAATGTTACTTTATTTTTCTTTAAAAAGGTCATAAAATAGCTCATCTTGACTCATAATAATGAATATCCAAAAAATTTTGAATTTATTTAACGAAAATATCCAAGTTGCTTTTAAAATCTTCATTTTTGGAATTTGTAAAATTTTTTGTTTTTAGTTCCAAAAATCTTCAAAAAATTCAAAAACTAGTACCTAAATTAAATTTTCTGAGCCTAAAACCCCAAAAAAATCAAAACACTTTACAAAAATTTTAATTTATCTTCATAAAATTTCTTCAATTAATTAATAAAAAAAATAAAACAAATCTCACATTAAAATAAAAAATTGCAAAATACTATATTTCTCAACCAAATCAATAATTGCAAAAAATTTTTAAATTCAAGAGACAAAAAACTAAGTAAAAAAGTTAATAAAATAGCGAATCTTCTGAATGAACGACGCTTGTGAAACATTCTAGAACTTCCATAATATAATATGAATTTTTCCTCAGAGCAAATAACTCTCAACTGCATAGCAATATCTTTTATAGGTATAACATACCGCTAATAAGCTTTTACAGAGAGTTACCGAGAGAACGTGCTCGCGTTCCAAAGATAACATTATAATGTATTATCGTTTTATATAAATGTACGTTACTTATAAAATATATATCAGTAAAAAAATACCGGCTAGTAGTTTGTAAAACACCATAAAAGAAAAAAAAAGATTTTTTTTTGGTATATATTTTACTAGAAAATTATTTTTTGCGTGTAGATGATTTTATTTTCTCTTTGTTTAGAAAATAATGCGCTAAACTGTTATTATGTGGAGCTGCTATACCTTGAAATTTAGTTTCTCTATATTTTATGCTAATGGCAAATTCACAAACATGCATAAATGTGTATGTGTGTGTGTAAAGTATAAAAATTTCTTCATTTATGTTATCTTTAAAAGAACCCATGATTTATCATGATTTATGCAGTTGGTGATCTCGAATCAAAGAATGATATTTTTTTTGATTTATGCGCAGTTTTTAATCCTCTTATGATATTACTTAAATTTTTTCTATTTGACAATAGATAATTTATTTTACAATTTATTTTCAATCAAATCAATTTTGCAAGTTTCTATTCTTATTCGTATTTCAGGTGTTGAATGAATGCAAATTAAAAATTTTGATTTTTAGTTTTGATATGATTTGAATCAAACTAATGTCAATGCTTTTCTTTCGTTTTCGTACTTGCTCACTCGAGTGTGAAATTTTAGGGTGTACCTATTTGTGAAAATTTTACAATTATTGTATACAATTGACTACTTATTTACAATAATTAATTGCAATATATTTTGGTTATTGGAAGTCACTGCAAAATTATAGGCTGTCTACACTGAAAAAAGTAACTTCCTTAGATTAACAAAAAAAATACAATGTTTTCGAAAAACTAGTAAATTTACAAAATTTAGTATATTATCACAGTATATATATTTCTACAGTAATCCTACTCCAAAAAAATAACACGGGACAGCTTGTCCAGATGAGAAACGCTGGCGCCATTTGCAGAAGGCGATTTTTTAAATTTAAAATACACGCGTATAGAAGAAGAGGTAACTATAATAGAAAAAGATAAATATATTCTAAAGGCGAAACGCGCGCATGGTACCCCGGACAACAAAACGCTTGAGATGTCCTACTGTAAAAATATGTATACTGTGATATTATCGAAAAATTTGATAATCCTCGATTTTTTTTTGGTAATTTACAAAAAGTTGTAAATTCACAATTATTATTCGTAAATTTGCAACTATATTTTTTGTAAATTTTCGGAAAAAAATTGTAAATTATTAATTTTTCTTGCGAATTCACAAATAAAAATCGAGAATTCTCGAATTTTTTGTTAATATACTAAATTTAGTAAATTTACGATTTTTTTCGAATATTCACAAATTTTTTTGAAAATTTACTAATTTTTCGAAAATGTTCCAACTTTTTTGTTAATATAAGGAAGTTACTTTTTACAGTGTACTTAGTTGTAAATTTGCAGAAAAATGATGCATCAGAAAATCACAAATTCAAATTTCTTCCGTTCATTTTTCTAATTAATTTGCATTGTATCGCACGAACTACCACAAATTCGCAAGATCTCAAACAATCCAAGAAGAATTCGCAATGCATCAAAAATGACCTCAAGTTAACTCATTTTCTCAGGCTCGCAGTTCCAAGCTGTTTTAATACAAAACTCACATATATAAAAAATACTTCTTTTAATTTATGCATTTAATTATAATAATTATCGAATACTTGCCTAGATACGTCTTAACTAATAAGTTTATTGATACATGAATGTTTTTAATACAGCAGCAAGAATTTACATTTAAATTATTCCATTTATGCGCATACCTTAGTTTTTACATACCGCAGTATAATATTCATTATAACATAATAATATTAATTACAGGAATAGGTATGCAAAAATTAATTAAATATATTTCATGAATTAAAATTTTTGTGGCTAAGTATCCGTGAATTTTTAATTTTTATTAACTGTCAATAATTTTTTGTCATTTAATTAGAGCAATTACGCAATTCATTAATGTCAATAAACTTGTTTTTATTTAAAATTTATTAAATTGACGATTTTCTGTATTTATTTTTATGTTATTTTAAAAGCAAAAAAATTTTATTAATTATATTTGAAAAACTAAAAGTATAGAAAATCTAAAATGACCATTTTTAGTCAAAAAATTGAGAGCGATCGTTTTAATGAGAATATTATTTTACAAAATTACAAATTTTAATTAATTAAAAATATTGCTTAAAAATATATAAAAATGTAGTATGGGAATGATTGGGTTTTTAAAAATGCGTGATTTGTAAATCAGAATAAGAAACGATGGTAGGATCGAGAATTTTTAAAACGTAGAAGAGAAAAATAAGAAAATATAGTGATGTTTCTAACAAAAGTTCAAACTGTAAATTTTTACTGCAAAGTGATTTGCATATTTAAGTGAAAATCTGGGCTTGGGTTTGATATTGTCAATGTTTATGGATATTGTGGTAGGGGTGTGCAATTACCTGAAAGTCGGGTCGTGTACCCGCAATTCCGGGTTTTTAACATGGAACATGTTCATTGGATGGGGTATTTGAAAAAGTTTGGCTCGGCAGGGGAGATTGAAAAATTGACGTATTTAGGGGGAGGGGTGAAAATTGACGTTTTTAGGGGGGGGGGTGAAAAAGTGACATGGACTTAGATATTTTCGATTTAGGGACTTAGAATAATTTAAAATGGGGGTAACTACAACTTAGAATACTTTAAGTTTATGGACTTAGGATACTATATATTTCAGGATTTATTGTAATTTCGGTTTTTGGATTTATTACTATTATGAGTAAACATGTTCCATGCTCGTTGGTTGTGTAGTTACACAAACTGGCTAAAAATTTTTTTTCCCTTGAGTTAGGTTGATTTTAGGGTCTCAAAGGAAGCTTTTGATTCAAAAATACAACTGTAGACCTTTTTCGGGAAATTTCGGACTCAAAACGACAAAAACTAGAAAAATCTGACAAAAAAGATCGAAATTTTGGATACCCTGTCTTCCGGATAACCACACACCCCTAATATTGGATTAACCTAAATTTGGGTACCGTATACCCGAAAATTAAGAGTTCTTTTTAGGTTTTTCAGATTTTTAGTCAGAAAAATTTTCGATTAATTCTGTGCCTACAGGCATTACTTTGAGCTTGATCAAACCATTTAGAGTATCCGCACACCCCTAATCTCTACTGCAGATTTTTTTGGTTTCAATTTATAAAAGATCACAAATTTTCGAATCCCGAAGTTTGTAAGGGAGTTCAACACCCATAAATTGACATAAACACCTATTTTTCAGGTTATTATCTTTATAGCTAATAAAATTTTTTTAGCAGTGTCATTGAAAAAAAAAAATCGTTATTTCTTAACGCTCCTGAAGAAAAAGGAAATTTCCAAAATTATAGCTCTCATATATTATAAACTTCAAACTTTAAACTTTTTTTTTTAGACATTTTTAACCATTTTCACTCGGACCGTCGAGGAACAAATAATTTCACGTTGGATTCCAAGCCATTTTGATCAATTCATCATGCAATTAATAAACAAAACATCATTCATTAAAGAATAAAAATCATATTTTTGGCATTTAAAAAAAAAAATTCATGCCTACATTGTCCTAAAATCTCCTATTCCCAAACAAAGCTTCTTTTATAACACAAGATAATTTAAAAATAAATCCCATAAAAATAAAAAATATTTTTATGTCAATTCCATAACTTTTTTATAACATAATCTATATTTGAATTTATATTTATCACATTCATTTCTTACTTCTTTTTTAAAAAAAATCTTCTCTTTACATACCAACATTTCACATAAAATCACAAAAATTCCAGAAATTCTCAGTCATCTTTTTTTATATTAAAACAGTAATGAAAATTATGGACAGTAAAAATATTAAAAAGGGAATTAAATTGTGCAATACTTTTTTTCTAACGATTATCGAAGATAAATGTAAAAAGGCGTAAAAAGAATTATTATTTATATAAAAAAAAATTAAAATTACATTCTATAAAAATATTTTCTCGCTTAGACATTTCCACATCATCATCATCAACGTAATAATAATAATAAAACATAGATTTTTCTCTATGGAATGTGGCCTCCATCATCATCATTATCAACTTGTATTATACAGAATGTTACTTTTTTTTAATTAAATATTTACTTTTAACTGTCAAAAAGACAACTTTTTTTTTAAAAAATTTACTTGTACTTTTTTATTTGTTATTTTAAGTATGCAATTTTTTTATTATTGAAAGTTTTTCAATTTTTTTTTATCGATGAAAGTAATTTTTTTTTGTAATAAAATTTTAATGCTATTGGTACTTTTTTCTTTACTCGGTGAGTTATTAGGTATATAATTAATTTTTATGAGTGAGATAAAAAAATGACATTAATATTTATTTAAAAATAAATTGTTTTTTGTTATTTCATTGAAAAACTATTTAGTTTATTGTATTGTCTGATTTACATAGCTATTTTTATAAAAAAATTTTATAGGTACACTGAGAGAAATATTTTGTTGGGTTAGTGAATTTATTTAGTTCTCCAAATTTCTTCATTTTTGTACTCTCTCCTCAAGTAAAAATAACGCACAATTTGTGTAAAATACAGCCAAAATTAAGGGGTTTTTTAACGAAAATTTTTTAGAAATCTTTTCAACACGAAAAATTAAAACGCATTAAGTATGACTATGAAACAATGAGAAGGTAAGGGGTTACACCTTTCTGTATCTATGAAAATCGCTTTAAAAAATTTCATCACACATACAAATTACCTGCACATATACGAATAATCGAGATACCTCAGAATTAATTTACAAACAAGTGTTTTTGTTATTACATTTATGCTTGTATCAATTTAAAATTTCTAAACAGTAATAATATATAATTAAAAATTTTTTTAAAAAATTGAACAAAAAATTATCAATTTCCTTTGGCTTTCTATAAGTAAGTGAGTATAATCAAAATAATTATTTTTCAAAAAAATAAGTCATAATAAGAAAAGATAAAAAATTATGTACTTGTTTATGTTTGTGTATAAGAATTAATAAAAATTAAACGATTGAAAAAAAGCAATCATTAAAAAATTATTACATGAATTTACATACGTGTGTACATAATATATGTAACTAAAACTTTCAATTTAATGTTTATTGTAATAAACATTAATAATTTTTCTCATGATTACATGTATATTTTATACCTATATAATATATGGGTACAGTTTTTGATTGGTTGAAATTTAGAAAACAGTATTTGAGGCATTAAACACTAATTTTGTTATTTTTCAAGGCATATCCGAAGAGAATTGAATTTTTAAAAAGAGTGAGTGAGTATAAAGTTGAGTTCATAGGCCATGCAAGATTTTGGATAGTTTTTGCAGTTCAAGTTCAGGGACTCAGTAAGAATATCAGTATTCTCTAAATTTAAATTTAAAAAGCTCTAACGTTTAAATTCTGATTATCCTTGTTAAAAATTATTTATTACTTGTAGAAAAATTTTATCCCAAATTAGTGATGAAAAGACACTGATTTAATATTTAAAATTTTTCTCGCAAATGAATTGATTTCTACAGACTATTTAAAGAAGTAAATTTTAGAGCAAAACTCGTTAAAATCTTTGCTGTTTTCTTAATTTTTATAAAAATTTTATTAATTTAGGTTCGAAGCCTATAATTTATTTTCAACTTTTAATTTAATTATTTTTTACTTTTTAAACATAATTACAAAAATTTTTAGAATCAATATCGTTTTTTAAGTCCATTTCACCCCCCCCCCCCTAAAAACGTAACTTTTTCATCCCCCTTCTGCCGAGCCAAACTTTTTCAAATACCCCATCCAATGAACATGTTCCATGTTTAAAAAATATGCCAATACTGTTCAGGGCAATCCCCAAAAATTTCAATAATGAAAAACCTGTAAAAATATATTAAACATATAACCACTGCACAATTTTGCACATGAAATACCCCATACATAAAAGTAATAACATATGTAATTCTTAGTAACAATTTTCACAATAAATGTAAACATAATTTTTTTATGTGGTTTTTTGTCATATTTAATGTAAATTTTAATGCATTTTCCACAAGAAAAATACATTCTTCATAAAATATTGCAAAACGCATACCTATACCCTGCAGATATTAGTTCAGAAAAAAAAAATTATATTAATTATTATTATACCTACTCTTATAACACAAATAATTTTGATAAATAATGATGAGTGTAATAATAATTAATAATAAATACAGAAAAAAAATATTTGTTTCAATTAATTATACAGTAGGAGTAATGCAGTAGATATTTAATATTAAATAAAATATTAAATGATTGTTGGTTTGGATATTATTCTCTACACCTATTCTATTATTAAATAAAAAAAGAAAATTGATATTTAATGTCATGTTGTATAACCGCGCGAATACAGAAATTATAATTAACATTTTTTATAATATAAATAAATATAAAAAAAAACTTTCACTTTATTAAAAAAAATTATTATTTATTATTTTATCGATGATATTAAATATTTATTTTGTACTAAATTATTATTACACCTGATAATAATAATAATAATTTATGTTATTTATTTTAATTTGTGTAATAATAGTAGAGTAGGTATAGGTAATCTTTGAGGAAATATTTATCAAATTGTTTTTTATTGATTGAAAATATTAGGTATTAGAATTGTGTTAATGTAATTGTGGATTTATTTTGATGTAATTTTTATTAAAGAAATTTTTCTTTAATATTTTTATAGGTACCAAAATTTGAATATTATGAAAATTTTGTATTTTAAGTTATTTTTTACCCGGTAAATACCTAATTTTAGGGCTAAAATAAAGAATTTTTTAAACAAGGGACAAAATATTAGTCTCGTCTTTGCATGCAAAAGTTGAACTCCATATTTTGCTCAGTGATTTAAAACATAGCTTTATTTACATATAAAGGGCAAAAGGCTGTTTCCCTAGGATTTAAAATAGGATTTTCAGCCCTAGATACGTAAAAACTATTTTCTAGCCTGGGCACCCCGCTTTTTTTTCCCTATGTAAAACTATGTTTTAAATCACGAGAAAAAAATAGTTATTATTACTTTGCAAAGAAAAACTGTATAAATATTACCATTTTTCAGAAAAAAATGCCCCTGGTTGCAGTTAACCATTTTGATCATTTCTTGAATAAATTTTGGGCTAAAAGTAATTTGGGCTAAAACTATATTTTTTCAGATTTTTAAACAATGACAAAATTCAAAATTGAGACCAAAAATGTCCAAATATTATCAAAACAAATTAAACATTTGAAACGAACGAACGTTTTTTGCGTAATCCTAAAAAATCGCGTAGATAGGCGCATAGGTATCTTGTTCAATCATCAGTAAAAATACAATAAGGTGTACCTACTCTTTTCTTAAAATAAAAAATAAAACCTCCAGGGAAGTTTATTTCTAAATAGATGCAGCCACAGTTTTCATTAAAACTAAAAGTCGTATGCATTTTAATGGAACAAAACATACCAAATTGACACATATAAATAATTTTACAATAAAAATGAAACTGTTATTACCAAATCATACATTTATAAATAATTATACAATACATTTAAATAATATAAATTAATATTTTACAAATAAAAATTTACAAAACAATATGTATTTTTTATACAATTATGCAAATGTATTTATATTTTTATTTTGCAGTTTGCGGTAGGCGTATATGTGCCAATGATGATGATGATGATGCTCATGACGTGGGGGTGCATCCTGTATAAAAATTATTAATTTAATATTCTTTCTTTGTTTTGTTTTTGTCTTTTTTTTTGAAGCTGAAACGGAAATTGATAATTAAAAAAGTACTTTGTAAATTATTGTAAACAAATGAATGAAACAATGTTTTTGGTAACTAGTCAAAAATTAAGTTTTTCATTCTCTAGAGGCCTAAAAATATATTGAATTCAAAAGTAATATCCCAAAAATTGTATTTTATATTTAGCAATAAGTCTAATAAATTCCAATTTTCTAATTAAAATAAATTTCTAAAACCAAATGCACAATTCAGATCACCAATGTCCGCAAACGAATTTTGTAAGAAAATTCTTGTATTGGCTCATATATTATGTCTAATTACTTAGAACATACATTATTGAAATTGAACGTGATATATCTGACATGTCGAATACCACGCCTAAAATTTGAACTTTCTTTCACACGTTTCCTATAATACATTACAAGATACTTTCGATGAATTTTCGTGCTCTGATTTATACTTATTAACATATAATAACAAATTTTTTTTTTTTTTTACTTTTGTTTATACAAGTGTATGTCTAATCTCTGGTATCATGTAATCCTATCCGCTATGTAGGTATATCAGACTGGAAGTTATTTTGAAAAATTTTTTAGACCCTCAATAACCAACTAAAATTAGAAATTACTATTTCTCAAAAAATTAAATTTTCTAATTTTCAGATTAATAAATTATTTTTTAGTGCTGCTACCAAATACTGGGGATCCTAAATTGAACAAGTTTTTGGTCCCGAAAATAAAAATCGACAAAATTTTTAGGTATTTGGTGGTAGTTGGTATCTAATTATTTTTTTTTTTTTGCTACCACAAACTGGTATTTTCAGTAATTTCTATTAAAGATCAGTATCAGTTTTAACAAAAATTTTCGGTATCTTTTTTCACATTTTCGTGAGAGCAATTTTTCGCATCCGCTAAATTTTCAAAATTAGAGCAAATTCGCATTAAACTCAAAGACTAATCTATACAAATATACTGCTTATTACAGTGTAAACAATCGCAACGGGCTATTAGTAAAAGATAAAAGATAAATTATTCAAATGCAATTTATCGAATTTCACGATTTTATTCTTTTATTTTCTAATAAAAACATATTACAAAGTTAATTTTATTTTTAAAAAACCACAAAACCGCTATAAAACCAATGAAATTTTTTTTTTTAGTTTTTCTGAATGTTTATATTATTTGGTATCAAAAAATATTATTTTTATTGCATATATTATAAAAAGTGCACGAAATTTAAAAAAATACTTTCGGAAATACTAAAGAATAATAATTTGCTCTGTTATTTATGCATTAACTTTTACTTTCTTTATAATATAAAGATCGTGAGTATTGTTTGTATTTGCTTGGTACGTTAAATATTTGTATATGGGATAATTCAGCTAAAAGTAGTAAATAAAAATTTTAAGTTTGATTTTTTAGATCTTGCTAAAAAAGTGACTTATTATTTGAAGGTGCGGGAGTATTACAAAACAAAGTTCTTTTCGTTCGAACTTTTGGGCTTTAAAGTTTCATGAACGCGGAAGTATCTGAAAATGACGCTATTTCAGGTTCGAGAAAAGAAAAATCTTTTTAAATAAATTCTGGTTGTGGCTACCAATAAACCAAATAAAAGCAAGAGCAAAATTTTTTTCCAAACTTTCAATATAAAATTTTAACTAAACGTATTCATATATCGTGGGTAGGTAATAAACGAAAAATAGTTTTTATATTCGTGTGATTTGCTTTGCAATATCCAATCAAGCATGAAACATGCAAGTGGTATATGTTAGGGTGTATTTTATTTTACCTGTTGCTTATTTTCCAACTGATCGCGCATGTTACGATAAACAAAAAGTAAAAAGTGGAAACTTTCTCGCAAAAAACATTTTATGATAATCCAGCTAATTATTATACCTAATTAAGTTTTATTTTTAATTTAATTGACTGCATTTTTTTTTTTTTTTTTTGAAGCCTAATATTTTTTCTTCCGGAAAAGGGCGTTAATAAACTTTGTTAATTTTTTCGGAAATGGTTTCATCGCACGGTTTCATATTTATCAAAAATTGTAAAAATTTATGCTTCAGAGTAAAATATAAAAATTTTTATTTCCACCCTCCCGGGCGCCAGCTTGGCACGTAATAATTGCATCTGGTGTAGGTATAGTGTATAGGTAATCAAGAAAAAAAATTGTATCGCCACAAGCAAAAATGGTTTCGAATCACTCGTGTCGAAACTTTTACGCCCATGGTTCTTTATATACTATTATTAAATCTGCATGCATGTATAAATTAGGCAAAAAAATTTTGAAAAATCTGCAACTTCATAATGCATCTATGTACTTATTTATTAAATAAATTACATTACTTTAATTTTTATCTTAATACCCACATTAACTTTTTTTTTAGATTTACATATTAGGGGTGTGCGGTTATCTGAATTTACGGGTACCCGAACTTCGGGTCAGTATTCGATTTTTTCGGATCGGGTCGAGTCGGTCTTCGGGTATACCCAAAGTAGTAATTATTTACTTTTTCATGCAAATAAAACAAGGAAATAAATAAATTTGCAATTATGAATTTTAATGCTTATGTATGTTGTCTTTTTTATTAAAAAATAGTAATACACTTCCATTTAAATTTTGCCTATGACTTTTCAGGTTACCCGAAAACCGACCCGCGAAGCTTCGGGTCAGGTAACCGCACACCCCTATTACATTATATTATATTAGCTTATTAATTTATTATGCATACTTAAAATCAATTAAGATAATAATATTTTATGCACTTTTATTTAGATATTTTACATAAATGCAAATGTTTGGGCAAAAATCTAATTTAAATATAATAATAATTTATACATAAAAGAAAAATGGACAGTATATTTTCAGGGATATCGCTCTAATTGCCTAAAAGTGCTAAAAATTGAACTATTTTCTTCATTTAATATAAACCAACGGGTTTTTAAATATTGAAATAAAACTTGAGTGAATAGATAACTAAAAAAATATCAAATTTCGTCCTAAAATCATGAGGATAGCTAAATTTGTCATTATAAGTAACTAATTAAAATGCATAAAAAAAGGGAAGTAAGAATTAAAAATCCTCGTACATACTAAAAAATGATTAAATTTTATTTGAATTCTTACACATAACAAGTGAAAACAAAAAATAAATAATTCATACAGTATAAAAATTTTATGTAACACATAGAAATTTATTTGATTACGTTATAAATAAATACAATTATTTTCAATATAAAATATCAATAGAAAAAAAAAACGTCATCAAAGAAAATAGATATATAATTTGTCAACTTTTTTTATATATGTAAATTTTAAGCCATCTCAATACATTATAAATCTCATAAACAATTATAAAAAAATATTATTTTCTATCTATTGTATTTCAATACAATACTAAATTTATTCAATAATTCATTATTTGTTCATCTATCGGTTTAAATAAAATAACTATTTAACATTACGAATACATAAAATAAAAAAATATGATGTACTGTATCGAAATACATAATTCTTTTTGAAAGTAAAAACTATTATTGTTTCTTATATTATACATATATGCCTAGAAGCAAATAATTTTGAAATAATTTCTATATATCATGTACCGATACCTAAAATTATATTTAATAATAATAATTTTCTAAGTTTTAATTTAATTATATATAATTTTAATACATACTTATTTATATATCTATCGATAAAGAAAAATTTCTAATCAAATATTTTTATTTCTTACTTAATTTTCTTATTTTTTTTAAATAATTATTTTGTTTATAAAATCTAATCAAACCGATAGAAACAAATTTTTTTTGTATATTAATAAAAGAGAAAAAAAAAGTAATTATATGATAATATACAAGTTCATTGCCATAATAAGATACATTTTAGCATAAAAAAAATTATATTTGTTAAAATAAATAACATTTTTTAAAAATAAACTTTCCAATAATATACAAGTCACATTCGATTTCTATAAAAATCTATAATAACACTTTCTTATATTATTAAAAAAAAAAAAACTTGTTTATAAACCATAATGTATAATTAAGCATGAAAGTATGTATACATATAACATAGCATATAGAACAAATCAAGTGATGACGGATACCTGCTACATATAATATATGAAAGTAATTAATAACAGCAACAAAAAATTACATTTAAAGCTTGACGAGTTAAGTGCGAATAATATGACTCTTAAATTATGCCTAGTACAAGTTATTGATATATAATAATACATTTTTTTTTGAATTTATAATTATGTTATTACAAAATATTATTTTTTATAATAAAATATTGTCTATAATATTAAATATTACATAATTTTTTGAATTTTTAATTTCTCTATATATTTTTCTTTCCCTATTTAAGGAAGTACTTAAATTTGCATATAATTATTAATGATCGCAGGCAAGTATATATTATAATATAACAATATAATTTATAATATTGCATATCCTTTTTTTATATATATAGTATATAATAATAATAATTAATTGACTTTAACCAGATAGGCGCCTTATATTTATTAACTGTTTAGTTATATTATAACGTATAAAGAAGATATAGTAAAACTAATATATTTTGCAATTTCTTTATCTCTTTTTCTTGGCCTTGAATCTTCATGTTTTAATATACCTGATTCTATGTAAGATGCAATGATCCCAGAGAATTGATTGTCTTATATTGCTATTTTTTTTATAGTAGGTTTAGTAATATTATGTTTCTTTAAGTAGCCTGATATATACTATCTATTTTTCTTTTGTACGTAAGTATTATTACTTTTTTTTTATGCAATTACATGGCTAATTTATTAATTGAATTTTTTTTGTCACTATAATTAATATGCTTATTCTTTATTCTCTTTGAATTTTTTAATAGCTTTAACTTCAGAATTATTAATGCTTGATATTTGTCGTCTTAAACGATTTGGTTCTCTTGACTGCTCGAGTATTATTTTTCCTATGTAAAAACTTCCTGGTTCTGCAAAAGCTATGCCAATTTCATCGGTGCTTTTCATGTTTGTATGAAAGATGCTAGAATTTTATATGTAAATTTTAGAAATTTTTTAAGGAATTTGTATAATTATAAATAAATTTACCTCATTTTCCATCCTAAACCATATTGAATTGTTTCTCTGGGCATAAAAGATGTATTACCATATTCGTTGAGTAATAGTAAAATTGGTGTATTTTGTTCTTTTTTTTCAGTTGAATTTTCAAGAATTTCATTGTAAATTATTCTTGCTTGTATGTAGTCGTTAAATTTTATGTTAATAAAATATAATCTGAAATTTAGGAAATTTAGATATTATATGTAATTTGTTCATTTAAAATGTGTTATTTTTTGACAATGCAACTAAAACTTAGTCAAAAAAGATTTTTTTTTACTTGATTCCCGATTTAACGCAGCAATATAATTTTTTTAAGAATATTTTTTAAAATTAGTTTCAATTTTTCGTACTTTTTGCTGGGTTGAAAACTTTTATTATACTCTGATTATACTTTTATTTTTAAAAAAATCCTATCCCGTAGTGTGAATTCAGGGGCTTTTTACTTTTTTTCACCCACCCTTCAAAAAAAAAAAAAAAAAAAATATTTGACAGAGTCTAAGTTAAATTTTTTAAAATAGCAACAAATTTAAAATTTTTATATTTAAATTTTCCCAGTAAATTGCGTGAGTAGAGATTCCCATAAAAATTGTTATTGACATCAACATTTTGGTGCAAAGGTTCGGGTAAATTAGAAAAATGTCAAACTTCAAATTCTATGTATATTTTAACATTTTTAAAAAAAATATGTCTGAGAATTCATTCATGGTTTTTATTTTAAATGATGAAATATGAATTCTGAAATCAAAAAAAAAAAAAATGAATAAAATAAAAATATCCAAGCACCTAAAACCAATATTTTCACCAGGTATTAACTTAGAGCAATGTCAAAGACTATGTAGGAAATATTATCACTTAAGTAAAAAATTGAAAATTGGGCCTCAAGATTCAGAAATGGGTGGAAAAGCATATTTTTAACAATACTTTTAAGTCTATGTGAACCTTTTAGTTTAACTTAGCATGGAATCCTCCATATAGTAAAAAGCACTTATTTTATGTCTACTTACCTGTGATATGATCGAACATTATTATTAATTAATTTTAGACAACCTCCACCTTCATAAGAGAGTTCATAAGAAAATTCTAAAATATTTTTTGTTGTTAAAGCATCTTTTTTTTTTGGAAATTTAACTTTTGAACCAAATACTTTCATAGTTTCATCTTCAAGTTCAAAGACATATTCTTGAAAAATACTTTTTTTAAATCCATCTTTTAATTCAAATTCTTTTGGTAATGTGACAAACTTTAAATGCGAATTAGGCATCAGAGTTTGATGCCTTTGCATTGACATGTTATAAAATGAATTATTTTTAGATATTGCTTCTTGTAAAACTGGATCTTGAAAACTTATTTCCTTTATTTATAAACATAAAAATTAATTAAGGTAAAAGTACTGTTTTAAAATCTCTTACTTACCATTCCATATTCGTAATACTTAATACCAGATCCTCTACAAAAACTGGATACAAATTTTTCATCCTCATAAATTGGAACATGTATGTAAAGATATGGTGTTAATTGTGCCCAAAAAATATCTTCAATTTTAGGAAAGAGTTGAGGGCCAAAATATTCAAATGTCCAAGCTGGAGCAAATATAGCAACAGAAAGATCATGTTGACGAATTCTTTCTAAAGCCTGGTAAAATATTAATTGTTTAAAAAATAAATATTATTTATAATGATTTCAATTAAGAAACTTTACATAAGCCGAATTGAATCCTCCATCACCAGGACAACCTCTTCCCCAGACATCTAATCCAACATAAACATCGTATCTTCTATTTTGACTTTGAGCAATTTCAGCAGATTTTTTAAGGCCTAACTCAGTCCAGTTATAATTTAAAAATATTCCATCACAACAAGTAAAAAAGCATCTGTAAAATTTAATTTAAATAAAGTATTATATTTTTATTAAAATCAATGTTGAATAAACTTACTCATTTTTATCATTTAATTCATTTTGCCAAATTAATTTACCAGTATTTAATACACTGTCATACCAAATGATTTTTGAATTTATTAATTCCTTGTGAATTTTTTCAGTTAAATACTGTACAAAAAAAACTAATTTACTAACGTCAATACTATTTATTTCGTTCTCTACATTAAGTAACCATCCATCAAATTTATAAAATTTTGTTAAATAAATTAAAGAATCAGCAAATTTAGTTGTATTTTCAATACTAGCAAATATTTCATCCCAAACTTTTTTCCCTGAATATCCTTCAGTTATAAGAGTTCCTAATATTTCAACTCCATGCTTATGTGCTGCATTAATCCATCCGATTGGTGGAATTGTTATTAAATAATGACTAAAGTATACAAAAGTGTCTATTGAACTCCAATGATAAAAATGATACGATTCATGAACGTTTGATCCATTAATAAACCTAAAACATAATTTATATAATACGAAATTTTTAGTTATATCATTCTGAAATATATAATTAAAATATTTATAAAAAAATAAAAATTCTTACCTGTCTTCAAGATATCCACCTTTAAAGTCATGACAAACAATAGTTTTAGGAACATTGTTCCTTTTCAATCTTTCCGGTCTTTGAGTATTTACTTCATTTTCTGTAGCCTTATAAACATAATCTGTAGATTTTCTTAATTCAACAATACCTGGCCATGGTATTAATATATTAATATTACTATATAATTCAGTTAAACTTTTAAACGGTAAACATGTTTCTTCTTTAGGATCCATTATCTTAATACGTTTAATGTTTTGTTTTCACTAGTTTGGACTATTATTAAAACAAAAGAATTTTCTTTTTCTATCATAGACTAAACCATTATTATTACACATATCTCTCAATGTTATTATATATCAACCAAAGGAAGTATGATATCATATATAATTGTTATTGTTTATAAAAAAATGATTATGATAAACAATAAAATAATGCAGTTGTTTCATTCATTGTTGCTCCAAATTAAAATTAGATTAGTAGTTCAATGTCTAGTAAAATAGATAATGTAATTTAAATATTTTTTTATTATAATTTATTTTTTTTTCTAAGATTGAAATTTTTTTTTTTTATCACATTTTATATATATATGCACTAATTATAAAAAGGAGTTATGTTTATTCTGTATTTAAACTAACGATATTTTTATTTATTAACTTTTCAAATAAATAAGAATAACTTAATTAATTTTTTATTACTTAAAGTACATTTACGATTAATAACAACAATATTGCAAATGCAGATTCTTGCAAGCACCGCAGGTAAACAAAATAAACGTGCTATTCAATGGGTATTTTTCTGCTGCATCAGCTGTGAATCATAATAATACGTCATACCAAAATATTGTTTTATTCGTTAATGGAAAGGTTAGGTAAATGCTGAAATTTCGCGGGAAACAAGTTATTGACTACTGTAAAAACTAAAACCGATATCTTTTCGCCATTACTGCATCAGTTGTTCTTTAATTATTTATTATTAAATGTAAATTTAATTGTTATATTGGAAAAATTTTAAATAAATTTTTAATTATGGCCACGTGGAGTGATAACTCTTATTTTTCTTTGCACGATATTTGCGTTACTGAAGAAAGATTCTTATGTAAAATTGAACAAACATTACCAAATTTAGGTTTTTTAGCATTAGATTGTGATGACAAAGACTTAAAACCAGGTGTAAAAATAGAATTTCCAATATGGTTAGTAGAATATTTGGATAAAATTTCAAGAGATAAAGAAACACCAATAATATCAATAAAAGCACCAAAAATATTTAAAGAACATTGTAGAGAAATACTTGATGCAGATGCATGTGCAGTTGATTTACATAAATGGAATGATCATTATTATGAAATGGGTTTATATTTTCAAAAATTAATTGTTACCGATGAATATAGAATTTATGATTTTTTAACTAAAGTATTTAAATCACGTTTCAAAATGATATTAAGCTGGGTACAACAAAATGAAGTTGTTGATTCACAAACTGGATACGCATTAACATTTTTAGAAAATATATTACTTTCAAGAGGTAAAAAAAGTAAAAATGAATTATTTAATTGGTTAAAAACTGGTTTGCAAAAAATTGAAGTTTCTAATGTTATAAATAATATAAGAAAACGAAAGTGTTTAGATTTTCAATAGCATTAAATGTAATTTAGAATAAAATTTATAAATTAAATATTTAAGTTTTAAATTTAAAGTGCAAGAACTATTTAAAAGACATTGAGATCTCAAAGACATTTGTCAAAAAGTGATTGGGCAATGCATTAACTGTAATTTATATTATTATATTCCTGTAGATTAATTGCTTTGTACTTTAGAATATTTATTCAATGTGTGTTCAGTACAATATTTTATTTTTTAGTATATGAAATTTATATTTAAAAAAAAAAAATTTTTTTTTTAAATAAATAAAAATAATTATATAATAAAAAAGCAATGAATTGTTTTTATTTTTAATGTGCTTTATAACTTTTTCTTTTGTTTACATTTTCAGTCATATGATTTTGAGATAAAAATCAGTTGATAATTATATTTTAATTGAGAGTAATATCTTATTTATTTGAATTAATTTTTCTCAAGAGCTATACTTGCTTATAAAAATTTTCACCAGTTAAAAAGTTTCAAATCATTTTAACAAAAATATCAATATGAGTAAAAACCAAGATTTACTAACTAGTGTGAGCAAATATTTTACAGAAGAAGTCCTGAAAATTATAGTAGGCAAAGATCAAAATGCTAACTCAAATGATATTGTCATATTAGATTGGAATTTTGGTGAAGGTAGTGCTAAAGGTGATAGTTATTTATCTGTAGTTAATAAAGTACAAATAACTAGTAAATTAAATGAAAAAACAATTGATACAAGAATTTTTGTAAAATCTTTACCAAAAAATATCGGTAGAAGAAAAATTTTTAGGAGCGTAGAATTCTTTCATAATGAAATCATTTTTTATAGTAAGGTATTATTTACCTTAAAAAATTATAATATTATACAATTTCCTAATATATGTTTTTAGAATTTTTTATCTCATTTTTATTTAATATTTAATTAATAAAATTTTAGATAGCAAGCCGATTTGAAGAATTTTTAAATTTAAAAGGTCAAAGTCAATTATTGTGTATACCAAAATGTTTAACTTATCATTGTGACGGAGAAAATGATTTCTTAGCTTTGAAAGATGTTAGTTTTATTGGATATCGTCCAGCATCTAGACAAAATTGTTTGTCTTATGAGGAATGCAAATATATTGTTGAAACTTTAGCAAAATTTCATTCCATTTCAATTGCATTTAAACATGAAAACAAGGAAGAATTTGATCACTTAGCTTCTCTTCTTACAGAAACTTTTTTTAGAAATGATTTATATGAAAATTGGTACAAAAACTTTCAGGTAATAAATAATTTTTATCTGAGTTATAATGAGCTATTATTTTATAATTAAATATATTTTTTGAAAGACAAATACAATTTTGCGGATAGCCAAGGATGCTTTAGCAAAAGAATACCCTGGCAGTTTTGCGGAAAAAAAATTTAATTCATATAAACCTGGTGAATTGTTTAAAAAATCTGTTAAAATATGCACAAACGATGTTGCTCCTCATTATGTTATAAGTGAAGGAGATGCTTGGGCTCCTAATGTTTTAGTTCGTGAAAGTACTGCAGGAAATTATGAAGCCTTATTAATTGATTTTCAATTAGCTAGATATTCAAGTCCAATACTTGATGTAGTATTTTTTATTTATGCTTGTACAGATAAGACGTGGCGCGATAATTATTATGAAAAAATATTAACGGACTACTATAAAATGCTTGCAGATTCAGTAAAATTATTTAAATTGGATCTAGAAAAAATTTATTCCTGGGATCTATTACTTAAAGAGGTACCTATACATATTTTAATTTATAAAAAAGTTTTTCATTTGTAAGTTATTTTTTTAGGTAAAGGAACAATCAGTGTATGGGCTAACATTTGCTTTAGAAGCTGTTCCATTCAGTACAATGCCTGAAGATCAAGCATTTGATTTAGATACTATTACAGAAAATATGACTGAATTATCAGATATTTGGAAAGTTTCAAATTTAAAAAAATCTGCTGATAGAAGACGCCTTGCTGATATAATTGTCCATGCAGCAGAAAATGGATTCATTTGATTTTATTTTTTGCATAAAATAATAAAATAAAGTAATTCTAATTTTCGTAATTTATAAAAATGAAATTTATTCATTTTTAACTTTATTGTAAAATATACAATTTTATTTCAAGCATTTTTAATACAGTATTATACAGATTCAAGAATTCTTTCCAGCTCCCCTAAAATGTTATTAATTATTTATTTTGCTTATAATATAATAAAATAATTAATAATGATAATTTAAAAAAATATATATAATTAAGAATTTTATTTTTTTACTTACAGATAAATTTAGAAAAATGATTTTCATTTCCAATCATTTCCTAACTAATTTATTATTTACATCTGTTTTAATTATTGAAATATACTGAAAGATTGATTTCAAAATAGTTGTCATTATATAAAAACTTACAGATTGATCTGTAATTAAGAATGAATTAAATTTAACAAATTCAAAAATGTATTACATATAAAAATTTCAAATATGTAAATATTTAAAGGGCTATTCAAGTTTCATTTTCAATGTCATCATCCAGTTCATCATCTTTACTGTGTTCATGTAAAAGTACATATTCTCGTGAACTAAATCCAAATTTTACAACGTCTCGTTCTAAGAGTTCAATATATCTTTTTGGTTCTATTTTATTATTATTTACAAAAGTTCCATTTGCAGAATCTAAATCAATTATATAAGGTCGGACTCGTTTAGATTCTGTACCATCTTCCCTCTTATAAGAAACTAATCTGTACTGCAATGCAGCATGCTGTTTTGAAACAGAAGGATGATCAAGAGGAATATCACAAATTTTTCTATCACGACCCATTAAGTAACCAGATTGCCTATGGATATAAAGTACTGGCAATGCTTTATCTCCTTTAAATGGATAGAGCCGCCAACGTCTTTTTGGTTTACGAGCATTCTGTGGCTCTGAATATTTTATGGTAACACCATTAACAGTATTAGTATCTTCTGTCAATTTCCCTGAAAGACCAAAATTAGGTTTTTCTTTTTCTACTTTAGGCTTAGCTTCTTCCTTTATTTTAGGTTTTCCCCATTCTGGAGAATTTTCTTGTTTTACAAATTGAGACTATTAAAGAAATTCATAATTAAAGTTAATATTCCTTAAAAATTTATTGTATGTAAAAACAAACCTCGTATTGAGACTTCTTTCTTTTGAAATCTCGCCTGTCAAACTGATCTTCATTACGATCTCTACTGCGTTTGTAATCTTTGTGTCTGTCATCATCACTATCCCTCGATTTATTCCCTGATCTTTTATTATCATGATTTGAATGTCTATCAGCTAAATAAAATCAAAAATTATTTGCATTGGTTATGTAGCACAAATTGGGAAATTATTAATTTTTTTTTTACAAATGAATTTATAATTTAATTAAATCTTTACTTTTTAATAAATTATAATATATAATAAGAGAAAAAAAAAATAAAAATTAAAAATATATTTATTTAAAATTTATTACCAGAATGATCTCGCCTTGAATAATTCTTATCTCTGCTGCGTTTTTTGGAGCTTTCTGGCGATCTTCGATCCCATTTTGAACCTTTTGAACCGTCCATGACAGAATTCTTTTGAAATTAAATTTAAAATTAAATAAAGCAATTATTATTTAATAATTTTTTGTAAAATAATGTAATGTTAATACAAAAACAAACACTTATTCACCTTTCAAATGTGGTTTTGCAGTTAAAAGTTTTTATATGTTTTTATTGTTTCGTTTATAAATTTTTTAAACTGTGGGCATTTAATTGTTATTTTTATGGATAGAAACAAAATTTTAATTACAGTATCACTCTTTAAAATTTATTATAAGACTATAAAAAAAAAAGATTTTTCATTTTATTATCACCATTGTTTTCTATTGACGTGTGTGCACTGTGCGTTTGGTTGAGAGAGTGAGAGAGGAAACTATTTGTTTGGTAAGTGTATCGATATTGCAGATTACTACTTAACCCATGATCGATAAAAAAAGTGTCATTCAAGAAACGGCGGGATCTGCAAAAAATTTAATTTTAAATTTATTTCTAATTACTTTTAATTATATTTAAATAGAGTTTTGTTTACTCTAAGCAACTCATTAATATAGTTAATTTTAAATTAAAGAATCCATATTTATTAAGTAATGATTTTTATTTATTGAATTACAGGAAACCATATTTTAAAAAAAGCACAATTATTAACTTAACTCAAAAATTTATTAATAAATATAAATTAATTTTTTTAATACAAATACATTTTTTTATATAATTTATATACATTTATAGTTTTTTGAAATTTTTGCAAGAAAAAGTGTACATAAATAAATATTTTAATTTTATTAGCTTTTACTGAAAAATATAAAACAATAAAATACAAAAATAATAATAAATCTATATAATATTTATATCAGATACAGTAATTAAATATATTTTTCATTACAAAAAAATAATATAATAAATTTCTTAGAAATTTATAATTTTATATTTTGATATTTATAAATTAACAAAAATATATAGCATAAATATATATAATATATTTATAACATTTATATGTAAGCACTTTTATTAACATTATTAAAATATATATATTTAAATATAAGAACAATAGAGATATTAAAACATGTACAATATTTGAAGTAACGATTTCAAGTATAGCCTTATATAAGAATTTTAATAAAAAAATATTTATCATATATCATATATCATGTTTTAAATCTTTAGTAATTAGCATAACTGAATTATTTAAGAGAAAAAAAATTTTATTCAAAATTCTCTTAAAACAGGCATTGTTTTATATTTAAAAATTCAGTCTTTTAAATACTTTGATTTAAAAATTATTATTAACAAGTATAGATATAAAAAATAAAGTTTTTTCCTATTTTTGATTTTTAAGGATCTGATCTATGAACAATTACAGTTGTAGCATCAAAAAGAGTCGATTCATCATCTTCATCTTCATCTAAAGGTAAAGGCCTCATTTCTACATCTTGTCTATTAGCGAGAACTCCATATTTTCTTACCATTTGAGTACGGGGTTTACTTAATCTAATGAAAAGTAAAATAATTTAATGATTTATAATTTTTAAGTTATTGTATAAACAAGCTTACCTAAAACCCCGAAAAATCATGTATGCCATAACAATTAAACTTAGACCAATAATTACATAAATTGCTCTGAACAATGCTCCAGTATTTAAAGCTGGTAAATGATTTTCATTTTCAGACTGTGGACAGGAATAATTCATAGTTTATAAGTTGAAAATGCTAAGGTATTTATTGAATTTAAAATTTTGTTAACTACCTGATTCTGATGTGGTGGATTTGTTGTAGTAGAGCTTATGTTCACAGCATTTAAAGTTTTTTTTGAGGTTAATATTTGTTTATTATTTACATCAGGATTCTCGAGATTCTCTTCTTCTTCTATAACTTTATATCCTTGTGAATCTTGTAATTTTATGTCATGTTTCACAGAATCTCTTTCTTTTTCATTCTTAGTATTTTCATTTGAAGATTCAGGAATGTATTGAATATTATCATCATTTCCAAGACACAATGTAACTTGTTGAATCAAAAATATTAAAACTAACAAATATTTAACTATCTGAATTTTTGAATCCATTTTTTTCTTCGTTTCATAAAGAGATTTCATAAGTAGTAACTATTATTATTATTTCTTATGATTTTTAAAAATATATCACTTTGAACTTTTCGATTTATAAAGGCATGTTTATTAGGCAAGTGTAATAAATTTTCAAAAATAGTAAACTCATTTTCACTAGACATACTATAAAGATTTTTATAACATATTTATAAATAAATTAATTGTTAATAATACACTCATAATATTTAAATTACTTATAAAATTTTATGATACGTAAAGAATCGCTTCATTGATGATGTTCATCATTGTACTGAATTTTGATTGATGCTTTTCAGAAAAGTATGCTTTTCTCACACACATATATCCGCACACATGTGCTAATGACAACAAAACACTTGCGCAGTTTGGAGAATATTTTCAAAACTAGCGCATTTATAAAATTTGATATTTGATTAGGAGTTTTTCGAAATTAATTCAGACCATAAAAATATATATATTATTTAAAAAGTTGTAAATTTCTAATACTTGAAAAAATAGGTACACAAAGGTAGGAAAAAAAAATTGTTAAATTGTACTAATTTTATGAAAATTGCTAAAATTTGTGTTTTACTTACCTCATTATTTTAGGCATGCCAAAAAATGACACTAAAAAAAATTCAGGAACCAGAATAATTATTTTGACAGCTAGAGAGGAAAAGAAAATTTTTGATAGGATATCAGAAAAAATTTTCAATTTGCAATAAAAACTGTAATTTTATTTAATAACTAAAAATAAAAAAAAAATTCTTATTGATTAGGTATACTAAAAAATAATCAAAAAATATTTAGAATGTTCTAGTACTGCACAAGATGCAATAATATTTGATAATTGACAACAATTTTTTGTATGTGACAATAATTTTTTATTAGCTTAAAAAAAAATTATGAATTTTTTTCTCTAGATATTATAATAATGATTTGAAATAATACGTCAATATCAATGATTATAAATTGAAAGCTGTAAATGATTTTATAATATAAATTATTGACATTTAGTGTTAAAAGATGAAAATAATAAACATTGATATTTATTACTTATATGTAAGAATTATAAAAAAGTTTAAATTTGAAATATCTATTTTTCTAAAATATTTTAAATGTTGAAAATTTAAATAGTTAAAGTTGTTGTTCCAAAAACTTTTGACCATCAAGTCGGGCCAAGTTTTATAGGTAATGCTCAAAATTTTTCGAAAAAGGACTGCAGGTACCCAGAGAATCAAATATTAATTTGGCAAAAGATCCAAATTTTGAGCAACCAACATTTTTGAATTTTCATACCCCTACCAGGTCCTTAAAAATTGCTCACTCATTTTTCATTTATAATTTTTTTTTTTTTTTACCAAAATTATTGTTGCAAAACGTGGCCTTCTCTTGTAAAAAAAATTATTTTCAGTTATATGAATACTTCTTACATGTACTTGAAAACTATTATAAATAATGATTTTAATAAAAATAAATTTTTCAAGTAAAGCAAGTTTAAGCATTAATTTTTTTTATGAATAATTAAAAACTACGAAACAACTTAATTTAATTATTTTTTATTGTCCAAAATTTAAAATGTAATACATACATGTTAGTTTAATTTGAATAGTCATTTGCTGTTAGGATTTTAAGTTAGGATTTGCTCCGTTGCTTAAATGTGCCAAGAAAATTGAAACACCTCGCAAAATTAAGGATGTTAAACCTGTTGCAAAACTAAAAATAGTTCTGGAAAATGTCAGAACTCTAAAAGGAATGAAGAAATCTATTGCATTTAATTCATCAATTTGAGCTACATCACCTGTTAATAAAAAGAGTAATTTTACTTATATTAATTCAAAAAAAAAAATTCTTCAAAAAATTAAAATAAAGCGAAAAAAATATAAATATTTAACTTACTTTCGGAAGGATCAGTTTTATTCTGAGCTAGGCAAACAGCAATGCAAATAGAAAAGATGCAAAATATTACTAATTTTGACATTTTTAAAATTAATATTACTTTTTTTTGCTTCTATTTTTTTAAACAAATGAAAATTGAAATAAAATTCGAATTTTACCTGATTTTATACAGTATTTCCCCACCTTAAAAATAAGTTTTATCATTTAGTATTATTTAATTTAATTACAGTACCCTGTTTAAATCATTAAATTAATGGTTTTCCTTATATTCAAAAAATTTCAAAAATGACGCAATTTTTTTTTTTTTTTTAATAATTAAACACGTCAAGTTTTTGGCCAAGTCATATTTTTTTGAAACTAAAATTTTTTTTATATTTTTGTAATTTATTGTTTCATAGCTTACAAGGGGAGGATTAACGGTTCGGGAAACCGATTTGCTTCTGAGTTTTAAGCCAGGTTGTGGAAGTTGAAAAAACCACCCCCATACCCTACTGAAGGCAGTTTATCTCAATGGGCCTCTTGGGCCTAGAAATTAGATCTTCTAGCAGGGTTCTATGCTATAATATTAGGGTTTTTTAAGCTATATATTCTAAATGACGCTGTTGCCTTGTAAGTCAACCAAATACCTTCTGGTTGGTCTCATTTTTTTGTGTGTCTTTTAATCCCTTGTAATTTTTTATTAAATTGGGTCTTACAAGTCTTAAAAATTTGTACAAGTTCCTAGTTTTCAAATTTTTTTACAAAACTATTTCTCATACAAGGGAAAAATAGCATAAGAATTTTCTGCTAGGAGATAACCTGCAAAAGTTAAAGTACTTTTTTCCAGGTGCCTTTTCCCTAACAACCAATACTTTTCAGTTCATTTTTCAGAAAAATGGTCAAATTTACTAAGGAAATAATTTTTTCATAATTTTTCCAATAAGAGACATAATTTTGAATAACGGTCTATTAAATTACATAACAAGTTATCTAAACATTTACATACCTAAATAAAATTTTCATCGATCCAGGAAAAACTTTAATAATTAATTGCATTCAAATAAAAATAGTGGGAATAATAGTATTAATACACTTGACATTAATTTTGTTATTTTATATGTTAAATAGTTTTTTTTTCATAAAATATTATAAAATTTAATAAAAAAATTAATAATGAAATATTTAATTTACTTAATTTTAATATTTTTTGCATTAGCTAATTATTCATTAGCACAAGAAGGTATTTTTAATAATTGATATTATGATAATTTATTGATAACTCGTTTTCTTTTTTTCTAATAATTTTTTTTGTTCGCAGATGATACATCGATTTCATCAAGTTCATCCGAGGATTCAGAAACAAGTTTAGAACCAAGTTTAATTTCTATATTATATCTTGAAATTTTACGTTTTGTACATTTTATTGGTACATTTTTTTATCATGCTAGTGAATTTATTAAAAATGAAATTGTTTAGTATTACAAAAAATGTATACCATTGATTAAATAATAAAAATTAAATAATTATTTATGTGTTTTAAATAATTTATTTTTATATTTATTAAAAATTTATTTTTTTCCTGAATTATTTGCAGGTTTTAGAATAAGAAATTAAAAATTTTTATTTAATTGTTTAACGTTTACGTAATTGTTTTAAAATGTCAAAAAAATATGATAATTATTTGTTATTATTTTTTTTATCAGTATTTTAATAATTATTACGTTTTATTTTAAAATTTTTTTAAGGAAATAATATTTAAATATTAAAAAAATATTTCTAGAAATTAGTATATTTTCATAGAAAAAAATAATATTCCAAATTAAAAAAATAAAAAAGTAGTTTTTACAATTTTTGAAAAATAAAATTAGGTCTTAATACCATTAAGATATCTTAATACCATTAAGATATCTTAATACCACATACTACTTTAAAAACCGCATTTTTAGGGCAAAGGCCATCAATACAAGAAGACAAGGGGGCTTCGAATAATTTTAATTTAGGAATTTGAAATAATTCAGCCTTATAGGATCTTCGTAGCATAAATACTCACTAGAGTGGACCTAATATTGGAATTTTTAGAAAAACTTTGCTCCACGAGTTTTTTTGTGAACTTTTGGTCATAAAAAGTCCCTAGCTTTAAGGATTATGCTTTTCAAAAACACATGCCTGTAAACACCTCAATTTTCCCATTTAAATAACATGGGAATTTTGACTTTTGAGCTTTCTAATTTTTTAAGCCTAATAAACCTAGGTGCTTCAAAATTTTTTTAAACATTAACTAACAGATATAAAATGATGTTTAGACGTATAAAAATGGATCCCCAAAATTTTAGAAGTCTCAGAAAAATACCTAGGTTCTAAAAGTACTGAAAATCATTGAGTACTACTCAGTATTAATCATTTATTAAATTTAAATATATCATACGAATTCAGCTAAAATCATTAACCTTACAGTGCAATATAATAATTTTTAGATAATTACTGCGCATTATATTCATACGACAAAAAAAAGTAATCGTTTTTTTTTTAATTATACTTGGTTACCTGCTTATATTATTAATTTATAATTATAAATTTATATTAATGCACGAGTATGTATTGATGGTCGAATATACTAATTACATAGTTTATGATTGATAGGATTTTATGAATTTTAATATTTTTTAATAAAAAATAAAAATTAATTTTTAAATATATTTAATTTCTAAATTTAATTTTAATATTTATACAATCTCAACAATTGCTCAGCAAAAAAATTATAATGTTTCTGTTCTTATAGATTTTTAGGCAAAATCGAGACAAAATAGAATTTCTTTGATATATGTATAGATAAGATCTAAACAGGTTTGTCAAGGGTTTATTAGGATAAAAAATTGAGGTATCTGGAAAACCTAAGAAGCTCAAATCTTATATAGAAAAAATTTTCTAATTAAGGTAATCAAATGACAGCAAGCCGAAGTATCTTTCAGAAATTTGAATATTAAAAAAATCTAATTTTTGGTGTGCCTGTTCCTGGCCTAGTTGAAATTAAAAATATACTTCAATTTCAAATGTCCAATTTCATCAGCACTTTTTTTGTTAGAAAACTTGGTTTATAAGGCATTTTAACCAATTCAAACGATTTTATGCGAATAAAGCCAAAATTTCTAAAAATGCAATAATTTTAAAATTCACTTAAATCCATTTATATCAGATTTTTTGAACTCTTTGACCCGGTAAATCATAATGATATAAGTTTTTGACTGTTTCCAACCTTTTTCAGTACCAAACAACAAAAAATCTGAAAAAAAAAATTTTGACCATTTTTCCATACATACCCCTTTCGATTTTGGCCAAAATAAAAATTTTCAAAAAAATCTAGTTTCCCCATTTCATCAGCACTTTTTTTATTAGAAAGCTTGATTTATAAGGATTTGGAACCAATTTAAATGGTGCTATGCGAATAAAGCCAAATTTTCTAAAAATGCAATAATTTTAAAATTCACTTGAATCCATTTTTATAAGGTTTTTTTAGCTCTCTGACCCGGTGAACCATATTGATTAAAGTTTTTGTCTGTTTCGAAGCTTTTTCAGTAACAAACAAAAAAAAATCTGAAAAAAAAAGTTTTGAACATTTTTTCCAATATTTCTAACACGGCAAAAAATTTTTAATTTACTTAATTCCATTCATGTCAGATTTTTTGAGCTCTCTGACCCTATGAACAATTTCAAAACAGTTTCAAAACAATTAAAAATAATGACCTAAAGTTGCTTATAGTGTAAAACTTGATAATTCCAGGAAAACTTCAGGGACGTATCAGCAAAAAAAGAGATTACAAAATAGGGTTCTACGACTACACTACTATTAAATGGCCCTAAAAAAAAATCTTTCAAATATAATATCATATGCCAATTAGTATTTTATGAAATTCTACTCGTATATATACAGAAATTTGAAAAAATCTGCGAGTTAAATCCCTTGAATTGATTGCAACTTTTTATAATCACTTTAAACCAAGGCAAAGTCTTAATTACGTATCACAAATGACTATCTGATCCAAAGCAACATATCAATAATTTTTAAATTTCGCTTTTTTTTAATTTAGTTACCAAATCTTCCGTGAGATGGGAGTTAAATGCAAAAAAATTCTTTCTGCTGGGTTATCTCGCTTTTTCAGGTGAGTAGGATTTTTTTTTTAAAAATTAGTGCATAATTTATATAATAAGAGAAATTTATAAAATTGCTTATTATACTAACAATTTATACTAACTGCAGCTGATAAAAAAACACGTATTTTTACTTATAAAGAAAAACCTTTTGCCTACTATAACGCACGTAGCATGCGGTAGTAGGCAAAAGCAAGTTAAAGTCATAGATTTCTCTCTTTTCTCTATAATCAGGATTGCTCGTAGATATTCGGGCGCTCTCGGAGTATATATTTCATTTTCAATCCTGGAAATTATTGAAAATAAATTTTCGAAAATAATCGTAAATTTACTAAATTTAGTATATTAAATAAAAATTTGAGTACTTCCGATTTTTTTTGTAAATTCATGAGAAAAATTGCTAATTTACAAATTTTTTCGTAAATTTACAAGAAAAAATCGAGAATTCTCGAATATTTCGATAATATACTAAATTTAGTTAATTTACGATTATTTTCGAAAATTTACTATAATTTTTCGAAAATATTCTATTTATTTTGTGAATCTAAGAAAGTTACTTTTTACAGTGTGCCGCCAATTAAGATCGGAATTTATGAATTTTAAAATACATATTACATTTAATTAAATGTAATTTTCTTAAACAAAAAAAATGAATTTCATATGTGTAATTTTAAAAAAATATTTATGATACGTTATTTAGGATAAATTATTTTAAATATGATTGCATCTAAAATAAAACAAAAATAAATTTCAAATATAAAAGAATCAAATTAAAAATTCTTTATTTCAGAAATTGCTGCAGTACACGATATTTAAGAAAATCAGAAAAAATGCATTCAGAAGGTAGGAATTTAAACAAATTATTTAAAAATTTTTTTATAATATTCAGAATAGTTTAAATTCCCTAAGTTCATGTCCATTCTCTTTAGGCCTTCAGAAGTTTCTGTTTGGTTGTTTTCAAAATTCATCTCAAAAATCTAAAAAAAACTAAAATTTTTGATTGAATGCCTTCAGTAGTTTCAAATCTATAAAAATATCACGAACATAATATTATATTGTATTCTTGAGAACCTCTTTCTGATAATTGTACCTACCATATCTGGAGGGTTGCCTGGAAACCAGGGGCAATTTTATACTTTTTACTTTCTAATAATAATTTATATATTTTATTTAATATCTATATTTCAGATCCAGTGACAATAGATTCATTAAACGAGGACTGTCTATTACACATTTTTGAATATTTGACAGTAAAAGAAAAATTGAAAATGGAGCTGGTATGCAAAAGATGGAATGAAGTTGCAAAAAGATCATGGAACAATGTCAGTACTTTTAATTTATCTTACGACACACTACCTTTCCAATGCGATGAAAGTAATTTTGGTTTTGATGATGAATTTAATAGAAGCAATAATAATCGAGAAAAAGGCATTAAGAAGAACACCAATTTTTTCTTAAATGTTCTGGAAAGATGTGGATCTTACTTGCGTAAGATAATAATTAATTCCGATTGTACATGGTGTATAAAATATTTAAAAATACATAAAAAATTAATCAAATTTTGCGGAAATGTTACACATTTAAATATTACTGATTTTACAAGCAGGTATTTTACTGATGGGGAAAAGCTCAAAACTTTATTTACTGTAACTGAACATTTATACAGCATTTCGTTGTATTATTTTCACGTAGATAGTGACATTTTTTTATATTTAAATTCAGATGGTATCAAAGAACTTTTTATGCACAATTGTTATTTCATTAATAACGATAACGAATATTTTATTATATTTTTGGAACATCTAAAAAATTTAAATAAATTCAAGTTGGTAGATCATAAAAATTTTTTGGTTCAAAATGCAGTTAGTGCGCTTTTAAAAAGTGGATGTGAAAATATTCACGAGTTTTCTCTAAATCGTAATTTTGAAAATTATGGACCCTGCAACGATCTTTCAGAACTCATTTTGCGGCAAAAAGAATTGCGTAAGCTTGAATTAAAAAATATTAGTGTCGAAGAAAAACTTATTCACAGGTTGCCAACAGAGTACCTTGAAATTTTACATTTGGATGTATGTGAGGAGATTTTCCCATATTTTATTAATCGTTTTGAGAAATTAAAAATTTTTACATGTTACGTTGAGCATCTAAGTGAGGATTTTTTAAGAACAGTTGGCCTATGTGTAAATTTAAGTGAAATTGAAATTTGTTTTTCCAAACTTTCCTTACCTGATGGAAAAATAAATTATTTTAAAGATTTAGAAAATTTAGAAAAGTTCTCACTCGAATGGAAGTTTAATAATGAATATCACTGCATAGATGATATTTTGGAAGACTTGTTAAATTGTAAAAAATTGAAGAAATTAGTTATTGAATGCTGCCATTTTACGTGTTTTGGATTAGAGTGTATCAGTTCTCTTGAAAATTTATCAAGTTTAAGAGTTTGTAAAAATGATTATTCAAATTTTCAGAATTTTAATATTTTAGATGAAGGATTTGCTGATTTCATTGAAAAATCAGTCAATCTTAGAGAATTTATAATTTTCCACAGTCCAGCTATTACTAATAAATTAATAGAAATGACAAGTCAATTAAAAGATCAGTCTGAAAAATCCCATATTTTAAAAATAGTTTATGATAGTTATTGTGAAATTGATGCTGATGAATTGAAAAATATTTCTCCGTTGGTAGAATTAGTTAAAACAGAATCTCATGATCACGATTTTGACGATGATTAATATTTTTATAAGTTTTGTATATTTTTGTAAAAATAAAAAATTTTTCTACTTATAGGTATTCAAATTTATTAAAAAAACTTGTACATTAAATGTTCATTAATTAATAAATGCTGTATTTTTATAAAACTTGCCTTCGTGTTATAATTATTTCTGCCCTATCCTTGTTATTTACTATTTTATTGGAAAATCCTTTATGATTATAGTTTAGGTATTAGCAAATTTAATTTAAATAAAAGCGCCAAAACTATGATTAAGTCATCAGAGGGCATATGAGTTGTTTTTTACACCTAAGCTGACCTAGCAGACAAAATTTTATCTATTTGTTTATTTTTGGAAAAGCCTCGAGATCATTTTTAATTCCTAATGAAAAATTTTATCTTTTGCTTAGAATATATTCAAATAAACAGAAATGAAAAATGACATTTGAAGGTAAAGCTTAAAAGTTTAAAACAGTTATTTGGTGAATTTTTATAAAACATTTTTTCTTTATTATTTTGAATTATAAATCCTTAGGTATCTTATAAAGATAAATGTATTATTTTTTTTATTTATTAATTTGACTATTTATTTAAAATGGAGGTTATCTATTGTAATATTAAAAATGTATCTGGAAGTGGAGGGTAAGTATGAAAAAACCTATAACTTCAATTACATTAAGCTAAACAAAATAAAATATAATTTTTAGAGCAAAGAAAAGGAAGTCTAAAGAAAATATGCCAAGTGTTAATGAAGATGTAACCATTGATAGCCTTAATAATGACTGTTTGATTGGTATATTTGAATTTTTACCAATTAAAGAAAAATTAAGGATTGAAGCAGTTTGTAAACGATGGGAACAAGTTGCTAAATTATCATGGAGTCAAATAAAGAAGTATGATATTGCAGATTTTTTAGAATGCCAAGATGAGTTTGATGTAAGCCAAAAGACTATGGTGACTAATTTTCTTATAAATATTTTAAAAAGAAGTAGCTGTTATATAGATGAATTGTATTTAAATTCTACTCATGAAAATTGTGTAGATTATTTGAGAATAATCAACAAGATACCAAAATATTGCAGTAACGTAGGAAAGATAGTCATTCAAGACCCTGGAAATTTGTTAACTGATGAAAATCTGTCATCAATTTTTAGCAGCGCTATTACCTTGCACAGCATTTCTTTAGGTTATTTGTCTCTTAATGGTGACTGCTTGATGAGATTGACTACAAATTTTATAAGAGAATTATCAATCAAGAAATATTGTCGTTTTAAGTCAAGAGCTTTTTTTTATGGTTTTTTATCAAATTTAAAAAATTTGGAAAAACTTTTTGTGGAAAATAATACTAAACAAATTATATCAATCATTGATGCATTGCTAATGAGTAAATGTGACAACATATTTGATTTACAATTAAATTTTGATAATTTTTACAATTTTGATAATCTTGCGTTATTCTTAACCAAGCAAAAAAAGTTACGAGTTCTTAAGTTATTGAATATTATTCTTGATGAGAAGCTGTTGAAAAGTATTGAAGTAGAATTTCTTGAAGAGTTACATTTAAAGATTTGGTATGCATACTCTTGCTTAAGTGTTTTAAATTTACTTTCTCGGTTTAAGAAATTACAAGTATTTTCTTTTCATGGATTAGATGATCTTAAAGACTTTGAAGCATTAGTTGAATCAATAAATAAAAATGTTAAATTAATTGAAATTGCTTATAATAATGATATGTCATTAGATGAACCAATGCGTGCTTTTAGTCGCTTACAAAATCTTGAAACATTTAAATTATATGGTGATGTTCATATTGGTCCAATTATGGATAATGTTATTACAAGTTTATCGCTATGTAAAAATTTACAAAAATTAAACATAAATTGTAAACTCACAGACTCAGGATTAAAAAGTATTAGCTCCTTAGAAAATTTAATTAGTTTAAAAATTATTGGTGAAAATGAATTTCCAGATAAAATGTATGCTGATTTGATAAAAAGTTTATTGCATCTTAAAAAACTTAAACTTTATTTTTGCTTCGGAGTCACAAAACGTTTTATAAAAATGGCCAGTAAAACAAAATGTAATCGAAGAGATTTACATGTTTTAAAATTTAAATGTGGTGGTTGTAATATTGATCCTGATGATTTAGAAAATGTGTATCCGTTAATATTTATTAAAAATTAAATTTAAAATACTTTTGTTTACTAGGTATTAATTCAATCTGTTGAATTAAAGATTTATTCATATTTTATAAGATTATGATATTTTATTAAATTATATTTTGTTCTATTAATAAGATAGGTTTTAAAATAATTAAATATAGTTATTATAATATTTTGTAATGTGTTTACAAATTAAAGTCGATAAAATTATTTAAATTTATTATTAAAATATGATTGTTATCTAAAATAATATTGAGTTAAATAAAAACTTTTTATATTTATAGTAAAATTTTTATTAATTTTATGAAAGATAAACAGAATTTTAATTTTTAAAGAATTTTTTTACTATTTTAGAAACTAATGTCAATTTTGATGCTGCAATTTAGTTTAATTATTAAATTTATACATGATATTACTTATCATATATCGTATAATACTTTTATCAAGAAAAATTATTAAAATTCTTTTCAAGAAAAACAGGAATGCTTCTTGAACACTGTTGAAAAATTTTTTCAAATTTTGATATATCACCATCCTATAAAAATAATAATTTATTTGATAAAATCAAAATAATTCATATTTATTTAGTTTATATTTTACACAATAAGGATCTTCAATAATTTTTTCACCATATGGATCATATTGTCCAAGAAGTTCAATTTTAGAAGTACTTGTTTGTGGTTGCATATTGATTAATAGCTGAATATTGTAATAATCCATTCCTAAGATCCAATTAAATTTATGAAAATCTGCAACTGTTATCTGAAAAAATATAAATAAATATTTTTTGGTATAATGAATTTTGTATAATCTGATTATTATTATTATTTCAATTTTCTATAGTACATTGCACGCATGAAAAATTGTTCTTATATGAATCATTTTACTTATTTTTAGTTGAGTTTTTGAGTGCCTAAATCAAAATTATTCTATGTCCATTTGACCCCCCCCCCCCTGAATTCTGGGGCTTTTCAAATAATCCTACCTTTGAACATGTCCCATGTTAATATTTTTCTATTAAATTAAGTAAAACTAAAGTCTAGAACTAAAAATTTGACCTTGTCATCAGAATTAATGTTAAATTAACTTGATTAATTAAGTACCTATATAGTTATTAAAATATTTCTTTGGTGATTATATGGGTTAATATCAAGGATCTTGACTAATAAAAAGATTATATATATGTATATATATTTAAAAAAATTTTTGCTCTAATTAATTTCACAGATAAATATAATAAAAAACATTATAATGTTGCGTGTAATTGAAATGAACACTATTTGATGCCAAGAGTGATCACGACTTAAAAATTAAAATTTTTTGAATTTTCTCTTTTATAAAAATATATTTAACATTTTTATATATTTTAATCTTAACTGATAATGGTTTATAATATTTTGTATTATGTAAAAATAATTTTTGATTCATAAATGCCACCCTCCTTGAAGAATATTAGTAAAGATAAAAAGTAATTAATTTATCTCATTAAATAATTAAATAAATTTGTGAGGAAATTTTGAAGAAATTACTAAAATTTAAAGATCAATTTATAGTTAGTCAAAATGTAATTTTATAAAATAAATAATTTAATACTAAATGCAATAAGACCCAAGGTCAAAAAAATTAAAAATTGCCCAGTTTGAGTACATTATTCGAGGCAAATTGGATCATTTAAGCAGTGAAGCTAAATTTTCAACATCAGAGCTCGAATATCACGTACCCTGATAGAAATTGGCAATAATCTTGCAGGTCATGCAGAGTTTCCTAGGTCCAACTAGAAGTCAAATTATTCCTGCTTAGCCCATTAAAATATTAATTTACTGAAAATTTAATTTCTGTAGACTATAATATATTTGAAGTTTTAAAAGTTTATAAATGACTTATTTTGATAAAAGATTTTACAGAGAAATCAGGATTAATTGTATTATCTTATAATACACATTTATATTATTAAACTATTTTTATAAATATTATTATCTTAATAAATTAAATGTATAAACATTAATTAACTTGTTTCAAATAAGTAAATTTAGTAATTTAATAAATGGCAAAAATTAGTTTATCTCTATAAGCAAGCTTATTTCAAGAAAAGATTTATTTAATTTGTGATAATTATTATTATTTTTGTTTTTGAGATAAGTTTATATGACCTGTCTGCAATTTTTTTTTTTTTTTTTTTTTATTTGTGTTTTCAAAGAAAAGGAAGTTAGCGTTACTTAAAGTTTATAGTTGCAATTTTTATTAATTAGAGTAGCTATTCACAATGGAAATGAAAAAAAGTTTAGAAAATCAAAAATATGATCCACATGAACATCGAAAAATATTGCATCCAACAACGTAAGTAATTTATAGAAATTTCGAAATTTTCGCTCGTTTTTGTATGAGAATTTTAAAATTTTTTAATTAAATTCGTAGCAATTCATGTGTAGGAACTATAAATAAGTAATTGTAATTCAATAATTTTTAGAACTACTGAAACATTTATCAATTTCATGAAAGGAATTGTTGGTACTGGAGTTTTAGCAATGCCAATAGCTTTTTCACACAGTGGCTATATTTTAGGAATTATTGGCATAATATTTTGTGGAATATTAAGTACATATTGCTTACATATGTTAATTAATTCACAATATGAATTATGTAAAAAACATAAAACACCATATTTACCTTATCCAAAAAGTTTGAAATTGGCACTTAAAAGTGGTCCTAAATTTTTACAAAGTTTTTCACCAATTTCGCCGTAAGTTTAATAGTATTTTATATTTTTTATTAAAATATTTATTAAAATTTAAAAAAAATTTCTCTAGTTATGTTGTTAATGGATTTTTATTAATATACCAATTTGGAATATGTAGTGTACTCATTCTTCTGATAGCAAAAAATTTACAACAGGTATAAGCAAAACAGATATGGTAATTAATTTAATTTTTTTTTTTTAAATTGAATTCTTCTGTTTAAACAGTTTAAATTTTCTCTTCTCTTAAATTCTAAAGAACTGATAATACATTGGCTGTCTTTGAAGTAGCGAGCCGAAAATATTTTTTCGCCTCGCGACGCGATAAAAACGCATATTTTCCTCACTGAGAAAGAAAATCTTTTTTGAAGACATAGCCCATGTGTAAAAAAATTTAGCCTTAAAAACACGAGTTTCACTATTATTTCAGAGATTCTAATCTTAAAAATGTAATTTAATTTCTATTATTTAAGTTTGCAGATATTTATTTTGGCGCATTAAGTATAAAATATCACTTATTAATATTACTAGTTCCATTGGTACTGATATCATACATAAGAAATCTTAAATCATTAGCGCCATTATCAGTTATAGCAAATATTTCAGTATTTTTAGGTTTAGGAATAACTTTATATTTTATTTTTGATGATTTCCCAGCAATAAGTGACAGAAAATCAACTGGATCAATTCAAGGTTTTTCAATATTTGTAGGAATAACTTTATTTGGCTTACAAAGTATTGGAATGGTAATTATTGTTAAAAATAGTTGAAATAAGCCTCAGTACAATAATATGTTTTTTATAAGTGCTTTTATTTTTACATTTCCTACATTGTTGCTCATATTGGCTGTTTTACACTTATTATTTAATACTTTCTATTCTGTCTGAAAGCAGACTAAATTATTTTTACCTATTTCTTTTTACACTTGTTAGGAAAATCACGTTTCATAAATTTTCATAATTTTTTTTAGGTTATGTCCATAGAGCAAAATATGGAAACACCAAAAAGTTTTCTCAAACCATTTGGTATTTTGAATATTGGAATGAGCCTAGTTGTTTTAGCCCATATGATTATTGGATTATTTGGTTACTTAAAATATGGGGATGAAGTAAAAGATAGTATTACTTTAAATTTACCTGATAATTTGTAATTTATTTTATTAGAACATCTTCTTTATTTTAATTAAATAATTTTATATAATTTAATTTTTAGGTTAGCTCAAAGTGTCCGGTTACTGATCGCTATCCCTATATTTGTTTCATATACTTTGCAAGCTTATGTTGCATTTGAAATAATATGGGTGAATTTCTTGAGTAATAAAGTTAATAAAAATAAATTATTTTTGGAATACTTACTTAGAACAGTCCTTGCTGTATTTTACGGTAATTATATAATAAATTTATATTAAAAAATTTAAGTGGTTATTGTTTAAAGTTGTTGTTAAAAAAAAAAATTTCAAAAGCTCTAAAGCTCAATTGGAAATTTATTTCAAATTATAAAGGAATGAAAAATTAAAAAACGCATAGAGAAATGACGTGTCACTTGACAGTCATCAGGGCAACAACTTTTAAACAAAAAATGCACCTAAACAAAAAGGCGGGAAAGCTTTCAAATTTAAAATTTTTGCAACAATAATATCCCGGACGGATTTCATAGGTGGCGAGCCAGCAGTATTTGTACGGTACTCGGTCGCTAGCCATACGAAATGAGGTAGGGGCCACACGCTAAATGTAACGCGGTACTCCTAGGGCACTCAGCCGGCAAGCCGTAGTATTGTTCTGCGCATGCTCTGTATTTAAATAATCTCACGTGTTACCATAACAAAGCTGTTTTTTTATTACTTTTGCTTATATTTATTCATTATAAATTCGAATCACTTAACTAAAAATAATTAAACTATGACAAAATCACAAGAACAAATTTATTTATTTAATTAATTCAGGTTCATAATAATTTTATTGCGTATGAAAAATATTTTTTTGCAATAAGGTAGCTAATATAAATGTATTTTTATTTGGATTTGGATTCTTTTTAAAGCTAAATAAAAATATTCTATATTAGTAATATTTATTAAAAATTAAATAGTTAATTAAAACATAAATCGTTTAAACTATTTCATTATAAACTTAGATCTTACAATTGTTTATTTCTTTTATTACAATTCAAAAAAAATAAATAAATGCACAATAATTATTACTAAAAAATAAATAATGCACAATAATATTAATATTTATATAAAAAAATAATTATTGAATTATTATTTTTTGTCTGAAATAATAATTTCAAGATATGCACAATTATAATAAAATAATTTAATTATTTTCTACTCAGTAATAATAATAATAATATAGTACTTCTTTTTTTATTATAGTTTGTTGTTACACATACTATACTTTTGCGAAATGCGCATGCGTAATATGGCATGCCATCATATGTCCTCCCGAGTACCGCGTTACATTATATGTTATTTTATACATTTATGCCGTGGGATGGCCTCAGTAGTCGTATGGCTAGCCCGCAGATGTCCTGCGTAGTTCCATCTAAGCAATATCTGTTCGGGATTGAATTTCATATTTATTAATTTTAAGTAATTAATTACCAAAATACTTTCAGTCTCAATGGCAATTGCTGTACCATTATTAGAACTTTGCATATCATTTTGTGGCACATTTTGTTTATCAGTACTAGCAATAATTTTTCCTGCATTAATGGAAATTTGTATAAAATGGTCAGATTCACCAAAAATAAAAAATAATAAAATAATGATATTTAAAAATATTATTATTATCATCATAGGATTCTTAGGTATGGCAATTGGAACTTACGTTAGTGTTACAGATATTATTAAAGCTTTGAATAGCTGACATCAAATGAAAAACTAAGATTACAAAGAAGAAAAAATGTATATTTTAATTAAATTATTATTTTATTGTTTAAAATTGTAAAAAAAAATTTATAATAAAAAAAATTTAGAAAAATGAATTATTTTTGTTTGATTTCTTCAAAGGGATTTTCAATTAATTCTCTTCCAATTATAAATAAAATTTCAATGCAAGACATAACTACTGTATACAGAAAAAATAATTTAATTATTATAAATTAAATATTAAGCCCTTTCTAGACCTAATAAATTTTTTTGAATTCCATGTGCATTTACTATACCAAAGAGTATAGTCAAAGCACACAAGATTAAAAAAAATTAATTAGGTCTAGAAAGGGCTTTAAAATTTATTAAAAAATATATTTAAAAAAATAATTAATTACTTCTTATTGTAGTAAAAATATCACTGAAATGAATACCTGCTTCAATTGTTTTACCCTTTATAACTTCAGCATTAGTAAAAATGTAATAATAAAAAAAAGAAATATGATAAGTAGAAATCATTAATTCCTAAAAATTGATATAAAAAATAATTAAAAAAATATAATAATAATTAAATAAAATAAATATTTACCAAAACATAATTTTGTTTGGCTTCAAAAATACGTGCTAAAAAAATTGCAATTGCTGTAACATAACTTCCTATCATAATAGCTGCTTTGAAAGGAAAATGGTTAACATATACTAATTTTTTTGTAGTTATTTCCCGGACATAAGAAGCTTTATCTACCTCATAATAATAGTAGGTATTAAAAATCATCTTTGAAAAATAAAAAATTATTTTAATTTTGTATTATTTTAATTAATTTAACATTATTTAACTTACTATATTTGCTATCATAAGTATCAATGAAGTGTCTTGGGTTAACGTCTTAAAAGTTTGTCTTAAAAGTTTTAATAATATAATTATGTATGAGTTTTTCATTATCTTTTATAAATTTCAACAAAAAGAAAAATAATATTAATTAAAAAAAGAATAAATATTTTAATTTAAAATAATAAGATTTTTATTATCAAAAAATGATTAATTTTCTAGTTGTATAATAGAAAAAAATAGGTTAGAAATGCTTTTATTGAAAATTATGTAAACAAACATAATAATAACTATACCCTATAAATAGCACTTTTGCAAGTTTAATTAAACTTAAAATTTAATTTACAAAAACTACCCCTTTTTTGCAATACTTTGAACTAGAGTAAAATGATAAAACAAATGCGAACTGTTTCTTAAAGAATAATGATCAAAATATAAGATTTATTTGATAATGTGTCAAGTTTGGGATACTGGAGCTAATTTTAGGGGTTACATATATACCAATATGTACAAATACACCCCTAAATAAGAAATAATTAAAAATTTATAACAAGCCTTTTTTAGCTTTCTTTTTGTAAATAATCATACTCGAGTTAAATCGTGTGGGGGGGGGGGGGTCATATGCGTTTTTCGCATCGAGGAACGTCGTCGCTGATAGCAATTTTCGGAGTTTTTTTAATGAAAAATGAGTATTTTCTGGTCTACGTCGAGAAAGCACGTATTTCCCGGACGCTACGCGTCCGGCAAAGACGTGTTTTCTCGCCACAGATACAGAAAAATGTTATACGACCCTTGTCCATAAATAAGGAATGACCCAAATCGCAGTTTACCATCCTCGGCTTCGCCTCGGAAGGTAATTTACGTGCGATTTGGGCCATTCTTTACTTTTCTGGACTCGAGCCGTAAATATACTATTTACTCTTAAATTAGCAAAAAATGACCTTTTTATTTTTGCTATTTTCACGCTTTTCCAGAAACAACGATTTGGGATCGTCCAAGAGGCCCATTTAGGTCTATATAGGGCCAAAAACTTCAAATAATCACCAAAAATCTTCTCCCACAACAAACGTACAATAAAAATGATAGTAACTACCAAAAACATCTTTTTATTCATTTTGAACTTTAAAAAAATCTCAATTGGGCCCACTAAGGTTTGTAGGAACCAAAATCTAAAAACGAAAATAAAAGATATTTTTGGTACGTACTACTACTTTTATTCTAAGTTTGTTGTGGTGGCAGATTGTTATTAGTTATTTGAGATTTTGGGTCCTAAAGGCCTAAATGGGCCACTTAGGGTCGCTGTTTCGATTTTGGATCCTTAGGTCTGTAGGATCCAAAATCTCAAATAATCACTGACAATCTTCCACCACAACAAACTTAAAGTAAAATTGGTAGTAACTACCAAAAACATCTTTTTTATTCATTTTGAGACCAATTAGGCCCATTAAAGCCTGTTGGTCCCAAAATCTCAAATAATTACTAACAGTTTTATACCACACCAAACATAGAAAAAAAAATAGTACCTGCAAAAAATATCTTTTTTTTCATTTTCAGCTATAAAAAAAGCCAAATTGAGCCCAGTAAGGTCTGTAGGACCCAAAATCTTAATTAATCACCAAAAGTCTTCCGCCACAACAAACATACAATAAAAATGATAGTAAACTTTTTTTTTCATTTGTAGCCGTATAAAATTTTTTTTGGATCTAAAAAATGGGCCTTGTATTATTTTTTTAACCAAAATCGACATGTTGTCTAGTATTTTTAAAGATTATTCTTTATTTATTATACAAATTCTTATTTTTTGTTACATGATGGTAATGATCAAATATTACAGTAATTTGTGTTTTATTTCACTTATTTATTTACTTCTAAATATTCATTTACAGGCACTGATAAAACTTCATAAATCTTCTTTAATGTTAAAATTATCATATGACTACACAATATATGTACTGAAAGAAAAAAAAATAATTAATCTTACTATAGTTAAGTATATTTTTACATTATTTATTTGAACATTTAATTCAATGTGTGCTAACTCATCAGAGTCAAACCACTGATCAAAATTACATGAATCAAGGGTCAAAATGAAGACAAAAAGAATTCGAAATTGAAGAAGGACAAAATACTGGTTTTTACCAAAGGATTTTTACAAAATATTTGCCATTTATTCATGATTAAGCGTTGCAAGCAGCTGCTGATAGCATAAAAAAATCTAATTCAGTATTTTTTTTTTTTAAATGGGTTTTATTGATCAATATAAGAACAAATCTTTTCAAAAATAAATAAAATGTTTTTTGTTATTCAGAAAAATAAAAAACATTTTATTTATTTTTGAAAAAATTTGTTCTTATATTGATCAATAAAACCCATTTTTTTATAATTTGAATTTTGAAATACGAAGAATGATAAAGCCAATCATTCATATAAATTCAGTATTTTTTCTCGTTCTTCATGTTTTTCACAAAAGAGAAAATTATTTTCGTCTAAGATAATATATAATTTTTTTTTGCAATGGCAAACACAAAGGTTTCCAAATTTTTTTGGTATAGAAATCTCAGACCTTTAGTCCTGTAAACCTATGCATTTGGTAAAAATTAACATTTTTTAAGGAGGATAATGACGGTCACTTAAAATTGGAATGTAATCATTATTGCCCGCTATTTTATAAAATAAATTTTCTTTCTTAATTTTAATAAACTTACATGTTATTACTGAATAACAAAATCCTTTTCTATAAGAGTTTATGAAACAGATATGACCAATCCATAATGAAAATGCATTACCAATGAGGATGGATATTTCCTGAAAAAAATACACAAATTTTGTTAAGTTATGCAAAGAAAGAATTAATTAAATATCATTTTTGTAATTTTTAATGAAATTTTGGTTAAGAGGAACCATTGTGATATATGATTTTTCATTTTTTGACATTTGTTCAACATACATAAATACATAAAACTTATCGACAACTAAAGATTGTAATTCGGTTCTCCCCTTGTGACTCCTGCGAGTCTTAATTCACGAACAGAAAGTGATGAATTTATTCTCGAATTGAAAAAATTTCAAGTAAATTATCTTGAAATTGATGTCATTAACGGTGTGATAATAAAAAAGGATTAAAATTCAATATGGAGGTAAATAAGTTAGTAAAATATTGTGAAAATTATTTCCCCCTTATAAAAATTATATAATTACAATTATACTGACTAGTATGTATGGAGGTTCTTCAAAACATCTTATAATAGCCAAAATTGCAGCTGGAACCATATGAATTATTAAACCTACAGCAATAGACCAAAAAACATGTTGGAGTTTATATCTCAAATCCTCGTTGCCTTCCCAGAGAGTTAAATTATATTGATAAATAGACGCCCATCCAATAAGCTGCAGAATATAAACCATAAAATATATAAGAATTTAGGTTAGATTTATAAAAAATAAATTATTAATGAGGACTTACAATTTCTATTAAATATGATGCTATAAAAGGATCGTACGGGATCCTTTTCATTTTCTTCAAATTTTGGTAGATTATTGTTTTTACATCCATATTTATAATTTCATTATAAATTCAAGATTTGAAAAATTTTAAAAAGATTATTTATAAACAAAAAATTAAGTTTTATTATAATTGTATCCCTGAAGTATATATTTTTAAAAACAAATAGAGGAAATACTGAATTTTTGGCGGGAAAATTTACATTTTTGAATTTGAGTCTCATAAAGTTCATTTAAACTTATTTAGATATTTAGAAAATAAACAATTATTTAATATAATTTATTTAGATGATATTAATTTAGAAACTATATAGTTAAATGCCTAAATTTAAAAAAATTAAAGTACGATTAAGAGTAGGTACGGCGATTCGGGTAACCCAAAGCATTATTTTAAAAATTATTAATAAATCTTGAAATATTGAAACTTGATTATAATTATGGAGAAGGATGTAAAGATGGTTTATTAAAAAAATTAGAAAATTGTTAAACTTTAAAAAATTTAGAAATATTTTATTATGATCTTACAATCTATAATGGATTAGTGTTATAGAGAAATTAATTAAGAATTAAAATAAGTTATTTGTTTTTAGTATCTTCAAAATTAATAGAAATAGCAATTACTTATTATTACTCATGTAAAAAATGAACGTAGTGATAATAATGTTTTTAAAATTATTAGGTATAAAGAATATTACATTAATTTAATTAAATGATATTAAAAATTTATTATATTATTATATGTAGAATAATTTTAATTTGTGTTACTTCAATAAATGATAATCAATAATAAAAGTTAATAAATTCGTGCGACTGTGCGTTATTATTATTCAATATATAAAATAATATCTTTGGAATTAATATTATTTTTGCTTTTTTTAAAAATATACATATAAAGCGGATTAGAAAGGGTGCGGGAAGGTGCGCTAAATAAATTTAGGAGTAAATAATTTTTTTTAAATTTTATTTATTATATACCTATAATAAAAAGTTTATAAATTATATAATTATTAAAGTGTCGTTCCGAAAGCCTCCGAAAGCGCCCGATAGGTCTCGATATGGTACGAAAAGAGGGTCGTTCGACTCTCGAGTTCCATTATTAGTCATCATTTTCGGCGATCTTCTCAGACTCAGACGTACATCTCAATATAAAAAAAACAGCTTATTAAATTAATTCTTATTCATTTTAAAATATTTTTTAATAGGATCGCTTACAAAATAATTACTTCAATAAAAATAACAATTGGTAAGATATAATTTTATTTTTGTATTCTGATATAAGTATATTCTTTATTTTTAAATTTTTAGGTTATGTTATAATTTTAAATAAAAATTTGTTTCTTTTGTAAATTTGTTTTTTTTTTAATTTTTTTTTTGTAATAAATAATAATCTTCTTTAGATATTTTAAATTCGCTATTTTCAGATTTTCAAAGAATTGGTACCTGTAGATACATTGAGATATAGATTAGGAGATATAACAGGACTCAATTGTTTAAAGAAAACATCATTAAAATGAGCTTTGAAGGTAAGTCATACAAAAAACGAAATTATTTTTTATGCATATGCATTAATACTATATTGGTTTTAGATTTTAAATATGAAGGAAAACGTGAGGGAAAACAAAAAAACAAAAATTTGACTCAAGCTGACAATGGTGTGTGCATAAATAATATATTGACTGATAATTGCTTAAGATGCATTTTTGAGCACTTAAAAATACAAGATAAGTTGAAAGTAGAAGGCGTATGCAAAAAATGGAACGAAGTTGCCAAGACTTCATGGAGTCATGTAACAGAACTTAATATAACGTCTTCTTACTTGTTTAATTTTTCCTTTGAATATGGGTTTGGTAATATGTTTCAAGATAAAGAAAAAAAAGAAAACACCAGTCGCTCTTTGAATGTTTTGGATCGGTGTGGAAAATACTTAAATAAGTTGGTTATAGATACTTCAAATATAAATAAATTTAATTATTCACAACTATTAAAAGAAGTTTTAAAATATTGCAACAATGTTACACATTTGCATTTATTAGATGAAGATAACAAGAATTTTTTTACTGGTGAACGTCTTAAACTATTATTTGGTAATTGTCCAAAATTACATAGCATTACTTTTGATTCCATAGAATTAAATTCTGATTGTTTAATGAACCTACGGGTTGATCAATTAACTGAAATATCGTTTCAATTAGTCGAATTCAAAACTCAAAATGATATTAATAATTTTTTTTATAAATTAAAAAATTTAAATAACTTACGCATATTTCAGGTTATTGATTGCATTGATCAATGGATTAATGGATTAATCAAAAGTAGCTGTAATGATTTATTTGATATTTATATTTCTATCTTTGGAGTAGGTTATTTTAATGTTAGAAATTTGTCATTGTTTTTATCAATACAAAATAAATTACGTAAGCTTGAATTAGAAAGTTTAGTAATTGATAAACAATTAATTAATAGTTTAAATAAAGAAAGCTTAGAAATTTTAAAAGTTTATGCTAATTGTATTTTAAAGACCGATGATACATTACACAATCTTTATCAATTTAAGAATTTACAATATTTTGCGTGTAAATTAATATATTTAAATGATGGTATTTTTAAATCAATTTATAAATGCAAAAACTTGAAGAAAATTAAACTTTTATTTGAAATTTATGAATTAACAGATAAACAAATAAATATTGGTGGATTAGAAAATCTTGAACATCTTGAATTATATACAGTATCGGATAAAAAAATTGATAATTTATTAAAAAAAGTATCGCATTGTAAAAATTTAAAACATTTATTAATACCTGATTGTCATTTTACAGATTTAGGTTTTAAAATTATAATGAATTCTTTTCCAAATTTGATAACTGTAACTATTCGATTTTTTGATGAATGCGTTGAAGATCTTACTGAATTTATAAAAAATTCATTATATTTAAAAGAATTAAATTTCTTTTGTCCAAGAGTTAGTGATAATAGAAAACATAAATTATTAAAAATTATTGGTAAAGCAAAAAATAATAGCAAAAATACTAATATTTTAAATGTTTATATTGATGATTGCTACATACCAGAAACGTTTGAGGAAAAATTTCCTTTATTAACTTTTGATGAAAGGGATATTGAACATATATCAGATAATGATTATTTTTAAAAAGCAGTTTGTTATATTAAACTAGCTATATATACCTAATTTTATTTCTTTTGATTTTAAAATGTTCTCTTAGATTTAATTATTACTTAAATAGTCTGCAAGTATATGATTTATTTGCATGTGTTTCAATACTATATTATATTATAAATTAAATAAAAAATTTTCAAAATATTCGAAAATGTGCTTCTTTTTGTTATTTGTTTTTTTACTTGAATGACGTTATTGTAAGTTTTAGTGATAATATAAAGGATATAAATTAAAGGATGTATAAACATCATTTGTATTATATAATTCAAATAAAACTGCTTTCAAAGTACTGATAGTAAGAGAAAAAATACTCAATAAAGCTTGTAAATTAATTACTTATTTTATTTATAGCATTATTATTTAAAAAGATTTCTTATCAAGTAAAAATTAACATGCTTAAAAGTGTAAAAATAATAGAAGATATATAAATTCACAGTTATTAAACATTATTTAAAACTACATAGGTAAATTTTTGAGATAAGTAATATATTTTTTTTTATCGCAGTTACTTGAAAACTTATATACTTGATAACAATCAATTAAATTAAAATTTTTATCAAAACATATTCTAATTTCAGAAATATAAGTTTCTTTCGTTTGCTAAAAAAAATTAAAATAAATTAATTAATTATCTATTTAAGTAAAAATTTAAATAAAAGATAAGAAATTTGACTTACTTTATTTTTAACACAAGTTAAAAATGGTTTTTTACCTAAAATATTTGTTAATTTATCAAGATAAGTTTCTCTTAGATATTTTTGACCAGGATAAATTTCTGATGTTTCTAATAATTTTTTTAAATTATATTTATCATATAATTCAATAACTGTTTGAAAATATTTATTAGCAGAATCAATAATTTCATTATCAATACTACACAAACCATGTTTCAACCATTGATATTCCCAAAATAATTCATTCGATTCTTCTTTACGTATACTTGGCCATTTATAAATAATATCTGGTAAAATTTTTGGTAAAATACTAACATTAAATTTTATTGAAGTTTCACAAAAACTTGGATCATCTGTAATTTTTTTTGGCCATAAACCATGAATTGTCCATTCGTTATTAGGTGGTATAAAACAATTATTTAATAATGATTCATTTTTCCATAAATAACAATGAGTTTGTGGCCATAATTGTGTAAATATCATAAAATCATAATTTTTTGAATTATTTTTTTCCAGAGTATTGCTAAAAATAATTTGTATTTTTTTTTTGAGAGAAATAATTAATTCTTTTAAATATTTTTATTTTTACCATTTCATTAATACTGGCAGAATTATTAAAGTTATTAAAAAAACTAGCATTTTAACTAAGTAATAAATGTATTATCACCTATGAAGTAAGTTTTATAACTGATAAATTTGACTATAAATGAAATTTATATATAAATATTGTATTTTATTCAAGAATATATTGCTCATATATGGAGTTTTAGTTTCGAAACATCACTTTATTTCTCAGATATGATAGATAAAATCATGGACACTAGATTTACCTAGTATCCATGGATAAGATGGTGAAAATTTTCAACCCATATATGAATATTTGTCATTCCTTGAGGAACCAAGGCAATTATTATGATTATTAATAATTTGGCCACGTTTTTTATTATTTTTAGAATAAATAATCACGAATTAGTTTTCAAAGGATTCATATTCTTGCTGTAGTTATGATAAAAATAATGCATTATATCCAGAAATATTGTCTTGGAATTATAAAATATTAAATTTCTTCATGAAGTAGGTAATTTCGAATTTATTTTTATTTTATTTTCAAAGAAAATTTCTTCTATAATGATTCATAAACATTATATATATTTTTTAAATGATTTGAATTAAAAGCGCGAAAAAAATACAATATGGAGGTTCTGAGAGTTTTCTGCTTCAGTGACTCAGTGTCTTCTGCTTTGATTCTGTTTAAGTTCGAAAAAAAATTCATTCTGGGGAATAAATAAATGTTTAATTACTTAATAATAGAAAACTCATTTTTAAATAAGTTGTTTTATTTATTAAATCATTGTATTTTTAAAATATTATAAAAATAGTACTTGGTAAGTAAGTGTAAGTTATTTTTATTCTTTTTTATCAAATTCTAACCTAAAAAAAAGTCCGGCTTCTTTTCTTAATTTTTTTATTTATTTTCGGATTATTTATATATATTTACAATATTTTGCCCCACATGAAAGTTTTCTCGCATTTTTAATTGAATTTAGAGTATATTTTGTAATAAACAATTTTTTAATTCAATAAAAAATAAGGGCACGTGTGAGTTTGTCAGAAAAATTACTACTCCAAAAAACTGTTTATTATAAAAATATACTCTAAATTGAATAAAAAATGCGAAAAAACTTTCATTTGGGGCAAAAAAATATTGTAAACATAAAAAAATCAGAAAAAAATTTAAAAATCAAAATATTGCGGGTGAAGGACTCTTAAATTCGGAGTTACCAATTTGTTTTATTATGGGTTAGCTTATATTAAATATAATATACTTAGTTTCTATTATAAATTTAATATTAATTAACAATAAATTTAGTTATATTCATTAAAGATAAATATTAACATTTGTTATCCAAAAGATAATATAATTATAATTACATAAACATATTGGCATCAGCAGATGCTTTACAGCTTCTATAATTATTTATTACTGAATCTTCAAAAACAACACAAAATATTTTTTATTAGTATTTATCTAATTAAACAATTGAAATATATTTTTCAGGTAAAATCTTATTTTGTTTGAATTTTTTGAGGACTTTTTTGATCAGCATCTTTAACATGAGTTTTAAAGGTAAGCTCAAAAAGTTACCAATAATTTGATTAATAAAAATATTAAAATTATTTATTTTTTATTTTCAGATATCAATAAAAAAATAAAAAACAGTAATTCCAATCCGATTGAAGATTTCAATAATATAAATTATTTAAATGATGACTGTTTATGTTACATTTTTGAACATTTGGAAGTAGAAGATAAGTTGAAAATAGAAATTGTATGTAAAAGATGGAAGGAAGTTGCAAAACGCTCATGGGGCCAAATGACATACCTCGACATCCCTTCTTCCTTTGCTTTTAGTATGTGGACTTCAAGTCTTTCTTCTTTCAATGATGACGAAGAAAAAAGAAATAATCAATGTGTAACAAATGTTCTTAGTAGATGTAGGAATTTGCAAAAACTGTGCATAAGTACTTCAGATACTGATGATTTAAATTTCTCACAAATTCTGATAGAAATTCCAAAATATTGTAGCAATATTACTCATTTGTTTATAGATGATAGCAACGAAGAAGTCTTTAATGATGAAAATCTAGAACTGATATTTAGCAAATGTTTAAACTTAAGCAGCATTTCTCTTGAATCTATGAACTTAAATGGTAACTGCTTATCAAAATTAAATGTGGACCAAATGAAAGAAGTTTCCTTTAAATTTGTTTATTTTGAATCAGAAGATCAAGTTAACTCTTTTTTTCTTGGTTTAAAAAACTTAAATAAATTAACTTTAGTAGGTGATATTGCTCTTATTGATCAATGGATTAATTCTTTAATTATGAATCAGTGCAAAGATATATCAGAAATTTTTATTGCTTTGGATGGAGAAGGTTCTTTTGATATTAAAAAGTTACCATTATTTTTATCCAGACAAAAAAAACTTAATAAACTTAAATTTGAAAGTGTAATAATTAGTAAGCCATTAATTAAGAGTATATTAGAAAGCAATTTAGAAATATTTGATGCTTTTTCAAATAATCGTTTAAAGGATGATGATACGTTATCTTCTCTTTATCATATAAAAAATTTAAAATATTTTGCTATTAATTTAAAAGTATTAAATGATAATATTCTCCAAGCAATATGCAAATGCAAAAATTTAAAGACAATTAAAATTCTATTTGAAAAATGTAGATTATCAAGCAAGTTAATAAGTTCTTCTGATTGCTTACAAAATCTTGAATTCCTTGAATTATTAACTTGGACTGATAAAAATATGGATAATTTGTTAAATAATTTTGCACATTGTAAAAATTTAAAACAATTATCGATTGCTGATTGTCATTTTACAAATTCAGGACTAAAAATTATAAGTGATTTGCCCAATTTAACATATGCAACTTTTCAATTGTATGATAATTGTGAAAAAGATTTTTCTGAATTCATAAAAAAATCGTTAAATTTGAAAGAATTAAATCTAATTAATCCAAAAACCTATCAGGATAAAATAATTAATTTAATAAATTTAGCAAATGAAATAAAATGCGTTTGTGGGCATACGAATATTTTGAATATTCATGTAGATGGTTTTTATGATTATGATATACAGAAAAAATGGAAAAATCAGTATAAATTATTAAGCTTTGAACCTAGATTCATTCAGTATTTAAAATCAAGTTATGATTAAAAACTTTTTTTTATTGAACTTATATTATAATGAATTATTATTTATGTACATGGTATAAAATAAATAAAATGAAACTAAATGGTATACATTTCTTTTCTTTTTTTTTTTTTAAATAAAAACTATATTAATTTATTTCTAATTCTATTTGAAATCAAAATTAAAATGCGCGCGGATTATTACTTTATCGGCCGAACAACAACAACAATAATAATAATAATAATAATAATATAATGCTACGTACGTAAAACGCAAATCGTAATTTTCAGGAATTTTTACGGTTTATTAATCGTCTTATAGTAATTTATGATAATTAAAATTGTAAGATTAATTTTATTTTCCTTTTAATTAAAAATAATTTTAGCTAAATTTTGAAGTTAAAGTATTTATATAATACACACAAAATAAGTAAATAAAAGGTAATTATTAAATGAAATCTTATGTATAATGGTATAATTATGGTTATGTCAGTTTTTTTTTAAATAAATTGTTATATAATTTAATAATTTATCGAGTAATTTATTTATACTTTAAATAAAATTTTCGTTTTTCTTTTCTTGTTTAAAATTAATTAATTATTATATATTTTTTACACACAACAGTCTTCCTATAATGGTATTATCAGCCAAATTTGATATTTTGGATTGTTTTGTAATTTAATTCAACAAGAATTCTATATGTATATTGCATTTAAAAAATATTTTTATAATTATTATTGAATTTTAGATTCAAAAAAAATATATTATGGAGTAAAATTATTAATGATTTCCATGTATTATTTCAGACGAGTCTCTTGTGCATTGTTGAAATTATTGGAATCCATATATTTTTTTAAATAAAAAAATGAGTCAAACAGGTAAATTAATATAAATTTTTTAAAAAACAAATTTTCTTTTGTAATGACATTCATACAACTTAATAAATTTAAGGTCTACGCAAAAAAATAAACTTAAATGATAATCAAATGTCAGATGGAGACAATAAAGTCACGGTACATTCCTTAGATAATAAAAGTTTGTTATATATTTTTGATTTCTTGGATATAAAGGAAAAATTAAAAATTTCAATAGTTTGTAAAAGATGGAACGAGGTTGGAAAAGGCTCATGGACCCAAGTAAAAAGCCTTGAACTAAATGAAATGTTACCATTTAAAAGATATATTGATGATGAAAAGAAAAATAAAAACACTTCAATACTTTCAAATGTTTTGGATAGATGCTGCCTTTACTTAAATCACATTACCATTTCCATTAATGTTAAAGAATGTACAGATTTTTCACAGATTTTAAACAAGATACTGCTCTGCAAAAATATATCAAGCTTAAAAGTTATTGATTGTCGCTATAAAAGGCTTTTCACAGAGGAAGATTTGAACCTTCTATTTAAATGTTTTAAGAATTTAAAAAATATTTGTTTAAACCAATTAGTTATGTTTGGAAAAAATAAATCATTTCAGAATATAACAACAAACAATATTAAAAAATTAATTTTGAGCGATTGTGAGTTTGAAGAAGAAAGCTATATTTATAAATTTTTATCAAATTTAAAAAATTTGTATGAATTTGAAATTCATGTTGAGGATGATATAATAGTTGGTTTAGTTATAGACGCAATAAGTAAAAGTAAATGTGAAAATTTAGAAATAGTATCAGTTTCGTATTACGATTCCTTAGCAGATATCGATGATCATCCTAAATTAAAATTGAAAAACCTTCCATTATTTTTATCAAGACAAAAAAAAATGCGTACACTGAAACTGGCAAATTTATTAATAGATAAAAAGTTAATAACTCATATACCAACAGATTGTCTTGAAAATATATATTTACATTTATGTCATTTTGGCTCTGCTAAAACATGCTTAAATTTTTTTCAACATTGTTCAAAGATGCTATCTCACTTAAGTTGGACCAGTTTGTCTTTTGATAATAATTGTTTAAAAGCAGTGTGTGAATGCGTAAACTTAAAACTTTTAAAAATTGATTCTAATTATAAATCAGCATTCAAAGAAACTTCAGTAAATTGTCTTAGTAAATTAGCAATTCTTGAAACATTAAAACTGAAAAATGATATGGGAGAAAAATCTAATATAAGAAATTTATTAAAAGGATTAAACAAATGTCCATCTTTAAAATTTTTAAAACTAGGTCGTCTAAAGCTAAAAAATGAAGATTTACAAATTATCAGTTCTCTTATAGATTTGACAGGCTTAAATATTAAAGATGAACTCAAAGATGAAAATTTCCATATTTTATTAGAAAAATTATTTAATCTTAAAGAATTGAGTGTTGCATGTAAATCAGTAACTTCAAATCTAATAAATATAGCTAGTGATATAAAAAAAAAGCGTGGAGATGATCAAATTTTAAAAATTATATTTAATTTTTATAAGTACGATAATTTAAATGAAATTATGAATTTACCACCGTTAGTTAAAATTTCCATTAAAACCCATCCTTGGTATATTCAACGGTTTTAACTTTTTTAATAATATTAATTATATAAGTATAATTATAGCTTTTCTTTTTATTTTTATAAATAACAATTATTTAATATTTTGCATATATTAATTATAGATAATAGTGTTTACTTTGTAACGTTAAATTATATACTAAACTATTTTGTCTTTTTACAAATGAATGAGTTTTATTAATTCTTATAATATGTTAAGAATAAAAATTGAAAATTAATTTTAGAAATTATTTACAATCTCAAAATCAATTAATGTAATAGTATATTCTTCACCGGTTCGTAGAAATATTTATATTTTAGCAAATGCGGAGGTTGAAAGGTACGAGGCGTAATAAATTATTAGTATATAAGCATTTTTAAACATTTCTTAAGATGTAACAATTAACTTTTTTAATTTTAAAATTTATATGTATTTGTAATCAATAAAAACATGAAAATTAAATACAAATTATATGCTTGTAAAATTTATTACTATTGATAAGTATCCACATGCTTATTTAATTTAGATATATAGTATTAATTTACTTTATGTGAACCTGTTGAAATTGAAGAAAAAAAAATTATTTTGTTTAGGGCTAATGAAAGGTAAAATTAAAATGTAAGTAAAAATACTTTTTTCATTAGGTATTGTAAATGTTTGTTTTTGTCGAATACGAAAGCTTAACAGCTTAATGAGAGATAGGGTCTTGAAAGACTTGTAATGGCATTAATTAATAGTTATTTATTTAAAATGATATAAATAAATTAAATAAATCAATAAAGTATATAAATCGTTTATGCATATTTACTACGTACGTTTTTAAATTTTATTATAATTATTCAATATTTCAATATTATATAATTTACTATATAATCAGGATTGCTCGTATAGATAATCGGGCGCTCTCGGAGTGGTTTTCATCTTTAATCCTTTTTTTTAAAGACAATGAATTTGCTTTTTTTAAAAATATGAATTAATATTCTTATACTGTGATATTAATCGGTCAAGTGGGGGCGAGAGGGTCACTCAATAAGGGTGTTTTCGAAAAAGATCTAGTAAAGTGAATTTAAGTTGGCGTTCGTAATTTTTGCTAGTGAAAAGGGGGGAGGTGATATGTTTTAGGCCGTATTTGAAACCGAATTTAGTAAATTACTAGATTTATATTGATGTTGGTACTAAAGGGGGGCGGAATAATTTATCGTATTTATAAACGATTTTGGGCTTCTGATTAAACTTGGATGTTCTCTTTTTATGTTTTTATCATGATTTTCAGTTAAGTTATTTTGTTGTTTAGTTATTTTCAGATTATTTTATGTTTAATGTTAAGAAAAAAAGATTAAGGTATTAAAAATTTTCTCTTTTCTCTCTTTATGTTTTTATCATGATTTTCAGTTAAATTATTTTGTTGTTAAATTATTACACTTCATACTTAATACTTATTAAAAAATTAGCTGACAAATTAAATGAAGGAGACTTATTAGCAGAAATTGAAACCATGGGTTTTGAAACTCCAGAATAAGGTTACTTAGCAAAAATTAATTTTTGTTAATTATTGTTAATTAATTAAAAATTAATTATTGTTCCTTCAGGGACTAAGAATGTATCAATTGGCAAATTAGTATGCATAATAGTGTCTGATGAAGGGAGTGTAGCAGCGTTTAAAGATTTTAAAGATTAAAGTACTCCAGCACCTACTGCTTCAGCTATACACCACCACCTCCAGCAGCTCCCAAGCCTTCTTCACCTCAACCATCGGTTGCTAGTGCTCCGGTTTCATCACCCATTCAACAAGGAGACAGAATATTTGTAACTCCACTTGCAAGGAAACTTGCCTCGGAATTTATTTTTATGTGATTTTCCATTTTACAATTATTTAATAATAAAATAAACGATTAATTGTTTATTTATTCTTTATTTATTCTTTTTAATACCTTAATCTTTTTTTCTTAACATTAAACATAAAATAATCTGAAAATAATTAAAAAACAAAATAACTTAACTGAAAATCATGATAAAAATATAAAAAGAGAACATGCACCCAAGTTTGATCAGAAGCCCAAAATCGTTTATAAATACGAAAAATTATTCCGCCCCCCTTTAGTACCAACATAAATATAAATCTAGTAATTTACTAAATTCGTTTTCAAATACGGCCTTATTTTCGAGCGAGAACCGAGCATTTGCCTCGAACTATAGAGGTCGGGACTAAAAGTCCGCGCGCTATTTAAAAGTAAAATAAAACTTTTATTAATAAAAGCTCTTTTTTAATTAAATTATTGAATAATAAAAAAAACAAATATTAAATTATGAATAATAAATAAATAATAATAATTGAAATATAAGAAAAAATTCTATGTAAACCTTGAAAAAAAAATAATGCAATTTATCATCCTTGGCTTCACCTTGGATAATATTTTATATGTGGTATCGGTCATCTTTTATTTATCTGTCCGGCAAACATTTAATAGTATATTACGACCCATGGCCACAAAAGTAAAGAATGGCCCAAATCGCACGTAAATTATCTTCCGAGGCGAAGCCCGTAGGATGGCAAACTGCGATTTTCTGCGTCATTCTTTGTATTTACGGCTTTGTATTTGCGTCTGTGGCAAGAAAACGCGTATTTTCAAAACGCACCGTGGTTGGAAAATAAGTACTTTATAGTCGCTGACAAGAAATAGTATATTCTTATCCTAGGCCGCAAAAATAAAGAATGGCCCAGATTGCACGTAAATTGCAATCCGAGGCGAAGCCGAGGATGACGAACTGCGATCTGGGAATTTCTTTTTTTACGGCCGGGTCAAAACATAATTTTTCTTCGTCAGTGGAAAGAAAGCACGTATTTTCGAAACGCGTCGCGGCTAGGAAATACGTGCTTTCTGGCCGCTGACAAGAAAAATTATTTAAGAAAAAATTTAAGCCTGGTTAAAAGATTTTTCATTAATACATTTGAGAAATTCAAATTGTAAAAAATAGCTTATTTCATTTATTTTTCGGCTCATGCACAGCTAAAAAAATTGTGTTGAGCCCAGAATCGAATTCTACGTGAAATTTCCTATCCGGACCTAAGAGGAAAAAATTTTTCATGTTATTATATAATGCGAGCTTTCTGCAAAAAAAATAAGAAAAATTATGTATCATTTTTCTTACTTTTATATCAGAGGCCAAAACACAAAAATGGTTTCCAAAAATGCATGGTTTTAATCGGTGATATCTGTTGCATATTGAAGTATTTAGCTCATTGTTTGAGGAACCTTAGTGCTAGCTAGTTGGCAGCGTATTACTAATTATGTAAATATTTTTTAAATAATAATTATTAATAATTATTTAAATGCTTGTCATAATTATATATTTATTTTGATGATTTTTTATTATTAAATTTTAATAAAAACTGATTAATCAATTTGAATTTTTTCTTATATTTCAATTATTATTATTTATTTATTATTCATAATTTAATATTTGTTTTTTTTTTATTCAATAATTTAATTAAAAAAGAGCTTTTATTAATAAAAGTATTATTTTACTTTTAAATAGCGCGCGGACTTTTAGTCCCGACCTCTAATTCGAGGCAAAATGCTCGGTTCTCGCTCGAAAATAAAACATATCACCTCCCCCCTTTTCACTAGCAAAAATTAGGTCTGTTCTTTTTTTCCCAAAAAGTTAACCTGGAGCAAAACTGGGGTAAAACTAAACAGAACGCGCGTTCTTTTTAATGGCGGTAATTCAAAAAGCAAAACGTTTTTTTGGGATAAAATTCTTTTACTAAAAATTAAATGTGAAAACATGTTTAATATAGCCTTTTATCATTTAGCAGTAAATAATCTATTACTTAAAATAAAAAAAATTAATAAAAATTTAAATAAAGTACAATCTAACCTACAAAATGTTTGAAATGAGCGCGCATTTTTTTTCTCTGTTTAACTCCAGTTCTACTTTTTTGGGGAAAAAAGAACAGACCTATTACGAATGCCAACTTAAATTCACTTTACTAGATCTTTTTCGAAAACACCCTAAATTTAGAAGTTATATTTTTCTTTTTAGTGTTGTTCCGAAGGCCTCCGAGAGCGCCCGATATGGTACGAGAATAATGCATCAACAGCTCATTTTGCATCTTGCTGCTTGCATGCTTGCATTTCAAGTATCAAAATATAACATTTGCAAATGTTGCTAATTTTATAATAATCAAAAAAAATAATTTTAATTAGTTTAATTTTTTTTATATGTTTTTTAATTATTAATAAATAATTATTATTTCATTTTTTCAAATAAGCCGATTTAACTACACTCCGAAATATTTTTGGGGTTAGCTTAAAGTTAAAAAAATGTAAGTATTAGTATACAGATTTTAATAATTTAAAAAAAATTAGAAATTTATAATTATGATTTAGAAATTTAATTTTTTTTTTTAATTTTTCATAGATATTTTAGCCAGTGTGATTTCCTGATATAAAAGTAGGAAACAGTATACAAAAGGACATAATGGGTAAAAAAATATCAAATTGTTTTCATTCAGTTTTTTATACTTAATTTTTATTATAAATTTTTTTTTTTTATAATAAGCAATAATTTACTTTTAGAACCAAATAAAAAACAGAAATTGGAAAATGAGGAGCAATTGACAGATGTAGAAAACGAAGTAACGATACATTCCTTGAACACAGATTGCTTAATTCAGTTATTTACATATTTAGGAATAAAAGATAAATTAAAAATTGAAGGTGTTTGTTGTAAATGGAATGAATTAGCAAAAGAGTCATGGAGCCATGTAACAAGAATTTCCTTTGCTAATATACTGCCATTTCAAAAAGATGTCAATGATAAAAAGAAAAATGCAAATACTTTATTACTTTTGAATACTTTGGCAAGAAGCAGCAATTATTTAAAGGATATTAGTATTTCAGATGTTATTAAAAAATTTACTGATTTTTCACAAATTTTAAATGCAGTAACTCTATTTTGCAAGAATGTATCTAACTTACGAATATCTGATGATTATAAAACAGTTTTTACTGATGAAGATTTGAAAATTTTGTTAAGCTGTTCTACTAATTTACAATACATTTCTTTACAGAACTTGAAAGTAAAGGGTAACGAAGATTTTTTTTGGAATATAAGTGCTGATAAAATAAAAAATTTATCAATTGTTGAGTGTACATTTGATTCAAAAACTCATTTCCAGAATTTTATATCTAGTTTAAAAAATTTGGATAAATTTACAATAATTGATGAAAATGAAAAAAATCTTCAAACATTTGTAAATGCTTTAAATATGAGTAAATGTGAAAATATTTCTAGTGCAACAGTTTTTGGACATGATGAAGTATTTATCAAAAATCTTTCATTTCTTTTATCCAGACAAAAAAATTTAAACGAATTAAGATTTTCAAATATTATTTTTGATGCAAATTTTGTAAATGTTGCAACATTAGGAAATATTAATACATTATACTTACATTATTGTGAATTTGAACCTAACAAAGTTCAAATAAAATTTTTTGATTACTTGAAAAATTTAATTGACTTAGATTATACTACTGCTCATTTTACTGATATTTGCTTCGAGTCAATAACTAAGTGTACAGAAATCAAAAAATTAAGTATTCATTTTTCGGAGATCGATGTTTCCAACGAATCAGAAAATTACTTGAGTAATTTAAAAAATCTTGAATCACTTACAATACAATGTTTTGATTCTGCTGTTATAGACAATTTGCTAGAAGAGTTAACAGAATGTTCAAATTTAAAAGAATTAACTCTTGTAGATTGTTATTTTACAAAATATGTTTTGCAAACTGTTGGCTCTCTTACTAATTTAACTAGTTTAAATTTAAATAATTGTGAAAATGCATCAGACAAAAGCTATATTAATTTGGTAAAAAGATTATTAAATCTTGAAGAATTCAAAATTTCATGTTCTTCAGTAACTCCAAAGTTTATTGAAGTAGCAAATGATATTAAGAAAAGTCGTGGAGATAACAAAATTTTAAATATTATTTTCTATTTTAGAGCAGCCAGAAATATTAAATATAACGAAGTAATGAACTCACCATTAATACAAATCTCTATCAAAAACGGTGTATACCTATAAAGTGTATTTAATTTTTGTAAAGAGCTTTATTTATTTTTAACTTTAGTTTAAGAAATCAGGCCTATTAAATGCCTATATTTTTTTTTAATACTAATTTTTCATAATGGAAATTAAACTATAACGTTAAATTATTTGTATTTTGAAAATTGTATGTTTACTTAAAACATCTTACTTAAAAAAGTTAGTAAATAATAAAAGCTCTGATTAATATTAAAGGTAAAACATCATTTTCTGGTATTCTTGATATAAAAATATATATTATAAATTAAATTTATGTTTTTATATAATATAATGTATTACTAGTATGACTGGTTATCTACACTTCTATCTACTGATAAAACTGTTCGTATTCAAAATTGCTATAAGTTTATCATCGAGTAAAAATGTAAAAAAATATAATTTTGATTGGAAGATCAAGAATCTAAACTTTTATACCAGATTTAGTGGAAATAAATTAAACTCGTCTTTATTTAAAATGGATGATGGATCTTTGATTCTTAGATGGGAAGTAGCTAAATCTTAATTAGTGAATTTACTCAAAGATAAAAAATTGTCTGGCATAAAGCTAATTATATCTCATAAAGAGATACTTGTACATAAAATGTATACAATAAGCATCATGCATTGAATAACAACATTTATTAGGATTAATTAAAGAATTAAATTAAATGAGATACAAGTCAAAAGCAACAATGATTTATATGCAATTATTCAAATTTAATACGATGTTATTGGTGGGTTTTTTATGAGCATTACTTAAATTTTTAAATTGTGTGTAAAGTAAATGAAAATATATGTATCTTTTTTATCTTAATAATATATACAAATAATTTAAATAAAAAAATGGAATCAAAAATAATTAAATTCTTTTTTTATTATTTTATATTTATTTTTTAAATTATGGCGCGCGCTTTTGGATTGGTGAGTTTTTAAGTAAGGTTATAGAAGGTAACGCCCACGCTTCGCTTTGCAATTTGCATGATTTGCATAATTGTATCAAGATATATTTATAATTTGTCACTTTTGCTGTAAAAATATCCGCAAAATCTAAGAAAATATTTAGTTTTATTTTTATTATAATCTATATTTTATGCTATAATTTAACAAAAAATTTTATCTGCAAACACTCAGTTTTTTAAGGGTAAACAATAATAGGTAAGAAAATGATTAAATTTATTGCTCAAATTTAGAAAACCTCGAAATTATGGCGGAAACATAACCAAACAAATAAACAAATTCAAGTAATTTAATAAAGAATTTAAAAAATGATACAATTTAATTAAATATACAAATAAATTTTTTGTAATAATCTACAAAAAAGTAAACTTTCTAAACATATATATTATAACATTATTAATTTTACTTCTTTGATATCGAACATTCTTTTAGCTAAATTTTAGTGTCATTAATGGTCAAATACTTTTATTATTAATATTCATTATCGTCAATGTAACATAGGACATATTTATTTATTATCAATAAATACCTATTAAATATATTATTTTTTTTATTGCTGATTTTTCGAAATTCATTTATAATACATTTTTGCAAAACAATTATATTATGTCGCCAAACGTGTAACATATTATATACTTATAATATATTTAACAATTTGTATTGATTTCTTTATTAACTGAGGAATCTTTTGAAAAAGAATGCAAATATTTTTGGATTCTTTTTTTATAATTAATTAATAATATATACTATTAAAAAATATTTTAATATTCTCTTTTTAACAGAAAAGTTGAAAAAATGGCCTCTTTTGATAATGCTGTTATAGTTCCCAAAAAGAATGCGAGCTTCTTATCAACAAGTAGAAAAGTGCAAACATATTGTTTCAATTGGAAGATAAAAAATATAAAATTTTTTATGAATTTTTTGAACACCAATTTGGAGTCACCAATCTTTCCAATGGAAAATGGTACTTGTAAATTATCATTAAAAACTTATATAAATCCATATTGTTTAGATCCATTTAAAGTCGAGAATATAGCGGGTATAAAGATTTATGGAGAAATATCTATTGAATTCAATTGTAATCTAATCCTTAAACTTTCCTTTTTTGATACAAAAAATAATAAAATTCATGATGAAACTTTTTGGGAAGATGTTGGTAGCATGGAAGAAAATAATAAAATAATTTATTCTGCTTCGATAGAGGAGGTACTAAAAAAGGAAAAATTCGATTCTATTAAAAATGATGATTTGATTATCGAATTTACACTTCAAATAGCATCTAAAAGCAACGTACATAAAGAGGTTGACTCTTTATTACCTATTACTTATTATCCAATTAATAATGAAAATTTACTTAATAAGTATGGGGACATTAAATTCATTGTATCTGGGAAAGAAATTATTGCCCATAAATGTATTTTAGCAGCTAATAGTACCGTTTTAGAAGCTATGTTTAATGCGGATATGAAAGAAAAACAAGAAAATGTAGTTACCATTGAAGATATTGATTATCCAGAATTTAAATTAGCTATAGAATATATGTATGGTAAAAAAATTAAAGCTCCAACAAAAACCCTTTTGTTACTTTTTGTTGTAGCTGATAAATATGATATTAAAGGATTATCAGAATTTTGTGAAATTAAATTATGTAATATGATAGATTCAAAAAATACTAAAAAAATGTTAGACCTTGCAGAAAAATATAATTTAAAAAATTTAGAAAAAATAGCTATTGAAACCATGTATGCTAATTTAAAACTTTAAAATATAATACTATGTATTAAAATCAAAAAGTACATACAACTTTATTCTCTTATTTTTTTGTAATTATGTATTTCATTTAATTTTTTTAATTATAAGATATTAATCTTACTTATTGTCATGTAATATTTTTTATAATTTATGTAATGACATTATAGTTATTTAAGAATTTTTTATAAACAATAATAGCGAGTAAAATATATTAAAATTGTGAATTCCATTTTTTAAAAGAAAATACTAAATTTTTTTGCAATTACGTAGTTCATTTAATTTTTTTATTTACTTAATATTAATCTTACTTATTGTCATGTAATATTTTTTATATTTTATGGATTGACACTAGTTATTTAATAATTTTTTGTAAACAGTAGTGAGTAAAAGATATTAAAATTATAAAATAAAATCAGAAAATATTAATTAAATATTAATTATCATTAGATAATTATAAAATAATTTTGAATTTTTATTAACTACTGTTTGTAAAATTAAGTATCTATATTTTTTAATTTAAAACTTAATGTATAAAACTGAATTTGAATACTTTAATATAATAAAATTGTTAATTTTATTTTTAAGATTAACTTAATAAAACCTGTAATAATTCATTTATAACATTTAATAATTTTTTATATTTTTAAATAATGTGACTGAAAAAAACTGAGAAATAATTGCAAAAAATAATTTAAAACAGTGGCAATTAAAAAGTTTTCAAAATCGGAGGAAGGGGAAGCCACGCTTTTTAAAATTTATTTATTTATATATTAAAAATCAATTAAAATTAACAATTTATTATTTTTTTTTTAATTACTTGGAAACAATTTTTTCACCTTTTTGAAAAATGTTTAACAAAATTTATAAAAAATTTTTCGATACGATACTGCCTGAAAATATCGAAGTATCGAAGTATCGCGGTTACGCTTTCTAAATATCGATACTTTCAAGTATCAATAAATATCGCTCATGCTTTGGGCTCAACAACAAACTGCGCTTGTTTCATAATTTTAAGTCATTTCTTGCCTTCTTGCAAAGAGGTTACAAAGAGCTCTTTGCCTTCTTGTTCCAAGTTAATAATAATTCACCAATAATAACCTCTTTGGTAAGGTCTCGCAACATAAGCAATTTTTTTCCATTATTTTACATTATTTATTAAGTATTAGCAATTTTAATTTTATACTATAATGTTAAATATTTTTTCAGGTTTTAACGTGCGAGGTTATAAGTTTATTTATTAAAGTATCTTTTGATTAAATTAGTGTAATTAATTTCTATTTACCTATTATTGTCATATACAGTATACACATAAAAAATATTTTCCTGCAACTAGATAGAAACACTACTTTATATATATACCTAAATAGAACATGTATAGAAATAATATCAATATGACATCTTATGATAAAACTCTGGAAGTATCCAAAAATGACACAAGTTTGTTATCACGTAAAAATATAAAAAAATATAATTTTAATTGGGAGATTCAAGATTTAAATGTTTATACCCTTGCTGGAGCAAAATTAAAATCACCATTGCTTAAAATGAATGAAGGAACTTTGAGTCTTACATGGGAAGCAGTTAAACCTTTGTTTTCAAATCCTGCTGATCGTCATTATTTTCTTGGTTGCGATACAGTTAATATTGTAAAAGGAATTGAAATTAAAGCAATATTGAATATAGAACAAGAATGTAATATAATAATTAGTTTATCTGTTCTTGATGTACAAAATAATAAAATCATGCGCAAAATCACTAAGCAAGAGAAAAATCGTTTAGTTAATTATGCTGATGGTAGTTTTAGTTATTCTGATTCAGAAGTTAAATTAGAATTGATTCCAATGGGTATATTAAATGATCTAAAAAGTAATACAATAATTGTTAATTGCCACATAGAAATAGTAACCAATGAAGATATACATAAAGAAATTGATTATTTACCACCATCTACTGAATTATATTCTCCAGCTGATAACACAAAATTACACAAAGATAATAATACAACTCTGGTAGTATCCAAAAATGTCACAAGTTTGTTATCACGTAAAAATATGAAAAAGTATAATTTTAATTGGGAGATTAAAGATTTAAATGTTTATACCTTTGGTGGAGCAAAAATAAAATCACCATTGTTTAAAATGAATGAAGGATCTTTGAGTCTTACATGGGAAGCAGTTAAACCTTCGTTTTCAAATATTGCTGATCGTCATTATTTTTTTTTCGATACAGCTAATATTGTAAAAGGAATTGAAATTAAAGCAATATTGAATATAGAAAAAGAATGTAATATAATAATTAGTTTATCTGTTCTTGATGTACAAAATAATAAAATATTGCGCAAAATCACTAAGCATAAGAAAAATCATTTAGTTAATTATGCTGATGGTAGTTTTAGTTATTCTGATTCAAAAGTTGAATTAGAATTGATCCCAATTGGTATATTAAATGACATAAATACAATAATGGTCAATTGCCGAATAGAAATAGTAACCAATGAAGATATACATAAAGAAATTGATTATTTATCACCATCTACTGAATTATATTCTCCAGCAAATAATACAAAATTACTCGAAGATAAAAAATATTCTGATATAAAGTTAATTGTATCTGGAAAAGAAATACTTGCACATAAATGTATTTTAGCAGCTAATAGTAAAGTTTTTGAAGCTATGTTTGATACGGATATGAAAGAAAAACAAGAAAATGTAGTTAACATTGAAGATATTGATTATCCAGAATTTAAATTAGCTATAGAATATATGTATGGTAAAAAAATTGAAGCTCCAACAAACACCCTTTGGCCGCTTTTTGTTGTAGCTGATAAATATGATATTAAAGGGTTATTAGAATATTGTGAAATTAAATTATGTAATGAGATAAATTCAAAAAATGCTAAAAAAATGTTTGTTATTGCAGAAAATTATAATTTAAAAAATTTAGAAAAAAGATCTATTGAAACAATGTATGCTAATTTAAACCTTTAAAATATAATACTAGCTATTTAAAAAGTAAAAATCAAAAAGTACATAAAATTCTATTCTCTTATTTTTTTGTAATTATGTATTTCATTTAATTTCTTTATTCATTAGATATTTATCTTACTTATTGACATGTATTATTTTTTTTATTTTATGTAATGATTCTAGTTATTTAATAATTTTTTATAAACAATAGCGAGTAAAAGATGTTAAAATTATAAATTAATTTTTTTAACAGAAAATACAACAGCAAAAAAAAACACTTGTATTATTTATAAATATTAATAATCGTTAGAATTTTATAATCTTCTGTTTGTAAAACTAAGTATCTTAATTTTTTAATTTAATTTAGTGTATAAAACTGAATTGGAATACTTGATAATAAAATATTATTTTTTCTTAAATTTAAAAATAGTTATTTTATTATTAATATTAACTTAATAAATCCGGATAACTCAGTTATAACATTTAATTTTTTGTTTATATACATTTAAATAATGCTATACTGCATTGCACAGAAAAACTGAGAAATAATTTAATAATATAGGTATATAAAATTGAATTCAAATTTTATTTTATAACTTAATAAATTTGTTACAGGTAAATCATTCCATAATTAATTTACTTATAATTTGGCTAAATTAAAAAAAAATTTTTTGCCACAGAAAGCAGCAGTAACATTAAATATTATATTACTGTTTTATAATTAAGTAAGTTGCTGATTAATTGCCATAGAGGACAAACAAATTCTCATATTATCATAATTTTTAAGATCTTTAACATTAAAATTTACTTTTTTTGTAAAAAATTAGCTATATGACTGTTTTTGTGTATTCTTAATAATAATATTTTCTAATATTACAAATGGTTGTTCAATTAATAATTTGTAAAAAAAGGCAATAACATTAACAATTATAATTGTACTCAGAAATTCTTTAAACTGTAATAAAATTTAATTTTTCATTATTAAATAATTATTTTTTTAAACAAAAAAGTAATTAATATACTTACAATAAAAAAATCTGAAAAATAAACTGGCATTCTAATTGATGCAATTTTCATTCTTTGGTAAATAAAATGAATAATGTAGACTGAATATGAAATTTTTGAAAATGGTAAGTAAATTTTTAATGATAATACTTTTGATATTACTCCTAAAAGAATATAATAAATAAAATTAATTTTTTAAAATTATTTTTTATAGTGATGGTCTATACTGGCTTTAGAATTTTACTTTTCAAAGTAACTTGGGCTTTTATTTTAGACTCAAGATCCGAGTATATAGAAAAATAAATTTCCAGATACCTAGAAAACTTTAAATTTTGAAACCTAAAAAAGTGTAAAAAAGTGTAAGGGACCTAGAATAATACGTTTAGGGAATCAGCAAAGTTTGGGTTTAGATCGAATCTTAAAATCTAGTAAGGTGATAATTAAAGATTATAAAATTAGAAAATTGTATTGTAATGTTGAGTAACATTTATGTATGAAACCTAACTCTCAGCTGTAACTTATTAGCATGTTCAATGGTCATTAGGGACTTAAAATAATTTCGATTTAGGGATCTAGAATAATACGCATTTAAAGAATTAGAATAATTTCGGTTTAAATAGCAAACTGTATATTGCAATGATGTGTGAAATTTATGTATCAAACTTAATATTATTAACTTTTTCCTAAGTTAGAAACAAGATTTTAATAAACTTGATTTTTCGTCTCATTTTGATGATTTGATCACTAATTTTATAAAAAAAATTGATTACCTGCATAATTATAAGTGCATGCATAAATTAACCAAAATATAAAGCAACCCCAAATAGGTCTTGAAATAGAATAAAACAAAACATCCCAGATAGGGTAATATTGGTAGCTTGTATTTAGAAATGGAATTTTTCCAATAATAATGCAAAATAAAAAACATGATAACGCAATAAACCATCCTAAGAAAATAGAGAACTGAAAAATTAAAACAAGAATTATTAAAAAATATTTTTAATTTTTATTTTAAAATACTACTGTTTACTTTATTATTAAGAATTCGATTATTTTTATTAATAGCCATTTCGTAACCTCCAAGTATTCCAATTAACCAGGGTCCTGCTCGAATATATGGCATCGAGTATAATTCATTGAACTTTATGATATTTTTATCGGCGCTGTAATAATTATTTATAAAAATATCTTTAAAAAATGACTATTATTAAATTATTTGTAGTAGTAAAATATTAAATGTATAATAAATTGACTAAAATTCATTAATTAGTTAATTAAGTAATTCTGTTAGCTAAACAATTATAAATTATTATTTTACTATTGTTCAAGCTAAAAGGTGTGATTGAGGGTATAATTACTCTGTTTCCTTAATAACAAATACTGGAATTTCATTAATATCAACAATTAAAGCTGTAATAATAATTGACATTATTAACAGGATCAATATAATAGGGTTGTTGCATGGAAAAAATAATACGTCTTGTTATATATTTTTGAGAAGCTTATTAAAAAATAAAAGGTTTCCAACAAACAAAAATTTTTTAAAATTATATTAGAATAATTAAATTTGCAATTAAAAACAGTAAAATTCGAAACATTTTTTTGGAGTTTTAAAACGTTTTTTCATTGGTCGACTACGTATGACGTCACAATCCAGTATTTGTATACACAGATGTATGGAATAAAATTAAAAATTAATAATTTATTACTAAATAAAGCAATATTTTATTAAAAAAATAAATATTTTTTTTTGTTAATATTTATAGAAGCTTGTATTAATAATAAAATCTTCTAAATTAAATCTTTTTACGGTATATTATTATGTTTCTTGTAAAAGTGCGACTGCCCCATAGACTCAGGTGAAAAAGTAATGTAAGTATGTATTATTATCTTTTTAATATATTATTATTATATTATATTCAAAATTAAACATGTAATATTTATTTCGTTAATCATTTTAAAAAATATTTATCATAATATTTTTAAAATGTCCACAGATATTGAAAAGTTTATGGAAACGGAGCGATGTAGTTGCAGGTTATGTAAATCCAAAAATAAAAATGCAAGAAAAATTATAAAAGATGATCAGTATTATAGATGAAGTAGACTATGTAAAACGTATAATATTATTTTATACAGTAATTTATCTCTGTCTACACTAATTATAGGGAGTTATTTAATATTTTATTTTTAATCTTCAAAAAAAAACATATACTAACAGTAAACAAATACAAATCCAACTGGATACCTGGTGACATGCATGCATATGTATGTATTTTAATAATTTTTTTACTATTAAAACTTTATAAAAATAATCATTAAGTGTAACCGATGTAAAATTTTAGGTTGCTGCATACATCGCTTTGATAAAGAAAGCTTGCCTTCATGAAAAAGATTCAACTCGAGTAAGGAAAACTCCAAAATTATTGATAGATAGATAGAATTTTTTTTTAAATTTTATATACTATCCAATTTATAAAAAAAGTTTGCAGTTATAAATCCTCTTAAAAATAATGTTATACAGGATAGATTATAATATGCAATATAATTTAAGAGTTTACGAACAATCCCAAGATACCAGTTCACCACATACAAAAATAATAAGTTTATTATTCAGATTGGCATAGAAGTAGATGATTGTTATAAACAGCATATATTTTAGTATTTGGATCAAACAATGAAAATCTGTGAAAAAGATTATGAAAGTGTTCCATTATTTTGAATACCTGTCAATATATCAAGTTTTGCTTTGTCAGTGAAAATTTCAAAATTAATTGTAGTTTTTTAAGTTTTGTATTTTTGTACATTTATGAAATTGTTGTGAACTATTTGGAGTTAAGTTTTAGAATAATTTTAAAAATAAAGTTTAGGCTTTTATTGAAAAGTATCTATATTTAATTTTTTTTTTAGAAGTGTCTTGTTTTTATTTTTAATAACAATAAGAAAATGTTAATTAATTGAAACTAAAGAAACTAATATTTATGTACATTGTACATATACATACTTTTACTAAATTATATTTTTATCCAGGAAAATAAATTACTTTTAGCATTATATTTTGTGTATGAGTAAAAACTATTTAATAAAAAATTTTATGCTTCGTAATGGAAATTTTTTTATTTTTCCTTTACATTATTATAAAAAACTATTAATATTTTCTTTTTTATTAATTTGATAGCATAAATTATCACTTGAGGACAATATTATGTTTATTATTAGATACTGAATAGGGTATAATTAGCTTTGGAGCAGAATCTTTGAGAGTATGTAGTTTTTGCATCGACTTTTAGCCTTTATTTATATCATTTGGAGCATTTAAAAATTCCTTTTCTTACGGTATTTTGATTATTTTGAAAGAAAACAGCTCTAAATATACTTTTTAGTTGCAATTTTTTTATTATATTTAAAGTATACTTGATAAATATTTCTTTTCTATTTATTTTCCATAGTAAACAAAAAAAAAATCTGGATTGTGACGTCACTGTCAGCTTCGGGCCGTTCGGATTTAATCGGGCGTTTTCGCGTCTCTCTTCATGACTTTAAATTTTATGTTTTTTAATTGCAATTATTAAATTACTAAGTAATTTTTATGGATAATAAGGGACACTACAGTTGTTTAAATTTAGTTTACTTTAATATTTAATAATTACTTTTTTCACGTTACACAACCCTATTCCAAATCCAATAATTGGTTTCTTCCATAATGGATATAAAATTAATGGTGATATTATGAATAATTGCATCTCTACAGAAATATACCATAAATGTATCAAACACTGTAAAAAAATTTAAAAAATTTTTTAGATTTTTAATTTAGTAATTTTTGCACAAAATCAAATACAAAATTTAAAATATTCTTACCGAATTATTTTTACCGTAAAAATTTTGAATATTTAATAAATAAGACCACCATTTTTTAGAACATCCGGTAAAATATGTACTCATTATAAAATTCCATTGTGCACCCGAACCAAATTTTGGTAAAATAAATATTGATATTAAAACAATTATAAAAACAGCTGGTGTTAATCTGAAGAAAAAAATAAATTTTTTTAAAATTTATTCTTATAAATTTGACTAAATTTTATTTTCTGGTCAGCAGCCAGAAAGCATGTATTTCCCGGCCGCTGCGTGTCCGGCAAAGACGTGTTTTCTCGCCACTGATGCAGAAAAATCGTATTCGACCCTGGGCTTCAAATAAAGAATGCCCCAAATCGCAGTTTACCATCCTCGGCTTCGCCTCGGAAGGTAATTTACGTGCGATTTGGGCCATTCTTTATTTTTCTAATCATGGGTCGTAATATACTATTTCTGTACCTCAAATAACGATGTAAATAATAAATAAAAATATTAAATTTTTTATTTTTTATTCTATCTTTAAAAAACAAGTAACTCATTAAAAATCCACTGATTGTAAGAAATGAATCAACAGCATAAATTTCAGAAAAAAAGTACAAAGCTTTCCATGAACGTTTCCACTAAAAATGTTGAGATATTTCAATAATTTTTTGCTTGCAATTTTATTCATCGTGTTTTTCAATTAAACTCTTACATTTTTAACGTACAAACTGTTAATATTAACTGACCAATCAACTTGAGCATCATATTCGTGATACAATATAATCCAAGCCAAGTTGAAAATTCTTAATCCTTCGATTGAAATAAAATTTTTTTTCTTTCCTTTGGTATTTAAAATGTCCATAGCATTTTCAAATAATGAAAATTTTCCCAGATTTTGAAATATACTTTTATTAAATTTTCTAGGTATTGGAAAATGTTCTTCATAGAACTTACAGATTGTACAAATACAGTAGAAAAGGGTGAGTCCAATTGAAATGAAGCTTTTGTTTTTTATATTAATTAATTCTTGAAAAAACATTTTTTAATATTTAAAATACTTACAAAAATATAAAAGAGCTTTCATCCCAAAAAATTGATTTATCAGAAGTGCACTCTACAGAATCAAGCTGCAAATTTTCGTACTTAATGTTACTGATACTAAAATTTAAAATTCTTGCAATTTCATTCGATTGACAACTTGATGGTAAACAAATCGAAAGTTTAATTTTAAAACTCTGATTATTTGCTGAAAATTTTATTGAATACATACAATGATGTCCATAAATTTCCGTACCAGAAATATTTTTATAAATAGAAACACACTCGTCGTACAGTCCAAGATCTATAAAATTTCCTTCAAGAATACCATTTGGTATTTTTGATGATGAATCAAGCACTATTAATAAATTTGAATTTAATTATTTTTTTTCTGACATATTCGTAGGTATATTAATTCGTGAAAGGTTTGGAAGCACTTTATTGGGTGACCGTCTTGCCCCCACCCCCTGGATTTTAACCCCCTGGTAGTTTTTAAAAAGAACTGAAATAGAAAATATATTAATTGTCAGTGAAATTTCGTGGGAAAATAAGGAATATTACTGAAAATAGGCAAAGCCATTTCTAGTTATAAAACGCAAAACGTTAAACAAGGGTTTAGGAGTCGAAGCTCCCTGTAGGTGTTTGAGGAAAAGGGGGCAATAATCGGAGGAGGTTTCGGGGGAGACCGAAAAATAATTTCCAAAGAAAATGTTCAAACTTTCTTATTAGATTTGAATATTTAAAAAACTTACTTTTTAATGCCCAAAATTCTTTATTTTTTAAAGCATTGTAATAAATCATAATATCACGACTACAGTTTTCATTTTGAATAAATACTAAATTATTTCTCCAATCAATTGAATGATTTGAGCTAAATATATTGAATTTTTCACTTAAATAGTTATTAAATAAATTGGTTTTACTAATACTTATATTAAAACATAAATAATATTTTAAATTTAATAATAAAATTATCAGAATAAATTTTGCATTTAAAAAAAGCATTGTAAAAAAATTTGTAAAAAATGAATTGTAAAAAAAATTAAAATTTATTTCTTTATTTATACAAAGTAATATGCTGTTAGGGGAGAGTTGGGGAAAGTAGGATATTAAATTTTACTGAATTTAAAATTTGATTCCAAAAAAAAGTGGCTAGGAATTATTAAGATATGCAATTTTTAGATCCAAATTGCAAATTATAGGTACTAGCCACGTGTATTTTCACGTGCTTTTCTATCCAATTATATAGAGGTTTCCTTTAAAATATATACTTACGTTCAACTGAAAATAAATATAGCTGAAAAGGAAATATTTTATTATTTTAAATTAAATATTGACAAGTAGACAACATATTAAATTTAGTGATAATAATAATTATTTTGTATATTATTTTGCAATAAATAACTCAAAAATGACAAATTGTATTTTACAAAATTTTTATACATTTAATTTCCTTAGCTGAAAAAGTCCAAAAAAAAATAGAGGGTATCAGATTTTTGTAAATAAAATCCCAAAAGTTCTCGAGGAACCCTAAAATTGAGTCATATAATTTTTGGATCCAAGAAATTATGTCGCTTTGATGTTATTTTTTACCCAATTTACCATTTCTAATTTTATTAATTAAAAAATAAATCTGATATCGCATAAATTATGTATGATTCAATAAAAATTCCTCTGACGTAGTTCTTTTACCTAGAAACTTAAAATTCTCTGAATTTTTGTTTGTTACATCTGCGTCTTCGTTTATCTTATAAAATTTGATAAACAAAAACATCAAAACACAAATTTTTAAAAAATATATTCGCAGTAGCAAATAAGAATCAATATAAGCAAGTTAAATAAAAAAGCAGTTAAGAGAAAAAATGTTTGTGACTTCTTTATTTAAACTAATATTGTTATTAATATTTTTTAATATTATTTATTTGGATGCCTCATCAATAATTGAAAATTTTAATGAATTTAAATGTAATAAATCTGAAAGAATTAATAATTATGAAAATAATAAAACAACGATAAATATTAAAATTGAATGTGAAAATGGAAGCTTCATAGAATATGAAGCTTACCAAAAAAATTTTGTAACTGAAAGCATTTATTTACAAGGATTAAAGAATTATAATTTATGGAAAAAAAATGTTATTGAAATTTATCCTGAATTAACTGATCTTGTAATATATAATATAGAACATACCGAAATTGCTCCAGATATTATAAAAGGTAAGGAAAATATATTCGTTAAATACGTATTCAGAGTAAGTGAATTAAATAAATTTAATTAAATAAATAAATAAAATTAAATAAAAAAAAAACAATTAAATAAATAGCTGTATATTGACACCCTTTTAACGTGGAACACGTTTATAGGGAGCAGTATCCTGGAAATCTAGGGGCCAGGGTCTAGATTCTGGATTTATATAATCTATAACGTATCAAGTGAAAAACAAAAAAAGTACTATTTTAGTACTATTAAATTACTGTATAGTACTACTGAAGTATACTATTATTGATCGATAAATATAAAAAAAGTACTAAATTTTAATAAAATATTGACTTTTATACCCAAACTGTACTATTAAAATTTCTATAAACATTTGTTTGCACATGCGCAATACCACATATTACAGATGGTACGGATGTTTATCACTTTGATATGAATGCTGAATCAGGCCCCAGGGATTAAATGGAACTTCAGCTTCGCCTTAAAAGTTATAAATAAATTTAAATGTTAATTTTTTCTTTTGGCCAGTCATTATTTTTCTGGACATTATAAGATTATAGTCACAACATACTAAACAATTAAATTAAATTTTATATATCTTTTTATTTTTTAGATTTACCAGAATTAAAATCCTTTTATACAAATACTTCGAATATCGAAACGATTCCACGTTCAACTTTTAAAAACAACAAAAATTTAGAAGAAATAGATATTAGAACTCCTTTAGTAAAAAAAATTGAAATTGGAACTTTTGAAGGAATGTATAATCTTAAGATTTTGAAGATAAATTTCATCATAAACATTAATAAAATAGATAAAGATTTATTAAAAAATCTTACTGGACTTAAACAGTTACATTTAAACAGCAACAATATTTCTATTATTCAAAATGGAGCATTTGATGATTTAATAAACTTAAGATATGCATATCTTTTTAGTAATAAACTTGAAGTACTTCCAGAAAAATTATTTTGGCGCAATAAAAACTTACTTATATTAGATCTGCACAATAATAGATTTAAAAATATACCAGAAGGTATTTCTATGTATAGTCCATCACTCGGACTTCTGGACATATCAAGGAACTATCTTACGTCGATTCCTGAGTAAGTTTTCTTTTTCTTTAAGCAGGTCTTTAAGTAAAAATACTCTGCTGTATACATTTTTTTGGTTTACTAATATATATTAATGATTATTTTTGAGAAATATTTATTGTTTCCTAGAATACATAAAAAAAAATTGAATAAAAATTCACTATTTAAGTATTTTTTATTAAGAGGCAGCAAAATATTGGTACTTTTTGAATCTATAAAATGTAATTACACATAAATTATTATTTTAGTGGTATTTTGAGCAACTTGAAAAACTTACAAACTGTTGCCTTTAGTGAAAACCGCATAAAATATATTCATAATAATGCATTTCCTGCTGATTGTAAACTAGTATGGGCTCTTTTTTGGAAGAACGAAATTTCATTTTCAAGTAATTTCAAAGAAGGGCGTAAAATATCGCCATTTTCAAGATGCCATAATTTGCAACGGTTATATCTTACTAACAATAATATAACTGCAATTTGTGAAGACTGGATTAATTTAAACAATCTTCAAGATCTGCAATTGGCGAATAATTCATTGACAAGCATAAATATCAGTGTAAAGAATATTTTTTATTCTAATCTAAACATGAAATTTTATTAAGAGTTTATACTAATTTAATAATTTTTGTACAGTTAGGACAGTTCCCTTTTTCATATAAAAAACAAAATATGACGGTGAATCTTGCTGGTAATAAAATTTCTCAAATTTCAGTATCTCAAAAACTTTTACAAAAAAAGATACTTCCAAATGATACACAAATTGGTATAGTATTAAAAAATAATCCATTAGAGTGTGACTGTAAATTTTTGAAAGTATTGGAAGATTTGAAGAAAAACAAAGAAAGTGATATCGCTTTTGATAACTTTTCTTGCGTCATCCGAGATCTTCGTTCCGAAAATAAAAATCCAGTAAAAGTCACTGAATTAAATCACACGTCATATACCTGCGAATTAAATTATCAGGATTCTCAATTTAATGGGGTGTGTGGAATTAATGGAAAATGTGACTGCAAAATCCGACCTCATGACGATACGCTAGTGGTTAATTGCTCCAACAGAAATTTATCAGAGGTGCCGGAAATAAATTGGAATGTCAGCGCAGCTCACATTGAATTGAATTTACGAAACAATCAAATAAAAGAAATTCCAAAGTTGCAAGGAATGGGCTTTGCTAAAGTCAGGTTATTAGATTTGTCAAACAACTTGATCACTAAGTTAAACGAAAAAATTTTAACTTCTAATATTGAGGTATAAGGTTTAAAAAAATTTAAAATATTTGACTAATTTAACACGTACAATTTAACAATTTTAGATACTGTTATTGGCTAATAACAAAATTACTTTAGTTGATGCGACTATTTTTAGGAAGTACCTTAAAAAATTTGATAAGTTGGTTATTGAGAATAATCCATTGAGCAGAAAAATATTAGATTTATACAAGGATATGAAGATGGATACATTAAATCTGGGGCCAGGTGCTGAACGCTGTATCTAGTGATTTTCATAAATTTGACGAACTTTCAATGCTAATTGTTCAAATTGATAAAAAAGCTCATAAAATAAATTCTTAAACTTTATTTTTAAGGCGGTGTCATTTTTGAATTTATAATAAAAATAATAATATAAAATAAAATATAAAAATCTTTATTTGCGTAACAAAATTATAATTATTTAATAGGGAGAGAAGGAATTCTAACCTAAATTAAGGGACACTGCCATTATAACCCCAATATTTTTTTCTGGTCAGAGGCCAGAAAGCACGTATTTCCCGGCCGCTGCGCGTGCAGCAAAGACGTGTTTTCTCGCCACTGATTCAGAAAAATATTATGCGACCCTGGGCCATAAAAATAGAATGCCCCATAAGAGTACAAAGATTCTATTAGAGTCTTATGGGAAAATTCTGGAAGTTAATAATGTTTGAACATATAACGTTCAATAAAAAGTTTGAAGCTTAATGTTTCAGTACTTTTTAAATATGAGGTATACATGCAGTTTCATTCGACTGACAACATGATGGTAAAAAAATCAAAAGTTTAATTTTAAAATTCTGATTATTTGCTGAAAATTTTATTGAATACATACAATATCGCCCATAAATTTCTTAACTATTCGTATATTAATTCTTGAAAGGTCTGGCAGCACGTTATTGGATGACCAGCTTGCCCCCCTCTCCCAGGATGATACAGCCCTCGTTGTTTTTCAAAAGAACGGAAATAAAAAATATATTAATTGTATAAGTGAGAACATTCGTAGGGCTATAAGAAATATTACTGAAAATGGGCAAAGCCATTCTACTCCAGTCAAAATAAGGTTTTGGTATATATTTAAGGGTGAAGAATTAAGTTTTAATTGAAAATATATCGATTTTTGTAATCAGCGACCCAAAAAACCCTCTTAGACCAAATCTTGGAGGGCTAGAGTGAAAATAGTGATAACACCCCTTTTAAGGGTAGTGTTGGCTAATTTAAGGGTCAAGCCCTAATTTCTCATAAAAAGTGTTCAGCGACCCAATAAATCTATAGTAGACCAAATCTGGTGGCTCTTATATAAACAATATAGCCTCTCCCCCGAGATTTGACTGGAGTATTCCTAATTATAAGACAGAAAGCGTTAAGCAAGGGTTTAGGAGTCGACTTAATTTTATGGAGGTTTCCTTTAAAATATATACTAACGTTCAACTGAAAATGAATGTAGTATAGACGTATCAAAAGGAAGTATTTTATCATTTTAAATAAATATTGACAAGTACAACAAATTTAGTGATAATAATAATTACGTATATTATTTTACAATAAATAACTCAGAAATGACAAATTGGTATTTTATACATTTTTTTATGTTTAATTTTCTTAGCTGAAAAAGTCCCAAAAAATAAATGATATCAGATTTTTGAACATAAAATCCCAAAAGCTTCTCGGGGAACCCAACAATTGAGTCATAATTTTTCATCTAATAGATCCAAGATATTGTGTAGCTTTTATGTTACTTTTTTTACCCAATTTACCATTTCTAATTTCATTAATTAAAAAATAAATCTGATATCGCATAAATTATGTATGATTCAATAAAAATGAAATTCCTCTGACGTAATTCTTCTATACCTAGAAACTTAAATATCTCTGAAATTTTTGTTTGTTACATCTGCGTCTTCGTTTATCTTATAAAATTTGATAAACAAAAACATCAAAACACAAATTTTTAAAAAATATATTCGCAGTAGCAAACAAGAATCAATATAAGCAAGTTAAATAAAAAAGCAGTTAAGAGAAAAAATGTTTCTGTCTTCATTATTTAAATTAATATTATTATTATTATTTTTTAATATTATTTATTTGGATGCCTCATCAATAATTGAAAATTTTAATGAATTTAAATGTAATAAATCTGAAACAATCAATAATTATGAAAATAATAAAACATGGATAAAAATTAAAATTGAATGTGAAAATGGAGGCTTCATAGAATATGAAGCTTACCAAAAGGATTCTGTAACTGAAAGCATTTATTTACAAGGATTAAAGAATTATAATTTATGGAAAAAAAATGTTATTGAAATTTATCCTGAATTAACTAATCTTGAAATATATAAAATAGAACATACCGAAATTGCTCCAGATATTATAAAAGGTAAGAATGGCCAATTAAATAAATAGCTGTATAATAATACCCTTTTAACGTGGAACAGGTTTAATATTATAGAAATCTTATTATTTTTTAGATTTACCAGAATTGAAATCCTTTAAAATATCTGGTTCGAACATTGAAACAATTCCAAGCTCAATTTTTAAAAATAAGAAAAATTTAGAAAAAATAGTTATTAGTGCTAATTCAATAAAAAAAATTGAAATTGGAGCATTTGAAGGAATGCATAAACTTGAGAGATTGGATTTAAATTATGACGAAAACATTAATAAAATAGATAAAGATTTATTAAAAAATCTTACTGGTCTTAATCAGTTATATTTAAACAGCAACAATATTTCTATTATTCAAAATGGAGCATTTGATGATTTAATAAACTTAAAGAATTTATATCTTTTTGGTAATAAACTTGAAATACTTCCAGAAAAATTATTTTGGTGTAATGAAAAATTAGCTTCATTAATTTTGCGCGATAATAAATTCAAAAATTTACCAGAAGGTCTTTTTAAGAATAATCAATTACTTAGCTTACTGGACTTATCAAGGAATTATCTTACGTCTATTTCTGAGTAAGTTTTCTTCTGTTTTAAGCAATTTGCAGGTCTTTAAGTAAAAATACTCTGCTGTATAAATTTTTTTTGGGTTACTATCATAATGATAACTTTTGAGATATATTTATCATTTCCTAGTATTCATAAAAAAAATTGAATAATAATTGATTATTTGAGTATTTTTTATTAAGAGGCAGTAAAATATATTTTATTGGTACTAAAAAATGTAATTGTAGATAAATTATTGTTTTAGTGGTATATTGAGCAACTTAAAAAGCTTAGAATTTATTAACTTTTATGGTAACCGCATAAAATATATTCATAACAATGCATTTCCTGTTGATTGTAAACTAGTAAGTGCTATGTTTCGGAATAACGAAATTTCATTTTCAAGTAATTTCAAAGAAGGGCGTAAATTATCACCATTTGCAAATTGCCATAATTTGCAACATTTAGCTCTTTCTAATAACAAAGTAAATGAAATTTACGATGACTGGATTAATTTATGCAATCTTCAATATCTGGGTTTGGCTAATAATTCATTGACATGTATAAATATCAGTGTAAAGTATATTTTTTATTCTAAACATGAAATTTTATTAAGAGTTTACTAATTTAATAATTTTTGCACAGTTAGGGCAGTTCCCTTTTGCATATAAAAAACAAAATATGTTGGTGAATCTTGCTGGTAATAAAATTTCTCAAATTTCAGTATCTCAAAAACTTTTACAAAACAAGAGACTTCCAAATGATACACAAATTGGTATAGTATTAAAAAATAATCCATTAGAATGTGACTGTAAATTTTTGAAAGTATTGGAACATTTAAAGAAAAACAAAGAAAATGATATCGCTTTTGATAACTTTTCTTGCGTTATCCGAGATCTTCGTTCCGAAAATAAAAATCCAGTAAAAGTCACTGAATTAAATCACACGTCATATACCTGCGAATTAAATTATCAGGATTCTCAATTTAATGGGGTGTGTGGAATTAATGGAAAATGTGACTGCAAAATCCGACTACATGACGATACTCTAGTGATTGATTGTTCCAACAGAAATTTAACAGAGGTGCCGGAAGTAAATTGGAATGTCAGCGCAGCTCACATTGAATTGAATTTACGAAACAATCAAATAAAAGAAATTCCAAAGTTGCAAGGAATGGGCTTTGATAAAATCAGGTTATTAGATTTGTCAAACAACTTGATCACTAAGTTAAACGAAAAAATTTTAACTTCTAATATTGAGGTATAAGGTTTAAAAAATTTTTTAATATTTGACTAATTTAACACGTACAATTTTACAATTTTAGATACTGTTATTGGCTAATAACAAAATTACTTCAGTTGATGCGACTATTTTTAGGAAGTACCTTAAAAAATTTGATAAGTTGGTTATTGAAAATAATCCATTGGGCAGAAAAATACTAGATTTATACAAGGATATGAAGATGGATAAATTAAATCTGGGGCCTGATGCTGAACGCTGTACTAGTGATTTCAATGAATTAAATATACTTATAAAGGGAGTTGTTGAAATTGATAAAAAATCTCATAAAATAGGTTCTTAAACTTTATTTTTAACGCTGTGCCATTTTTGAGTTTATAATAAAAATAATAATATAAAATTAATTAATATTAAATTAATTATAACCCCAATATTTTATTCACATGTTTCTCAGATATCATTTTTTTTTTACATTTATCATCTTAAAAGTTAATGGTAATATACAAATAATGTGATAAAGTCAAAATCGAATTATCATTAATTCATGTCTTAGCTGTTATAAGATAGGGTTTCTAGATATAGCTAGGGACCCTAGATATTATAAGCATTGGTTGAAAAATTTTTTTGAAATAAAGCTCAGTATTTGCTAAATGGCCTTAAAAATAAAAATTACAGCTAATATATATTGTATTTCATTTTAAAGATACATTTAGATTCTCTATTGTTAGGGGCCCTAGATCTTAAAAATATACTTATATTGCTGAGTCTTTATAAGGTGGAATCAGGATTAAGCTTTTCTGGAATTTTCCGAGTTTTCCAAATAATAAAAAAGGTTTCCCGAGCAAACATATACTGGTAAAATAAATGTGCAGTATTTATTCAGGATTGAATTTTCTTTGTTTTTCCCGGAAATTTTCTTTTTTTATCAACTAAAACTATTTTTCTGGTTAAAATTTATTGAAACCAGATAAATCCAGCCAAAACAGCCAAAACCGGCCGGCTATTTTTGTTAGGGTAGCAGAATGGACGCCATATTGTTTATTTTTTATAAGGCGCGCGTACTAATACAATTTTACCTAACCCGCTTCCCTGCATTATCGACGTTAACGCTGACTTTAACATTGTAAAAAACAACGTCGTTAATGCTGTTAAATACGCGGTTGGATTATGGCCAGAATAACAACGTCGTTAACGTTGAATTAAACGCCGATAATTTAAATTTTTAATTACGCTTTTTGTGTTATTTTTTAGGCTGCTTTATAAGTATATTTTATTCGTTTAAAAAATAGGTAGAAATAAGAAATTAAACATTTTTTAAAGTACATTTATTTTTCAAATCTCATATACATTAAACACATAAGATAATTTAAAAAAAAATTTTGCAAATTTTCTAAATTTTGATACAAGTTCTACTAGCATAAAAAAAGTTCTTTTCACAATTTTTTTTTTAGTTTGCAATAAAAATTAAACGTTAGAAGGTCACTTATTTTTTCCATCAAACAAAATTATAATTGCAGTTTAAAAAGAAAAGAAGAGTATGTAGTAATTAAAAAAAAAATTGAGTGTACGTAAAATACTTATAAGTGCATAAAAAATATTTTAAAAAATGACTGAGAAATTTAAGAACTCTTCTTTTCTCTTTTTTTTTTTAAGTTAAAAAATATGAACATTTCAAAATCATATCTGAAATCGCTAAAACTATTTTCATAATTTTTATACATAAGAAGTTTGTCTACAGTATTATTATAGTTTTAATAATGACAATTTTAAATAAAGTGCGTCTAATTTAAAAATGAAAAAAAAAAAAAACATAATCTGATAATATGAATTTTTATATAACAATTTTAATTAACTAATTTTATTTTTTTTACGTTAAATTAAAAATTAAGATAAATTATAATTATTTTTCTATACAGGAAATTAACAGGGAATTAAGATTGATTTAACATTGATTTTTTTTGCAGCATATAAAACTTTAACTTTTTTAACTTTTTAATAGTACTATTTGATATTATATTATTCAAGAAATTACTATCAAATTTTATTTTAAGTCATATGTTACTTAAATGTATAGATTGTTAAGAAAAGTTAATTTAATAATTTCAATTATTTATAAACAAAAAGAAACAAAAAAATCTACTAATTATTTGTTTGTCATAGAATTTTTACAATAATTTACTATCACTTAAGTAAAATATGACTAATATCTAAATTTTATAACTTACAATTAAATAATATTATTTATTTTTTATAGAACTTTTACATATGATATAAAAAAAAAAAATAAACAAAAAATAAACTGAACAAAATAAAAGTTAAGATTTTATAGCTAAAAATTTAAACGACGACGAGAATTGGGTCTTGGATAATTTGGATTATTTTCTGGAGGTTGTTCTTGATTGCCTAGATTTATACCAGGTCCTGCTTGATCTTCATTTCGATTTTGTCTTCTTCTAGCCAAAGTTTTTTTTCTATCATTTTGGCACTTATTTCTAACTACATCATAACCATCGACCATGTTTTTTAAAGCATCATTAATTGGCCCGAATTCTAAATGCCACACGTAGTACCACCCTACAAGAAAAAATTTACTTTCTTAATTTCTTATCATTGAAAGAATAAAACAAATTTATTTTAATTTATAATCTTACAAAAAATGCAATCTAGTTTCCTGGGTGTAAAAGGCTCCAATTGCGTATTTAGAGTTGATCTTCCAAGGCACAGTCTCTTGTTTATTAATGTTTCTCCATACATTAGGTCCAATAAATTACATAAAATTAAGCTGGGTCTAACGTTGCGCCTTTGGAAATTATAATTAAATATTCGCAACGAAACCGTCTTACCACCGCCCATGTACATCTGTTTAGTTATAAAAATAAAAAAAATTTACTTATTGCAAAAATTTAGAAATCTCAAATTAAAAAAAATATATATTTACCACATTATTTTCGACCTTTCTTTGTCTACCAGGTGATTCTGGAAGTTCTTGAATTCTCAAGCACTCTATCAATCTTTTTCGACTAACGACTGGGATATCATTTCTCCTAATGATATGACGAGCGCCATTATTATTGATGGCTAAGTTTTGAATTCCAACGTTTTGTGCATCTAAAGGTGCACCAATAGCAGCAGGTGGTGGAGATCGTCCATTTCCATTTTGTGCATCTAAATGTGGAATAACAGGAGCAGGTGGTGGAGATCGGCGATTTTCATTTTGGTATTGTTGTTGATTTTGTATACTTGGTGAAGGCGAATTTTGACGAAGAGGTGTTCCTGGACGTTGAGTTGATGGAGATTGGCGTTGAGAAGGTGGTGGAGATCGGCTATTTTCATTTTGGTATTGTTGTTGATTTTGTATACCTGGTGGAGGCGAATTTTGACGAAGAGCTGTTCCTGGTAGCTGAGTTGATGGAGATTGGCGTTGAGAAGGTCCTTGTTGATTTTTTACGATTGGCGAGGATGAGTTTTGTCGAAGTGGCGTTACAGATGACCTTGGTCTTTGAGCAATTGGAGATGTGTGAAGAGTCAGAAGTGAAGATGCTTGATTCGCGAAATTTTCTCTGTCATTTGTCGAACGCTGTGTTTCTTGGTTGTCTAAAGAATTTGCAGGTAATGAATTATGAATTGATTGTGAGTTGTTACTTATAAGCTGTTGATCATCATTGTGTTTTTCTTTTGGTTGTAAGGATGGCTCTTTTGATGAATGCGAAAATTTAGATAGACCAAATGATGCCTCATTATCACTCTCAACATCAGCAGTTATGCCACTATCGTCCTTGTCAGTTGTAAAATTATTTTGTTTATCACGCATTCCGGAAGTACTGGGCTCTTCGTCCACAAATTTGTCTCTAAAATCTCCATTTCTTCTTTTTTTTAATATTTCTTGCATCATCTGATTATTTGCATAAATCTTTGCCTCCTCGGCCTTATCTATTGTTTTCTTTTTCTGCAAGAAGTTTTAAAAATATTATTTTTTTGTTAAAAAATTATATAAAGTAATTTGATAAAGTTATAAAACTTTTTATTAAACCTTCAAGTACGTACGCTGCACTATAGTGCAACATGAAGTAATTTTTTTATTTAAAAATTTTTTAAGTAACAATACAAACTTTAATCAAAATTCAACAGATCATTAATTTTATTGTTTTTTAAATTTTATGAAGCCAAAAATCAGTTTTTGAAGTTTACTTAAATGAAAAATAATTTTATTTAAAAAGATTAGCTTAAGAAAAAAGAATCAAGTTTTTAGAAAATAGTAGTATTTACAAAAATTTCGCCTTAAAAAATATTCAAAACGAAAAAAAAAATTTTTTTACGAACAAAAGTAAAAAAATCCTACAGGAAATAAAAAAAACAACCATAAAAAGAAATCATCATTGTAAACGAATAGCTAAAAAAAAAATTAATTATCTGCAGCTACTCATTTTAAAAGAATTGAAATTTTTTAATTTAAAAATTTAATTTTTTTTATTTTGATTATTTTTTTTAAATATATATTACTAATATACAAGATTAATAATATGTAGGTACATGAAAGAAAAATCTGCAATCCGCAATCGTATTTAATCAAACTATTTTTTTCGTAAACAAAATTAATAAAACTAAAAATTTAAAAAAAATTAAATAAAAAAGTATTTGGAAAAATCTCGATTTTTGGTAATTCATAATATTTTTTTGCATAATGCATAAATTTTTTCAAAACAAGTTATTTTAAACTAAAATTTATAACATGTTTTCTTTTGAATCTAAGTAATTTAATTTAACTTTTTATTGTTCTTTTTTTTTTAAGTTAAGTTACATAGGATACGTTTTTCAAGACCAATTCAGTACAAAAAAAAAATAAATAAAGTCCTGATCAGGCCTGGTCAATATTTTATTAAAAAAATCATGATTATTTTATCAATAATACGTATACAGTCACTTTCATCTATATGGCCTTACTATCCTTTAAAAAAATTAAAAAAATATACCGGTAATAAGCAAAAAAAAAAACATTTAGTTAAAAAAATTTTGTTTGCTTTTTAAGGTGGTAATGGCATTAATGCAAGACTATGATTTTTTTTCTTGTTATTTTTTTTTTATTTTATTTTTTCAGCATATATACTTTTTCATTAAGAGCAAAAAAAAGATCTTCCGAAAGTAAATAAGTGATCTTTATACAACGAAAAATGAAAAATTTACTAAATGCCGTAATAAATCAAGCCTTCATTATAAAAAAATAAAATTAATTTAAAAAAATGTACTAAGCAGAAAATTTTCTGAACGCCGATTTGAATTACGATAGAAATCAATATTATTTTTTATTGGGGCTTTATCTTATAATAACACACATTAAAAAAAAATTTTAAGAAAATTGTCGTTTTCGTTTAGGTATTCAAACCTCCATAGTTGAATTTTTATACATTTAAGGCATAGAAGGTCAATAAAAAATCAGGGATTTGAGATTTTTATGTTTTGTCAATATTAAAACTAAAAGATGGATTTTAAAAAAAAAATGAGCAAAACGTAAATTAATTGTTGAAGAAAATAGTATTTGATTTTTGAATAAATTATGGATTTCATATAAATGATATTTTAATTAAAAAAAAAAAAAAAAAAAAAAAAATAGGATAGATAGTTTAAGGCGAAAACGTCGCAGTTAAAGATGCACACATAATATATTATAATATATTATAATAATCACGTAAATAATAGCGCGCGCTGACATATATCACGTGACATATTGTCGTAGTTTTTTTATTATTCACCTTTTAACGAAAAATGACCGGCCGTGTGCCATCAAATTTTCGCGACCGCTTAAGTACCTTAAAGTATACCTATTCCTTTAGTGTAAAAAAATTTTATTATTTTTTCTAAGATTTTTATTCACGGTATATTTTACTTATTTATTTTTCACAAATTATGAAATAAAATAAAAATAAAAATTTGTTCAAATATATTTATTCTCAAATTATTATTTTTTCTTATTCTTAATAAAAAAATAATAATAATAATTTAAATAAGTAATTTTAATTTATGAAATTCTATGAATAATGTTGGTACTATGTTATAAAATTGTGTCCGTCTTTAAATGCGACTCAAGCGCACACCGATGTAAACAAAAATTTTTTGATTGGTTCTCTATAGAAATTCAACGATTTCTCAGAATTTCCGTTTTTTCACGTTTTAATATAAACATTATAATATAAAATTATTAAATGTTTCTAATTAATATTCATAATTTTACTTATTTTGCGTTCGAAATTTTTATAAAGTATAAATTTTGCCAAAAATTAGTTATAAAATAAATATTTTTATTTGTAAAGTTAGGCAGTACTTACACGTTTTCTTTTACATTTTAACACAGGCTCCAAGGTTAAATCTTCCTCAGCTTGAGCTACTTCTTCTGATCGAAGGACCGCTAAACTCTCTTCTTCGCTATTTACGAAATCTGATAGATTCTCGTCAGCGTCAGAAGAAATTTCGTCGCTATTATTACCGGGATTTATATCAGAGCTACTGCAGTACTTTACATTTTTTAAACGGTATCTAGTTTCTGGCATTTTTTCTGCTTCGGTAACACTCGATGCCACTTTAAATACTTGTACCCTGTGGTAATGCTGATGATCTCTTTTACAGATTTCATTGCTTAATACACAAGTTTTTAAATAGTAAAATTTATCGGTACAAAAATTAAGTGGATCAAAAGGGACTGGCTCGTTACGCTCATTTTTATCAGTTATCATGGATGTGAATTCTGTCCTCCACTCAGCATTATAAAAATTATATAAACGAGCGTACATCACTTGACTCATTTTTAACTTTTTATAACTTTAAGATCACTCACAAAATAATACAAAAAATTTTATTATTTCAAAACTTATTAAAAACTTTTAATTAAAATAGATACACGCATCTTTACATGTCACTCATAAAACCGCAACTGACATTAGTAGCCTAGTAAAAGCGCGCGTGGGAGCTACCGGTGCGGCGCTTGTGCTTGCCTCTCTCATCCCCACTATACTCGCTGCCCTTCGTGGCGCGGCGGTTCGTGATTTAAACAACGACACCGGTAAATATATTTGTAGTAAATAAGTATATACCTATTTTTTATGTTTATATAAATATAGAAACAGAATTTCGTGAATAATCTTTGATCTCTACCTTTAAAATTTCATACTCATTTTATTTAAAATCGTCTTTTAACTTGCTTTTTTGAAATAATAAAATAATAAATAAAATGATTTTTTCCTTGAGGACAAAAAAAAAATTTATTTGCTACGTCAACTGAGAGCAAGCTTGACTAAAGGCGACGGAATTGATTAAAATTATTTTTTTTTTTTAAACAATAAAAAACCCATTAAACTAATAAAAACCTGACCGAAAATTCGGGTTAGAAATTAATTCGGACACAAGGTTATTAAAGAGCATCTCAGAATTTTAGGTGAAAATCAGCACCTGCATGAAATCTAAAATACCCCTTGCAATTTGTGCATGCATTAAAAAAAAATAAATTCCTTTTTTTTCTGATAGAAAATATTCCCTATAATCAGATCTTACATCCAAATTTTTTTTCAGCTACGCATGCGCGAGAAATCAATAAAATACGTCGTTTTTTTATTAAATAGATTTTTTAGAACATAAACATATGGATGAAATATCCTCTAGTAGGACTCAAATTATTTCTGACACTTTAAAATTTTTGTTAAGTGAGAAACCACTGGGTTATTGCGTTTTAAGAGCTCTAGGTCAAAAATTAGTAGCTTTTAAATGTTTATTTTTTACAAAATTTAAATTTTCTGCCAAGTCACGTGATCAATTAAAAATCTGACCAAAAATTTTGATTCCTCGCGAAATTTTACTAATGGATGTATCTTTTTATTTTTTTGGAGCTTTTATGTTAAAAGAGCGTTTAAAGGAATAGTTTTGAAATAAATTACTACAATTTAAAAAATTAAAAAATTCCTTTTTAAGATATTTTAATCTTTTAATTTTATTAAACTTATTCGCTGTTTTAACATTAAATCTTTCGAAAACGCATAAATTTATACATACCCCTATGTAAAATTTACCACAGAGTCAAAATTTTTGGTCCGATATTAAATGGTCACGTGAGTTTGCAGAAATTTGAAATTTGTAGAAAATGATTATTTAAAAGCTACTATTTTTTTATTTTAAACTTTTATATTTGACTGTAATAACAAAATTGTTATAAGAAAAATATTTTTATTTTTGAGGGATAGGTGTAGTTAAATTATTAATCAAATTATTAATCAAAATTTCTTATGTAAAATTTCCCGTGAAATCCAAATTTTTGGTCAGATTTTTGATTGAGATTGTTCACGTTACTTGGCGGGAAATTCGAAATTTATAAAAAAAGAACTTTTCAAAGCTGCTATTTTTTGATCTAGAGATCCCAAAAAGCTGTGTTCCATTGAAAATTTTTGTTCACAAAAAAATATACAGTTCAAGGAAAAATTTAACTTATAGGCATTTGAGAAATAGACTTTTGAGAAAAAAAAACAGCCTGTGATGTATACAATTTACATTTTTCTTTATTTGCATTTTTAATTTTTAAATATATTCAAGTAAAAATCTCACCGCAAATCCGGGTTAAAATATAATTTCGACACAACGATACTTTTTTGAAATTTATATATTAATTTTAAGTTCTGTGGTATTCCTGAAAGCAAATATTGCTTTATAAAAAAATAAGCTGAAGAAATTTAAAAAGAAAGTTTTTAAAAAGTAGTTTTTGATGTTTTTATTTTTTATTAAAAAAAAAACAAAATCTTATACCTTATTTATTGATATATACAATTAACATTTTTATTTATTTACATTTTTAGAAATAATAAATACAATAATCTTTTTCTTGAACACAAAAAAAAAAATTATTTGCTACGTGAACTGAGAGCAGGCTAGACTGAAAGCGATTAAAATTATTTTTTTTTTATAACAATAAACAACCAATTGAACTAATAAAAACCTGAACGAAAATTCGGGTTAGAAATTAATTCGGACACAAGGTTATTAAAGAGCATCTCAGAATATTAGGTGAAAATCTGTACGTGCATGAAATCTCAAATATCGCATGCATTAAAAAAAATAAATTCCTTGTTTCAATATTTTCGCAGCTGCCTTTCATGGGGCAGGGGGGGGGCAACGTGCTTTTTTCTCATATTTTCCAAAAATTTATATCTCTCATTCTTTCGTATCAAAATAGGTCTACAAGGTCTTAAAAAATTCTTTATTAATACCTGTTTCACATGCAAGTAAAAAAATAATAAAAAATATATAAATTTTCCAGAGTGGTAACTTTTGTTATTTCAAAATAATTGAATTTTTAAGTTAAATTTTTAATTTCAGATTTTAATATATTTGAGTTTAAGGGTTCCTTAAGTGGGCAAAATTATTCTTACAAATTAAAAACGAATATTAAAACGAATTCTTTATATCTTGTAGATTTATTTTCGAACTAAAGAACCAGAGTGATTTTTGAAAAAAAGAGAAAATATAACGCTTTTGCTCCCCCCTCTCCTGCTCCTCTGAGGGGCAGCTGAGGTTAAAATTCTAACAGGGAACTTATTTCTTTTTTATATATAAACAATTTCCAAAAGGTATTTAAGATTTCATTCTGGTGCAGATTTTCGCCTAGAGGAAAAACTATTTCATGTTAATGTGAGTTTTTTACAGAACTAATAACTTTTCTTACTTTTTTTTATGAAAGGACGAAACACAAAAACAGTCGCCAAATATTTAGGTCTGAACCTTACGATCTACAAATTGACGTGGAGGCTAATTTTTAGAAGTACTTTTGGGAAAAAATACTAAAGAACAGATTTGAAGACCGGACCGTACATCTTACAACGCTTTACTTTTAATTGTGCCATATATTGAAATATATTTTAATGTCTATGAATGTAAACACGGTTTTTATTTATATTTACTTAGGTTTTTTTTTATAAATGTTTGTTATAATTATTTTATGTTAATCATGAATAAATTAAATGATTTGGAAATGGTACAATGAAGCGCTTATTATCATTAGTATTTTTACTAGAATCGATGAAAATGCAACTCCTACACAATTCCTTAGTGTCACAAATTCTTAAATTATCTTCAATTTCAGTAACTTCAAATAATGAATAATAGTATTCACTTTTTTGAACTTTAATTTCTTGAAATATCATTTTTTCTTCTTCATTTGTTATATCGATTAGAAAAGCAAAAATTTTTATAAACTTTTTATTATTTAATTGAGCATATGAATTGGAAGAACGCTCATTAACTATTTCACTTGTCATATAAACAGCATTTCCCTTAACAATCTTTCTGTAAGCTAATATATTACTTGGATTAAGTTCTAGTTTTTTAAGAACATCAATACCTATGTTGCTTACTTTTTCGAAATGTCGAATATCTTTTGAAATTTTTAAAGTATTTTTTACTCGCGATAATAACAGAAAATTTACATGGTCTAAGTATTCACTGTCGATTAATCGATCATGCAATTCTATTTGTATTTTGGATAAAGTACGTTTTAAATCCAAACCTCGTAAGATCTGATAAATTGCACCTTTATAGCTTTTTATCCAGTTTAGGTAGTACTTATTTTGGCCTTCAAAGCCATAAGCTGAGTGAGTCCATAAAGGACCCCAGTTATATACATCCTGACAAATATGTCTTAATTGGTGGACATTAAATGTCATCGCTGTCTTTGTAAAGTACACCTGTGTTAGTATTTCAAATTTGGAAAGATTATCTGCAGCTTTATTTATATCATCGATTGTTACTGGTGATTGAAGTAATAGATGTAGGCTTTCAACTAAAAGGCACCAATATTCTAACAAATCTTTTCTCAAAACTGGAGCTAAACAAGCAACACTGTAAAAAAGGGCCCAATTTTCCCATTCTCGAAATTTCCAAAATTTTCTTTCATTTAATGAACGTGGCAACCTTGCACACTGATTTGGAACCTTTATTGTTAGTAATAATGCATTTACAGTTTCAAATTGTTCTTTGGTCATGATTCGTATAAAATATTCTGTAATTTGCTTAACGACGCCTCCAACAAAAAAATGAAAATAATCACAAACAAAGCCATTAATTAACTCAAATGATTTAGTATTATTGTGCAAATTTACTAAAGCAGATACAGATTTTACGCCTAATTTTGTTATAGACTTATTGTTTTGTAAAGATTCAGCCACTTCTTGCATGTACTCGATTTGTTTTTTATCTGTCCGATTCTCGGAGGGTATTAATTCTGCAGGATACCTTACGCTATTAAATAGAGATTCACCTTTTTGAAGGCACCAATCACAGCCCCAGTATGCGTTAAATTGACAAGTTCCGTTTACTGGTGATCTTGCAATTGTGTCTACACAAGCACTTATGACGTACAGACTTATCAATCTATCTTCATTATTTATCGTGCATTTAATTCCCTTAGAAGAAATATCGTTGATTAAAGTAACGAATTCATGCAAGTAAACATTCATGGGTGGCTTGGAGTTCCCAAACCAAAGTCCAACAGTGACCAGGTTGTTAATTCGAGCTTGAGATGGAATCTCGTTTAACATAAGCTGTATAGGCCAAACAGCCTTACTTGAACTACCAAATCTTTGAGCTCCATCAGTATTGAATATTGCTGAAACATATCTCTTTTTTTTTTCGTTTGGAAGTTTGTTAACAAAAGATCGATAACAGAATCCGTCGTAAATGTCATAAAAATAATTTCTTTTGTGTTTTCTATTTAGAACCGATTCATAATACTCCGCATGATTTGTTAATAACTCTGCTATATCTTCACTTGGATCAATTAAACAGAAGAAGCTCGTATACGAAGCACTATGACTATCAAACTGAAATTTACACTTTGGACTTGTACATACAGCTTGTTTTGCTAATTTTTCTAGAGGGCCTAAATACATATCACATTTTGGACATAAAGCATAAAAATTACAATTCTTCTTCGTATCAATTATTTTTCTTATAAATGTTTCAGTTTCAGGTATAATGATTTCTCCAAGAATAAAATTCAGCATTTGAAATAAGCTTGTTATACCGGAAAGCGACAAAGCATTCGCGACTGCAAACTTGAGTGCCACTAAAAAAACTACTGCAGGTGTAATTTTACATTCTAAAGTTTTATTTTTATAAAAGCCTTCAAATTGTAGTAGAGATTTTATCGCTGACTTCTCAGATTGCTTTTGATTTATAGTATTTTGAGACTGTTGATTCTGTTGAAGCATACTCACAAAACTCTGAAAATAAATTTTATTAATTAATTATAAAAATAAAATTAATTAATTATGTACTGAGAAAAAATCTGGTACGCTTTATTAGAAAATGGGTTACAGCTACCGGGTTTTTGGTTGCATCACTAGAATTCCTGCTGTGGCAACCGAATATTTTTTTTTTCTAACATTTGCAAATGATATAAATCATAAAGAAAATTTAAAGAAAAAAAATTTTTCTTTTTGGTCCAAAAAATTTTGTTTTATATCTAGCATAAAAAAGTCTATTTTCTACCCTAGGGAGACGGCTTTTTGGCCCATTTTATGCAAAATTGTGTTTTAAATTACAAGAAAAAATATGGGGTATGACTTTTGCATATATGTGCATATAACTACATGCAAACTCGAAAACAATATTTTTTCCTTTGTTTAATAAATTTAAGAAGTTATTTGAAAAAAAATTTTAATTTTCATACATTTCGATTAATAATTGGTTCTTTACAATAAAAAATATTTGATTTTAAAAAATTAAGAATGCATAAAATACAAAAACATAGTTTCTTATTCAATTTGAAATAATACTTTATCTGTGGGGCCTTAACCAACTATACGAATTAAAGTCAGTACACATAGTTATAATATTACAAGCTTCAAAAGTATACGTTCGTACAAAATAAAACATATTCCACTGTTAAATAAAGATATAATCATCACACTTACATTCTCTAGCTCTGGTAATACCGTAGATTCTTCATTAACAAATTGTTCTTCAACGAATCGTTCATTTAACTCTTGGATGACACTTTCTGAGATGATTGGCTCAACCTGTGGACCGCTTATTTTATAAATAAAGTACATATGCATATACATAATATGGATACAAAATGGGCAATTATTTTTAAAGTAAAACCCCCTTGTTTGCCCAAAACTAAACACTATTTTATAGGAAAGACAGGAACAGGTTTTTAAGCTGAATAACACCCCAGTCTGTTATCACAAGAATCCAAATGCAACAATTTTAAAAATAAAAAATTTATTTATTTTTTTTAATTTCTTTGTGTAAGCAATTATTATTATTTGATATCTCAAAAAAAAGATAAAAATATAAGCTGAATGCTGATAAATTTAATCTTCTAAAAATGTTTCAGTCTTTTGAAAAATACGAATTTTGTGTTGAATGGATAGTTTAAATTTTTTTTTTAAGAGAGTATATGTCAGAATATTAACCAGGTATACATGAGCTGCATGGATGGGTAGACAAATCCGTTCCAAAATATTTTTGGTCAAAAGTATACCTAAAAAAAAAACTTTAACATCTTTTAAAAGCCTGCTAGATCCGATTCTGTCTTTTTATAGCAGTTTCAATTCTTTCCGTTTTTTGATAATTACTAGCTTTCAGACATGATTGTTTTTCGTATTTTTTATTTTAACCACGTATCTTATGTAAAAAAAAATTTTTCTTGTCAGTGGTCAGAAAGCAGGTATTTCCCAGCTGCAACGTGATTCCAAAATACGAGTTTTCTTGCCACTTTTGAAGAAGAATTATGTTTTTCCCTTGGCCACTAAAAAATTCGGCCTCGACTTGCAATTTACGCGTGATCTGGGCCATTCCTTATTTTTTCGGTCTCGGATGAAAATATACTATTCCTTTTAGGAGCCCATAGGAAATTTCCCGTAGAATTTAATTCTGAGGTCAAGAATTTTTTTGAGCTGAACATGCGTGAGAAAATCAACTTGTACGCTTTAGCTTTTCTACGTTTTCTAGCTTTTATATATCGTCAGCAGATAGATTAATTTTCTTCCTGCTGGTCTCAAAAAACTTGTTTGGTCATGTATTTGCAATATCTGGAATCCTTATTTTAGGATTCTTTACTTTGGAGCTGCTATATCAAAAAATACTGATGTTTAAAAAATGGTTTTTTACAAATTTTATATTTGCCACCTAGTTATGTGATCAATTTAAAATCTAATCCAAAATTCGCGTATTTCTCAGATACCTATGGGTATATATTTCAATTACTTTTCGAAGGCTTGTGTGACAAAATCTTAAAGTTAAGAGTTATATTTTATAGTATATTATTTTTCGATATTAGGTGATTTTGCTCAGAATATTTGTACTAATCTTTATAATAATTTTTTAATGAAAGAAACAATGCTTTTCAGTATTTGGTACAAGAATATTAAAAAAAAAATTTTTAAGTTTTATTTGTATAAGTAAATACGACCTTTTAAAATTTCGTAATTTTTGGCTCATATATAAGAGCCTGAGATTCAAGTTTTAGAGCATTTTAAACTTTTTTTTTATAAACAATTAGTTGTAGCTCATTGCTAAAGAGGCTTAGCGAAAAATGTGTAACGACCCATCTACAATTGAATTATCTTCAATATAATCATATATACTGTGATATAATAGCCAAGCAGAGTTTTGATAGATGCCCAGATCTGTAATTTCATGCTTTTATGAGTCAAAAATGTAACAGGTAGCAATTGTTTAAGCAAATAAACATTTAAAATTTTTTTTTATTCCTGTAACAAATACTGAAAAGCATTGATTCTTTCATTAAAAAATTAGCACAAATAAATATTTGGTTAAAATATTTCAGTTACTAATATGCTGCGCAAAAAACACCCAGTGGTGGATAGAATGCCCTTAAGAGTTATATTTAATAATATTTTTATAAAAAAATAAAAAAAATTTAATTTTGATTTAAAAAATATTCTAATGAAATTTAAAATGAATCGAATTCTAGGGGAAATTTCCTAAGGGCTCCTAAAAGGAAAAATTTTGTTTATAATATAAGATATGCGGTTAAAATAAAAAAAAGAAAAATATAACCCCTGAAAGTTAGTGTACATCAGAAAACGGAAAAAATTGAAATCGCTGTAAAAAAGAGACAATCGGATCTAGAAGGCTGATAAAAGTTGGAAAGTTTTTTTTTTAAGTATACTTTCGACCCAAAATATTTTGGAATGGATTTGGTGACCCATCCATGTAACTCATATCCACTTGAGAAATTTTCACCTGCATAATATATGTTCACCCATATAGGTATTTAATTGCCAAAAAAGTAAAAATTTAAGTTTTGTGTGCATGTCTAAATCAAAAATATAAATTCCTCTTATTGAACGATTATATTTTTTATAAAACAGTTTATCATTATATTATAATATTATTTTTTTCAACAAGTGCTATAAAGTTGTATTACATCGCGAAGGTTTAGAGGTGCGTAGCATATATATTGTATAAAAAGTGCGGTAAAGTTGTCCGATCTGTACTTAAAGTTCAACTATTCTTATTTATTCTCTAAAACGATTATTTACCGCAAGAAATAAGTTCCTGTTAAGGTTGAAATAATATTTTAATTCAATCATTGATAAATAGAAAGAAACGATAATTTATAAACATATTTACAAAAATGATAAAATATTAAAATCATAATGAAGATCTTATTTTTAAAATAGCTCTACTTTATACGCTTAGTAAGTATGATTGGCGATGATCATCGACGACGAAAGGTTGCATTTGTTATTTAAAAATAATTTTATTATATACTCACATTTTGAAAAGATTGAAACACCCGTGACAACTTTTCAGTTTGTTCCGGCATCTGTTGCTGTGGCGTATCATCTACCTACAATAAAAAATAATATTTTTGATAACAAAATCGAGTAACGTGCATTAATATATGGTGAAGTCTTTACTTTTTGAACCCCCTTAACATAACATAACAGGTTATAAAAACAATTAAATTAGTGTCGAAAAAGTAATCATAATAATATCTGTTTGTTTAAATAAACTTTTTTTGCCAATGGCCAGAAAGCACGAATGATAAATATCATAAAATATCATAAAGTATAACCTGATTAGTAGCATGAGCATTTTTTTCTAATGCGATTGTTCTTCTTTGAGTTCTTCGTGGAACTTCTTCATCGTAATCTATGAAATATCTTTTTCTTTTTCTCAGATCCATATTCTCTTCCGCCATTCTTGATTTTTGTTGTAAAAAATATTTTAAGTATCTAAAATGCACGCATAATAATATAATTATAAATAACTGATGAAGAATGCAATAAAGTCAGATAAATATGCAAAATTTTTGAAAATGTCATTTAAAAAATACTTAGATACTGTTACAATGAGTAAATTATGTATTAAGCAAAATAAATTATTATAATTATATAGTGTTAGTTATTTGTAGATTTGTATTGAAATAAAAAAAAATCACAGATTAGGCACTTACCTTTTATAACAATATATTATCTAACAAAAATTAATTTAAGTATAAAAAGAGCTATGCACTGAACAATCTGTCACTGCTTACATGGATTATTAAATAATAAATTTTAAATGCAAGCAATTAAAATAAATATTTTGCCAAATAACAAACCCCTCTTTTTCTATCTTTCAAGAAATATTTCTGTTATCTACATACTATAAACATTAAATAATATTAGAGAAATCGTATCAACATACAACAAAAATTATCTTTTCAATGACACCGAGAACATTATAAACAATCTTTATTTTGAATTTCAAAATTTGTATTATAATCCATAAACTGAAGCAGAATTTTCGTAATAAAATAAGTTTTAAAAATTTATAAACTGAGGGATTCTACGCCAAATGGGTATATTTGTCATGCCACCAGCAAAGTATTTCGTTGCTCACGTTTTTTTAGTCGTAGTTCCATAGATAAAATTAGGGAGAGGATACGTTTTTTCTCCCATTGAACATAAGTTCAATATCTATTTTCACCTGAAAATCTCAGATCCAAATTGTATGAACAACTTATTAAATTAAATAATAATTTGCTTATATCAACTAAAATCTGCCACTTTCAGGTTAAAGCACTCCCTAAATTCGTGTTCAGTGGATCCAAAAACAGAAATCCACCCTAATTTTATAAGGATTTTATCGCGGAACTCTCACCAAAAAAATAAACTGCGAAAAACATTGGTGGTACAAGCACTGATAACTTCTACCAACATTTAGCTTTCTTAATCCAATTTCTGATTTTTACTATGCATCTATGTGTTTTTAGAACTTTGTAAAATACTAAAAATTTTCTTGCTCTTTCTGCCAAATGCTTATTTTCCATTCAAAAATTTTTGCTTAAAGTAATTTTCCTCAACAATTCCATTCAGGAGTAAAAAACTTAATTAACACTACGTATGAATGAGAAAGAATGTTAAATTATGACTTGCATTTTAAAAATTTCACTATTTTTACAAAGTCCCTTCAAAGCATACCAAATTTAATATCCTTGTGTCGAAATTATATTTTAACCCGGATTTGCGGTGAGATTTGTACTTGAATATATTTAAAAATTAAAAATGTAAATAAAGAAAAATGTAAATTGTATACATCAAGAAATACTTTATGGGTAGATTTAATTTGCCCCAAAGTACTACCAAAAATAAGTGACAAGCCAAATTTTTAGCCTCCCAGAGCGAAATCTCGATTTTTGGCAGCCATTTTTGTGTTTGAGGGATAATTTTTCTTATTTTTTCTGTTACAAATTATCATTAAGAAAAAAAATTTTTTCCTCCTGGGTCCGGATAGGAAATTTCCCTGGCTATCCGATTCCGGGGTCAAAAAAATTTTTTGAGTAGCGCATGGGCGAGAAATTGGTAAGATAGGCTGTTTTTTTTTCTCAAAAGTCTATTTCTCAAATGCCTATAAGTTAAATTTTTCCTTGAACTGTATATTTTTTTGTGAACAAAAATTTTCAATGGAACACAGCTTTTTGGGATCTCTAGATCAAAAAATAGCAGCTTTGAAAAGTTCTTTTTTTATAAATTTCGAATTTCCCGCCAAGTAACGTGAACAATCTCAATCAAAAATCTGACCAAAAATTTGGATTTCACGGGAAATTTTACATAAGAAATTTTGATTAATAATTTGATTAATAATTTAACTACACCTATCCCTCAAAAATAAAAATATTTTTCTTATAACAATTTTGTTATTACAGTCAAATATAAAAGTTTAAAATAAAAAAATAGTAGCTTTTAAATAATCATTTTCTACAAATTTCAAATTTCTGCAAACTCACGTGACCATTTAATATCGGACCAAAAATTTTGACTCTGTGGTAAATTTTACATAGGGGTATGTATAAATTTATGCGTTTTCGAAAGATTTAATGTTAAAACAGCGAATAAGTTTAATAAAATTAAAAGATTAAAATATCTTAAAAAGGAATTTTTTAATTTTTTAAATTGTAGTAATTTATTTCAAAACTATTCCTTTAAACGCTCTTTTAACATAAAAGCTCCAAAAAAATAAAAAGATACATCCATTAGTAAAATTTCGCGAGGAATCAAAATTTTTGGTCAGATTTTTAATTGATCACGTGACTTGGCAGAAAATTTAAATTTTGTAAAAAATAAACATTTAAAAGCTACTAATTTTTGACCTAGAGCTCTTAAAACGCAATAACCCAGTGGTTTCTCACTTAACAAAAATTTTAAAGTGTCAGAAATAATTTGAGTCCTACTAGAGGATATTTCATCCATATGTTTATGTTCTAAAAAATCTATTTAATAAAAAAACGACGTATTTTATTGATTTCTCGCGCATGCGTAGCTGAAAAAAAATTTGGATGTAAGATCTGATTATAGGGAATATTTTCTATCAGAAAAAAAAGGAATTTATTTTTTTTTAATGCATGCACAAATTGCAAGGGGTATTTTAGATTTCATGCAGGTGCTGATTTTCACCTAAAATTCTGAGATGCTCTTTAATAACCTTGTGTCCGAATTAATTTCTAACCCGAATTTTCGGTCAGGTTTTTATTAGTTTAATGGGTTTTTTATTGTTTAAAAAAAAAAAATAATTTTAATCAATTCCGTCGCCTTTAGTCAAGCTTGCTCTCAGTTGACGTAGCAAATAAATTTTTTTTTTGTCCTCAAGGAAAAAATCATTTTATTTATTATTTTATTATTTCAAAAAAGCAAGTTAAAAGACGATTTTAAATAAAATGAGTATGAAATTTTAAAGGTAGAGATCAAAGATTATTCACGAAATTCTGTTTCTATATTTATATAAACATAAAAAATAGGTATATACTTATTTACTACAAATATATTTACCGGTGTCGTTGTTTAAATCACGAACCGCCGCGCCACGAAGGGCAGCGAGTATAGTGGGGATGAGAGAGGCAAGCACAAGCGCCGCACCGGTAGCTCCCACGCGCGCTTTTACTAGGCTACTAATGTCAGTTGCGGTTTTATGAGTGACATGTAAAGATGCGTGTATCTATTTTAATTAAAAGTTTTTAATAAGTTTTGAAATAATAAAATTTTTTGTATTATTTTGTGAGTGATCTTAAAGTTATAAAAAGTTAAAAATGAGTCAAGTGATGTACGCTCGTTTATATAATTTTTATAATGCTGAGTGGAGGACAGAATTCACATCCATGATAACTGATAAAAATGAGCGTAACGAGCCAGTCCCTTTTGATCCACTTAATTTTTGTACCGATAAATTTTACTATTTAAAAACTTGTGTATTAAGCAATGAAATCTGTAAAAGAGATCATCAGCATTACCACAGGGTACAAGTATTTAAAGTGGCATCGAGTGTTACCGAAGCAGAAAAAATGCCAGAAACTAGATACCGTTTAAAAAATGTAAAGTACTGCAGTAGCTCTGATATAAATCCCGGTAATAATAGCGACGAAATTTCTTCTGACGCTGACGAGAATCTATCAGATTTCGTAAATAGCGAAGAAGAGAGTTTAGCGGTCCTTCGATCAGAAGAAGTAGCTCAAGCTGAGGAAGATTTAACCTTGGAGCCTGTGTTAAAATGTAAAAGAAAACGTGTAAGTACTGCCTAACTTTACAAATAAAAATATTTATTTTATAACTAATTTTTGGCAAAATTTATACTTTATAAAAATTTCGAACGCAAAATAAGTAAAATTATGAATATTAATTAGAAACATTTAATAATTTTATATTATAATGTTTATATTAAAACGTGAAAAAACGGAAATTCTGAGAAATCGTTGAATTTCTATAGAGAACCAATCAAAAAATTTTTGTTTACATCGGTGTGCGCTTGAGTCGCATTTAAAGACGGACACAATTTTATAACATAGTACCAACATTATTCATAGAATTTCATAAATTAAAATTACTTATTTAAATTATTATTATTATTTTTTTATTAAGAATAAGAAAAAATAATAATTTGAGAATAAATATATTTGAACAAATTTTTATTTTTATTTTATTTCATAATTTGTGAAAAATAAATAAGTAAAATATACCGTGAATAAAAATCTTAGAAAAAATAATAAAATTCTTTTACACTAAAGGAATAGGTATACTTTAAGGTACTTAAGCGGTCGCGAAAATTTGATGGCACACGGCCGGTCATTTTTCGTTAAAAGGTGAATAATAAAAAAACTACGACAATATGTCACGTGATATATGTCAGCGCGCGCTATTATTTACGTGATTATTATAATATATTATAATATATTATGTGTGCATCTTTAACTGCGACGTTTTCGCCTTAAACTATCTATCCTATTTTTTTTTTTTTTTTTTTTTTTTTAATTAAAATATCATTTATATGAAATCCATAATTTATTCAAAAATCAAATACTATTTTCTTCAACAATTAATTTACGTTTTGCTCATTTTTTTTTTAAAATCCATCTTTTAGTTTTAATATTGACAAAACATAAAAATCTCAAATCCCTGATTTTTTATTGACCTTCTATGCCTTAAATGTATAAAAATTCAACTATGGAGGTTTGAATACCTAAACGAAAACGACAATTTTCTTAAAATTTTTTTTTAATGTGTGTTATTATAAGATAAAGCCCCAATAAAAAATAATATTGATTTCTATCGTAATTCAAATCGGCGTTCAGAAAATTTTCTGCTTAGTACATTTTTTTAAATTAATTTTATTTTTTTATAATGAAGGCTTGATTTATTACGGCATTTAGTAAATTTTTCATTTTTCGTTGTATAAAGATCACTTATTTACTTTCGGAAGATCTTTTTTTTGCTCTTAATGAAAAAGTATATATGCTGAAAAAATAAAATAAAAAAAAAATAACAAGAAAAAAAATCATAGTCTTGCATTAATGCCATTACCACCTTAAAAAGCAAACAAAATTTTTTTAACTAAATGTTTTTTTTTTTGCTTATTACCGGTATATTTTTTTAATTTTTTTAAAGGATAGTAAGGCCATATAGATGAAAGTGACTGTATACGTATTATTGATAAAATAATCATGATTTTTTTAATAAAATATTGACCAGGCCTGATCAGGACTTTATTTATTTTTTTTTTGTACTGAATTGGTCTTGAAAAACGTATCCTATGTAACTTAACTTAAAAAAAAAAGAACAATAAAAAGTTAAATTAAATTACTTAGATTCAAAAGAAAACATGTTATAAATTTTAGTTTAAAATAACTTGTTTTGAAAAAATTTATGCATTATGCAAAAAAATATTATGAATTACCAAAAATCGAGATTTTTCCAAATACTTTTTTATTTAATTTTTTTTAAATTTTTAGTTTTATTAATTTTGTTTACGAAAAAAATAGTTTGATTAAATACGATTGCGGATTGCAGATTTTTCTTTCATGTACCTACATATTATTAATCTTGTATATTAGTAATATATATTTAAAAAAAATAATCAAAATAAAAAAAATTAAATTTTTAAATTAAAAAATTTCAATTCTTTTAAAATGAGTAGCTGCAGATAATTAATTTTTTTTTTAGCTATTCGTTTACAATGATGATTTCTTTTTATGGTTGTTTTTTTTATTTCCTGTAGGATTTTTTTACTTTTGTTCGTAAAAAAATTTTTTTTTTCGTTTTGAATATTTTTTAAGGCGAAATTTTTGTAAATACTACTATTTTCTAAAAACTTGATTCTTTTTTCTTAAGCTAATCTTTTTAAATAAAATTATTTTTCATTTAAGTAAACTTCAAAAACTGATTTTTGGCTTCATAAAATTTAAAAAACAATAAAATTAATGATCTGTTGAATTTTGATTAAAGTTTGTATTGTTACTTAAAAAATTTTTAAATAAAAAAATTACTTCATGTTGCACTATAGTGCAGCGTACGTACTTGAAGGTTTAATAAAAAGTTTTATAACTTTATCAAATTACTTTATATAATTTTTTAACAAAAAAATAATATTTTTAAAACTTCTTGCAGAAAAAGAAAACAATAGATAAGGCCGAGGAGGCAAAGATTTATGCAAATAATCAGATGATGCAAGAAATATTAAAAAAAAGAAGAAATGGAGATTTTAGAGACAAATTTGTGGACGAAGAGCCCAGTACTTCCGGAATGCGTGATAAACAAAATAATTTTACAACTGACAAGGACGATAGTGGCATAACTGCTGATGTTGAGAGTGATAATGAGGCATCATTTGGTCTATCTAAATTTTCGCATTCATCAAAAGAGCCATCCTTACAACCAAAAGAAAAACACAATGATGATCAACAGCTTATAAGTAACAACTCACAATCAATTCATAATTCATTACCTGCAAATTCTTTAGACAACCAAGAAACACAGCGTTCGACAAATGACAGAGAAAATTTCGCGAATCAAGCATCTTCACTTCTGACTCTTCACACATCTCCAATTGCTCAAAGACCAAGGTCATCTGTAACGCCACTTCGACAAAACTCATCCTCGCCAATCGTAAAAAATCAACAAGGACCTTCTCAACGCCAATCTCCATCAACTCAGCTACCAGGAACAGCTCTTCGTCAAAATTCGCCTCCACCAGGTATACAAAATCAACAACAATACCAAAATGAAAATAGCCGATCTCCACCACCTTCTCAACGCCAATCTCCATCAACTCAACGTCCAGGAACACCTCTTCGTCAAAATTCGCCTTCACCAAGTATACAAAATCAACAACAATACCAAAATGAAAATCGCCGATCTCCACCACCTGCTCCTGTTATTCCACATTTAGATGCACAAAATGGAAATGGACGATCTCCACCACCTGCTGCTATTGGTGCACCTTTAGATGCACAAAACGTTGGAATTCAAAACTTAGCCATCAATAATAATGGCGCTCGTCATATCATTAGGAGAAATGATATCCCAGTCGTTAGTCGAAAAAGATTGATAGAGTGCTTGAGAATTCAAGAACTTCCAGAATCACCTGGTAGACAAAGAAAGGTCGAAAATAATGTGGTAAATATATATTTTTTTTAATTTGAGATTTCTAAATTTTTGCAATAAGTAAATTTTTTTTATTTTTATAACTAAACAGATGTACATGGGCGGTGGTAAGACGGTTTCGTTGCGAATATTTAATTATAATTTCCAAAGGCGCAACGTTAGACCCAGCTTAATTTTATGTAATTTATTGGACCTAATGTATGGAGAAACATTAATAAACAAGAGACTGTGCCTTGGAAGATCAACTCTAAATACGCAATTGGAGCCTTTTACACCCAGGAAACTAGATTGCATTTTTTGTAAGATTATAAATTAAAATAAATTTGTTTTATTCTTTCAATGATAAGAAATTAAGAAAGTAAATTTTTTCTTGTAGGGTGGTACTACGTGTGGCATTTAGAATTCGGGCCAATTAATGATGCTTTAAAAAACATGGTCGATGGTTATGATGTAGTTAGAAATAAGTGCCAAAATGATAGAAAAAAAACTTTGGCTAGAAGAAGACAAAATCGAAATGAAGATCAAGCAGGACCTGGTATAAATCTAGGCAATCAAGAACAACCTCCAGAAAATAATCCAAATTATCCAAGACCCAATTCTCGTCGTCGTTTAAATTTTTAGCTATAAAATCTTAACTTTTATTTTGTTCAGTTTATTTTTTGTTTATTTTTTTTTTTTATATCATATGTAAAAGTTCTATAAAAAATAAATAATATTATTTAATTGTAAGTTATAAAATTTAGATATTAGTCATATTTTACTTAAGTGATAGTAAATTATTGTAAAAATTCTATGACAAACAAATAATTAGTAGATTTTTTTGTTTCTTTTTGTTTATAAATAATTGAAATTATTAAATTAACTTTTCTTAACAATCTATACATTTAAGTAACATATGACTTAAAATAAAATTTGATAGTAATTTCTTGAATAATATAATATCAAATAGTACTATTAAAAAGTTAAAAAAGTTAAAGTTTTATATGCTGCAAAAAAAATCAATGTTAAATCAATCTTAATTCCCTGTTAATTTCCTGTATAGAAAAATAATTATAATTTATCTTAATTTTTAATTTAACGTAAAAAAAATAAAATTAGTTAATTAAAATTGTTATATAAAAATTCATATTATCAGATTATGTTTTTTTTTTTTTTCATTTTTAAATTAGACGCACTTTATTTAAAATTGTCATTATTAAAACTATAATAATACTGTAGACAAACTTCTTATGTATAAAAATTATGAAAATAGTTTTAGCGATTTCAGATATGATTTTGAAATGTTCATATTTTTTAACTTAAAAAAAAAAAGGGAAAAGAAGAGTTCTTAAATTTCTCAGTCATTTTTTAAAATATTTTTTATGCACTTATAAGTATTTTACGTACACTCAATTTTTTTTTTAATTACTACATACTCTTCTTTTCTTTTTAAACTGCAATTATAATTTTGTTTGATGGAAAAAATAAGTGACCTTCTAACGTTTAATTTTTATTGCAAACTAAAAAAAAAATTGTGAAAAGAACTTTTTTTATGCTAGTAGAACTTGTATCAAAATTTAGAAAATTTGCAAAATTTTTTTTTAAATTATCTTATGTGTTTAATGTATATGAGATTTGAAAAATAAATGTACTTTAAAAAATGTTTAATTTCTTATTTCTACCTATTTTTTAAACGAATAAAATATACTTATAAAGCAGCCTAAAAAATAACACAAAAAGCGTAATTAAAAATTTAAATTATCGGCGTTTAATTCAACGTTAACGACGTTGTTATTCTGGCCATAATCCAACCGCGTATTTAACAGCATTAACGACGTTGTTTTTTACAATGTTAAAGTCAGCGTTAACGTCGATAATGCAGGGAAGCGGGAAAGCACAAACTTTATTAATATTATTTCTTTTTATTTAATAAATAAAGCACATACTAGTATACAAATGTATTTTTAATTTATTCTTTCTGGGATCAGATGCTAAACGCATGCAGAACCCAGTTTTTACATAAGATTGTGGGGGGTGGGGGGCATAGTTTGCGTGAAAAGTTACTGACAATTAGTAAAATACAGCCAGTACAGAGCTGTAAAAAACACGTTTGGCATCCGACCCCTGCCGAAATACTACGCGATTAAAAAACAATAATATATTAAATGTAAATTAATAAAATCAAAATATATTTGTCATTAAATTTGTGAATAATATTAGGAAAATTAATTTTATAAATATATAGAAAATAGTTATATTACTTATTTTTTGTTAATCACTCAACTGATTCGGAATCCCGGGTATAGCGCGACGTTAATCAAAATTCAAAAGTAATTTCAGATTAAATTATAGGTTTTCTCAGAAAATAATAAAATAAAAATATGTAACTTATCAAATTATTTTATTTTTTGACAAATAAATTTTTTCTGACTAAACAGAATTCCATTTTGTGTTTGTATCTTTTTTCTACTGTATTTTAGGAAATAAACATTATTTTATATCTTTTTAATACAAGTTGATATTAATTATCAAAAATATACAAAACTACAAAATTCATCAAACAGTAGTGGACGAAAGATCGACAGAAGCAGATATGCCTTCGTTATTTTTCTTAACGTTTTTGTTATTATTACTTAATGCAACTTATTTGGAGTCATCATCGATATTTGAAAATTATCATTCGTTTAAATGTAATAAAACTGAAACTAAGTCTTTAAATTTAAAAGATACATTTAATGCTGAGATTCGATGTGAAAATGGAAGCTTTATAAATATAGAATATGATATTAGCGAAATTAATAATTTTGTTAAAAGTGTTATTACAATAAAAGGTTTTAAATTATCAACAAATGATTTTGCAATTTATCAATCTCACTTAACTAGAGTATATGCATCAAATATTCAAAATGTTGATGAAGATTTTATGAAAGGTAAAAAAAATATTTTTTTTTTCAAAGGGGGAGGATTGGGTTACTGCTTAATTATGGGTTTTTTTTCGAATTAGAGTTAGTATATATAGGCCTGGAGCATGGTTTTATTTGCGATTTTTTTTTAAAGCATGTCCATGGAATTTTTCAACGGTAATTTTACTTTTTGAGGTCGCTGGTTCCAAATCCGAAGTCCGTTTTGACCTAACGTGGTCCAATTTTGCGTAATTGCCCATGTTAGGTCATTTTTAACGTTTTTTTGCCATTTTTTGTTAAAATTTTTAATATATTACCATTTTTCTCTCACTATAGACTAATATTTTTTGGGTAATAATTTTTTTTTGGGGTGTAATACCTAATTTAATTCCATGAAAGTACTAATATCTGAAAATATTGCGACCGGCGATATATCACAACCGTTATGAAATTAAGACCTAATTTTTTTTTCAAAAATTTTTTCACCAAAAAAGCTCTAGGTACTTTTTTTTTTTTAATGGATGTAATATTACTATTAATTTAAATTGGATGTAATACCTCATTTATTTCCACGAAAGTACTTATATTTAAAATTATGGTTTTTACTTGATATTTTGAATCTGATACTTAATTTTTTTTAAATTTGTTTCACAAAATTTTCGTCACAAAAAAATAAAAAAAATACCAATTTTTTTTTCCTCTTTGAACGTAGTACCTAATTTATTTCTATGAAAGTACTAGTTTTAGAAAGTTCGTTTATATATAACAGCAGAAACAGCATTATTAAAACTTACAGAGGACATACGAACTGGCAGAAATAAAAGACTGGTGACAATACTGCTACAATTTGATTTTAGTAAGGCATTTGATTCTATATCACCCACAAAGCTGATTGAAAAATTAATATCTATGGGGTTTTCCAAAAATGCCTTGCTATGGATCAAATCATATTTACAAGGACGACAATTGCAGGTTATCAATAGGTCTTCTCTTTCTGATCCTCTTGAAGTTAATCTTGGTGTTCCACAAGGGTCAGTTTTGGGGCCACTTTTGTTTTGTATTTACATTAATGATGTAAAACAATATCTTCCTGAAGGCATCCAACACTTATTATATGCAGACGATCTGCAAATATATATACAAGATACGCCTGAGAATATACAGGAAGCTATTATAAGGTTATCACTAGCAGCCCATAACATCAATAACTGGGCAAAAACTGTCTGTCTAAGGCTTAATCCTGATAAAACCAAAGCAATTTATTTTGGCACAAGCTACTTTGTGGATCAATTGGATAGACAAAATCTACCTGGTGTTAAGATAAGTGATATTACTGTGCCTTTTGTGAAGGAAGTAAAAAGCTTAGGGGTCATTTTAGATAGCAAACTAAATTGGAAATCTCACATAACATCAGTAGGCAAGAAGGTAAATAGAGTTCTGTATACACTCAGGTTCATTCGACAATGTACAACGGAAGCTCTGCGTATTAAGCTTGTACAGGCTCTAGTTATTCCTCATTTGGATTTTTGTTCTGTGGTTTATTTAGACTGCTCAACGAACTTACATGACAGAATACAAAGATTGAATAATTCTTGTTTAAGGTACATCTTTGGGGTTCGTAGGGATAGTCATATTACTCCATATAGGGAAAAACTAGGCTGGTTAACCTGCTACATGCGTTGACTATATTTTACATTAATCATAATGTATAAAGTCCTTCGTCTAGGTAGACCTGAATATCTGGCTCAAATTTTTGTTCGATACACTTCGAAACAGACAGCCAGAGGTGAACTATTAACTCGTGAGTTAGTTTTACCTGAACTTGAAAAATGGCATGGCAACTCTTCCTTTCAAGTTCAAGGCACAAAAAGTTGGAATTCCCTTCCTTCTAAAATAAGGTTCCTTCCTTCACTAAACTCATTCAAGACAGCCTTATTTACCTACCTATCAAACCTAAATTATACATATGAGGGCTCGGTTTTTAAGTGTATATAAACTATGTTTTTAAAGAAAAGATAAAATATGTTGACATGTATTACTTGGATTGCTATATATTATTGTCATTATTTATATGTGTTATTTGATAGTTAATATTAATAATAACTTGACTGTGATGTAAATCATTTAATTTTAGTTACAAAATGCTATCACTGTTACTTGCTATTATTTGCCACTGTTATTACCATACTGTTAATTTTTTTTTTCAATTAAATTTTTCAATTAAATTTACTAAATCAATATATTTATAAAATAATATTAAATTTAAACTATGTTATGCTGTTACTATGTTATAATTATGTATAAAATTTTGTTTTAGACAAATAAAGAATATTTACATTTACATTTACATTTACATATAGTAACTTTTTGGATCTGATACCGAATTTGTTCAAATTTTTTTTCTCAAAATTAAAAAAACAAAAAAATTGCAATATATATTTTTTTTTAGTGTAATACCTCATTTAATTCCATGAAATTACTAATATCTGAAAATATTGTAACCGGTGATATTTCACAACTATTATGGAATTAGGAGAGAAATGTATGTTTGATTGTATGGTTGTAATCGGTGATATCAGTGGCATATTAATGTATTAAGCTCATTGTTTGAGGAACCTTAGGGTCCAACCTTAGTGCCAGCTAGTTGGCAGGGTATTTCTTTTTTTTTGCTGAATATCTTTTTATAATTTTGCATTTTAAAATTTTAAATTTCACTTATATACTTCACTTCCTTTTTAATAAAGGACAATTATTTATTGTAATATAAATTTAATATTATTTTATTTTTATTAGGTTTAACAAAATTAGCATTCCTTTCATTAAGTTCAAGTAATGTAACAAAAATTTCAAGTACATTTTTCAAAATGAACAGAAATTTAGGCTATTTAAATCTTAGTAGTAATTCAATACAAGAAATTGAAGCAGGAGCATTCGAAACGCTTCATGAACTTACTCAATTACATTTAATTGGTAACAAAATTAATAAATTAGATAAGAATTTATTCAGAAATCTTACAGAATTAAGGTGGTTAGATTTATCTTTTAACAAAATCGAAAGAATAGATAAAGATTTATTTAAAAATCTTAAGAAATTGGGAGATTTAAATTTAAATGATAATAACATCACCAGTATTCAAAATGGAGCATTTGACGATCTTGTTAAACTAGCATTTTTAAATCTTAAATATAATAAACTTGAAACTCTTCCAGAAAATTTATTTCAAGTTAATCAAAAGCTGTCTTTTATAAATTTAAATAACAACAAATTGAAACATTTACCAGAAAACATTTTTCGAAATCTAATCCATTTGAAATTACTTTACGTGGCCGATAACGAGTTGAAAACCTTACCAAGAGGAATTTTTAATCATACTAAATCACTTTTCAGTGTTAGAGTCTCAAATAATAATCTGACGTCAATTCCTGAGTAAGTTTTTTGTCGTGCAACATTTCTGTTTGAAGTGTTTATGACTTAAATTTAACTAAAATAGCTAGCATGTTTTTAATTACATTTTTGCTAGAAATGAAAGAATTTAAATAGGGTACGATTATAGCTCCACTAAGAAAAAACTTGTAAAAGCACACTAGCTAACCTTCTGATAACATTTGAATCATAACCATTGTTTTTTTCACAGGTCTATATTATAAAATATGCGTAATTTAATATTTTATTTTTTAGGAAAATTTTTAGTAATTTAAAAATGCTACATTTTATTTATTTGCAAAATAATCGAATAAAATATATTCCTGACAATGCATTTTCTACAGACTGTCAATTAATATTTGCTCAATTCGGAAATAACGAAATTTCGATAAAAAGAGAGAATAAAAAATCTCCGTTTTATAATTGTCGTTATATGGAATACTTGAATTTATCTAACAATAAAATAAATAAAATTTACGAAGATTGGAAAAACTTCAGTAATTTGCGACATCTTGATTTGGCTAATAATTCGCTAACCAGCATAAATATCAGTGTAAAGTATATTCTAATTATTCTAACTAAATTGTTTTTAGCTTTAAAACACTGCAGCTAAATTTGTATTTTACAGTCAGACTATTTTTGGGTTCCTTTGGAGTCAAGAACCGCGGTAACTCCTCGGATATTTCTGATGCATAATAAAATTTCACAAGTATCTTTATCTCAGGAATTTTTAAAAGAGAAGAAACTTCCTTGCAATGCACGAATGCTTGTCTATTTATCAAATAATCCAGTAGAATGTGATTGCGAACTCTTAAGTAAATTGGAGTTTCTGGAAAAAAATAAAGACAATATGATTGGGTTTGATAATTTTTCTTGCGTCATCCGAGATCTTCGTTCCGAAAACAAAAATCCAGTAAAAGTCACTGAATTCAATCACACGTCATACACTTGTGAGTTAAAATATCATGATTCTGCATTTAATGGGATTTGTGGAATTCATGGAGAATGTGACTGCAAAATCCGACCACATGACGATACGCTAGCTGTTGATTGTTCCAACAAAAATTTAACAGAGGTGCCGGAAGTAAATTGGAATGTCAGCGCAGCTCATATTGAATTGAATTTGCAAAACAATCAAATAAAAGAAATCCCAAAGTTGCAAGGGATGGGCTTTGCTAAAGTTAGATTATTAGATTTGTCAAACAACTGGATCACAGCATTAGACAAAAACATTTTATATTCCAATATCAAGGTAAAATTTTAAACCGTCTGAAATGTTTTTTTACTTAATCATATAATCATTGTAATTTTAGGTACTAAACTTGGCTAATAACCATATAAATTATTTGGCCAATGCAACAATTTTGAAGGAGTACAAGAATAAGTTTGAAAAATTAAAACTTATTGGTAATCCATTTTGGAATGCTACCTTGTTTTGGCAAGATTTTATTAATAATGATAATCAGTTTAAGAAATTTAATTGTTCTCGCGAACATTATGAATTGTCTAAGTTTTTAGTTCACATTAATATCTTTTGAAATACTCTTTTTTGTCCGTAGAAACATAAAATGCATTGTTGTAAAAATATATTTAAATCCATTTTATATATTCAGTTGGTGAAAAGTCCTTTCCATTTTTTAGGCCTTTTTTTAGTTTTATTATAATGATAAGTGTATCAATATTAAAAATTATTTAATAAATTTTTTTCATTTAAGTATATCAATTTGAATTTTCTTTATTCTCCGAGCCTCTATATATAAAATAATCGAAATTTTCAAAAATTCGTGTGATGTTTCATGGGCAAAGGTCGTATATATATGATTTTTTTTCGTCAGGGGCGAGAAACTTTTTGAAGAAATTGAGAAAAAAAAAAAAAAAAAAAAACTAGCTGACATGAAATAGTTTATTAACGTCCCGTGTTCAGATAAATAAAGAATGGGCCAAACGTGGTAAATTGCGACATTTTTTTATCCTTAGGATCGTACTATACTATTTTCCTGTATCAGTGGCGAGAAAACACTTCTTTGCCGTACGTACAGTGGCCGTGAAATGTGTGCTTTTTGGCTATTGACCAGAAAATACTTATTTAGCATATACGCCACCCATTAAAGCCATTTAAAAAAATAATTTGATAGGAGGAATAAGTTTATAAAATATATATACACTTTGCCTAAACCGATTGTGGTATTATGAAAGCTGTATTTTGTAAATCACAATAGAGGTAATTAATTCCGATTCCGGCCAAATTTAAACCTCTTAGATTAGTCTGATTTTGGTAAAACCAACGGCAAAATTTAAGGAAAATCTTCATATATACCGCCCAGAAGGTTTTTCGTTGAAAAAATTAATTAGTTTGGCCGTGAAAAATTTTTGAACCGTACTCTACGGAATATTTATTATAATATTTAGAGTATCATAAAAAAAAAAAAATAAATCTGTACCAAATAATTTAACAAAATATCAGTTGAATTACGTAATACAAAATTTAAGCTGTATATTATCTTAAAAAGTATTGATTAGATTATGGTGCTAAAACTGAAAATCATACAATAAAAAACATAACATTTTATTTTATCTGTACATTTAATAGATTCTCATTACCAATGAATCATATAGTAAATTATTATTAAATCATTAATTTTTTTTTCCTAATGTAACTATTTTCTGACTAAACAGATTTCTGTGAACTTGTATCTTTTAACTTCTGTATTTTATTTAATTATATCAAAAATAAACGGGACCCAGATAAGCATACACAAAAATACAAGAGACGGCAGCCACAGTAGGAAAAAAAGAATCAACGAATACGGATTTAATAATTTTAATTTAACAGTAAAACTTCTTTAATAAAAAAAAAATGTTTTCTAGTTTTTGTATAAAAGGATTTTTATTAACATTTTTGTTATTATTACTTACTTACAATGCAATTTCTCTGGAACCATCGTCGATATTTGAAAATTATCATTCGTATAAATGTAATAAAACTGAAAACAAGACTGAAAGCAAAAGAGGTATCTTTTCTATGAAAATTCAATGTGAAAATGGAAGTTTTATAAAATATGAAATTGCTTATACAACTAACAATTTCGTTAATTATATTACGATAAATGAAATACAAGGTTTTGATTTATCGCAGAAAGATTTTGAAATTTATCGCCATCACTTAAGTGTGTTAGATATATCAAAATATGTTAAAAGTATTGATGAAAATCTCATAAAAGGTAATACAAAAACTTATTTTTTTTAAGAGGGTGGTTAGGGGAAGAGGGTGGAGCGCAATGGTAAATACAAAGTTATTTTACGAATTCATTTTAGTAAAATGTACATGAATATAACAATTTTACGTATCTAGGGCAAAAAAAACTATTTTCTACCCTAGGAAGACGGCTTTTTTGCCCATTTTTACTATGCTTTAACTCACGAGAGAAAATATAGGGTTCGAATTTTGTCAAAACCAAAAGTCATAACAAATATTTTGTTCCTTGTTTACAAAATAGCTATTAATTCTAAATTTTCAAGCAAGTACTTGTTTACAATTGGTTATTAATAAGTTTTTCAGGCCGAATGTGCAAAAAAAATTTTTTGAGTGATCTTATGTATAGCGTAAGTCATCTGACTAAAATCACAAGTGCATTTCCCAAACATTAAATAATTTGTTTAAAGATTCAATTTAATTGGAAATACAATAATTTGGTTGAAAATTAAAGCTAAACAAATTAACCGTGTAGCAAAAAAATGTTTCTAGACAGCGGCCCGAAGGCACGTATTTTCCTGTCGGTGCAAGTCCAACAAAGACATATATTGTACTGCCCTAGATGCAGAAAAATTTTTATATGGACCAAAAAAAAGTGTATGCCCCGGTATGATGATTTACGAGCTATCTGAGCATGTCTTTTTTTGGCCACGAACTATAAATAAACTATTCTTATATAGCTAACTAACAATCAACGAAGCTCTGCATTCCCATGCAGAACTTTCATATAGTATGAAAAAATGAACATTTTTTTATGATTTTACAATTAACATTTCAAATTTCGCTAAGACGCCCCCCCCTCCTTAATAAAACAATTACTAAATAATATTACTTTATTTTTGTTAGGCTTACCAAATTTAACACACTTTGGTTTAAGTTCGAGCAATGTAACAAAAATTTCAAGTACATTTTTCAAAATGAACAGAAATTTAAACTATTTAGATATTGATAGGAATTCAATACAAGAAATTGAAGCAGGAGCATTCGAAACACTGCATAAACTTTTTAAATTAGATTTAATTGGTAACAAAATTAATAAATTAGATAAGAATTTGTTCAGAAATCTTACAGAATTAGTGTGGTTAGATTTATCTTTCAACAGAATTGAAAGAATAGATAAAGATTCATTTAATAATCTAATGAAATTGGAAAAGTTAGATTTAGGTGATAATGAAATCACTAGTATTAAAAATGGAGCATTTGACGATCTTGTTAACCTGATACGATTAAATCTTCAATATAATAAACTTGAAACTCTTCCAGAAAAATTATTTCAATTTAATCAAAAGCTTTATAGACTAATTTTAGCTAACAACAAATTGAAACATTTACCAGAAAATATTTTTCGAAATCTAAATAAACTGGAATTACTTTCAATGAAGAATAACGAATTGGAAATCTTGCCAAAAGGGATTTTTAATCATACTAAATTGCTTCTAGCTGCCAAATTATCAGATAATTATCTTACGTCAATTCCTGAGTAAGTTTTTCTTCGTGCATTGAATTTAACTAATTTTGATTTGCTAAATTTTTAGTTGCATTTTTTCTAAAAATGAAAGAATTTGAAGGGTATGATTAGCTCCACTAAAGTAGAGAGATAGCTATGGTAATCTGCGCGTGTAATTAAGACAGCTAAATTTTCGGTCAGAGATAGCCAAGGCCAAAACATTGTCACCTTTGTATCCTAGTTTTTTGGCCGCGGGGTCTGGAAAAAGTTATGGGTTCACAAAGTTGACCATTTTTTCACCAAAAAAAACTGAAATTAAGACACCGCTGAATAGTTTAGATTCATAGATTAGGCCAAAACATTCCCAGTTTCCATTTGAAATTTTTCGGTATCTCGGGTCTGGAGGGCAATGTCGGCCCTTCAAAGTTCCGCCGTTTACCCGCTCTTAAAAAAATAACACAAAAATATAAAGGGATCAGATTGTATCGTCAGAATCTCTTAATTTCTAGGTAGATATTATGGATAAAAAATATTTATTTACCGCTAACTTGAGAAAACTTCTAAATTTTGCCATAAAAATGTCAAAAAGTAGTTTTTTTTCAATTTATGCCCTCTGGTGGTGAAAATAACTATAAATTTTCTTATCAAAATGTGTATTGGAATCGGAAATTTTCTCGGGAAGCTTTTTGGTCCTGTCAAATTTTTCTCTAATACCGAGAGAAAACCCATAAATTGAAAAAAACTACTTTTTGACATTTTTATGGTAAAATTTAAAAGTTTTCTCAAGCTAGCGGTAAATAAATATTTTTCATCCATAATAATATCTACCTAAAAATTAAGAGATTCTGACTATACAATTTGATCCCTTTTTATGTTTGTGTTATTTTTTTAAGCGCGGGTAAACGGCGGAACTTTGTAGGGCCGACATTGTCCTCCAGACCCGAGATACCCAAAAATTTCAAATGGAAACTGGGAATGTTTTGGCCTAATCTATGAATCTAGACTATTCCGCGGTGTCTTAATTTCAGTTTTTTTTTGTGAAAAAATGGCCAACTTTGTGAACCCATAACTTTTTCCAGACCCCGCGGCCAAAAAAATGTTCCATAGAAGGTGACAATGTTTTGGCCTTGGCTATCTCTGGCCGAAAGATTAGCTGTCTTAATTATACGCGCAGCTTACCATAGCTATCTCCCTACCTATAAGAAAAATACTTGAAATTACTAAAATTTTACCCCAATTATTCATAACTATATATGATAAATAGTATTTTTGAAAATATAGCAACATTTTTTACCTTAATTTCAAAATTTCATGAAATGAAGTGAACACGTTACATGTTTGTAGGTTGTGTGAACACACAAACCAGTTTAAATTTTTTTTTGTTGAAATAGTAATTTAATCTTTTATTTTAGGGGAATTTTCAGCAATTTAAAAAGGCTACATTATATTTATTTGCAAAATAATCGAATAAAATATATTTCTGACAATGCATTTCCTACTGACTGTCAATTAGTATTTGCTGATTTTGGAAATAACAGAATTTCGATAGCAAGAGAGAATAAAAAATCTCCGTTTTATAATTGCCGTTATCTACAATCCTTGATTTTATCTAACAATAAAATAAATAAAATTTACGAAGATTGGAAAAACTTCAGTAATTTGCGACATCTTGATTTGGCTAATAATTCGCTAACCAGCATAAATATCAGTGTAAAGTATATTCTAATTATTCTAAATTGTTTTTAGCCTTAAAAAACTGCAGCTAAATTTTTATTTTACAGGCAGACTATTTTTGGGTTCCTTTGAAGTCAAATATCACGGTATCTCTGATGCATAATAAAATTTCACAAGTATCTTTATCTCAAGAATTTTTACAAGAGAAGAAACTTCCATGCAATGCACGAATGCGTGTCCGTTTATCAAATAATCCAGTAGAATGTGATTGCAAACTCTTGAGTAAATTGGAGTTTCTGGAAAAAAATAAAGACAATATGATTGGGTTTGATAATTTTTCTTGCATCATCCGAGATCTTCGTTCCGAAAACAAAAATCCAGTAAAAGTCACTGAATTCAATCACACGTCATATACCTGTGAGTTAAAATATCATGATTCTGCATTTAATGGGATTTGTGGAATTCATGGAGAATGTGACTGCAAAATCCGACCACATGATGATACGCTAGTGGTTAATTGTTCCAACAGAAATTTAACAGAGGTGCCGGAAGTAAATTGGAATGTCAGCGCAGCCCACATTGAATTGAATTTGCAAAACAATCGAATAAAAGAAATCTCAAAGTTGCAAGGAATGAGCTTTGCTAAAGTCAGATTATTAGATTTGTCAAACAACTTGATTACAGCATTAGACAAAAACATTTTATATTCCAATATCAAGGTAAAATTTTAAATCATCTGAAATGTTTTTATTACTAAATTTGTAATTAATTATATAATCATTGTGATCTTAGGAACTAAACTTGACTAATAACCGAATAAATTATTTGGCCAATGCAACAATTTTGAAGAAGTACAAGAATAAGTTTGAAAAATTAGTACTTGAGTATAATCCACTATTGAATAATCCTAATCAAATAGAAAATTTTAATTGTTCACACGTTAAATTTCAATTGCCTGAGCAATATTTTCAGATTCCAATGTTTTAAAATACTAATAAATTTTGCCATAAAAATATAAAATGGGTTGTTAAAATATATTTAAATACATTTACTTGAATGGTGAAAAGTCATTTTTACATTCTATAGAATGTAGCTAGGAGCTTCCTTAAATGCAGTCTTATTATATCAATATTTGAAACTATTTAATCAATTTTTTTCTTTTAAATATCAAATTCTAGAATATTTTTTATTGTCCTAGCCAGTGTAGGACCCATTTTCAAAAGTTCGAGTAATGAGGGCTGTATTTCAAAAATTATTAAAATTTATCAGCCTTGTGTATTGAATATAAAAAATATACTTTCTATTTATAATTCCTAAATTGGATCCTGCTTGGCCCGATGGAGCCCTAAAACTTAAATCTAATGCTTCCCATTACATTACACAAAACAAATTTTGCAGAATTAAAAAAAATTACTTGCTTAAAAGAAATCTCGTTTGATATCTTTATTCTTAAATTGTAATTCACATTCACTTGATGCCTCATCAAATTATTGTTTCAATTTTAGTATTTTTAATGATAATTTTAATTAATTTTAATTTTATTAATGTGTATTTATCAAATTGAGATAAAAATATTTTTATATTCAAAAAATTTTTGTGAGAATTAGCTGGAAGACTAAATTTATTTTTTATGTAACATTATGTACTTCAAGATGTAAATGAATTTAACTTTAAGTTAAAAATTTGTGTATTTATTTTGATATTATGAAATTTTCTAAATTTCTAACTGTTAATTTTGTTTATAATAAAATTTCACAAAAGTCAATTTTTCTTAATTTCAATACTTACCACTTTTGCTAAATGATGATAATCGCTTATCCCATTTTTCAATAACACTTGCAATGCTTTGTCATTTATATTTTCACCAGCATGATATCCAAATATTCCTGCACTGTCAACTGACCAAAATTGTTCTAATTTGTTTTTAATAATATAATTTTTGAAAATAGCTTCAGCTATTGGTGATCTACAAGTATTGCCTGCATAAAATGTCATAAAATAAAAAAGATTCTACTTAAACTATATATAAATATAATTTTTAAATTATCTTCACCATAGCAAACAAAAAGCACATTTTGTTTCATAACAAAAATAAATTTGATTTAAATAATAACTGGGAGTATGAGTAAAATTAAAATTAAAACTTGAACTAAAATTATTTAGCAATATTTGAAATTTTGCCAATAAACTTATAAGCCTACAAGTAAATTGTTAGTACTAAATTAAGAATTAAATTAATTTTAAAACGATTTTATATAAAAATTTTCTGATTCATATTAAAATTAATTAAATTCCTTATTATTTATTTATAAAGATTTTTATTTTAATATTGTGATTTATAATTATTTTTTAAATTTGAATTTAAAACTCTTGAAAAGTTAAATATCATTTTAACCAATGGCTGCTAAGACGGAAACTTGTATTTTGTTGTTTTCTGACATCGAGTGATACGGTAGAAAACGACAAAATATTATTACCATCCAAAAAAGTATACTGGTATCACATTTATCTTGTCGCGTGTCTTACCACGTGTTTATTAGCAAATAATATGCTGCAAGTCATGAAAAGTGCATCAAACAGGAACAAAGTGGCTTTGATTAATAATATAACCTGAAATTATTCTAATACACGTGTTGTTACATGGAGCATGTAAATTAAAAACTATAAATAATTTTTTTTTTAATTTTAATTTAAAAGATTATTATAAATTAAGTAAATGTTAATTTCAAACTAAAAAATGCCAAAAAAAGTAAATCCACGTAAAAGACGTTACAGTAATGAAAGTATTGATAGTACTGATGAAGAAATTGCAGATGAAAGAAGGTTTATATTTATTTTTAAGTAATATTTTTCATGACATTTTAATAATAATAAATAAATACTTACAGAGATAAAGTTGAATACAGTGAAGAATCAGATGAAGATCATGAAACTGCACAAGAAAAAAGACTCAGGCTAGCTCAGACATATTTAGATCAAATTGCAGAAGAAGGTAAAATAATAATTACAGTTATTTAAGTTAATTTTATTGTTATTACAAAATAAATTATTTTTTTAGAAAAAGATAGAGCTGAATTTGAAGAAGGAGCAATAGCAAAAAGATTAAGAGAAGAATACCTTGAAGAAAAAGGTAAACTAAGAAAAAAAGTTGCATGCACTTACGTGAATTCCAGTGAACCAATAGTACTCCGATGTAAAGATCACAAAGATTCTGTTACGTGTTTATGCCTTACCAGTGATGGACAATTTTTGTTTTCTGGGTCTAAGGATGGTTCCATAGTAAAATGTAATTATTAATTTTACAAAATCTGATTTATTTTAAGGTCTGCAACAATTTGATATTCAAAACAATTTTTTTACTTTTTAGGGTCTTTAGCAGACAAGAAAAAAGTTTTATCCCTAAAAGGAAACAGAAAAAATCAAAAAGGGATGAAATGCATTTTATGTATAGCAATAAGTTCCGATAATAAATTTTTAGTAAGTTAAATTAACTGGTTTTCAAATTATTATTTTGAAATTAAATACATTTCATTAAATTAAAATTTTTGCAAAGGTTGTTGGAGAAAGCGGATCAAAAAATATACAAATATTATCGCCAGTAGATTTAAGTGTTATAAAAAGTCTACAAGGACATAGAGATTTAATAACAGGATTAGTGTTTAGAAAAAATACACATACTTTATATTCATCATCAATGGATCGTTGTGTAAAAGTATGGAATTTAGATGATATGGCATATGTAGAAACAGTGTTTGGTCATCAAAGTGCTATTACTTCAATAGATGCACTTTCTAAAGAAAGAGCTATTACAAGTGGCGGTTATGATAAATCCATTAGAATATGGAAAATTGTTGAAGAATCACAATTAATTTTTAACGGACATGGTGGTAGTATTGATGTTGTTAAATTAATAAATGAAGAAAATTTTTTAAGTTGTAGTGATGATGGACAATTAAGTGTTTGGGGGTGTTTAAAAAAGAAACCATTGTGTTCTGTCACAGAAGCTCACGGTAAAGATAAAGAAAATGATTTACCAATGTGGATCTCTAGCATTGCAACGCTCTTAAACACAGATTTAGTTGCATCAGGTTAGTTTTTTATGTCAAGAATCTTAAATTTTTAATATTTTTTTAAAATTAGATCTAAAATAATGAAATTGCTAAAATTGAAAATTTGTATAATTGAATTCTTTTTAATCAACTAAATAATAATTAAATGTATTCATTATAGGATCCAGAAACGGTGTTGTAAAATTATGGGAATGTGGAGAAGGTTTCAAAAGCATAAAACCACTCTTTGATGTAAATATAACTGGATTTATCAACTCATTAGTTTTTACACCAGATGGTAAATACTTAATAGCCGGAGTTGGCCAAGAACACAGATTAGGTAGATGGTGGCGTATTCCAGAAGCAAAAAACAGTATAGTTATAATTCCATTTGTACAAAATGAATCGAATTCATAAATAAATTAGTTAGATAAATTATTTTTTTTGATTCAAACATTTTTTTAAATAAAATATTTTTTGTAAATTATCATTAATGAAATTGTTAAAAATTAAAGTTAAACTTTGATATATACATACATCTATTTTATGTAAATACACACAACTGGAATTTGCTAGTTTCAAGTATAAGTTATATATTTTAATAAACAAAATATTAAATTAAAAACTTTTCTAACTTATTTTTAAAAAAGGTTTAAATAAAAAACTAAAAATTTCATTTTAAAATTGTATATTTTTATTTTTTTTCAGACACTTTTTTTTCATATATATCATTTTTTATACATTCACGCATACTATATAATTTTATTTTTTTTCTACATATTTTTTTTTTTAGAAAAATGTCAAATTTTCACAGTCATTATATAATTTACATGTATACGAGTATACTTAATTTTCATTTTTATAATAAATATCAAATATCGTATTATATACCTTATTAATTATTATTATTATTTTTTTTCTTAACAAAAATATCAACAAGTTTATTTTTTTATTTTATTTTTTGACAATTACAAATATTTAGTATATAAATAATTGATTATTATAATTATTATATTCCAATTAGTTTTTATGTAAATGAAAATTAAAAGCGCATTCCTAAAGAAATATTTTTAGTATTCGAGTAACTATTGACTGAAATTTTTTAGATTTTGCATGCGTGCGATATCATACTTAAGTAATTGTAACGGAAATTTTGAAATATTTTTATTTTAACTTTAATTATGTAAAAGGGCACGTTATTGTATGACTGTAAACCTGTATTAATTAAAAAAAATTCTGTTGTAGAATTTCTTTTCCTGTTTTACTATTTCACTACAATGGACTATAATTAATTGTTTTCTACACTAATTTGTATTTTAATCTTATATTTTACTTTTTTTTTCTTTTTTTTTTGTTTTTTTTTTTTTGTTTTTTTGTTTTTTAATTAATTATTTATAATTATATTTTGAATATATTGCATTTGAATGAAAAAAGAGACAGTGCTATTGTTTGATTTTCTTTTTTTTTGTTGATAAAAATTTGTATGTGAGCGCACGCAATAATAAACTTATAAAAGTTATGGTAATTAATATTAACATTTTTTTTGTGAATTACAAAAATCTTGTTTTATTTATAATTAATAAATTTTTGTTAAACTACTTTAAATATAATAAGATCCGTTATTTTTTTGGTTTTAAACAACATTTATGGTAAAAAGAAAAAATATTTATGGGCACATTTTTTTGGGATTTGACTGTTTCTGACAGCAGTTTTTTTTATATGTATTTAAAGCTTTATAGTAAATTAATGAATCAAAAAATTAGTGCAAATAAAAAAAATTTAATTCAATTTTATGCGTAAAATTTCATTATGTTTTGCAGGCCCGTAACCAAATTGTAGAATCGAATACGGCCCCTAATCGCAGTTTACCATCGATGCAAAAGCAAGGATGGTGAGCTACGTTAAGGGGCATGATAAAACTAATATATTGTAACTAATATATTGATAACTTAATATATTGTAACCCACAAATAGAAAATAAAAAGTATGGTCCATCCATTGTTTAAAGATTTTTGACCAAAAATAACCAAATTTTTGAACTTTAAAGCTGTTACTCATAAAAAGCTGAAGTTAGAAACGTTCAATTCCAATAAAAATCCAACCTTATGTAAGTGAGAAGTGAAGTGTATTATTAATAAAACTTTGAAATGCAAAGTTTTTAATTCTATTTTCTTAATTTATCCTGTTAATTATAAATATTATGAATTATTATTTAGTACATAAATATTTAAAAATTTTATTTGTACTATTTTGTTCATTATTTTAATTATATATTTATTTTATAAACAAGAAAAAATCTTAATAATTATTAGACTATATAAATATTTTATAATTAATTATTTACAAAAATTTAAGTGAGAAAAAGTTTTGTTGAAAAAATGTTGCCTTAAAATTTCATTTTAATAACGGATCTTCATTGTAGTTAACATTCATTTAAAAAAAAAATAACAAAATTCTTAATTATAATTATGGCAGTTGTTGCATAGTATCAAATAATCAATCCTGCGCTTAATTTAAAAACTGGACATTATTATCATCAATTTTTTTTAGTAAATATCATTAATTTTCACAATCAGACATCAAAACTTCGACATTCACATTTTTTGTTTTTTATTAAATTTTAATATATATAATTTTTTTTCTTTTAAAAAAATTATCATTATTATTATTTATTAATTTATTAATTATTACATATTTTCTTTTTTAGAAACCTATATTTTTTACTTTCCTTATACAATACCACAATTACTTTTTCTGTATAATAATAATAATAAATACCAATTAATTATTATTTACAAAATTTTGTTCAACAAATTAAATAATGAACATTTTTTTGATATTTTATACAAACTCCCACATAAATAAGAAAAAATCAGACGTGGGCTTAATAATTAGAGCCTCTTAATTATAGCCTTTATTTTTGGACAGAATTTTTCTTGTCGATGAATTTATAGTTATTTAAATTTTGTACTTTTTTTATTTTTATAAACTATATAACAATTATTGCATTAAAAAAAAAAAAACAAATATTAACAAATAAAATTCGTTGTTTTAGTATAACAAATAAAATTGCACTGTATCGATACATGCCCACATCTGTTTTAAAACAGTTTAAATAATACGAATAGTATAAAAATCGACTAAGCGTATTAATTTAATATCAAAAATTAATATTATCTTATCTGTTTTTGTAGGCACCTTTTACTAATAATTCCTATCTTGTTTGATTATCTAATTTAATAAAACAAAAAAATAACACTACTTCTAAAAAAACAACAAATACAAAGGATAAACATGCAAAATAATAAGTGTGTTTAGGATAAAAGGAAATAAAAAGTGTGATTTTTAAGAAAAATTAAAAAAATAATAAATTTTTTTTTAAATAATAATTTTTAATATAAATTTTTAATAATAATAATAATTAATATATAAATTCTACATTTTATAAATTATTTTACAAATCGTTCATCTTTTCTTTTATTTACATTAATATTAATTTTAATAATTAATTAGTTTTTTTTTTATAATAAAGAAATAAAATTAAAAATTTTATACATAATTAAATACTCATGATATGCATGCTTTTATTTTTTAAATTGATATTTTTTTTATTATTTTTTTGACTATACAGAAAAAATAAGAAGAAAACGTGTATTAATTTTAAAGAAAAAAAAACTACTGTTTTTAAATAATAAATCAAATAAAAACTACAAAAATCAAAAAATCAAAAATGATATTAAATTAAATTGCTTTAAAGTCGATTTTTATAAAACGTTTTCTTCGTTATTATTATTACATTTTGTAAAATAATAAATATTTATTTATATAATACAAATCTATATTTTTTTATCGATAATTATTATTTTTTCTTTTATCGCTTTTATCATTTTTTCAATATAATACAAATATAATACAATTTTTTTTTATATATAAATCTTATAATCTTAAATTTATCGTCATTTCTTTTTTTTTTTCATTAAATAAAACACATTTTTTTACATTATTTAAATGACGTCAGTATTTTTTTTTACAAGATTTGTTTTCTTTCGAGTAAAAAAAATCCATACCTTTTATTCATTCGTACATGATTTAATAATTTATTTATTTAAATTAGGCTTTTTATATATAACAACAAAAAAGAAAATATTGAATTAAAAAAAATTGACTTATTTTTTTGGTCCAATTATATTATTTAACAGTTTTTTTTTTATATTAATCACAAAATAGGATAAATTTAGTATACGAAAAGAATGTGATCATTTTTCTTTGTAATATAAATAAATTATTATTTACAAAAAAGGAGGTTTTTAGTTTATTTTTCAATGAATATAAAACCCATTTTTTTTGGACGTTTTAATAAATAATTTTATAGGTAATATAAATTCATTGATATTATAATATTTACATAATTTTTATGTGGAATGCTCTATATATATATTTCTGTGGTTTTTTATTTGATGATAAACACAAGAAGATATTTTATTTACAATTATTTCATTTAAAATAAATCAGTAATATTTTATAGGCCTTTTTAAAAAAATTTTTAGTACCAAAAAATCTATTGAAAATTAAACAAACCACATTATAATTTTTTAGTGCCTTTTAATTACATCCTCCCTATATAAGAATAATAATAAATTTACACTCTCTCATACACTCATACATTCATACTTTTTTACATATAAATAACATAATAATAATAATAACACAAGACACATTCGTTTTTTATTTATTATTTAAAAAATAATAATTCAATAATTATGGCTTTTTAAATCTAGTGATCTGGTTTTTTTTAATTTTTAAAGTCTCTTTAAAAACCAGAAGACTTTTTATTTTAAAGAAAAAATTATTTTTCCTTCAAAAATATAATATTTATAAATAAATATAGGATTAGAATCACAGAATAATAAACAAATAATATATAATTGGGAAGTTAAATAATAAAATTAGGTATTAATTAATTTAAATAAAAAAAAAAAAAAAAAATTGAGGAATAATTAATTTTTCTTTCTTTTAATTCGTTCACCGTAATAATAATAAACTATCTATTGTCGCTGTTCTTACTGGTAATAAAATAATTGTTAATAAACTGCACAGCAGTATTAATAAACAATTATTATTATAATAACTAGAACTACTACCAGTATACGTTAATTCTTCATTTTTTACAACTTCATTCGGATGATCTGAATATTCTTCTGTAACAAAAAAATAAAAAATTTTTATTTTAATATTAATTAAACATAAAAGGGTTATATACTATATTGTTGTTTTTCTTAAACAAAAGCACGTTTTTTTTTATTCTAAGAGTTTGTAGTATATATACAATCACTTTTATTTAATAAGATAAAAGTTTATTATATCCTAGAGAATAGGTTTTTTTTATATATACAAAAAAAGGTATTAAGTAACCATGAACTAAAACAATGAGAGTATGTAAAAAGTGTTATTAAATTATTATTATTATAAATATATATATCCTTGACATTTAAATATAAATTGTATTATATTATACTCTAATTAATAACATTTTTTTTTTCCTTTCACTTATATTATTTACTTGGCTTATTATTATAAAAAAAAAAAAGTCTAATTTCATTGTATATATACTAAGAAAACCCACAAACTTATGTTTTTTTTTTTCATACGTATATATTGTTAACAACATATGGTATAATTTATTATAATTATGCGTGTTAAAAAAAATTTTATGCATAATAATATGTGTAAGGGGTCAATATATTAATAAGTACTTACTATTTTTCTTTTTACTAATAGATATTTTAGTTGGCGATGGTGGTGGTTGTTGATAAATAGGTGGTGGTTGTGGAAAATTCGAATGATAAATTGGTGTATTATATGATGGTATATTGTGTGCTTGTGTTGGTATTAAATCTTTTTGATTATTATTATTATTATGTCCTGGATAATAACGATCAGGTCCTTTGAATATCGATGGATGATTATTCGATGATAAAATACCATGTACACCATTCAAACCAATATTATTATTGCTGTGGTGATTATTATTACTATTACTATTACTATTATTTATCGATGCACTTGTCGATATTGAATTTCCATTATTATTATTTATATTATTTGGATTTGGATTTGCATTAACGTTATTTGTGTTTGTGTTAATCATCATTCCATGATTGTGATTATTACTACTGATTATTACATTACCACTTGAAGCTGTGCTACTACTTGTTACTGATGATGCTGAAACAATTAATTTTTATTTTATTAATAAATATTTATTTAGATTAGATAATTTTTTTTATGGAAGGCTTTTTTTATAGGTATATGTCGAGTCATTCAAATAGACGCAGGTGTTTTATTTGAAACAACCCTCTATAAGTTAGAAAAACATTTTATATTATAGAATCAGGGGGTCGAGTCCTTTTTTTATTTATACATGAGGGATATAACTTGTAATTGATTGATGAACAAAAAAATAAAATTTATGTATAAATATAAAGTTGTTACTAAAGTATATAATCCTTAGATAAATGTCAACATACACACAAAAAAAAAGCCTTAATTTAAAATATAAGAAAATAATTACAATTATTTTTTAGTGTTGATAAATTAATATCATCGTTACAGCAAACTTTGAATACAACTTTCATGTTATGTGTTGTACATCTACCACCAATACGCCTATGTAAATCTTCTTTTGATGATGTACTTATAAAATAATAATCTTTACCAGGATGAAATTCTAAACCACCAGGTTGAGGTGTAAATGGCCTAAACGTTATAGTAAAATACATTAATCGAGTTGGCTTGTCACATATTGCTATTACTCGAGGTGTTGGATTTGTTATTCTACATGTTTCATATTCTTCTTTTGATACCTATCAAACAAACAAAAATTTTTTTGATTAGTCCATGTTGCATATGTTTGCACTGCATTTCTTTTTTTAACAGCTGTCTAAATATTCTGTTTTTTTTATTACTCATTAGAAAATATTTTTGAAAAAAAATTTTTCCTTTTAACTTTTTTTAACTGCATCCTGTTTTATACTACTTTAAAATTATTAATATTCTTAAAAGTCTCTCTTTAAAGTATAGTAATCTGATTCTTTGTCACTTCTTTAAATTCTGTATATATTTTTTTTTGACTACCGAAAAATCTCTTTCTTTTTATGTATATAGTTACTTAATTTATTATTTTTTTAAAAGATCATAAGAGAGTTGAAAAGAAACAGAATGTTTTATTATTACAAGACTTGATTTAACGTCATAAGGATTTATTATTAAAAAAAAAAATGCTTCAACTTTTTTATTACACAATATTTTTTGGAGCTGGAGTATAATTTAAAATCATTAATATTATTTTTTATTTTGATAAAAATGTAATTTAGTTAATGCATTTTTATTTAATTGATTTTTTTTTAGAGAGTTTCTTATTTTATCAAGTAATTTAGATTAAAAAAAATAACTGTTTTTTATTTTATTATATAAAAAGAATTTAATTTTAATTTTAAAAGTCTCTTTATTTTTTATTGGACTAAAATATTTCTCACAATAAAAATAAAAGTAGACAAACAAGATTTTTGAGGTTATGTTAAAAAAAACTAGTATACTTACATTATAAATAATATATTTTTCAGCATCTTCGTCGTAAGTGTCACTTTGATAAACAGGACAAATTATATTAACTTGATCATACTCGAATGCTGCGTTGTTTTTATTAACGTCTATTATGTGATCTGTGTTATCTATCCGGAATCTGTAACAAAAAATAAAAATCAAAATTATTATTTTTTATAAATTATAACAGGTTTATTATTGTTTATAAAATATTTCAAATTTCATAAATTCCGGTATTTTTAAGGAACGCTCGGTCGGTCGAACTAACGAAGCATAAAGAAGCGTGTGTCAGTTTTAATCAGAATTTGCAGTGTTTAACATTTTGTATATTAATTTTTGCTGCTGATTTTTTGTAAAAGGTGGAATAAAAAATAAAAAAAAACGTAGATTTTTTCTCGCAAAATCATGAATCAAAACGAATTTACGTTTTATACCTACAAAACAAGAGAACGCATCTTATATTCCTAACCTCACTTTTTTTTGCATCTTGTGTACCAAAAAATAAATAAATAATAATAATCAAATAACAAGTATAAAATAAAAGAAAATAATATAAAGAAACAGAAGAAGAAGAAGAAGAAATGCATATAACACCAAAAAGAATAAGAAAGGAAGGTCGAGGGTGAGAAAGAAAAGGAACAAGTTATTTTTTTTGGTTTGTTATATTCGAAAACATACATAACCAATATTATAAAATATATTTAATAAATATAATAATAAAAACCGGTTCTTCGCATGAAAAAACACAGACTTTTAGATGTACTTGCACACGCGCCTTTTTAATAGGTACCTTTTTTTATAAACATAACCTATTAAAAAAATGACAAAAAAATTTTGTTAAGTAAGTATAAAATCTAATTATCAGGATATACAATTTAAATATGCAAAAACTTATATATATTTTTTTTTATTTTACAGATAACATCCGTTTCTTCAAATGCATTTTCAAGAATATTTCTTTTATTTATTATTATTATTATTTTTTGCCATTTCTCGCTCTGTACTTTTTTTTTGTATTTTGTTTTCACCCACAAACTATATAAAGGTACATTATATTAAAATGGAACAATAGAATTTAAGAAGAGGAACCTTTGAACCTTTATTTATTTCTTTTTGGAGCCCTCCCTCCATTTTAGTTTGCCCTTTTATATATTTTTTTTTTAGTATAGGTATTTCTTTATAAAATATTTTCTTTTTGTATTTATCTCGCTCCAGACATACCTTTAAACTCTGATGCAAAAAAACTAATATTATTATTCATCTCATTTATTTAAAAAAGTCTTTTACTTAGAATTTTTTTCACTTCTATTGTTTAATAATTGTGGTTTTACAAAAAAAAAAAAGGGTATACACACTGTAACTAAAAAGTTGATTTTAAAAAAAGGTGTAAAAAAATTGTTAAAGTGTGACATTATTAGGTATCTGTCACTAATACATTTTAAAATTACTTTTCAATCAAATATCCAAGTAGGCGTTACTGATTAACCTAAATCAAAAACTTATAAACCCTAATTTCATAGATTATTGGATTTCTTAGAATATTTTTTTAAAAATACACCCACCAAAAAAAAAGGTTATATTTTAAAATTAATATAAAAGTCAAAATTTTTTTAAAACTATAAAATGAGAAGAGAAAGACATTTATTATACCATCCAAGAAAGAGGTACAAAATGCAAGAAACAAAAAAACTGTATTATTATTTATTATTATAGAAATTTCTTTTTTGGTTTTAAAACTGCACACACACACACTTATTTTTTGAAAAGAAATTTAATAAATAAATATTATTTAATAAATATATTGCCTTGAGGTAGTACACACACAAAAATTACACAAGTAATTCTGTACTTGTAATAAAAATAAATAATAAGGTACTGGTAAAAAAAAAATATATTTTAGTCTCAAAATTTTAGTTTCAAAAAAAAAATTAAAATAATTATTTTTGTGTTAATTAGGAACTAAAAAAAGTTTTGTATTATATAAAAAATGACAAATGAAATATAAAAAAAAAGAGTGGTGTGTATGTTAAGTCTGAAGTAAAAAAAAAAAAAAAATGATGAAAGGTCATTATATTATACAGGAGTTTTGTGCATGCATATATAATACTTGAAGAGAGTGTATAAGGTGATCTAGCACATATATGATGCGTGAGTTTAAACATATTTTTTCTGATGCATGGGGAGTTTTTTTTTATGCATAAAAAAAAAAAAAGAAAATTCCCTTTTGTCATGTGTGTATATACACTCTTATGGCAGTCGCGACGTATATATCACACATATGAATATGAGAGACAAAAGCATCACCGACAAGAAGTAAAGTATGTATGCACGCGTGGAAGAGCTTCTAGGAGAAATTTCATTGAGTGTTTTATATGGGGATGAAAAAAAAAATTTATAAAAAAAATTTTTTTTTTTTACCAGACATGTTAGATTTTTGTATGTGTGTGAGAAGACATAGAAAAATTGCAAAAAAGAGTGACATCCTGCGGTTAACAGGAAACAAAATGACTCCTTGTATTAGGTGTCGCAAAATAGTGTTGTTACTTTATTCAAGTATCATTTAACATTTTTTTTTTAATAAAATGGATATTGTAACACTCGGCTCACTCTTCTTTGCCTTTCTATCGACTTTGGGTGTTGGGTTTTATGGGTGTTTTTTGATTTTGGGGTGTGTTTTTTGAATTTAATGCTGTTTTTTTGGTTTTTAGGGGTACGAGGTCTGGAGAATTCATGGTTTAAAGGGCTAAATTCACAGAAGATTCAGTTACAAGCCCTGATTTGCAAGAAACACACCAAAATACAATAAATAAACTCTTTTGAGTAACCAAATTCTTTGTGAGCTAAAAACATCAAAAAACTTTGTGAGCTAACAAATACCAAAAAAGATAACACAAACTTACTATCTCCCTGCACTTAAACCACAGTTACCAACCTAAAAATTCGCAAATTTCAATACTTAAATTTCATATCTTATCAAAAAAAAAAAAAAAAATCATTTTTTATTCCATTGATAAAATAAATAAATTACATCAAAAAAATAACAGCAGCAAAAAGAGAAAAAAAATCTGCACCTGCCTGTATATAACGAAAATGAAAATAAAAAAAAATTATTGAACGATCGGTAAATCGAGATAAATTTTTTTTACTTTAACCCAAACTACTGATGATATACCCCTTTGATTTTTGCAAAAAAGTTACTTTAAAATCGTATATAACCTAAAAAAAAATTAAATAAGATAAAATAAAAATACGCCTCTTCGATATAACTTTAAATTCCCACGGATCAAAAAGTCTGTTTTTTTTTTTTTTTTTAAACATCAGTGACGCCTCCGCTTTTTTAAGGGTCGCCAGGGGGCAAAATCCTTTTATTTATAAAATAATTCTATAAAATTATCAAAAAAAAAAAATTGGTCCTAAAAATAAAGACTTAAAAAAAGAAAAATTAAAGAAAAATTTTTTTAGAAGAAGAATGAAAGAAAGAATAAAATAAGAGAATCTTCTCTGCTTGCACAAACGCATGTACATAAAATTTTCCCTTTTATCTTTTACCGACGTTATATTATTAGTTTACTTCTATATATTTTCCGGCTCTAACATTTTCCGACACTTTTAAACTCACGACATATTCATCAAGAAAATTTATTATTATTAAACAGTGCATTTTATTATTAATATTGACAATATAATCGGATATTTTTTTTCTCAAAGAAAATCATTTTAAAGTTTAAAGTGTCAAGTAACGAATTTATTATAAGAAAAGATCACAAGAAATTTTAGCTTAATATTATGATGTGTTAACTTAAATATTTATAAAGTCATTTATGGCAAATTGAGATTAGTAAAAAAATTTTTTTTGATCTTTTTGAGAAAATTTTTTAGGTTAAAAATAAACGGTCACGATTACCGTGACGGTCAAAAGACACGTGTCGTTTGTCGTTAGCCAATTTGATAAAATTTTTCAAGATGATCGAGAAAATCGTTTTCTTTAAGGAAAAATCTTTTCTAAATTTTTCTTATAGATAAAAAAGAAAACCAGGATAAAAAATCACCGTAACATAACCTAAATTTATTTAGTCCTTTTTCGTGTTGCACGATTATTATGGGTATGCGCTTGTTTGCTTAGAAAAATAAATAAAAAAACAGTACAATTTTTTTTTAGAGGAAGAATTTTTCCTTAAATCAAAATGGTTAGATTTATATCAGTGTAACTGTTTTTTTATTTTACTGGCTTGACATTTTTTAAATTTTATTTATAGAGGAAGAGATTCGTTGATTAATTAATTATTATAGGTTACTGTTATTTATAATTGAGTTATCAAAATATCATCAAATGATTTATAAAAAATTGTCAGATTCAATTGACAGTTTCTCTCTAAGATTCAGAATTTTGATTAAATTAGAAAACTTTCTAAAAAAAAATATATTTCTGTCACTAAATTATGTAACATCGTGTGAAAAACTTCATAACTTAATTACGATCAGAAGTCAGCCACAGCCAGAATCCAAAAGTAAATATTTAAAATCTCAAACATAAACATCCCAGATGCCTTTTTTAGAGCCACACTCCTGTAAACTATTGATTAGCTTTTAAATATATTTTTGTTCATTGTATTTTTTCAAGTGTTATCCCTCAATTTTTTTGTAAATTTTCAAAAGAAGCATATAAAAATAAAGTCTTAAAAATATAATAAAAGAAATGAAATATTCCCCTCTATGGAACAAAAAGACGTTTTATAGACTCCCTGGCAGTCTATACCTGGAGATTTTTAACACATTCCATGCACCCTCCCCCCTCAATTATTCTTATTATTATAACCACAATCTTTTTTATATTAAATAAAAATTATGTCCTTTAAATTTTTCTATATTTTTTCCACTTCAAGTATTACCTTCTTTAGGGACAGAAATAAAGCTTCTTAACGCCAAAATTTTTTTTTGGGACTATGTGACATTTTATAGAAATATTTTTCTATTGTTAAAAAAATATTTTTTTCTGAAGTGCATTATGTTTATATCAAAAGGTGCAAGAATATATACTCTTGAGAGTCTATTATTTATAACTCTTTTGATTATTTATTGAAAAAAAAAGGACATTCTTTATATTTTTTGACATTTTTTTAGCAGACAAAAATCAATATATGCTGGTTTATTATAAGCGAGTAAATAAAAATGTCAAGAAATCATATTAAAATGATATAATTTTTGGATAAAAAAACAGGTTTTTAAAATAAAAATTCAATTTCGAAGATTAAAATCAGTAATTATAAGACTCTAATTAAATAATAAAATGACAATAAATATTTAAATTTTATAGAGTGAGATAGAATATTTGATGAGGACCACCCTCTGATGATTTGATACCATAAAAATAAATAATTAAAATTATTTATGAGGAGGCCCTTTAGGGTCTAGAAAATTTATAAATTTCAAAGAATTTTTTTTAGGTGGGCGTGTGTTCTAAATTAATAATACGTGTGCAAAAAATATTTTTTGAAAGATGTGTAATTTTGAAGAAACGAGTTTTTTGTGTGATTGTCTAGAATAGATACTTTTTTTTTGGTGGGGGGAAGAAAATTTGAGATTAAGTAAGAATATTAATGACCCGACACAATAAAACCACTTAAAACCAAGTCATTTTTTTCAAAAAGTACCAAATATTTCTTAAAAAAAATTTTTTTTAAAGAACACAGCACACAAGAGGGTAATGCAGCTGTCTTGTTACATAAAAAAGCCTACATAGAGGGGTTACATCTGCCTTTATAAATTTCCCACCCTTAATATTTATTAATAATTTAAAAAAACGTCATGGTCATCATAATAATAATCTAAAACATTGATTTTTCTATTAAAAAAAAAAAAAAAATTGCCTTGATGAAATAAAAAAAAGGGCGAGTTAAAAAAATGTGACTAGACTCGTTTTTTTTCAAAAGGTTCTTCTTTACTGTACTTCTTCTCTTCTTACATACATTTTACTTACTTATGGTTGCACAATCAGCGTCATTCGATACCTTTTTTATATAAAAATGTTTTTTTATATTAGTTAACTACTGGCTTATGGGTTTTATGTTAAAATATAATATTTTTGCTTCTGTGGATCTTAATGATGATGTGGTATGAGAAAAATATTAACATTTTTTTATTATAAAAAAATATAAAACCACATAATAATATTTATTTTTTTTAAAAAATAATTCCTGTTGATTTGTTATTTAAATTACATAACATTTAAAATAATAACAGTTTACTCGTGATTATTAAAAGTGTTAAAAAATCCTGGATATTTATTAAGTATTTAAATTTTCGCGCTATGTGTAATTTTTCATATCGTTAAATCATCAAAAAGGTGTGTAATTTTAAAATATTGTTCATTTCCTGTGTCTGTGTGTGTGTATTATGATAATTATAGAAAATTTTCTAAGAAAAAGTAATAGATAAGAAAAAACAAGAATTTCGCGTGCGTTATCAATTTTTTTCCTCGTTATTTCCTGTGCTAAGGTTGTGTTATTACTGTTATTATTATGTAAGGATGTGTCATCGATCTTGTGAGTTAAGATTTTTTTAGAAAGCTGGATTTTTGTTGCTAAAATTGTTAATTAGGTTAGGTTTTGTGTTATTTAAATACACGCAAATTATTTTTAAATTAAAAAACGGTTGTTTTTTGAGTTTAATTGAATTTGGAATTGTACGTTTGTGTGTATGGAGAATTTTATTTTAGTTAAATAAATTAAAATTTATAACTGGATTGTAAATTGTTGGTAATTTTTGTCAATTAAGATTTTTTTTTATTAGAGTAACGGTTTGTTTTTTAGAAAGGGTTTAGGATCTTGGATTTTTATTAGTTTGTGCGTTGTGGGATTCAGGGGTTATGCATGGTGTATTCTGATTGAAATTTGCTGAGAAATGTAAGTAATCGCTGGAAAATTTTAGTTAATGAAATTAAGGATGCAGAATTTTCAAAAAATAAATTTGAAAACTTTAAAATTTCTAAAAAACATAAAAATAATTATGCTCTGGAAGTGTCCAAAAGTTCAGCGGCCCCAAAAACCTCAACAGGATGCCAAAATTTGGCTTAATCAGCAATATTTTAAAAAAAGTTTGCATATTTTAGTCGAAAAATCGAATTAATCAAAACTAGCACGGAAAAATGGACAGAACCTTAAAAACCGAGTTGGATTAATTTTCTTCCATTCAAATTTCCGGATAAATTTAACATTCAACAGCTCGACTAAAACACAAAATTTAAAGATCCCACGCGCCTCGCTAACAAAACAGCAAATTCTGCTTTAATTATTTGCAAAAAAATTAAATAAAATAAACAAGAAAAAATATTTTTCCATTGAATAAACAAAAAAATTTAATACCACGCAAATGAATCATAAAAAAAAAAAATAACTCGAAATAAAATATATTTATTTTTACTTAGACAAACAAACAAAAAGCATAATCAGTAAAAAAAAAATTTTCAAGATTTCTTTATAAAAATACCAATTAAAAACAAAAAAACATGCAATTTATTTATAATTACACGAATGCAATACCAAAAAAAAATGATACAATTTTTTAATAAAGCTAATAATTACCAAGAAAAAAAATTTTACTTAATAATAAATTACAAAACAAAGAAGTAAATTAAGAAATATATAAAATCTAAGTACTACTCGTAATTCAATTGTTGAGCGCGCCATTTAAATCAAAAAATCATTCTTATATTTTTTCCCCTTTTTCAAATCGATACAAAAAAAAAGTTTGCGTAATTAAATTAAATTGTGCGGGAGGTAGTACAAGTCAAAAGGTATTTTTTATAATACGCAATTTCGTTATGGTTTGATTAACAAATAAGAATTATTGTTATGTCAAAAAAACCGATTTTTTTTAATCGTTACCGGTTTTTTTTGAACTCGTAAATTCTTTAACTTTTTTTTTTTTATTATTATAATAATAAAATTTATGGAATTAAAAAAACATGTTACGAATTTTTAATTAAATAAAAAATTTTTTTTTAGAAATTTTTATTTTTATTGCTTAGCGTGATTTATAGAATTTATTGATTTGTAGGTTTACTTTTTTGGTCATTTTTTGGGAATAAAAAGAGATTCTGTGTTTTTTATTGGTTAATTATGGTAATTGACGATATTTTTAGAGAAGGTAAAGGTGAGTTAATGAATCTTTAATTTTTAATAATGTGCTATACTGTTAAGTTAATGGGATAATTTAAAAATTTTTTGGTTTTTATTATTGGGTGTCTTAAATTACGTATTTAGAGGTTTGATGAGGGGAATTTGGACATAATTTTGACTTTTAAGGCGAAGTTTTATTTCTGGAGCGAAAAATGAACAAATTCAGGTAATTTTACACTATACCAAACCCTTCGTACTTTGAATTCTGTTTTGAAAATACTGCATGTTACGCGCCCGTGCCCAGAAAACTAAAAAATTATTTAAGGCATTTCAAGTTCATTCTTAGATCCCATACAAGCTGAATTACTTTTCTCCTAAACCCCAAAAAATGTAAGGAATTCGCTAAAAAAATCCCAATAAAACAGCGAGACCCAACACATTCATCCTTTCAGCTACTGGCATAGACTCCCCGCAAAAATTCTTCCTTACGAAGACTGGATATTTATTTTTCTAAGAAATCAAAAAGAAAAAAAAAAATGGAAAATTGATCTATTTTGATACAAAGAAATTGGATCTCATCATCATCCTTCCTTCTCCTTTTATAAAAATAAAACCTTAGAAATGCACAAACAGGTATAAAAAAAGTATCTTTTTTTTTTGGTTTAAAAAACTCAGTTTAATAGATCAGATTTATTTACGTTTATTATGATGACTAATATTCAAAACGGAAATGATTTTATTTATTTAAATTTAATTCCAATATTTGTACTCTAACCTGTTACAATAAATTACTTTTTTGAAAATTTATGTAACCACAAAATAAAAAACTCGTTAAAAGTTAATAAATTAAATCGATAATTTTTGTAATTTTAGTGTAAACTCACTGTTTGTTAATTTTAAAGCGAGAAAAATAACGAACAAAATTTTTATCATAAAGAAACGCATTTTTTTTTCTTATAAATAATTCAAGTTTTTTTTAATCTTAAATTAAAATCAAAATACAAGTCCATTTTTTTTTTTTTATTATTCTTCGACGTAATCTTTCTTTTTTGGTCATCGTTAATATCAAAATAAATTTTTTCATACCGAACAATGTCGAACCCTCTTTTTTTATCCTCAACTGGATCTTTAACACTTTTTCTATGGGGATTTTTTTTTTCTATAAAAATTTTTACTAAATACACCCTTTTTTCTATAAAATTTGAGACGATTTTTTTGGTATTTCATTACACTGATTTTTTTATCTAGATCAAAAAATATTCAAATTTTCGAATTTCTTAGAAAAAATCCAAAAAATTAATTGAATAATAGGTGTAAAAACTATCACATTTCATAAATAAAAAATAAACACATGTTAATTTTTTCAATGAAATAAAATATTAACATGATTTTTAGTTGTAATAACCAAGTATTAAATTTCAGTACAATTAAATTTTTTTCACAGTGTAGAAAAACACTGAATTATTTTCAAGTTCAAGAAACCGTAAAAAAAGTATTTGAATAATTGTCTGATTAGAGCAAATAAAAAAAATGTTTATTTAAACGTGGGAAAAATTATTATTTCTAACCTATAAATGTTTTTTTTTCTAAGTAACTAAAAAAAAAAAAAAATACTGGACATATAAATTGTTATACATTTCATTATTGTTATTTCTCTTTAGCTCTCTTCCTTGACGCCTTTATGAATAATGGATAATATGAATATTATTAAAAGATATTATAACCTCAATTTTTTTTGTAAATAAAATAGCTTTAGGTTATAAGTAATCATATTTTTTTATGTATTTTTTTTTTATTGGTTATGTTCGCTTTTTTTTTTACTCAGTGTGTAAGATGAAAAATTGTTATGTAATTTTGTGTTGTTCGCACTTTTATTTTGTTTGTTGTGGGTTTGGGAGATTTTTTTTAAGGGTGTAATGTAATGAGGTTTTTTTGGATAAAGTGGGGGCGATAAAATAATAGGTGCGTATCCAGAGGGGACAGGCAAGGAACCAATAAAAATGGCAATGTTTTTAGCCCTAGGGCATTCTTTATTTTTTGACCTGCTGATTGTAAACTTAATTTTTGTTGAAAAGTTTTTCTCAAATCGAGAAAATGGTCCATTACGACCAATGCCCAAAAAATCAATGAAATTGCAGTCAGAAAATTGACCCATTACCCAAAAATTACTAAAAACCAAACAAAAATATCCACAGTGTACTGAAATAAACAAAAATTATCCAATAAAATTTTTTAACTTCTATCAAACAACATAAAAAATTTGTTACTTCACATTTTTTTCATGCAAATTTTCTGCTGACAAACACTTTAATCTATCTTTTTTTAAAAGTCAGAAATATAAAAAGGACTCTTGTTCTTTTTTTTTCAACAAGTTTAAAAAACAAAAATGTGTTTGGTATCATATTTTTAATCTTTTGTTTTTTAGAATTAATAATATTTTTCAAGTATTTAAATAGACTTGATCTCATTAATTACGTAAAAGAAAGAAACCGTTAAAAAAAGAATTCCTTTAAAGAAAAAAAAATGATTAATGTTTTATTTAAATTTACATTATTTTTTTTAAAAAAACCGCTTAAAATCAATCACCAAAGACAAAAAAAAAAAATTCTAACTTAATTATAGAACAAATTCATTGTTTAAAAAAAGTGCCTTTAGGGCCAAAATCAATCCGCGTTACAACAAAACGTTAACAAGCCTGTCACTTCCGATTTGAAAAATAAAATTTTAAAAAATTAGTTTAAAAAATATGTTCTAGAATTTAACAAGCCAGACTTCCTATTTTTATAGATGTTAAAGATATATAATTACATATGTAGATATTTTAAATTAGATGAAATTCTTTTGGTGTTTTTTGGAAATTACAAAATACCAGGTGGATTTTGAATGAAATTTAAATAAAAATGGGACTATAAAAAAGAAATTGGAATAGAAGAATAAATTATGTTTCTGAGGCGGATAGTGAAAGTTTTTTGTAGGAGGGAAAAATACGGTTTGTCTGAGAGATGGCGTTAGTGGTACGATTTTGTGGGGAGTTATGCAGTTTGTGTATAAAAGATTTTTTTGCAGGATTTTTATGATTTACTTCGAATTTGCAATTTTTTTATTTTTTTAATATTTTTAATTTATTTTCAATTTTGAAGAATTTTAATTTTATTTCCTTCAAGTCCGAAAAACTAGGCTTAAAAATTTGATAAAAAAATTATCCAGGAAATTTTCGTCGCTTAGATTGCAAAATTAATTTTCATTATTTTCAACAATAAAAAAGAAAATTTAATGTTTTGAGAAAACTAAAAGTTTAGCATTTAGTATCAAATAAACATGCAGTCCTTTATTGTTGCAAAAGTCGTTTGAACTTACTTTCTAATGACTAAACACAAGAAACAACAAACCACTGTATATTAAAAAAAACACTGTTATTCAATTTTAAGTGACCGAATTGACGCTCTATATGCAAAAGAAAAAAATTTTTCTTAAAAAAAAAATGTAAATGCTAAATTTTTCATGACTTTGACAATCATTAACCTACTTTTTTTCATATATTGTGTAAAAAACACTTAAAAAATACAAACAATAATTTAAATTTCTAATTAAAAAATTATATCAAAAGTTGACCTAGAAAAAAAATTTTAATAAAAAAATCCTAATTAAAAAAAATTCTAATTTTTTAAAATTTTTTACTTCAAAACGCAAATTTATAAAATTTCTTTGCCTTCATTACTTCAGTAATTTTTATAATATTACATAAAATAAACGTACATCAGTGTGTGTGTGTATCCTCTTCTCATATTACAAAGATTGGACCCCCGTCCCTTAAAGGTGTAATCTGTTTCTCGCGCTACCTTTTATAAAATATTCTTTTCTCAACAAAACACGTTATTATTTATGTAATATAAAAAAATAAGATTAAGATTTTCCGGACTTTTCTTTATTAAAAATTTTTATTGAAATTTTCTTTACATATAACAAACCGGATATTATTATTATTACTACTGGACTTTTTGATTAGAATCGTAGGCTACGTGTAAAAAATAATTTGAATTGCAGAAAAATATATGATATTTTTGCAAAAAAAATTTTCAAAAATAAAAACCACATTATTTATAACACGTGACCATAAAAACACAGGAAACAGCTGCCTTATTATTGAACCAAGAATTTTTTATACCATAAAAAAAAGACTTTTTGGGGGTCGTTGCACATTTTTTTTTGCGCGTTCCAGGCACGCAATATTTTTTTTTTTACTTCTTTTGGTTTTAATTAACTCTCATATTCTTTACTTTTTAGCGACACCTCTCTTCCTTTCTTTCTTACATAAATATTCTTCTTTTTTTATTATTGTTTAATACTTATTATTCATAAAAATACAGGATATTAATAAATCAAAGAACTTTTTTACATTTTTTTTACCTATATTCTACTTTCTCATTAGTAAGATTTAGTGACTTTTTTTGTGTATACTAAAAAAATTTTTTTTAATGTGAGGTGGAGATATTTTCTGTGAATTACTTTAAAAATTTATAAATTTTAATTATTTTATGTAATCTACTTTTTTTTGTCACGGTTGTCAAACGATCTAAAAGACATTTTTGGTGTGTGTTTGTGTGTGATCGTATAAATGATAAGTTTCACGCTATATTTTTTTAACTTATGCGTTTATAAGTTTCAACAAGTAGAAGTTTAAATAATTTAACACGTTTATAAATTAATTTTATGCTCTGAATTTAATTTACGTTTTTTTTTACTTGAATTTAAAAGTTATTAGTAATTTTTTTTTCTCGAAAGTGAAATGCGTTGGGGATAATATAAATATGGCGGATGTGAAAAATGTAATTTATGAATAAGCGCGGATCCTACTTCGGATAGTTTTCCCAAGAATTTTTGGCACTAAATGTCCCTAGTATCGTAAATTAAGACTAATTTTACTATCCAGAGCGATTTAATTGCTTTTTGTCTCAATTCTTTTTTTATCGACTTCGAATTTGGCCGAGGGTTCGATAATAGCTCAAAATTCTGACAAAACACCAATTTTTGTCGGCCGTAATCAAATTTACCACGAAAAATACATTAAATTTCACAATAACTAAAACCTTTTTATGTGTAACCGTGTGTGTAACTGTGTAATTATTTACCTAGTTCGTTAAGACTGATATTTTTTTGAAGACATTTCCGATATTTTTGTTTGACTTTTTAAAATAAATTCTCTATTGATTTAAGTAAACTATGTTTGTAAATCCAAAGTAAACAATATCTTGTAGACACTTTTAAAAGCATAAATTTTAATAATTTTGTCAAAAAAAGGTGATATTTTATCTACAAAAACAAATTTAGTATCCTCGCCAAAATATTTATTGATATTTCAAATTATTACAAAATTTAATTAAATAATCAAACAAATTAGCCAAAAAAGTTATAACCTACAATGAAAAACTAACAAAGTAAGGTAATACTTAAAATTCCAAGAAAAACTTAAAGCTAACCTAAAAAAAAAGTTTACAAAAATAGTAACTAGTTTTATAATCCTTTTACACTTCTCTATGTTTAACCTAACCTATAAAAATATATACTAGTGGTAATTACCATTGCTTAAAGCTATTTTAACTTCTTATGCGAGCGCTTTTTGAATTACAATCCTTTAAGAAGTAACATCAACTTTTTTTTTAATACTGTAAAAAAACCTGAATAATTTTTCTTCTTTCTTTTATTATAACCTTATTTATATTTATGGTAAGTAAAGTATATACAGGAATCGACCTGTAGTTATATATCCTATATTTATTTTTTATAAGTGATAATGAGGAAACGTGATATAATTTTAAGTGTTAAAAAAATTATTTTGAAAAAAATTTCTAAACAAATAAAAGATAAAGATTTATTTTGAATAATCAAAGCCGTTAAATTCCCTATAATATCGTTTGTTGTTGCTCACCTGCGATGATGAGCGCACGCACACATTTTTAATTTTGTATTGTTTTAAAAAAAAAGGTCTAATATACTTCAGGAAAGTTTGAAAGACAGTAACTTCCGATCGCGTGTGAGAAACTTGAAAGAAAATTTCCGGATTAAAAAATAAAAATTAAATACAAAAAACTCTCTTCTTCTTTAATTATTAAGATTTTAAGGTTATAAACAAAACAATCTAATTTTATTGTTTTATTGGAATTAAATATATACACGGTAAAGAAAAATGTTCAGTTGTTTATGCAAAATAGTATACAAAAATTGAGGTTAAAATACACACGATAATATTTCAAGCGAAACGTTTTTGTCGAGGTTTTTGTCTATAAAAATTACATAGAATTTAATCTAAAAACATTGTGTCATTTGGCCAATTCAGAATAAAACAAAACAAAACAATAATAAAATTATTATGTTTTTCTATAGTTATAATATTCCCTTCATTATTATGAAAACAAAGCATATATCAAACTTGATTATAGGTTAGAATTCTCAACTGCAGGTATATAAATAACTGTAAAGTCAATTATAACCAAAAAAAAAAGGTAATTAGAAATTTTTATACTAATATTTAGTTGTAATTCATGTCAAATTTTCTGTATATAAAATTAAAAATTTATGCATGTGTAATTACAGAAATCTTCAAAGAGAATTAGATATTACGTGATTGATGTTTAGATTATTAAAGTATAATTTATACCTGCTATAATATCCTTTTTTTTAATCGTCTGCATGTGTGGGTATATAATTTTAGTATATTTAAAATTATCATAACCTCAAAATTTTATTTAGTGATTTTTTTTTGTGTAAATAAAATTATTTATATCGTAATTTTAAAAAATAACTAAAAACTACTGTGCAAGGTGTTTTTCAATTAAAACTTTGAGGTTAACTTTGTGGTATGGAGACGTTTAATTATTTAAAAGTTTTTATTGTCTTATTTAACAAGTCAGTGAACTATGACACTTTTTTTTCAAATAAAATTACATAATAGAAAAATCTTTTCGATATGGTCATTAACCTTCAATATAAAAATATGAGAGGTAAAGATAATCAAAGGAAATAAATCGTTATTTTATTTATTTATATATAAAAATAGTTGAATAAAAATTTTCTTTAAAAAAAAACTTATACATTTTCTAGTTTATACCTGTCGTTATATTCTCGCGCCTTGAGCGTGCAGAAAATATAGATGGAAAAAGTATAAGTTTTTATAGGTACAGTATCTTCTTCTCTTTGTACGTAACCAATGAAAATAGATCTATGATCAGTAATATTAACCGTTTTTCTCAATTTATATTCGTTTCAACTTTTTTATTTTAACTCCTTTTTTCTTATATAATTCTTTACTTCGGTCCTTTAATCGTTTCAGTTAAATAAGAAAAAAATAAGGGCTTCCGTTATTTCTACGAATCACTTCGATAAATTCTTTTTTGACGAGTGCAAGATATGTGTGTAACCTAACTAGTTAGTGAATACTTTTGTTTCAACTTTTTTTCTTTATTATTATTATTATTAAAAATACATATAACATAATAATCGATGGATGAAGAATAAAACGATGAAGTAAAAACAAAGAAAAATATTTTTATTTATATTATTCTTGGAATTATTTATAAATAAATTTTGAGGTTATGTTATACTTCAAAGTATTTTACTTTAATTGAACTTCAATTAAGTGTCGACATGATCGTTTTAATTATTTAAAAGTGTTCATTTTTTTTGGAGTAAAATACTCACGCAAGAAAATAAATTTAAAAGGTTGGTACCTACAATAATAAGTGAAATATAAAAAAATGTACGTGAGATGAATTAAAAGAAATCAATAATTTTTTAATTAAATTTCAAAAAATTCTTATGATTGCTACTTCTCAACGAAATGTTTCCTGTCTTTCATCGTTATTTTATTTCTTCTCTCTGGTGTGAATTGCATTTTAGAAACGAATACTTTTTAGATAATTTAAGTACTTTTGTAATTGTAATAATGCGCGATTTCCTTTATTTATTTTATTGTTTCATAACCTAACTTTTTATTAATTCATTTTTCATTATCATGTGTGAACAAAAATTATTCTGCTATTTCTGTTAGGTTTTTAGCATAGAAGTATAGTTAATACTTCTATGGTTTTTAGGTATTTTTTAAGTCATTTTATAACCTCAAAATTATTCAAATTTTTTATTTAATTACTTTTTTAAAAAATTCTTTTTTTTTTGCATTTTATTATTATTCATGAGAATTTTTATTTATTTTTATTATCTGTTTTTTTTATTTTTATACCTATAAGTTATAAAATAAAAACTACCAATTTTTATGATGAAATAAATCACAGATTACGGATCAAAAAAAAAAAAAAAAGAAGCAATTTATTCTAAGAAAAGTCATAAAATTTTTTTTTCAAAAATAAATTATATATTTCAAATTTCAATTCCATTCATCAGAAAGATTTTTTTTAAAGGTATTTATTATTATAAGCATTAAAAAAAATTAATGCGACGAGTTTAAAAACAGATTCTTTTTTTTTATTTTTGCGATATAAATTTTGTTTTAATTGATATTCATAGAAATTGAATTAAAAAAAAATGAAATTTATAACTTTTTTTTTTTATTGGTTTTCATACAAAAAAAAAAGACAATAAAATCAGATTTTATTTTATGGGCTAGGTATAATAAAAATTTTTGGAAATTTTTGTATTTTAGAGAGAAAATTTTGTGAAAAACACGTCCTTTTGTATCCTAGCATTGAAATCACTGAAAATTTTCCTCGAACTATAGCTAACGGTTTTATTTTTTAAATATGGCAATTTTTTTTTCATCTGCACCATCTCTGACTTTCTTTTGCAAAAAATATTAAAAACGTTTATTTTTTTGACAGATTTAATTTGATTTTTTTTTAGGTTATAAAGGATAAAATAATTAAGTGTCTGATTTTTATGAAATTGGTTTTCAATATAAAGACACTGCGCATATAAAATACAAGATTTAGTATTATTTAACAATTACCTCTCTCTCTCTCTTTCTCTCTCTCTTGGCCAAAATGCATATAAAAGAGAATTCGGTATTATCAATTGACATATTTTTTAGTATTTTTGTTTCATAATCGTTTTTAGTTAAAAAAACCGGAATTTTTTGTAAAAAGTCACGCAAATAATTTTTTTTTTCTTCTTGCATACCTACTTTACGTTTTTTTTTTCTGGACGTCATTTAAAAAAAATATGCGTATTTATTTGAAATTACTCACTTTTTTTCGGTTTTTTTTTCGCTGTAAAAATTGCATATAAAATTGTGTTTTTTTATTTCGTTCAAAGAAAGTATCTTTTAATGAGATTCTCGTTACTCTTTAAAAAGAGCCTAATCGTTTTTTTTTTGTAAAATACAAAGTTTAAAAAAACCGTTAAGTTGAAAATTATCAATTTTTTTTTCAAAATTAAATTCATCGTTTTTCGATTCAGTCCAAAAAAAAGGGCTAGGCATCCTTTTTAAAAAATTTCTTTTACTTTGACATTCGTCGTTTCGTTGATACACGCCAAAACTTATCCCTCCGGCGCGTCAAATTTTTTTTCGTCCGAAAGTAGCATAAATTATTTTTTAGCAACAATTTAAATTTCGGTTACTGAACTTTAAAAAAAAATTTACGAACACAACCGTGAGAATAAGTACCTTAAAAAAGACCAAAATTTGATTTTATATGGAGATCAAGTTACTTTTTTTTTACGATGAAATATTTTTCTCGCATTTCCATGATACAACACACAACATTCGAAAGTCACGCGCGAAAGATGCATCTTTTTTTTTTTTAATCCATTGTTTAAACGCGTGCATAAACAAGTATACACTTTATTTTTTTTATTATAACAAACACACACATTTTTTTTCTCCTCGTTACATTTTATATGCAATTTTTTTTCTTTGTTAAAAAAAACTAACACACACTTGATTAGGTATTTTTTGGAGAAATAAATTTGGTATGGACAGGTATAACCACTAAAAAAACTTGTATTCGCCTGTAGAGACACGGCGATTAATCATTTATTTCATCATTAAAGTAAAAACAACCGACACGAAATTAATCAAATTTTTTTAGGTTAAAAAAAAACTTACATAGAATTTGTTGTATTCCAATACATGTTCATTGTTTTTGCACAATTGCTAACAGTTGATAATAATACAGTTTGGAGGCAAACCATAAACACTAAAGTTACAAAAGACGTGGAGACCATGATGATTTTATAATCCTCCTAATGTAGTCTCCTCCGCCAAATAAAAATAATCCGAGGCTTCCAAACATATAATTAACCAATTAAATTCATTTTTTTTTATTTTCATAACCACTTTTTCGGTTGATTTTTTATTTTTTTCAAAAAACACAATTTTTTTTTATTCACACTCTAACCAACAAAAAAATTCACTTTAATTAATTATCACTTTTAACCGTATGGACGATTCATCGTGTGAATTTTTATTTGATTTATTTTTGATCTACCAAAAATTTATTATCCGACGGCCGCTTTTGTAAAAGCCTACTGTGCTCCAAAGTTTGATTTTTTATTTTACGAGTAGGTATATAAAAAACTTTTTCTTCCTTGATTTACAAAAATCGTATTTTCTTCTTTTAAAATTAACACTTGTCAACACTCAATAAAACACTTTGTTTTTTCAAATTCACATTTTTTTTTGTGCAAAAAAAAATTGAAAAAAAAAACAATCACTTCAAATCAAAAAAATGAAAAATAAATCACTTTTCTCTTGTTACAAAACAAAACTTGTTGCACGTTTTTAACAAACTTTTTTTTGTAAATCAAAACTTAAAAATAAAAAAAAAAATTTGTTTATTTTTAAATAGTCGTAATTATAAAAAAAAAAAAAGAAAAAATTTTTTAACAAGTAATATCAAAACATACACACGACTTGTTCGTACGAAGTCGCAAACGCGTCTGAGCTTTAACGTAGAATTGAAAGGGGTCTTTTTACCCATAGATCTAAAATTTACCGAAGATAAACGAACATGACCGAAGTTTTATCCCTACTCAAAATTTTTTTTACACTGTGCTTTTGCTTATGTTTTGTACCCTTTTTTTTATAAAGGTAAAAATTCTTTAAAAAGAGAGAAAGAGAGAGAAAGAAGATTTTTTTAGAGTGGGGAGATTAGAGAATTTTTCTGATCTACGAACAGTCGCTTGATAGCGTTGCGCCAGGCTTTATTATGTTTATGTATGCTTTTTCATTCAGAATTTTTCATTCAATTTTTTTTTATGCTCTGCCTGATGCGATGCCTTTAACTTGCATTTTATTTAGTCATGAGATAAATTTTTTTTGCTTGTTTTTAAAAGGATTCTGCTGATTTTAAATTCACTCATTCGCATATTGCAATATTTTAATTAACTAATTAACTTTTAGGTGTAAATAAATTTTAAAATTGACTGATTTTTTACTGATTTGAAAAAAACTTGATTTTATTTACCGTCATGGTTAATTTTTCAACGCCTTGTTAAACTTCTGTCTCTTGCAACAAAAAATTTTATTTTCACGCTTTATTTATTTATTTATTTAGAAAGTTTTTATTTTTCTCATAAAAAAAAAAATATTATTTAACAATTAATACCGCATTGTCATTTTTCCTGTATTTTTAATCCAAAAAAAGTAAAAAAAATTAGATTAATTAATCATTATTTTTTGTTTTGACGATGCTGGGATTTAGGAAATTTTCTATAAAAAAAAAATAGGGGTAAAGCTTTTAAAATTTCAAAAAATAAAAGATAAATGATTAATTAACGTGTTAACATAATATAAATTTTTCATCTTTTTAATATCAGCTTTTTTTATGTAATATATTTTATAATGTCATGTCTTACATGTGTTAAACTACAGCGTTTTACATAAAAAGTGTAACGTTTTAAATTTAGGTATAAAAAATATTTGAATTTATTGCCTTTTTTTTGGAAGTGATTTTTAGATTTATAATGTTGTTTTTTTTGGAGTAATTAATTTAATTTTTTAATTAGATTTTTTTTTGGATTTTTTATAGTGAGATAAAAATTGCGAATGTTGAATTCTCGCTTTATATACATAAAATCGTTTTTTCTCCTTCTGTGTTTTTAGCCCAGCATGTAATGCCCTCTACAACGTCTGCGAGTTTTGTTCAAAGAACACTCGGCGAGAGAGTTTTATATACTGTGCAAAATCTTAAAATTCATACTTTTTTTAAATTACTCAATTAAAACTTTTTCTTTACCATACACAGTAAAAAATAATGCACTCAATATTACTACCGTGTAGTAATTTTACTACAGTTTAGTAATATTACTACAGAAATAGTAATTTTACTACAAATTGTAGTAATATTACTACTAGTAGTAATTTTACTATTTCGTAGTAATATTACTACAAGTGTAGTAATATTACTACAACTGTAGTAAAATTACTACAATTTGTAGTAAAAAAAATTTATTTTTTTTCCAGCCAGATACGACTAAATATAGCTTTAGGAGGTCATTAATGTTTGTAATACACAATATTAACTCTTATTTTTCGTTTTTAATATTATAAGCATACTCTACCTGCGTCTATATTCAGCAATAATAATGAAATAATAACTAAAAAGAGGAAACCGGAACATTTGGATTGCCAAATTACAATCTATACTTCTGAACCACTTTAACCCATTACCGCCCAGGCAGCCACCTTATTGCTACCCCTATTTACCTCAATTTTCCATCCCCAGATGAAATTTCATGATTTTTTGACTTCATATTGGAAATTAGAAACCTTAAAAAACTCTCGATACTGATTAAAAAAAAAGAAAAGATTATTATTTTACGAATTATAAAGACTTACATCAAGTGGCACGTTTTGACCGCCTGGGCGGTAATGGGTTAATATGTTGAAAAAACACCAAAGATGCCCTCCGTTTATTCCAGTGCGCCTTCTGGGATTAAAAACGCTGGGCTCAATGTTATAAAATTGGGTTTTTTCGATAACTTCCATACAACACTGTAACCTTGCAAATTAACTAAAATACTTCCGATTCGTCTCATTTTTTCCGTATGAGTACCATCTTTTAATTCCCGTCAGCCGCAACTCTCCATCACCTATTCTATTATCGCTAAAGTCAATAAACCAAATGCCCATTTTCGGACCCAAATGACCAATTTTTAAAAATGCTGCAAAAATTGTAATTTTCAATTAAAATAGGTATTTTAGGTCTCAAAAATTTTTTATTAGCCTTAAGTTTTCAAAAATGTTTTACTCGGTTCTTTTTTATTACTCATTTAGCAGATATGATAATTTAAAGACAGAGTCTCAATTTAAAGTTTTTTAAAAAAATCATATTTTATCACTAACTTTGTGGAACCATATTTCGGAAACTTTGAAAGCCAAAAGAAAGAGTAAGAAAATTTTGGAAACTTGGAACTTGTACAAAATTTTTCAGACCAACAGGACCTATTTTCATTGAAAATCGCAGTTTTGACAGCAATTTAAAAATTGGTCATTTGGGTCCGAAAATGGGCATTTGGTTTATTAACTATAGCGATGAGAGAATAGGTGATGGAACATTGCGGCTGACGGGAATTAAAAGATGGTACTCATACGAAAAAAATGAGATAAATCGGAAGTATTTTAGTTAATTTGCAAGGTTACAGTGTTTTATGGAAGTTATCGAAAAAACCCAATTTTATAACATTGAGCCTTGCGTTTTTAATCCTAGAAGGCGCATTGGAATAAACGGAGGGTATCTTTGGCGTTTTTTCAACATATTAAAGTTGTTCAGAAGTATAGATTGTAATTTAGCAATCCAAATGTTCCGGTTTCCTCTTTTTAGTTATTATTTCATTATTATTGCTGAATATAGACGCAGGTAGAGTATGCTTATAATATTAAAAACGAAAAACAAGAGTTAATATTGTGTATTACAAACATAAATGACCTCCTAAAGCTATATTTAGTCGTATCTGGCTGGAAAAAAAATAAATTTTTTTTACTACAAATTGTAGTAATTTTACTACACTTGTAGTAATTTTACTACACTTGTAGTAATATTACTACACTTGTAGTAATATTACTACGAAATAGTAAAATTACTACTAGTAGTAATATTACTACAATTTGTAGTAAAATTACTATTTCTGTAGTAATATTACTAAACTGTAGTAAAATTACTACACGGTAGTAATATTGAGTGCATTATTTTTTACTGTGTAAAAAATTGAAAATTATCATAAAATATAAATAATTTAAATAAAATTTGTTTATTTACCTTATTTTGTAACATAAAATTGGCAAAAGTAAATTTTTCTATTCATATTAAAAACTTTCAATATTTATAAACAAAAATTGAATGAAAAAACATAAATAATACCAATTTAAATTTTTTAGAAAGTTTTATATATTTTAAACAAAATTATATCACGTACTTGAAAAAAAAAACAATTTTTATTATTTCCCGAGTTATTAAATTTTTTATATGCTCCATCCCAAAAAATCACAAAATAATAAATAAAACGTCCCTTATACTTCATCAATGAAAATGATTCAACAATAATTGGAGGGCGTTTTACTTATATTTACTCACAAAAAACTAGGAACGTGCCATTGAATTAAATACAGAAGCTACTTTTTTTTTTATATGACAATTTTAGAAGATCCTTCTGCGATATCTCTTAAAAAGATCAAATTTCTTTCTTATTTTATATTTCGCTTTGACGCGTAATCCTATTTTTAGTCCAAAGTCCCTTTTTTATTATAACCTCCCTTACAAATATTTATCTACCTGCTCTTTTTTTTGTAGTTTACCGAACTAATTATAATAAAATTTCTTTAAGAAATACCAAAAAGATGATTTATTATTAATAGAGTTTCTTTAAAGGATTAAATTTTTTTTTTCATGCTTAAGGATTATTTCTATTGTGTTTTTTTAAGAGACTGACCTTTTAGTTTTTCTGTTACTAAAAATATGTAATAAAGGATTTGTTATTATAGAAATTTAGGTTATTAGGATTTACACAAAGGATTTATTTTTTTGAAAAAACAATTATCTTCAGTTTTTTTAAAAAAAAAAGAGTTAAACCGTTAAGAAAAATGAATTTTTTTGTTTTATTTTATGCAAGTTGTGTAAAAACATAAAAAAATCACACAGAAAGTTTCATTATTTAAAATAAACAAAAATTAAAAAAAAAAAGTTTACATAACCTTGCATTTTACTTATAAATAAACAAAAAAGAAAAGAAACTCTTTTCTGTAATAATTGTTTTTATTAAAACTGCATAAACAATAATAATAGTATGAGTGACCAAAAAATTATATAAAAATCAGATGTCTAAGAAAAACACAGCTTTTACTTTTTTTCATATTGTTTACTCAGCAGTTTCATATAAAAAAGTGATTCATAAAATATATTATATCGAACTACTAAATAAACTACTTGAGATTTTATTTCAATTCTCCACACATATGTATTTAAGATGTGATATAATAATAATAATGCTTTTTATTTTTTAGAGGTTATGTTTTAAAAAAAAGAAGATATAATATTTGAACAAGCGTCAAGAAAGATATTTATTAATAAGACTCCGACTATATCCACGCAATTTTGATTGTGCCCCGATCCCAGGGGTAGGTGAAGTCCTAGGGGTGTGGTATATACATCGTTGATTGTGCCCCGATCCCAGGAGTAGGTGCAATCCCAGGGGTGTGGTATATACATCGTTGATTGTGCCCCGATCCCAGGGGTAGGTGAAGTCCTAGGGGTGTGGTACATACATCGTTGATTGTGCCCCGATCCCAGGGGTAGGTGAAGTCCTAGGGGTGTGGTACATACATCGTTGATTGTGCCCCGATCCCAGGAGTAGGTGCAATCCTAGGGGTGTGGTATATACATCGTTGATTGTGCCCCGATCCCAGGGGTAGGTGAAGTCCTAGGGGTGTGGTGCATACATCGTTGATTGTGCCCCGATCCCAGGAGTAGGTGCAATCCTAGGGGTGTGGTATATACATCGTTGATTGTGTCCCGATCCCAGGGGTAGGTGAAGTCCTAGGGGTGTGGTACATACATCGTTGATTGTGCCCCGATCCCAGAAGTAGGTGCAATCCTAGGGGTGTGGTATATACATCGTTGATTGTGTCCCGATCCCAGGGGTAGGTGAAGTCCTAGGGGTGTGGTGCATACATCGTTGATTGTGCCCCGATCCCAGGAGTAGGTGCAATCCTAGGGGTGTGGTATATACATCGTTGATTGTGCCCCGATCCCAGGGGTAGGTGAAGTCCTAGGGGTGTGGTGCATACATCGTTGATTGTGCCCCGATCCCAGGAGTAGGTGCAATCCTAGGGGTGTGGTATATACATCGTTGATTGTGTCCCGATCCCAGGGGTAGGTGAAGTCCTAGGGGTGTGGAACATACATCGTTGATTGTGCCCCGATCCCAGGAGTAGGTGCAATCCTAGGGGTGTGGTATATACATCGTTGATTGTGTCCCGATCCCAGGAGTAGGAGCAATCGTAGGGGTGTGGTCAAAGGCCGCTGCACGTTACGATCTTGTTTTCAGAAAAGTTAAGAATGGTCTAAATAGCAAGTTAATTAGTATCCGAGGCAAAACCGAGGTTGGTAAACTGCGATTTGAGTCATTCTTTATTTATGGGCAAGCGGACGCTACACGTCCGGCAAACACGACTTTTCTCGCCACAGATACAGAAAAATGTTATACGATCCTTGTCTATAAATAAGGAATGACCCAAATCGCAGTTTACAATTTAATTTACGTGCGATTTGGGCCATTCTTTACTTTTCTGGACTCGAGCCGTAAATATACTAGTCCATAAATAAAGAATGCTACAAATTGCAATTTTCTTCTGGACACGAGCTGTAAATATACTATGTCTATTAATTTTTCTAAAGATAAAGTTGAAATAAAGTGAATTTAGAAAACATATTGCAATTTCAAATAAAATATTCATTTATTTTAAATTATAGAGCGATATATAAGTATACTAATTATACTAATTAATAATGTTTTAGAAACGAATTTAATTTTAACTAAAGAAATATGTTGCGTAAAAAATTAATTTAACGAAACGCTAGTCTTAATGAAAAGCTTCAACGAAAGAAAATTTTTTTAATGGTAAAATTCTGTAAAAAATTGTACGATTATTGCCCAGTAACCATTTAACGTTTATTATCCATAATAACCTATAATTTAAAAACAATTTTTTTGGTTAAAATTTCTTCAAAGGCTTTGATCATAAAAAAATTCTTTTTTGAAAAAAAATAAAAAATAGATCAAACATACTACTTGAATAATAGCGCCATTTATGAACATACTATAGCATATTCAATAAGCATGTAATACGACATATATACGAAGACGGCGCCTCCAGCGCTGCTTAGGTTGGTAAGAAAATTGAGTAGATTTAGTCTAAGCGTATTAATAAATAATATGTGAAAATCAGAGTAAATAAAACAAAATAAGTAATATCATTTATAAGTGATACGTTTTTAAGAGAGAGGCCTAAAAAACTTTTAAGTGATGTTTATTTAGGAGAAAAGATATATTTCACTAATGCAAAATTTATCTTATTTGTTTTTTTGATAATTTTATATATTAATGTGATTTTTTGTTTATTTTTTAGGTTAGGTCTACATCTACTCACCAAACTGCCAATATTTATAAGGAAATTATTAAAGATAAGCTTACGTCAATAGCTAAATTGTACTTTTCAAGAAGAATTTGGTCATACGTACCTGAAACAAACAAATAAAGAAACATAATTAGTTTATAATTGTAATATTTTTGAAAGAGATTAAATTTATAATATTTTTATAAGTTTATTTAATCAGATAACATATTTATAATCTTATACAGTTTATACCTATACATGTAAAACTGAAACATTGTATTTTATTATATCAATTTAAAAAAAAAAACTTGTCAGATTTAATACTTAAAAAATTTTTTGTTAAAAAAAAGCAGAAATATCAAAAAGGATTACTATATTATAATATAAATATCTTAATATATCATAAAATTTAGTTTTTTGTAAAATAATTCTGTTATAAATTGTAGTCTTTGTTTTTAATCAGTTAATTTAAGTGTATCGCTTTGTTTTTAAATTTAATTATAATAAGAAAACAGATTTTTTTATTGCATGTTAATAATAGTTTTTATCCGTTAATGTCATTTATACAAAAAAGAACAATAGTTTTTATAATTCAATTTTAATTTCCTTTAGAGTCATGGATATGTAATTCAATTAATTAGTTTAATTTGTATATCGATATGAAAAAATGTTCAATCTGAAATTTAAATAAGAATCTTTCGCATAAGTTCAATGTCACTTTAAATATTTGAAACTATAAAAACTGCATTTATATTTATATTTTTATATCCTTTCGCTTTGTGTATAATATATTTAAGAATTTTTTAAATCCTTTATAATAGAATTAACTTGAAACGATTTTTTTATTATTGAATATCAAAATAAAAAGAAAAAATTTTTTATATTAAAAAAACAAGATAATAACGTTAAGGATTATAATAAAAAAAATATAAATTTATTGTCAATTATTATTTCTGACATATCGATGCATTAATACATGCATTTTTTATTATATATAAAGACATAAAACATAATAATAATTTGTAAAAAAAAAAATAGCTGTTTTGTATTATATAGGATGTGTTATAATATATTGTTGATGAGTGTCGAACAGTAAAATATGTATAAAACAATAGGCAACCCTTTTTTTTTTTAGTATTGTTTAAGAAATTCATGTATATTATAATATAAGCAATCATGTGTGAAACTATTACTTATGTAGTATGTGTTGATGATGAGATGTTGAAAAAAAAGTTAAGAAGTGCATTTTTTTTTGTGATTTTTGATGTATGATATGTAATGTGCGTACTGTTTTTTAAAATTGTTTTGTACTACTTACTATATGGTAATTTTTAAAAAGGGGTAGATGTGATGATATATAATAAGACTACTTCTTTTTTGTAGTTTTATATTGAATTTTTTTTATTTAAATAAATGAAAACTGTAAATGTAGATTTTTTTGTAGGTATTTTTATCAAAAATATGATATGTTATACCTACACTAGAAATATAAAATGTAACTTCTTTTTATATTGTCCAAAAAAAGGGAGATTTTTTTAGAAAAAAAAAAATTGTCCCCTTTTTTTACATGTTGTGCCCAAGAGAGAGAGAATCTCATCTTTTGTGTACAATATAAAAAAAATACATCTCACAAGAGAAATTTGAGTATTGTATTTTTGGAACAACGCCATCAATGTTGTAGGTAAAAAAAAGGTCCTATTGATTTTTTGTATGTCCAAAAAAAAGGAAAAAAAGTTGTTTAGAGCTTCTGACTTTTTGTGTAGTATGTGACTTTTATATTTTGTATGATGTTAGAATAAGAGACAACTTAATTTTTATTTTATGTACTCAATACTTAATGTAAAAATAAACATATGCCAAATATTGTTATTAGGATTAAATTTCATTTTAATAAAAAAAAAAGACTGTTTTTAAGTAAATAAAAGATCGGTTTAGGAGATATATTTGCTTTGGTTTATAAATAAGCTTTTTTTAAATTTTTGTATTTATTTGCTTTATTTTATTTTTATAAGACTAAATTATTTAAACTATAATATTAAATTTTCTAAATTAAATAAAAGGTAAAAATTTTTTTTTTTAATTATTTAAATTTTACGCTTCTTGTATCTTAATAACGATTAAAAACTAATATCAATAAACTTTTCCGGGTCACATACCTATTGAGTCCGACCCTTCCCCACTTCAAAAGAAAATTGGAGCTGTGAAACGGCAATTTTTATAACTTTAGGTCCGGCTTGAATTGAAAATAAGTAAAAATTTTGCATAAAATATAATAATTAACATTAAAAACCATTTTATAATTAAAATAACCACAAATAACTATTTAAAACATGTATTTTAACAATTATTTTAACAATTCAAAAATTAAAAAAAAAGTATAGTTTAATGTTGTTTATGTTTTCAATTCAAGCCGGACCTAAAGTTATAAAAATCGCCGTTTCACAGCTCCATTTTTTGTTTGGAGTAGGGAAGGGTCGGACTCAATTCTGAAAAAGATTTAAAAAAACCAATTTTAGCAACATTTTTCATTTTTTTTTTTTAAGTTCAAAAATACGCTTAAATTAAAATTCTTAAGAAAATGAAAAAATCTATGTAATTTGAACCTAATTTCCAAAAAATCTAAAATCAAATAATTGTATACCAATAAAATATAATTAAAATTCTTAAGAAAATGAAAAAATCTATGCAATTTGAACCTAGAAGTACCTAGAAATACCTAAAGGTACCTAGAATTTCAAAAAAATCTAAAAACAAAAAATTGTATACTAAATGATCTTATGCCCCTGGATGATTCAAATTTAAAAAAAAAATCCTTTCCCTTGCCCCTGGACAATATTGTCATTTTAAAATTTAAAAATTGTTTCTAGGCAAATTTCCCTCAATACGTCTAGATGCACCAATTTCGAGGTAAGTTAACTTAGACTTTTTTTATAGAAATACCTAATCGATCCTTGAATTATTTTATTAGTTAACTCTTAAGCCTCGTAACCACACAGAATTAATTTTTTAATTCTACTAAAGACAAATGATTTCTTTTTTGCAAAGAAAGGAATTATTGATGCGACGATTTTATGGCTTTAAAAGTTAGCAATTCTAGGTATAAATTTTATGTTTGATTTTTTTTTTTACAACTTATTTGGAAATATTTTTATACTACCTACAATCTGTTTAAATATTTATTATATACCAAAAGAATTTGCCTCTAATAAAATTACCCACATATTTACCAATAATATCATAAAGTCATAAAAAAATAAAACTTTCATAACAGTAATTCCTTTATTAAAAATATTTATAGAAATATTAAAGTACTTAATAATTTGATATGTGTGTTAAAAAAAGATATGAGATATTAAAAAAAAAAAAGAGTCTGATGATGAATTTTCAATAATGTATTTCAAGTAGTCTACTTAAAAAATAAATAAAAAACTATTTTCAAAAGAACCGGTGTGTGTTTGGGGATCTTCAAAAAATAAATATATATTCTTTTTAATCCATGGCGTCATGCACATATTTCATAATAAAAAAATCTATAGGGTTAAAAAAAAAAAACTTGACTACTCTATTAGGGTTTTATGCTCGATTAACTTTGTTCCTAAAAAATACCTGGTTAAACATACCTAAATTCAACTAGTAAGATTTAATAAAAAGAGAAATTTCTTGTTTTTTTTAAGCCCTAAATGTAACTACAAGATAGAGAACAGGTCATTCATCAAAAAATATAATCCTCTCTTACTACTAATGCAAGGAATATTATAAAAGTCTCATTAATTTTGTTATTTAGTGAAAGTTACACAAAAAAAAACTTGATTATAATACATAAATTTAGATCAACGCCTTTATTTATTTACATTTCTAATGCTATTATCGACATATTTTACTTTTTCACATATGCTTTTTTAATATTATTAATTTTTTTGTTGCTTTAGGGAGAATACAATAAAACTTGTATTATAGGGTAGAATAATATTGCATTATTTAGTGGTATTACATGAATTTCTCACAATAATTTTTTTATAATTTTATTACATTATGTAAGATATATAATTTTTATAATTATTTAAGTTTTCTAATAGAAGAGCGAAGAAGGTGTACAACCGTTATAAAGTTTTACATTTATTTTTCTTAACAAATTTATGTATAAACTGTATTACAATCTTTACAGTTTTATATATAACTAAATTTGGCTATCTTTAATCTTTTCAGCCTTTTAAGTATATGTTACACATTTACATTTTTTGTAACTGACCTAAATATTTATAGAAAAAAAAAATGACAGGTGAATATACAAAAAACAAAAAATATTCTTATTTTGGAAATGATTTTTTTCCTTCACCTGTCATATATAAAAGAAAAACTAAATTGTTTAACAAAATCTTTCACACACATGTGAGTGTGTGTATTTTATAATTGATAATAATCATTTTAATTTTGTATCATTTATCAAATTTAAAGTTACCTTTCGCTCTCTCATATATAACAATAATTTTTGTTTATTCATGTCATCGTAATAGTTACATTCACTTATATATGCACCCGCATTAACAAAAATTATTATTGTCAAAATATTTATTTAACAAAAATTAAATCATTAATATTAATCATATTATAAAATCTCATTTTTAGATCTTTAAATTACATTTTATATATAAAGAGTGTCATAATCCAAAAATTACTTTATAAAATTTTAGAGATATTTAAATATGATATTAAAGTAACAAAATTGGGTGCGGACTTTGTAACTATTACACTTTCTTATAGAGATATACTTGAAAAATAATATAAAAAGTAATAATAATCGATATAGATGATTATTATTATAAAATATATAAAAAATATATTTATATTTTTTAGCTAAAGGCTATGAATATTAAAAAATTATTTTAATATTGTGTACAAGAACGCTTTTTATAAATACAAATTTTCTATAATTTTCTTTTTTTGAATTTTAGTAGTAATAGTTATAATTTTTTGCATTTTTATATTATGTAATCAAATCAAAATAATTATTAATTGTATTCACAATGCAGTTTAATTAATGGAAATTCGTTATTTTTATATTTAAAATTTTCAATAATATATAATATATAATCCATATCGTCGCTCTCCGAGTCGCTCTCCGAGTTGCTCTCCGAGTCGCTCTCCGAGTCGTACTCTACCCAAACACATATTTCTAAAACATGTTTATCTTTCCGTTTCTCTTTAATTTCATTTGCTAATCTAAAGAATTCTAAGTTATCTAGATTATTTTTCCTACAACTAAAATTAATTTCTCTTAAATTTACAAAATTTTTTACTAAAATAACTAATGCCTCGTTTGTGAGATTACCTTTTCTTTCGAAAACTTCAAATTTTCTTAAATCACAAATAGAATGCATACCCATTATACCAAATATCGTTAATGAAGGGTGACAAAGAAAAGATAAACTTTGAAGAGTTTTACAATAAGATAACGCTATTAAAATATTATCCACACAATTATCCAACCCACAGAAATAAATTTTAATAGATTTGATATTCTCGAATTTACTAAAATTATATTCTCCAAATGAAGTTAATGAATATTCATTAATTTCAATATTTATATCTTCCAAGTTAGAGCATTTTGTTAATACATTGATAATCTCATCAGTTAAATTATAGATCATACATTTCAAATTTTTCAAATTGCATAACGAATACGGTATTTTTTCTATGAAAGCACAATTAATATCCTGAATAGAAACTGGTAAAATAGCTATAAACTCATTATTTATATTTATTTTTCTTGCAGTTAGTTTGCATAAATTTTTTTGTCTAATTAAAAATTTTTCTAATTCTTCAGCTGGTATATCACGAACATCAATTTCTGTTACACTTTCACATTTACTCAAAATTAATGCATCAATAATTCCAACTGCTACTTCAGAATCTTTTAAATATATTGTTATTTTTTTTAAATATTTTAAGTGAGATAAGAAATCAAATAAATACATAGAATTAATAACACAATCGTTTATTAAATTTAATTCTTCAATCTTTTCAAAATCTAAGCTTAAAAAGCAAGAGCCCTTCAAATTTATACGAGATAAGGTAATACTGCAAATATTAGGATTACTAGTAAATAATAATTCAAGAGAACTATCAGTAAATTTTTTTAGATCACCAAAATACGAGCCAAAATATGAATCACGTATTGCTATTTTTCTTATATTTTTACAATGTTTCGAAATTAATTCAAATAATATTGGAGTTTCTACCTCCAAACTAGAATTAATACTTAGTGAATTTAAATAACAACCACATTTATTTAATATAGTGATAATAAATTTGGTGACATCATTTTTACTTGCTCGCCTTATTCCATTTTCATTTCGAAAAAACGAATTAAAATTTAGATGATTTTCATTGCTCCAAGAAAATTTACTTAAATTATGCCATTTCTGGCATACGGCTTCGATTTTCAATTTATCGAGTAATGGTAAGTATTTAAAAATATATACTAAACAGTCGTCATTTAACTGATTAATATTTACCATTTCATTTCCCAAATATTCGCCAATTTCATCTAGGTTATTGGGATCTGAAAATAATATAACATGTTATATCACACATGCAACTCAACTTAAAATAAGAATTAAAATTAAAAATTTAGTACCTTCAATATTCATTTTTTATAACTATTTATAAATAAAGTATCAGGATAAGTTTATAAAATTACAGAAACAAATTTCTCCAAAAATTAATTTTATAACCTATAAAAAGTGTAAACTGCACTAATGATATTTAATTAGTTTTGCACTGATTCCTTTCACTTTAACTACTATAGTTATGATATATCACTATTACTTTAAACTGGATAAGATAAATAAAATTAAATAAATTTTGATAACTGCAAATAATGATATATTCTACAAGAATTAATTATTTATTACAACGAAACGACAATTGACACTTTGACAGCTATAGTGAATACTCCGTAAGAGACTATAACGAGTAACGATGAAAACGATCGTTGATTCGTACATTGTCGACAAAGATCGCCACTGCTTTTCTTACGGTAAGAGTTAACCGTTAAATTTAAAAAGTGTAAATTAATTTATAAGAAGTTATTAGGATTGATTTTTTTATTTTGATTAAATTATATTCTTTTTTTCACATTATAATTTTATTTTTATTAATATCAAACATTCTTATTACAATACATTTATTTTTCAGTGCATTAATTATTATTTACATAATCCTAAATTACATTAACAGCGTTATAAAAAGAATCGAGCAAACCCTTAAAAATTAATGATAATATATTAAATATATTAAATATATAATATAATAAGCTTAAATAGCAACCATTAATTATTATAATTAACATCATCACGTAACATTGAATTTTTAAAATATATAATATCTATCATTTTTTCTTTTAAAAAACTAACATCAGAGTACATAATTCAATTATTTCAAACAAGAAAATAAAAAAAATTTTTTTTTCTTTTTCCAAAGTGAATATAATAATAATAATAATAATAATTTTTTGATTATATAATTTTTAAAAATGAATTGATGTTAGAAAAATTTTTTTTATAAAAAAAAACAGTTTAAAAAATGTCTCCAGACGAGTATCAATCTCATATCCTCTGACCTCTGGTCAACTATGCTCTATCCACTGATAAAATAAAATAAATTACAAAATTTACCTATAAAATTCATTTTTAATTACTATTTGAATTCTAATAAACTGAAATTATCTGTAACAATTTTCAACTAAGGTAATAACTTAAAAATTTTTAATTTATACACTCAATTCTCAGAGGAGTAGGCACAAGGCCACCATGTTTATATTTTCGTTTTTATTTGATTACATTTGCTAACAAATTCAGTTGTTAACAAATAACTTTTTTAAAATTTTTTAAATTTATTATTAACAAATACATAAATTTTTCTATTATGCTTACTTGTTTATTATCTGCCAGAGAATTTTCTAAAAACTGACTATTAAATTTGAAAAAATAAAAGCAGGGCTCATACTTATAATTTTAATATTACATAGACAATAAAATAATATTCATTTATAATTTTTTGAATTATCGTTATTCATTTTAACAATCTACTTCAATTAATGGAAATTCGTTATTGAAATCAATATCATTGCCACCATTAACTCCAAAGCAATCAATTTCTAAAATTTCTTTATCTCCCCGCATTTCTTTTATTTCATTAGCAAGTTTTAAAAATTCTAAACTTACGTAAGAACGAATTGTAAATGTTTTTAAATTTACATATTTTTTAACTGTGATAACTAACGCTTCATCAATAATATTTTCTTCTAACTTATCAATAATAAATTTTCTCAAATCACAAATAGAATGCATTCCCATTATACCAATTATTGATATAGAACAATATCCAACGTTTAAAATTTTTAAACTTTTACATTGAGATAAAGCTATCAAAATAATATCAACTTTATGAACTACTTCAAGACTGAAAGACTCAATGTTCTTAAATTTGCTGAAATTATATTCCCCCATTGAAGTCAATAAATATTTTTCACTTTCGATATTTACATCTTTTAAATTACAACATTGTATCAAAGCATTGATGCTCTTATCATCCAAATTATCAATTCTACAATCTAAAATAGTTAAATTTTTTAAAATGCATAATGAAGATGGAATTTCTTTTTTAAAACTGCATATAATTTGTTGGACAGAGATTGGAATACTATTTATAAAATCATTATTTACAATTTTATCAATTTTTAATTTACATAAGCTTTTTTGTCTTGATAAAAATTTTGTAAGATCTGTGGCTCGTATACCAGATACATTAATTTCGGTTACGCCTTCACTCTTGCTCAAAATTAATGCATTCATACCTTCAGCAATTATTACTGGATTTTTAGTATAGATTGTCATTATTTTTAAGTTTTTTAAGTGGGATAAGAAACCATATAAATAACCAGTGTCGATCTTGCAATAATATAGTAGTATTTCTTCAATGTTTTCCAACTTTAAACTTGAAAAGCAAGAACCATTTAAATTTACTCGCCTCAAAGAAACACTGCAAATATTAGGATTATTCATAAACAATAGTCCAAGAAGATCATCATTAAAATTTATTTCATCTAAACTTTCGTATATTGATATGCATCTTATATTCTTGCAATATTTTGAAATTGATTCGAATATTATTGGAAAATCAACCTCCAAACCAAAAGAAATAGTGAGTGAACTTATGTAGGTTCCACATTTTTTAAATACATTGATGGTAAATTTGGTAACAAAACTTTTATTAGCTTCTTCCAATCCATTTTCATGCTGAAACGGATAATTTAATTCTAAATTGTTCACATTGCTCCAAGAAAAATTACTTAAACTATACCATTTCTTGCACACTCTTTCAATTTTCAATTTTTCTTGGATGGATAAGTATTTAAAAATATGTACTAAAGAATCATCATTTAGAGAGTTAATATTTATTTCGTTATTAACTCCTACAACTTCATCGTTCTCATAAATTATCATTTGGTTATTTTTTTTAGTAGGATCTGAAAATGAAACATATTTACATATAATATGGCCATGCAATTGTCATAATAATATATTATAAAATAGAATAAAAAATTTACCTTTAAATTTACTTTTTAATTTACCTTTAAAACTCATTTTTAATAACTATAATTACACATGCACACTAAAGTATTTAAATTCTAAACTTGAATTAATAATTAAGAAAGATTTGAATAAATTTATAACCTATAAAAATTTTACTGGGCACTTTTGAAATTAACTTTAATTTAAAATTAAAATTTACTAAGTCTTCTTTTTATGTATTTAAATTCAATATAGGTTGTAATTATTTGATTAATTAATAATATTAGTTGAGAATAAGTAAATAAGTTGTTAATGAATAAATTTTGTTTAAAAAAAAAATATATACAAGAGCTATAAAAAAAAGTTACAGCTGACAAAACAGCTGATCAGTGATAACTATGGCACCGCTATAGGCACCGCCACCGGCACGCATACACAGAAAAGATTTAAAAGCGGTAAATTTAAAGTGAATTTTTTATAGGTATTTAAATTTTAGAAATTTGTAAATTAATTTAAAACAAAAAAATAATAAAATTCTTTTCATTCACAAAATATAATTTTATTTTTATAAATAACTTATTTCAATTTATATTCTATACATGTACATTATACATATGATTTTAACAATTACTTACATTTTTATATAACGTAATTGTATTATAATAATTTTTTATTTGCATTGAACTCTATTATTCAGAAATTAATTTAATTAATGGCAATTCGTTATTATAGTCAATAGCTTCTTCATCATTAACATCATAGCATTCGACTGTTAAAATTTCTTTATCTCCACGTTCTTCTTTTATTTTATTTGCTAATTGAAAAAATTCTAAATCAAAATTAGTATAAGCAAATTTAATTGTTTTTAAATTAGCATATTTTTTTACTAAAATAACTAATGCCTCGTTTGAATGACTTTCTTCTATTCCATCGATTGTAAAATTTCTCAAATCACAAGTAGGATGCATACCCATAAAACCAAATATTGTTGTAGTGCAATATTCAAGACTTAAATTTTTAAGACTTTTACAAAGAGACAAAGCTATCAAAATATTATCCACATTACAAGTTAACCTAATACCAACAGATTCAATATTATCAAATTTACTAAAATAATATTCTCCAATAGGACTTAATGAGTACTTTTCAATATTAATCTTTATATCTTTCAAATTGCAGCATTTTGTTAATGCATTGATACTATTATCAGTTAAATTATCGATTATACAAAACATAGTAGTCAAATTTTTCAAAATGCATAAGGAATCTGGTATTACTTTTTTAAAATGACAGTTAATTTCTTGAAGAGAAACTGGCAAACTAATTATAAATTCATTTTTAATAATAATATTCATTGCAGTTAGTTTGCATAAATTTTTTTGTTTAAGTAGAAATTGTTTAAGCTCGTTAGCTGGTATACCATGAACATAAATTTCTGTTACACTTTCACATTTACTCAAAATTAATGCATCAATAACTTCAACTGCTACTTCTGAATTTTCAGTATAGATTGTCACTTTTTTTAAGTTTTTTAAGTGTGATAAAAAACCAAAGAAATAACCAGAATTGATTTTACAATTACTTAATGTTATTTCTTCAATTTTCTCCAAATTTAAATTCACAAAACAAGACCCATTCAAATTTACATTACTTAAACAAATATTGCAAATATTAGGATTACTAATAAATAATAAACCAAGAAGACTATCATTAAATTTCTTATTATCTTGACTATATGATTCAAATATTGTTATTTCTCTTATATTTTTACAATATTTTGAAATTGATTTAAATAATATTGGAAGTTCTAGGTTTACCCTTTCAAAAATAGTAAGAGAATTTATGTAAATTCCACATTTTTTAAATATATTGATGGTAAATTTAGTGACAACATCTTTACTTGCTTTTCTTAATCTATTGACTTCTGGAAATGACGAATGTAAGCTTAGATTATTTTCATTACTCCAAGAGAAATTACTTAAATTTTGCCATCTTTTGCATACTGCTTCGATTTTTAATTTATCATATATTGGTAAGTATTTAAAAATATATACTAAAGAATCATCAGTTAAAAAATTAATATTAATTTCATTATTACTAATCTTCAAAACTTCATCCGCCTCATCAAAAATCATTCGATCAATGTTAGTGGGATCTAAAAATTAAACATGTTTCATTTTTTATACATGTGGTCATGCCAGTTTTTATATAAATAATATTATAAAATAAGATAAAATGGAAAATTTACCTGAATAAAGAAAATAGTTTTTCATTAATTTATATAACCTAACTGTATAAGAGGTTAAAATATATGATCTTTGATTCGTACATTGTCGACAAAGATCGCCACTGCTTTTGTTACAGTATAAGAGTTAACAGGTAAATTTAAAAAGTGTAAATTAGGTAATTTATAAAAAGTTTTTAGGATCGATTTTTTTATTTTGATTAAAACTATATTCTTTTTTTCACATTATAATTTTATTTTTATTAATATCAAACACCCTTATTACAATATATTTATTTTTCAGTGCATTAATTCTTATTTAAATAATCCTAAATTACATTAACAGCGTTATAAAAAGAATCGAGCAAACCCTTAAAAATTAATGATATTATATAATAATAAGCTTAAATAACAACCATTTATTATTATAATTAACATCATCACCACCATTAAACTCGTAACATTTAATTTTTAAAATATATATCAATAATTTTTTCTTTTGAAATACATCAGAGTACATAAGTAAATTATTTCAAACAAGAAAATAAAAACAATTTTTTTTTTCTTTTTTGAAAGTGAATATAATAGCAATAATTTTTTTTATCGAAAAAAACATTTTAAAAAATGTCTCCAGACGAGTATCAATCTCATATCTTCTAACCTCTGGTCAACTATGTTTTATCCATTTATAAAATAAAATAAATTACAAAATTTACTAATGAAATTCATTTTTAATTGCTATTTGAATTCTAAACTAAATTTATCTGTAAAACTTTTCAACTAAATTAATAACTTAAAAATTTTTAAATTTATAAACTTTTGTGAATTAATTAAATATTTATTTTTTCCTATTATAAATATTCCTCAAATTTGTGTATAAATAAATTTTAGTAAAACACAAGGAAATTTACAGCTGTTTAACAAAAAAGTTATTCTGTTATTTTTATTTATAAACAATGTTAGCTAGTTTCATAAATCGACCATTGCTAAAAGATTTAAGTGGCAATTTCTAAATTATTTTTTTTTTGCACTATTAAACAATCAAATAATATTATTAAATAATTTTTGTAAGTACCTATATATATTGTAAGTTATAAAAATCTTATCCCTTTGATTGATGCAAATTCATTCTTATAATCAATATCATGATCATTACCAATAGCATTGATGCCTTTTATTTGTAAAGTATTTTTATCTCCACGTTTTTCTTTTATTTCATTTGCAAGTTTAAAAAATTCTAAATTTACTTGATAGAAATAATAATTAAATTTTCTTAAATTTATAAACTTTCTTATTATGATTAGTAATGCTTCATTTGTAAGTTTGATTTGTGGGATTGTTCTCTGAATAGTGAATTCCCTCAAATCACAAATAGAATGCATACCCATCAAACCAATTATTGATATAACACAAGAATGAACATATATTTTTTTTAGGGTTTTACAATGAGATACAGCAATTAAAATATTATCTACATTAAAGGGTGCTACAGAAAAACCAATTATTGAAATAGATTCAATATGCTTAAAATTACTAAAGTTATATTCTCCAATCGGAGTCAATAAGTAGCTACCTATGTAAATTTTTATTTCTTTTAAATTATAGCATTCAACTAAATTTTTGACACAATTATCTGTAAAATTATCGATTTTACAGTCTAAAATAGTCAAATTTTTTAACATGCACAATGAATTTGATATTTTTTTTTGATAATTGCAAGAAATTTCTTTAACGGAAACTGGCAGACTAGCTATAAACTCTTTATTTACAATTATATCTCTTGTAGTTAGTTTGCATAAGTTTTTTTGTCTTGGTAAAAATTTTTTTAGATCTTCAGCTGGTATACCACGAACATCAATTTCTGTTACACTTTCACATTTACTCAAAATTAATGCATCAATAACTTCAACTGCTACTTCTGAATTTTCATTAAAGATTGCCATTTTTTTTAAGTTTTTTAAGTGTGATAAAAAACCAAATAAATAACCAGAATTGATTTTACAATTACCTAAACTTATTTCTTCAATTTTCTCCAAATTTAAATTCACAAAACAGGAACCATTCAAATTTACATTACTTAAAAAAATATTGCAAATATTAGGATTACTAACAAATAATAAATCTAGAAGACTATCTTGAATAGGTGAATTAATTATTGTTATATTTCTTATATTTTTACAATATTTCGAAATTATTTTAAATAATATTGGAAGCTCTATCTTTACATTTGGCATAATATGAAGAGAATTTATGTAGATTCCACATTTTTTAAATATAGTGGTGGTCAATTTGGTGGCAACATCTTTACTTGCTCTATAGCCTACTGGAAATGAACAATGTAAGCTTATAGATTAGTTTCATTGCTCCAAAATAAATTACTTAAATTTTGCCATCTTTTGCATACTGCTTCGATTTTTAATTTATCATATTTTGATAAGAATTTAAAAATATATATTAAAGAATCATCATTTAAAAAATTAATATTGATTTCATTACTATTTTTCAAAACTTCATCCACCTCATCAACAATAATTCGATCAATTTTAGTTGGATCTAAAAATTAAACATGTTTCATTTTTTATACATGTGGTCATGTCAGTTATTATGTAAATAATATTATCAAATAAGATAAAATGGAAAATTTACCTTCAAAACTCATAATTAATACCTAACTGTTGAATAAAAAAATGTTTAAATTCTAAATTCTAAGTAACTTAATTCACTCTATATTGTAGTTTTCAAATATAAAAAATTTAAAAGCCTTTCCAGATTTAACTAAATTAGTTAAAATATATTTTTTAAATTTTTTATGGACCAAAAATTGAATATTTAAGAAGTAGTTTTGCTTTAATTTATAACCTAACTGTAAGAGGTTAAAATGTAAAGTACACTTCTCATTTTATACTGAGTCCTTTTCACGGCTTTACTATAAATCTTAATTCAATATTTATTGTTTATTTTATATAGTTGTAATATATTTAACTGATTAATAATTTTATTCAAAACTGGAAAAATAAATAGTTATTTTATTTTAACATCATTATCAAAGAATCACAATAACAATAAACAACAACAATGTTAGTTTCTTATCTCTGCCACCACCGCCGCCACTGCTCGTTAAAGAAAAGTGTAACGGTGTGGGTAACTCCACACACGTATGAGTATATATTCAAGTAAGGTTAGGTTAGTCATAGTAAGTTACATTGGTCACTCGTGTTATAAAGGCACTGCATAGTATTTAGTATATCTATATATGTATTAGTTTGTAACTAGTATTAAGAACCTAGTAGTTTTCTTGGTGGGGATAAAACTCTAATCATAGAGATATCCAGCATCTTATTGTTTTATGTAGAAAGACTTTCTCTCTCGCATTTTAGGAGCCATTGTAATAAGTTGGATAATAAAAACACGTTATGTCAAATGTTGATTAATATCTTATTATTTGGAGTTTATCCTATTTATTTTATCCAATTGATATCCTAATCATAAAAGTGCACGTTCTCAATAGAATTTGCCATATATTTTATTGAGGACATCACATAATTTGGCGCAGTCGTTTAAATTAAAGTGCATCAGAACTTTTGTGTCAATTTTAAGGGCCAGCACCGGCGAAAAATATGAAAAATATGTTTAAAAGACTGTAATTTGAATATTTTGTGCTGTTTTTTTTTTTTTTAAAGACTTTAAGGAAAAATATAATTATTGTTAAATTAAGGAAATTTTATGCAGACAATGAATGTAAGTAGTGCCTTATTATTTTGAAAGCCGAGTGACCACGTTTTTTTTGTGCACATGTTGCATTAGCAATATATTTTTTTAGGGTATTAAAATTTTTCAAATTTTTAAAAAAAGAATAGATCTAAAACTATAAATTATAATATAATTTAAAACAAAAAAAAAAAGAATATTTTTATCCTATTATAAATTTAACAAATTTCGATGCATAATTATTATTAAGTTAGTTAAATAAGCATCAAAAATTAGAGGACCATCAAATTTCAAACTCAAGCGACGCTATCTAGTCAAAAGTAGGTCAAGTGAAGGAACATAGAGTGGTTCATAGTAACCGGCGTTTTTCGTATGCAACACCCGCGCGCTTTGTTTTATACAGTGAGATTCAGATCAGCTGGCGCTTAGAAATAGTACATGTGACATACTATACTTTTACTGTATATTTTATACCAGCTATTTTGAAACATACTGTATTTAATTTTATATATATATATCTAAGATACAGATGTAACTTGCATGGGAAATTTAATGGTTCTTATTTTTGGTATATATAAAAATATAATTTTTTTTATAGTAATTTTATATGGAAAAATATATTACAGCATAGTTTTAAGCAAATTTAATACAGGAATTTAAGAAACATAAGGGACCAATAAGAATTGTTAATGAATAATTTTTGTAATTATTTAGAAAAAAAAAATTTTTTTTTGTAACTAATTATACTTTAAAACTATATGAATACACATATATGTATTTAATTACACATGCACTATAATTTTTACTTTTATATCATTTTAATTGAAAATTTTATCTTTTCTTTTTGGTAAATCAATTTTATTTATCTATGTTATGTTATTATATATGTGTATGCATATACAAAGGTCCTTTAAGTTAATTTAGAAATACCGTAACTTTTTATGTGTTAATATTCTGTAAAATTTACACGATTTTGGTGCACGCGGAAATATCTATATATATATATATATATATATACGTGTATCTTTCGAAAAAATAAAATTTCTTGTACGGAAATCATTAAAATTTTTTTTTTGTATTTAAAACAAATAATTACTAAATTTTTAAGTACTTAACACTTCTAAATATATATACATATATATATAATATTTTTGTTTGTGCAAACCGTGTACCTTAAGAATAGTCTTTATTTTGGTTAAAATAGGTAGAAGTTTATTAATTAAAAATGACCCGTACTAAACGTGGGGCATCCAATGTTTTAAACACAACTCGAAGGGGTCGTCCGTCTAAGCGAAGAGCACAAGAAATTGATAACATTAACGAAACTGAAATTGATGGTATAATCACTACTAGCGTGAGTACTAACATAAATACCTCTGACGCAATAGGTTCTGAGGGTTCCGAGCCTAGCACTCCCATTATCACAGGCTTAACCAACTCCAGTGGATACTATATGAATCTAAAATTAGCAGCTAGCCTGATTCCAAAATGCGATGGGAATTTAACAACTCTATTTTCATTTATTGACCAAGTTAGGACAGCAGAGTCTAGGGTAAATCCATTAGAGAGGCAGAATTTATTTGAAATAATCAAGAGCAAGTTAGAGGGACAAGCGGCTCAAATTCTAAGACAGTATAAGAGCGTTAAAACTGTAGAGGAAATTATTACAATTTTAAAAAATCACTTGATACCGATAAAAGATGTAGGACAGTCACAAGCAGAACTTCTAAAAGTAAGTCAGGGCCAAGATGAGAGGATTTTATCGTATGGTTGTAGAGTTTATTCTATACTAGAAATGGCATTGGAAACAGCTAAAGAGAACTATTCGCCGGTGGAACTAATTGGAGTCTCATTAGCTTTGAAAAAATCAGCTATAACTGGATTTGTCAAAGGGTTAAATGATCAACTAGAATCAAGAATAATATTTTCTAAAGATCCTAAAACTCTACAAGAAGCTATAAAACTCGCAGAAAAGGGAGAAAATAACGTAGGAAAATTACAGGCTAACGAAAGTTATTTAAGTCAGGTAAATGTTATCCAGGAAAGTAATGCAACAGAAAAAGTTGATTTTGATATTGCCTGTTACAAATGCAAAAAGTTGGGTCATCTCAAGAAGGAATGTCCAGAAACAAGCAAAAAGCAACCAAGGGAATGTAGTCATTGTAATTTAAAAGGGCATTTTGAAACAAATTGTTTTACGAAGTATCCAGAATTATTAAAAGAATATCGTATGAAAAGGAAGAGAGGTAATGGCGAATAAAAATTAAATTATGTATAAACGATTAATTATCATAGAAAAATGGCTGAAGAAAGGTATATAATATACTATTTATATTTTTGTTTTTGTTTTCCTAAGTAAATTTTTTTTATTATAATTAATATTTTTTTTGGTTGGAATAGAAAAAATTTTAATATATTTTTTTAATTTTAATTACTGATACATTAAATAAATCGGAATCTTGCATAAGAATATTTAGTTAACAATATAATTATAGGCTTGATAATGAATGGTGTGCTGAAGGTTATTAAAGGTTGTGTAAGAAAAATAGGAAATAGGGAAAAACGTAATTTTTGGGTGCAGGAGGAGATCCTGTTCTGCGCAGAACTTGAATTCCTGCTGTGTTCAATGATTGCGAGCAAAAGAATAAATTTTTGGTTTTGCCTTTTGAACTGTTTTTTTTTTCTTGATTAAAAGAATAGGAACATTTTTTTTTTAATTTTAAAACTGAGTTAATAGTTATTGACTAGTTTGAAGTTTCTTTTCTGTTTATGCTAAGGGTGAGGTACTCGAGGGATTTTAGGGTTTGGATGATACCGTAGAAAACAAGTCACTGGGTGTGCAACTAGTTTCAGGGCTCGTCCAAATCAAATTATTACTACAGCGTTGTAGGGAAACGCCTGAAGATACCCTTGAATTTTTTCAGCCGGTTAATAGTTATGTTAATGGTAGGCTGGCAGCCGGTTAATGGTTTGTTAATGGTTGGCTGGAAAGGTTTAGAGTGCACTCGTTCAAGGGTTGACAGGGTTCTCGAGAGAAATCCTTAGCATGGTTCCCAGGTTTTAATATGAGCGCTCATTGAAGAAAAGTATAGGCCTATAATAGTGTACTAGGAGTACTTTTAAATTTTTGAATAAAATTATTTAAATTTTTTTGATTATGCCAGCACATTTCAGTGATACCATTCATTTTTCTAAGCATATATACGTACTTCGGACAATATTTATACCTGATTTTATGTTTGCTTTAATATTGAAGTGAATTATTTTTTTTTCTTTTCTTTTCACCGAGGAAGTTGGCTTAAACAGCTGTAAATGCTGAGAATAAATTAATTTTAAAATTTGATAAAGTTCATGAAATTGAATTATTGTTTTATTTTATGGAAATTGGTAATTAAATTATTGCATAGTAATATTGATCGTTTTTATATAATTTTTTTTTATGAAAGTAAAATAAGAGAGTTCCTGTGAGTTTTAAGCCCATTATAAAAATAATATGTTGAAATTAAATTTAATTTTGGAAATTCTATTTTCATGGGTTGAATTCATGTTTTCATACAAATTTTGTATTTTATAATGAACGAGATGAACAAATAGGAAATATATTGACTTTTAGAAAATAATTACTATTTATCCTTTCAAAATAAAATATAAAGTATTAATTTTAAAGGCATATTATAGATATAATATAAGTAATGTTACATGTTTCTTTTAAAATGTTTTAAGTAGGTAATAATTTTGTACTTAAATAATAGTTAAGATGATATATTATTTTTTTTTTAATTGTATGAATTGATAAAAAAAATGAATAAGATAGAAATGTAAAGAAATTTTTTTTTATTTAAAAAAATTTCCAAAGTTGCGCTTTTTCGTGAAATCGCAACTTTGTTTTAAGGGGCGAGATGTAACGGTGTGGGTAACTCCACACACGTATGAGTATATATTCAAGTAAGGTTAGGTTAGTCATAGTAAGTTACATTGGTCACTCGTGTTATAAAGGCACTGCATAGTATTTAGTATATCTATATATGTATTAGTTTGTAACTAGTATTAAGAACCTAGTAGTTTTCTTGGTGGGGATAAAACTCTAATCATAGAGATATCCAGCATCTTATTGTTTTATGTAGAAAGACTTTCTCTCTCGCATTTTAGGAGCCATTGTAATAAGTTGGATAATAAAAACACGTTATGTCAAATGTTGATTAATATCTTATTATTTGGAGTTTATCCTATTTATTTTATCCAATTGATATCCTAATCATAAAAGTGCACGTTCTCAATAGAATTTGCCATATATTTTATTGAGGACATCACAAAAGGTTTAAGCGGTACAGGGGCGGCTTTTGCTATAGGCGAGTAAGGCGACCGCCTTGGGCCCCGCGCTAAGTAGGGCCCCGCGCTTGGGTTGTATTGTATAAAAACATTATGTGAAATATTTAAAAACATATAATTACAAATAAAAATAAAATGCCTTAAACCTAATATAATCAAACAAATTAAAAAAAAGAAAAAAAATTACACCCTAAATCTTAAACCTAAAATAGTATAAAAACAAAAATACTATTATACTATTAGAAATGAACGATTATCTTTTTATTTACATTTAAAAATAAAATAATAGTGTATTGTATTTTTATTTTATTTTAGTTAATAATGCTATAGTTAAAAAATTACACATTTTAAATTACCGCTTATACCGATAGTAACGCCATCTCAACGACATATATGTTGTCAGCTGACCAAATCAAAATCACTGTATCAGCTGATATACTTATAACCTGATAATAATGTTTTTACGGTCGCAATACTTGTAGAATCAGTAAAAGTTCTGTATTTTTCTTTTTTTAAAACTGTTTTATGAAAGTTTAACTGGTTTATAATAGTTCAAATATTTTTAAAGATTGATTCACAATTAATTGAGATATTTTCTTTGTTTTTTATATAAAATGTCAAATCACGTTTGCAAACGTCAAAGAGATTGTGGAAGAAAGTATGAGAGTGGAAATGCCAAAAGGCAAAAAGTAAAACAAAAACAACAATTTGAAGAATCTCTTCAAGGTTCTATCGAAAAATTTATTTGCAGTGAACAGAAAGAAAAAAATACGAATGATATCTCGTCTAATATTCAAAGAACAATAGATAAGTTAAGCAATTAAGATTAAGTTCAGTTAGACTTCAATTTTTGTATTAAAAAATTTAAGATATTTTAATTATCCATTAATTATTATTTTAATTTGAAATGTTATTCAAAATATTAATTAAGTTTATTTTACATACTTATAAAAATATATAAGTATATTATGCATATAGTTAAATAAACAATTAATAATAATTTTAATTAATCCTGTTATTTATACCAATAAAATTTTTAAATCCAAAAGTTGTTTTTTTTTCTTATTTTCTTTAAAAAATATATACCTTATAAAGACTTCAATATAAATAATAAGTATTTTCTATTACTATATTGTTAAATATATTTAACTAAGTATTGTTTAAAATTTTTTTTTCAGAATGTTTAAAAATTATCCATTTCGCTGGCCTTAAAAGGGCCCCGCGGAGATCTCGCCTAAGGCCCCGCGAAGTCTAGAGCCGCCCCTGAAGCGGTAAATTTAAAATGAGTTTTTTGATTCATTTGAAACGAATTTGAATTTTGAATCTATTCTTTTATTTTGGACCAAAATGTATTATTTTTTATTTTTATTACAGCTTTTATTTTTACAATATAAACATGAATATAAAAAAATATTCATTAAAATTTGTTACAATATATTCCATATAATTAAAAACAAAGCTTCGATTTTTTATTTATAATATTATCAGAGACTATTATATTATTATATAATTTAAAGCAAGAGTTATATACTATTTATTAATGACAAAATTTATTATACTAAATTCATTAACATTTTAAATTGATAAAAAGTTAAATAACATATCAGTATAATGTTGAGAACAATAGGTTTATTGCTATTTTAACTAAATTTAAAAATTATTTAACAAAAAAAAAAAGAAAATAAATAAATAGTATATTTTTATCCTAGGCCGTAAAAATAAAGAATGGCCTAGATCGCACGTGAATTGCAATCCGAGGCGAAGCCGAGGATGGCAAACTGCGATCTGGGGCATTCTTTTTTTACGGCCGAGGCCAAAACATAATTTTTCTTCGTCAGTGGCTAGAAAACACGTATTTTCGAATAACGCTGCGGCCAGGAAATACGTGTTTTCTGGCTACTGACAAGAAAAATTGTTTTTTATTAAATACCTTAAATTTATTTCATTACGACTAACATTGTTTTCTATTATATATATATAATATAATATCTATAGTATAAAATAATACTTATTTTATTATAAAATTTAGTTTTTAAATCAAAAATTTTTATAAATATTTTTCTTAAAATAAAATTAAAAGTATTTTTATGAAATTTATTTGAAAACATAATTTAGTTTAATCAATGGCCATTCATTGTTATATTCAATTGATTCACCACCATTTACTTCTAAACACTCTACTTCTAATGCATGTTTATCACCTCGTTGCTCCTTTACGTCTTTTGCTAGTTTGAAGAACTCTGCATTGACATTCGCATAAGCAAGTCTAATTTTTTTTAAAAATTTAAGTTTTACAATTACAATAACTAATTCTTCATCTACCAGGTATTCTTTTAAAGAATCAATAGCAAAATATATTAAATTAGAAGTATAACTCATACCCATTAAGCCCATTATAGTTACAAGACATTCCTCTAGGCTTAAATATTTTAAAACTTTACAATTAGATAGAGCTATTAAAATATTATCTACATTTTGATGAAGCAAAAGATGAAGAGATTCAATATTTGTAAATTTGCTAAAATTTGATTCTCCATATGGTGTCAAGCAGTAATCCTTAATTTCCAAACTTAAGACTTTTAAATTACTACATTTTATTAATCCTGTAACACATTCATCATGAAATTGATCAATAACGCATTTTAAATTAGTCAAATTTTTTAAATAAAATAATGAATCTGATATCTTTCTGTTATAATTACAAGTAATATTTTGAAGAGAATCTTTTGGTAAACTAAATATTAATTCTTTATTTATTTTAATATCCATTGTATTTAATTTACACAAATTTTTTTGCCTTGATAAAAATCTTTTTAAATCGTCAGCTCTCATACCAGATATATTCATTTCTAATATGCTTTCGCATTTACTCATAAATATTGCATTAAAACTTTGAATCATAAGTGTTGGATTATTGCTATGCATTGTAATTTTTTTCAAATTTTTTAAATGAGATAAGAAACCATAAAAATAGCCTGTTTGGATTTTACACATAATTATTTCTATTTCTTCCATCTTTTCCATGTTTAAGTTTAAAAGGCTGTAACCCATAATGGTTAAATGATTGAAAAAAATTCGGTTTATGTTAACGTTACTAGTAAATAATAATTCTAAAAGATTATCATCAAAAACTAAGTTCATTTCGTTGGATGTGTCAGTTAAAAGCAGATATCTTATATTTTTACAATATTTTGAAATCGATATGAATAAAATTGGAAATTCTGCTTTTAAAGAATGACTTATATGTAATTCCTCTATATATGCTCCACATTTTTTTAATATTTTGTCACAAAATTTGGATACACCATGTTCACTTGTCTTTGTTAACTTATTCTCATAAAGAAAAAACCATTCTAATTTCAAAATTTTTATATTGCTCCAAGATAAGTTACTCAAATTGAACCATTTTTTGCATACTGTTTGGATTTTTAATTTCTCTTGAATTGACAAGTATTTAAAAATATAAACTAAAGAATCATCGGTTAAGCAATTTATGTTTATATTATTTCTCAAAATTTGTATTGGATCTGAAATCAGAATACTTTTACAAACAGGTGAATATATAAATCAAGTAAAATGATATAGCATTTACCTTGAAAATCCATTTTTTACAATTTTGTGAAATTTTAAGTTTAACTAAAAAATTTTTAATTACGTATTAGTTGAATAACTTGCACAAAAACTAATTTTCATAACCTACGTTTATCTTCATTCTAATTTGTTAACTTGTTTTTTACATATGCTCCGAATTTTTTAGATTTCTCTGTGCTTAAATTTTATGTAAATAAAAATTATTAAACTACACGACTCTGAAGATATGCGCACATTGAGCTTTATTAGAATAATCGAGATGACACGATTTATCGATATATTGCAAAAATCTCGATTATCTATCGCACTTTTACAGCAGAACTGCAGAAATCGGAGCCGACTCAGCTTGCATTATAAGTTTCTCTGCTGCTGAATTTAAGTAAAATTATAATAATTATTTATTGTACATTTAATATCAGTTTTAAAGTCAAATATCACTTCATAGTCAAAATTTTTTGGAGTAGGTGGGTGATTCTGTAGAATTATTTCAAATTTGAAAAAAATGGAAATGAGTTCAGAAAGTAAGTTATATGATTTTTATTTAATTTTTACAGCAAATTAGATTAATGTAATTTCTCAATATTTATAGGTATGAAAAATACAACTATTGACCATTTAAATAACGATTCTCTAATCCATATTTTTAAGTATTTGTCGATAAAAGAAAAATTAAAAATGGAGCTAGTTTCAAAAAGATGGAATGAAGTTTCTAAACAATCCTGGGGTCACTTGAAAAGTTTTGGTTTATATTTTAGTGACGTTCCTTCTCGTTTTTCGTTTGACCAAAAACAACGAACACAGCATACGAGTTATCTCATCAATATTTTAAAGATTTGCAGTCCTTATTTGCAAAATCTTTGTTTAAATGCTACTGATGTATTATCCGTTTACTTAGATATTTCATTAATATTACAAAAATTACCAAATTATTGTAACAATGTGACAAATTTATCAATACACTCTACTGGGACGTACATATATACTGATGAAACTCTAGCTTTAATATTTAAAAGCTGTGTTAATTTGCGCTGTATTTCCCTAAAAGGTGTGACTGAAAAATATAGTTGTTGGGCAATTTTAAATTCAGATAAAATTAAAGAATTATCAATTAAAAAATGTAATTTTCAAATAAATGATGATTTTTTTTTATTTTTATCAAAACTAAAAAATTTGAATTCTGTTAAAATCAAGGATAATCATATTGAAACGGATAACAATATCATTGAAGCTTTAATTAAAAGTGAATGTGAAAATATTCAAGATATTATTTTGGGTAGTTTCCAAGATATTCAAAATAAAATTCATCTTTCAGAAATGTTAAAGAAATTTTTTTCAAAACAAAAAAATCTATCTAAAATTGAGATCACTGGTTTATCTTCAAATGCTGCATATTTTGCTAACTGTATATTAACTAACAGCTTATCAGTTGAAAATCTTAAAGCAATACATTATAATCCATCTCATATTTCAAGTAAAGATTCAAGCAGTTGCTCATTTTCTCTAAAATCTTTAAAAAATTTACAAATTTTTAGTTGTCAAATATATTTATTGAGTGATGATTATATAAAAACAATAACTGAATGTGTTAGCTTAAAGAAAATTTCAATTAATTTTGTTAATTATGGGTTAACAATTGAAAAATCGTTAAATTACTTTAGTAAACTAAAATTTATTGAATCTTTTGAAATTTTAATTTTACCTGCAGAATCTTTGATTTCTCATGTAGATAATTTAGTTGAAGATTTATCAAACTGTAAATCTTTAAAAAATTTAATTCTTATTCAATGCTATTTTGTAAAATCACCATTAAAAAATATAAGCAAAATTAAAAATTTAGAAATTTTAAACATAATTTGGAATATATCAAAATATAGGGAAAATAAAATGAAATATTATTCATTTACTGAAGAAGATTTAGCTGATGTTATTAAAGAATTACCAAATTTAAAAGAACTTAAAATTACATATTGTCCATTAATAACTCGTGAATTAATAAAAACAGCTAGTAAAATCAAAACTGATCGTGGTGATACTCATATGCTAAGACTGTATTGTTATGATAACTCTCAAATTGATTCAAATTTGGAATTTTGTAAACTTTTTCCATTAGTAAGAATTTGTTAATAAAGTAATAATAATTTATTTATTTTGTTTTTTATTTTCTTTAAAAAAATCCCCACTTTGTCTGTTAAAAAAAATTTTTAATGCAAGAGCATGGTTTAATTAGCCTTGATGCAAGAGTATAGACAAAGAGAAATATAGGGAAAAAATTATCTGATAAAAAAAACACTACTAGTTGATCTGAAACACCTTGTTAAAATTTTATCTAAACTTTTATTTACATTTTTTTTAATCTACAATTTTGATAAGAATGATAAGATATAAAAATTTTATGTATAACTGAATTTAGGTTTTTTTTTTAAATCAGAAGTATCCTTCATGTGAAGTGTGTCATTACTGCTGTTAATAAAATTTATAAGAGAAACAGTTATTAAAATTAGTAGAGATAAGACTATTATAAGACTTTTATATTGAAATTTTAAAAAATGTGTTTCGAAGGTGAGTTTTTACAAAATTTCCACATTTTTTAGAAAAATTCTAATAATATGAAATAATTTAGGATTACCAAATGTTTCAATTAACTACTTAAATGATGATTGTTTGATAACAATCTTTGAATATCTTTCAATAAAAGAAAAATTAAATATGGAACTAGTATGCAAAAGATGGAAAGATGTTGTCAAACGTTCATGGAACCAAGTAAAAAATCTTGACTTAGGAGAATCTTTGCTTCCTTCTGGATATTTAATCACAAAATCTATTAAAATCAGAAACACTGAATACATTATGAAAATTATGGAAAAATGTGGTAATCACCTAAAAAAATTATCAATTAATTTTCGTGCTGATTATTTTTTGTTCTATTCTTACTTGGCAGAAAATTTACCAAATTATTGTGGTAATTTAACTCATTTGGTGATTAATAATCTCGAAGGACATTTTACAAATGTAAATCTTAAATTAATTTTTAAAGTTAATGTAAATTTAAAAAGTGTTTCTTTGAATCATTTTACTAATATTGATAGTGACTGTTTTTTTAATTTAAATCTAGAAAAAATCAAAGAATTGTCACTAAGGTATTGCCTCATTGATTCAAACAAATTTTTACATGTATTTTTTTCATATTTAAAAAATTTGAAAACTCTTAAAATTGACGATTTTTATGAAAATAGAAATAATTTAATCGAAGCTTTGATTGATGGTAATTGTAATAGCCTGAATGAACTCAGTTTGGTAATTGACGATGAACGACACGTTAAAAATGTTTCAAGATTTTTATCAATACAGCAAAACTTACAGAAATTCATTTTAAAGGGTAAATCGTCATCAATTATATTTAATGAGTTACAGTACTTGAACTTAAAAAATCTTGAAATTTTGTGTTTTCGGGCTGACAGCTACAAATGCATGATAAATTCAATTTATCATTTAAATAATTTGCAAAAACTGAATTTATTTGTTTATCATTTAACTGACGATATCCTATTAACGTTAGGTCAGTGTAAAAATATCAAAGAAATTGAAATTGGTTTTGAATACTGTTTGTTAATTAGTTATGATAAACCAATAAATTATTTTAAAAATTCAGAAAATCTTGAGTCATTTACAATTTTCTACAGGGAGTATTACCCATTGGTTAATAAAGATTATGCATCTAATGTTGATAATTTAATAGAAGCTTTGTCAAAATGTAAAAAATTAAAAAAATTGGCAATTTACAACTGTTATTTTTCGGAGTCAAGTTTCAAAAATATTGGTAATATTTTGAGTTTAGAAGTTTTTCATTTTCTGTGGATTGACGTTACTACACGTGACATATTTTCAGAAGAATTTATTAACTTGATTTATCCAAAAAGTCACGAATTTAGTTTTTTTATTGATTTGATTAAAAAATTAAGTAATCTTAGAGAACTTGAAATCTCACATTGTAAAAGAATGACATTAAATTCGATCGAAAAAATAAGTGACATTAAATTTCGACAAAAAAATCCTTTCACTTTGAAATTAAATTGTTATAATTCTTGTATGCTAGGATTTGATTACAATGGACGTCTTGTTTTACCTTTAAATCTGTCATGGGAATTTTCCCCTTCGATGCGAAAATCATATGTTAAAATTACAAAAAATTTAAATTGCAATAACAGGTTCTTAGATGTTTCATCAAATTTAAAACCTAAAGTTATTGAGCCTCTAGCTTGGCTGAACGATTATTAAAATTTTCATTTCTAGGAAATTAATTGCTGTGATAAAAAATCCATAATATTCATGATAAAAGTTATAAATTGAGTTTTTATCTTGTAAAAAAAAAATTGAATTTTAGGTATAAATTTTGATAATGAGAACACGTACAATTTTTTTATATTTATCTTAAAATAAGGAAAATTTATCAATTACATATATTAAATTGTCTATGTCTATAATAATTTTTTTTGGAAATCAATAACGTAAAGATGCCTTATCTCAATTTTATTAAGATAAAATATTTGAGGTGATGATGCATTTCTGTATTTCCTTGGTAAATTTAAAATCTATGAATTATTTAGATAAAAGTTACTTATCATAAAAAGCTATATTTTTTATTTTTTTTTAATATTATTTTTTTATTTTTATATAAACATTAATTATATTATTAATCTAAATTTTAAAAAATTAGAATAAGTGAATATAGGTATGTAAATTTAAAATTTTTTAAATTTAAGAATTTTGTAAAATTTAATTTTAATTTTTTAAATATAAATACATAAATATTTGGAATCAAATAAATTTTTTTTTATTATTGATCCTTTTATTCATGAATAAGCTCTGATATATTTTAAAAAGCGCGCCTTTTGCTTTCTCCCGCGTTTTCAGAGCTTTCTGCAACTCTCCTCTTTCGGATCCTCCTCGCATCACCCCCAAAAGCCGAAAAGCGTTTGTATAGCAGAAATAATTTGCAATTTTCTGTTTTAATTAATACATATTAATAATGAATTTCTTCTAAATATGCCAATATTTATGAATAATAATTTATTCAAGGCATTATTAGCTGCTGTCTTTTTAATATACATTACATTGTTGTCAATGAAATTTATTATATCTAATTACACTTTTAAACTGTTTTTATATTTTTTTTGCTGTGCAAGCATTAATCTATTGTTTTAAACTAGATAGACTTTTTATATAAAATCATCAAATTTTTTGGTAAGATTAAATTTTATGGTCTTATTTTTATTTATTTCGCAATTACTTATAGGTACAGAATATAAGGTACTTACTCTAATTTTAGATTACAGGTTCAAAAAGTTGTTAACCAATAAACACTGTAAAAGTTGCAAAATGGATGATTCAGGTATAAAAACCATTTCAAACTTATAATTTATATTTTATGATAAGAATTAAATAATAAACTAACATTTTTAGACATAAAAGAAAGGAAACACATTGTATCGGAAACCTCCTGTATTGATGAAGTGACCATAGAAAACCTTAATAATGACTGTCTGTCGCATATTTTTAAATTTTTAACAAAAGAAGATAAATTAAAAATAGAAATTATATCCAGACGCTGGAACCAGATAAGTAAACTATCATGGAGTAATGTTAGATGTTTACACATTGATCGTAAGTTTGAGAGTGAATATGTTAAAATTTATGGTAACGCAAGAAAAATATCTAAATTTATTATTGCTGTTTTAAATAGAATGTCTTTTTATTTGAATGAAGTATCAATAAATTGTTATAGAACAACAATAGATTATTTGCAGATACTAGAAGTATTATCAAAAAAATGTCCTAACATTGATGTTTTAATATTAAAAGATAACTTTACCAAATCGGATAAAATATTTGCTCATAAAAATCTTGAATTAATATTAAAAAATAATCAAAAATTGAGAGTATTGCATTTACAAAATTTAAGATTAAATGGCCATTTATTGAAAAATTTAAATTCTCAATTTATTGAAGAATTTTATATCTATGATTGTGAATTCAAATCAAAGACTTACTTTTTAAATGTATTTTCTAATTTAAAAAATATAAAAAAGTTTAAAGTCATTGATGATGATGAGGAAAACATTATGAATGATTCTGCACTTGATGCTTTAAATAAAAGTGGTTGTTCTAATTTATCTGAGTTGTCACTGAGTTGTTACTTCCCTACAGAATTAATAGCTTCTAGTAAATTGCAAACTTTGCTTTCTAGACAAAACAATCTAGTTAATCTACACATTCAAATTTTTTGGGATGAAGAATTATTGAATAGTTTGAATTCAGATGTTCTGGAATCTTTATGTATATCGTGCCTCGGTATAGATTTTAATGAAGGTGAAACATTTTCTCTTCGACGTTGTCATAATTTAAGATGTTTGAAAATTAGTATTGATGAGGTAACTGATGCATTTTTAAAAGAAATAACTAAATGCGAAAAGCTTGCAAACTTACATTTAGAGATCCGATATACATACTTATTATCACCAGAAGGAGAAGAATATTTTAGTAAATTTAAAAGCATTGAATCCTTAAAGTTATATTGCAATTTTAAATTTTTAGATAATGCATTAATAGCTATTGGTAAATGTAACACTTTAAAAAACTTGAGTATAAAAGAAGTTAAATTTAGAGAAATAGGCTTAATGAGTCTCAGTATGCTTCCAAACTTAATAAGCTTAGATGTTTCTCATACAAATATTACTGATAAAAATTTGACTAATTTTTTGCAAAATTCATTGAACTTAGAAGTACTTTATGTTGCACTTTGTGATAATCTAACGCATAAATTTATTGAAGCAATAAGTGAAATAAAGGAAAAACGAGGCGATAAAAAAATGTTAGAAATATATTATGATTCTAAGAAATCAAACATTGATTTAACACAAATAAGCAATCTTTCAAATTTAATATTATTGTTTACTGATCATGTATATTCAGCAGAAAGGATTTAATGTAATTTTTATTTTGTTTACTAAAAAATAAATTATACCTATATAATGTTTATTTTGACCATTAATTTAATTTAATTATTAATAATAGTCTAATATACTTATTTAATAAATGTAATTTAAAAATATACTATTAATTTATTTTATTTAAAATAAATTGTTAAGAAATATGTATGATATTTAATTTAAAAATATACTAATATCAAAAAAGTTATAAAGTTCTTGTAATTACTGCACTTTTCCTGAGTTCTATTATTCATTTCGATCCTTATATTTTTATATTAATATTATGTTACGAGAAGTGTAATTGCTTATGGCTAATTGGCAAAAATACGAAACAATTAATATTATTATTTTATTCAAGCAACGAAATTTTTCTATATATTATTTGAATTTACGCTCGCTGCCCCACTACTCATTTATAAGTAATGAGTAAGAAAGAGACAACAAAATTATCCTATAGCAGAAACAGTATTGATGTTTGATATCGAAATTTGTAAAATATGGATATATTCATAAACGAAAAATTTAAACAAATTTTTTATCATCAAGTTGGTGGTAATGATAGTAAAATTTAAATAGTGTTCATAAATGGTCACGTGTTTTAAAAAAATATAATAAAAAAATATGCCAAAGCAGAAGCATGTATTGATATTATATGCTTCGTAAATATATATAAAAAAATAAATATTGTTTCTTATCCCAAAATATATTATGGTCAACCCGAAACCCAATTCACCTTTATTTATCATTAGAAAAATTTATTATTATACAGTTTTCATCTAAAATAAGTTATTTTTTTGGGGGTAACGGGAATATTTAGGTTAAGTGATAGCCATACAAATCATTACATATAGTAAAAAGCATAAATAAAAATATTATTTGAACGATCAAATTTAGAACTTTAAATTATTAATAAAAATATAATTAAATTGTTTAATTATTAATAATTTACAAAGCCTAAAAATATAGAATTAAATGTAGAAAAAGATGGGAAAGATGCATACATATTTTTCAAACCACGTGACCATTTATGAACACTATTTAAATTTTACCATCATTACCACCAACTTGATGATAAAAAAATTTTTTAAATTTTTCGTTTATGAATATATCCTATATATTTTATTTGTAAAAGCATGAATTTTTTTTGTTGGAAATTGTATGTATTTTAATTTTTACTTTTGTTATTAAATTTCAAATGTTTGTGAAACTTTCTTCAAATACTTGTTTCTGTGTATTCATATATCTAAATGAACACTTATTATGAAAAGCTGTTTTCGCATAACCTAATTCTTTCACTGAGGTACAAGCAGACCTCAACTCAAATTACAAAGAAATACTACTATAACACATTGGCATTTCTATCTTTTTCACTAAAATAATAAACAACTAGGCAATAATTTTTTGGTAAGAATAAGGAAGTGAATTTATTTTTTTTTAAGTTTTATAAATATACCAATTTCTAGCTAAATCGATGAAGTATCTTTTTTAAGATCAAAAAATTATTTTTATTTTAGATCATTTCAAAATTAGAAAGAAGTTAACCGCAGCAGTTGACAAACCTCTTTTAAAATGGATTATCAAGGTAACTAGACAAATAAAAAAAAAATATTTATAATTTGTTTAATACCATAAAACTTTTTAGGTATACAAAAACTCAAAAAAATTGAAACGGAGTCCTTACCTTCATCTGTTAATGAAACCAGCATTGAAATATTAAACAATGACTGTTTAATTAATATATTTCAATATTTATCAAAAGAAGAAAAATTAAAAATTGAAATTATAAACAAAAGATGGAATTATCTAAGCAAATCATCATGGAGTAATATTAAAAATTTAAGTATAAATGAGGAATTTCACAGTGAATATGTTTCTGTTTATGGTAACGCAGAAAACATATCTGAATTTATTACTGCAATTTTAAACCGATGTGGTTTTTATTTAAATGTATTATCTTTAGTAAAGTATTATAAATCACCATTTAATTACTCAAAAATTTTACTGGAATTAGAAAAAAACTGTAATAATATATTTAAATTATATTTAATTGATGGTAATTATAATACAATATTTACCGATGCTAATCTTAAATCAATATTTAACAATAATAAGCGGCTAAGCTTCCTACATTTGGAGAATGTATGGTTAAATGGTGGTTGTTTATTAAATTTTAATGCTAAATCAATTGAAGAATTATATTTAATTAATTATAAAATTACTTATTTAGAAGAAAGCTTTTTTTGTCGTTTAAAAAATTTAAAAATACTTTATGCTTCAAGTTTTTTTCAGAAAAATAATTTTATTACTAATTCTAGAATCAACATATTAAATAAAATTGGTTGTCACAATATTACTGAATTTACTATTTTTAAAGAATCTCAGGCCAGTATTAAAGAGTTGAGTGCATTTTTATCAAATCAAAAGAATTTAACTGTACTTAAGATTAATGTATATCATAATTTATATGTTAATGATAATTTTTTAAATTCTTTAATACCTGATTTTCTTGAAAGATTAAATATACAATGCTTAAATTCACAATTCAAAATAAATTCATCATTTTTTCTTCAACGCTTTATTAATTTAAAAAACTTAGTTATTTCAATAGACGAATTTACAGATTCTTTTTCAAAGGAAATAAGTAAATGTAAAAATCTTGAAAAATTAAAATTAACTATTCGTCAGTCAAATTGTTTATCCTCAATTGGGGAATCATATTTTAGTATGCTTGATAAAATAGAATGTTTAGAAATCTATTATAAACATTCACTTAAAGATAATTTTTTGCTAGAGTTAGGAAAGTGTAATAATTTAAAATATTTAGGCCTAACAGGTTTAACATTTTTTAGTGAATTTAATTTAACAAGTATTAGTAGATTACCTAATTTATTATACCTAAATGTTTCTGATACTAATGTTAATGATGAACAACTAAGCGATTTTATAAAAAATGCAGTAAATTTAGAAGCAGTTTTTATATCATTTTGTCGAAATTTGACGAATAAATTTGTTGAATCAGTAATTCAAATAAAAGAAAAACGCTGGGATAAACACACATTAGAAATATATAATCATGAAGATTTATCTCACATACAATCAAACCAAATAAATAATACTTTATTGCTAGTAGAATTCTTTTGTGATTATAGAGATATAGAAAGAAAACGAAAATACTTGTTTGATGAAATTAATTAATAATTTATAATAATGTATGTAAAAAAAAAAAATAAAGAAATTAAGTACCTATATTGAAGTAATTTTTATTTTTCTTAATCTAAGAGATTTCATTTACGATATTCAGCAAGTAAGGGAATCATTTTTGATGAAAAATATGTTTTCCCGGGCTAAGGCCTACTTCTTGATTTTTGGTAATCATTTTAGTTCTTTTTATTATTCTTTTATACAATCGTATTCAATGAAAATTTGGCTTAATAATGTAAAAACCTAGTAAAAAAACTTTTCTTTATCAGTAAGTATTTTTGGGGTAAAATATTTTCAATTATCCGGAATCGGATTGTAATCTTTTTATGCAGTAAATTTTATAAGAATTTATACTTATCAGCAAAAAAAAAAAATTATTTTAATTTACAATAAAATTAATAATTATATTAAGAATAAGTAAGTTATTGATTGCAATTGTCTTGTAAAATCATTATGAAAGATTAATAAGTATATACCTATATAATTTTATTTTTTCTATTCGTATTTGTGAATTTGGCAGTATTTGAGGTTCGCGCTCATTTTATCCTGCAACCCTCTGTACATTAAACCTCCCTCGTCAATTTGTTGTAATAATAAGTCTTCCTGCAGCATCAGAATTAATAAATTATACAAGATTCAATTAATTATAATTCTTTCTTTTTTATTTAATATATATAAAAAGTGTTGATATTAAAATAGACAGTGTTCTCTTGCAAAATATTTTTTTTACGTTTAGCCCTGTACTCAACTATACACTCACAATAATAATTATAACCTCTTTCATAAGATCGTGTTAATTGTTATTCAAGATTCAACAATAAGGACCAGAATCTTAGTAAGAATAAATATTAAAACTTCTTTTTTTTTCATTATTATAAATTTTAATTTTATTAATAATAAAAATCTTCTCATTTCATTTCGCTTTAAGATTATTAGATCTAAAAAGTTATAATAGCATCAGTCAAATCTTTTGAGAAATTCTCCACAATGGATAATCAAGGTATGGTTAAAAGAAAATTTTATTTGAAATTCATTTTTAACATAAGTTAATTTAGTACTAAAATACTTTTTAGGTAAAAATATACTCAAGAAAATTGAAACGGCAGAGGAGTCTCTACCTTCATCAACCAATGCTGAAACCAACATTGATAGTTTAAATGATGGCAATTTAATTTACATCTTTAAATATTTATCAAAAGAAGAAAAATTAAAAATTGAAATAGTAAGCAAAAGATGGAATCGTTTGAGCAAATTATCTTGGAGTAATGTAAAAACATTAGTTATAAGTGATCAAATCCTATGCGAATATTCTAAAATTTATGGAAAAAAAGAAAATTTTATAGATTTTATTAGTATTATTTTGAATAGAGGTGGTATTTATTTGAATACATTGCATGTAATTTATGATTTGGCATTAGATTACTCAAAAATACTCAAACTATTAACAGAAAACTGTTCTAGCATAGTAAAATTGTATTTAAAAGATAAAGCTAAAGATCAAGTATTTACTGATGATAATCTAAAATTAATATTTAAGAATAATAAGCAATTAAAAATTATACATTTTACAAATTTAAATTTAAATGGCAATTCCTTATTAAACTTAAATGTCGAATCTATTGAAGAATTATCTTTTATTGGAGCTAGATTTACTGATATTAAACAATTTTTTTCTCGTTTAAAAAATCTTAAAAAATTTTATGTTTATAATGATGTTTTTTCTTTTAATACTTTTGATAATTTTGATGCATTAAATAAAAGTAATTGTAGTAATATTATTGAATTCACTATTGATTCTATAATTGAAGCAAATGACATAGAATTATTGATTGCACTATTATCAAGACAAAAAAATTTAACTAAACTATCGTGTAATAATTTTAATGTTGATAATAAATTTTTAAATAGTTTGATGCCAAATGTTATTGAAGTATTAAAAATAAAATGTAAAAATGATGATTTTAATACAAGTAAAAAATTTTGTCTCCAACGCTTTATTAATTTAAAAAATTTAAACTTTAGAGTTGATATACTTGGAGATTCTGTTTTAGAAGAAATAACAAAATGTAAAAATCTTAAAAAATTTAGTTTTTCAACTCGTGGCTCAAATTTACTAACACCAAAAGTAGAAGCACAATTAGGAAAGCTTAAAAACATCAAAATTTTGGAAATTTGTTATAATGCAGGTATACTTACTAATAATGCATTAAAGGAGTTAGGAAATTGTAACAATTTACAATATTTAGGTCTAACAGGATCAAATTTTGTTGATGAATTTAGTTTGATGAGTATCGGTAAATTACCTAATTTAAAAACTCTTTATCTACTTTATACTAATGTTAATGATGAACAATTAATTAATTTTATGAAACATGCAACAAAATTAGAAGCACTTATTATTTTATTTTGTAATAAAATAACAAATAAATTTTTTAAAATAGTTAGTAAAATAAGAGAAAAACAGAATGATAAATGTAAATTAGAAATATATTATTATCATCAGAATGCACAAAACATCGATTTAAATCTATTAAATAATATGTCATCTCTTATAGTAGTAAAAAATGATTTGAATGATGCCAAAGATAAGGCCAGTGAATTGCTTAATGTATTTGATTAGTAAAAATCTGATTGAAGAAATTTATTAATTAACATGTAATTGAAATACATTATTTCTTTTGAAACAAAGTATTCAAAATTTTGACTAAAATTAATAATTTTCAAAAACACTTATAGTTACTTTTTAAGAATTTAAAAAATAGAACAATAGCAACAAAAAATTGTAGAAAAGGATTTATTTTTTATTAAAATTATTGAACCAAATTTAATAGACATCAAAACTCTCATATACAATAAGTTTCATAAGAATTTGTCTAATAAATACCTAAGCAAAAAGAAAAAAATGATGTAACTTTTACAATAATATATATGAATAATTAAAAAAATAACAAAAAAAGTCACACCTTGTAATAATTCTCATACTAAACATAATATAAAATATTAAATATTTGACGTTTTTTGAATATGCTACTGATTAATCAAAACAAGCTCTTTTTTTTCATACATAACATAATAAATGATTTTACATAAAGAACATGTATTACGTATAGTAAAAAATTCAGCATCAATCGAATATTTCATAAATTATTTTTAATAATACTTCATAATATTATAAAAGATTGAAAAATGAGAGAAAGCTAATAATATTGTATGGCAGTAGCATATTTAAAAAATTGATTGTGAAATTAACTCATTTTTTTTGTATGATTTAATATATTTATGATTATGTAATTTAACATAAACTTTTAATATAATTAAGTTTAGTTAATTTTGTAAAAATAAAGTGTGAGAAAAAAAAAGGTAATTTTTTCTTATCAAAAATAAATAAATGTAAAATAATTTATACAATACAAGGAGACAAAAAATTATATATAACCAGTTCTCACTTTACATGTAAAAATTACAAAATCTTTTATATAAATTTTTTAAAAAGATAATATTATAATACAATAATCAGCATATTTGAATGACTATATAGAATTTTCAGTTCTTGATTGTATTATTTTATTTAGTGACTAAACACAATCACTACTGTAAAATAGCTTATTGTTTAAAAAAAATTTTTTTACAAAGTACTTTTGTCTGTATTTAAAAAAAATAGAATTTTATTGATATGTAATTAGTTTAAAATTCACACACAAGTTTAAATTAAGTGTCACGATAAGATTACATCACTCGAGTTAATAGTGAAAGTAAATAATATCGAACAAAAAAAAGAAGTTCGTTAAAAACCATAGTACAAAAAATGTACACACTTCTTTTATTATATTAAATGTACCAAAAAGAAAAAAATGTTAACCACAAGAGTGTATTATAATCTTATAATACCCACCTTTACATTTTTTGAGTGTATTTTGTGTAATACAAAAAAAATGTATTTTTAATTCAAGGGATGAGTATTAAATTCCGTTTGAATGATTACAACAGAAGCATGTATAAAAAATATTCTATTGTGTATTTATACTAAAAATCAAAAAAAATATTTTAGGTACACATAGAGAGAAAGGTGCATTCAAGTTTTCTTTAGGGTATATTTTTCTCTTTGACAACTGTGTCTTTTCTATTTAAAAATTGCATTTATGTCTTTTTTTTCAATAAAGAGAGCCTATATAAAGAACGTACTCTAGAGAAAGTCCTTGTTTATGTTTTGTATACCAATTTTTTTGAAACTATTCTTCTTTAAAAAAGTAACAGTTTGATCAAAATGCTGCAATTATTTGATTTATGATCATTTTTACATTAACCTAATAAAAATTTTTTTTTTAAATTACTTAATTGATCATTATTAATAAAATAAAAAAAAATGAAATTAAAAAATTTATTTCATTTGACGATAAGTTATTTATTGCAGAGAGAGAAAAATATCAATAAATTATAATGCGTGTTTAAATACAATAAATAACAAACTTATATATCAAAAGGTTTTATATTATTTGATCATGGATATTTTATTCTCTCTCTCTCTTTTTTTTATAAATAAATTTTTTTTATTATACAGACTCATTAGAAAGTTTTTACATGTGTTTTTTTATTATTAATAAAAAGTTTGGCAAGTCACGTGTCTCTCTCTGTCTCTTTTTTTGAATAAAAAATAACGGTTTAAATATTAGACAAAAAAATTGAACATTAATCAAATATTTATAAAAGCTAATATTTAATGCATTATATGAATGTAAAGTAATTAGGTATACTTAATTGTTGTATAAAATTCTTTAGGTTTTCTGCTAAATCATGATTTTTAAATAATATTAAATCTCATCATCAATTCGTCATTTTTTTTAAATTAAAATATGTAGGTAGAGTATTTAATGAATAAGGTTTTGAAAATTATTAATGTAGTTTATTTCATTGATGTAATTTTGAATAAGAAAAATTGTGGTGTAACTGTGTATTTTGTAAATTCTGAAGGATTTAGACTCTAATTTATTTTTTATGTGCAGAAAAATGTAATGTAAATTTAATATTATTTACTGTTAAAATGTAAAATTTATATAGAATTTGGTTTTGTTAGGATTGGGATTGTTATATTTACACTGTAAGAAATTTAGGGTACACTGTAAAAAGTAACTTTCTTAGATTCACAAAAAAAATTAGTAATTTTTCGAAAAAAATCTTAAATTTACTAAATTTAGTATATTAACTAAAAATTTGAGTATTTTCGATTTTTTTTGTAATTGATAATTTACAAATTTTTTCATAAATTCATAAGAAAAAATCGAGAATTCTCGAATTTGTTGTTAATATACTAAATTTAGTAAATTTACGGTTATTTTTAAAAATTTACTAATTTTTCGAAAATATTCTATTTTTTTTTTGAATCTAAGAAAGTTACTTTTTACAGTGTAGTTAAAATATTTTAACTATAACTCGCAAATATTGGGTCAATCCCCAAGATATAATTAAATAATAAAGCTTACTTACACAAACCCAGCCAACACAAAAATAAAAATATTTGAGACTGATAAAAAATACGTACCTGAAACAGAAAAAGTAAAAAATAATTTATTATATATTTAAAAAAATAAAAATGAAATATTTTTAAGTATGTATAATAAGCAAGTAAGTATGTATGAGTTATAATAAAAATATTCATTTTTCTTTATCTCAAAACTTTCATCAATAAAATTCAATGCATAAATTGGGTATACCATATAGGTAGGCAGTATTTAGGTATTTTATAATTTAACATTTAATTTTTTAATTAAAAAATTTAGATTGACAAGTATATTAAAAATTTTAAAAATAAAAGTAAGTGTCATTTTTTGCTCTAGAAACACTGTAGAAAAAACCTGTAGTTTATTAAACCACACTAAACTCCTAATTTAACAGTAAAATACACAGATATAAAATTATAGTCACGAATATAATAAGAAATCAAAAAAATTCTTGAAAATACAGTAGCACAAAATAACATATTTTATATATTTTGATTATGTGGTTATTATATTTGAAAAATGAAAGTTTCTGTATATAAACCGCCTCCTATTATAATAAAATTAGGTATATAATTCTTGTATCAAAAAAAAAATTCTTCTAAAAACGACGTCAATAAAAATATGTCTCAAAATAAAAGTCACGCGATTTAACCCCTTTTTTTCTAAAAAATAATTATGCAATTAAATATGAAGACACTCCTTCGATATTTCTGATTTAAAAATGAAATCGATTGTTATAAATTTATGCTGATGATCAAGTTTTTTTTACTTATTTTTTTTGGGAGTGGTCAATTTTTTTTTAGCATATCAAATCACGCCATCATAATTATTATGCAGCTTCTGTATAAATATACAGCAATTTCTTTTGATGCTCTTTTTTGTACTCTAATTCTTTGTATTAATAATTTGACTTTTTGATGATTTTAAAGATATATATTTAAATATGTTCTCATTTCTTGTATATTTTTCAATTTGAATTTATATTCATGTGTATTTGTATTTTTTACAAGGAGAAAAATCGACATAAACAATTTTTACATATTAAAAAATAAAGATTGTTACTGTGCAGTTATGTGTACTGATCTTTTAGAGATATGTAAAAAGTGTAGGTATAAACTTATATGGTAAAGGATAAATTTTTTATTTTTTTTTTTTAAATACATATTATTTGAATTTTAATGAAAAAATTATAAATAAATATGCAATTTTTTTTATGTTAAGCGTGGGAGTTGGGTATTTTGTGGTGATATTTTGAATGTGATTGGTTTGGTACTGTTAGAGATTATTTTTATTTGAATTTTTATAAAATATTTAAATTTATTAATTATTGAGCAATGGTAGTGCTTGAAATATTTTTTTGGAAATTATTAATATTTTAATATGGTTTTTAAATTTTAGCTCATTTTGGGCATTCTTAATTTTTAATTTAAGAAAAATTTTGATTTTTTAAAATATCCCCCCGATGAATAATTTAGATTTTTTCAAAAATCCGGTCAAATTTTCCAAAAAATATTTTGTCAAAAACAAATTTTCGTAATTAATGAACATAATTAAATGAAACTTTGCCCAACGCCTAATCTAAAGCTTCACATAGAAATATAAATTTCATTCAATTTCATTTAGAATATCAAAATTAATCTATAATTACAATTTTACAATTAATAATTCCGATATAATTACAAACTGATTATCAAAAGCGTATACACAACACGTGTATAATAAATGAACTAAATGACTTACTAAATTTCTAATATAATTTACATATAAATCGATTTTAATTAATAAAAAAAAAATATATAAATTAAGTGTTAATAAAAAAATAATTTACTAAATTTTCTCTTAATGAGATAAATCATTAATATCCATAATTAATACCTACTAATGATATTTTTATAAAAAGGAAATAAATATATACTTTCACTTACAAATATATAGAAATATGATATATGTAAATTAAAATTACCGGTAATCTACATTAATTAAAAAATGATTTTTATTTTTACATAACCTCACACTTGACTAATCTAGTAAATTTTTTATTTAAAATCAAACATAATCTATAATATATTTTAAATACGTCGTTTTAAATTAATTGAGTGAATAAAAATAACAAGTAATGTGCATGTTTATTTCGTTAAATTTTCATTTATATTAAACGACGTTTAATTTAATATTTGTTGCATAATTTATAATATAAGAACATTTTATCGTTTTAACTGTCACCAAAGATTTTATTTTTTTCAAATATTAATTTTTATGTATCAAATATGTCTAAAAATTAAAATTTTTTTTTTTTTTAATTTTTGTAATTCTGTCGGGTGGTGTAATTTTAAATTTTACGTGTTTTGCGAGATTTTTTGTGTTTTCTTTTTTTATATATGAGAAAATTCAGGAGAAAAGTTTTTACTTTATATATATGGTTAAATCTAATCAAAATATTTTTATGGTTTTGTTTTATTAGATTTCAACATTTTTGGCAAATCATGTAATGATTGTGCCAATTTATTTTTAAACTATACTTTCCTTGCTGAATTTTCCAAAAAAAAACCAAAATTAGGCCCAGTTTCTATGAGATATTAATATTTGGCGGGAAAGACTTTTTTAAAAATAACCCAACTTGACTTGTGGTGCTACGCTAAAACAAGTGAAAATCGGAGTCCTTTATTAGCAGAACAAAAAATAATTCCACATAATCTAGTGGATTTGTTCATATATTACAATTAACTTTGTTTTTGACAAATATAATTGCATGCTTTTTATATACGTAAATACAAAAAGTCAAACAATTAGCAAGAACAACATAAGAAAAATATATAATAATTATAAGTATTTAAGCAATATTATACGAAACGAGCAGTATAACCTTAAAGGTGATAATTATATACAGTGACGAGGTAGGTACCATCATCATCCTTATAAAACTTTCGAAATCCGGTAAAAAAAAGAAAAAATTATAAGAAACGAGTGTGTATTCATCCAATTAAAATGTCTTTCAACTCTCTTTGCACATCAAAAAAAAAAGAACAATTACATATTATAACGTCCAAGTGCGAGAAAAATAAAAAGAGATTAATCCATAGATTATATACCTTTTATTTTTGTATGTAATTAGTGATTAAATACGCGCAGGTGCGTGAGTACATAATATTTTTATTTTTACATTAAAATATTCTCTTCAAGTCTTCACATATTGCAAATGTGCGAATAAAAGTAACTTCCGAATTTGGTATACCCAATTATTCTAATCATGTTTTTTGTCTGTGTGCATTTTCGATTATCATAACCTATAATTATTAATGACATAGGACAATAATTTACGTGTTAAAATAATAACTATTATTTATACTATTTTTTACACCTTTAAGTGTTAGTGTGTATCTTATTTAATTATATAGGTCAAGAAATTAAAGCGTTTAATTTTTTTTTCTTATATCTTTTGTTATAAAAAGTTAAGGAAATCTATTCTATTCTTAAAAAAAAAAAAAATGAAATTCTATAATGGATGAAAGAGGAGCCCCGCAAGCTGTTTCTTTTCTTCGCCTTTTTTATTCATTTGTTATATATTTGCATATTGTCTATTTTAATGCATTATTAAGCATTTTATAATATAATAGTGTAGAAAAATATTAAGTAAATAATATAAAACAATACTAATTGTATATTTCTTCTTATGTCAATCATCATTAATAAGAAAAACAATAAATTTTAAGGTAAAATATGAGTTTTTAATTATTTAATTAGATAGCATCATAAAATTATAACCTCTAAAATTAACTGATAATAAAAATTAATTTTTGTGTACAGGTAACTCCTAATTTATATAGTTATTAAATTATTATTTTTATGATTTATAAATAAAAAAATATAATTTATCCTGCTGCTTTTAACCACAAGATTCTAGACATTTTGCTTTAAAAATACTACCTAAGCAGCAGAACAAAAAAATTTTTTATTACATTTGTGGTAAGCCTACTATTAATTGATATTATAAGTCATAAAAAATATATACTTTTTGGTTGATTTTTAGAGGTACATAATGTGCTTGAAGTTTAACTAAGTATTAAAATATTAAATTTTACAGTTCACAGAAAACATAAATTGCATTTTATTTTTTTAACCAGAAGTTAAATGCCAGCAGCGTAAATTTTGGTAGCTTTTTTTATATTTTGTCAATTATTAGTTATTTAAGATAATAATATAGGATTGTCTCCACAACAATAATAATTTTTTTATTCTGATGAAGTATAAAGTCGTATACATTTTTGAACATTTTGGAGCAGCTTTTGTGCTACCCATAATTGCATCGTTGCATCTTTATTTTGTTAAATTTAATTTTTATTGTGTTCACAGTTAATAATTTTTTCATTTTTTTTTTCTAGGTGGTTCCATATCAAAATATTTTAAGAATTAGGTGTATTTGTGATTGAGGCAAAAGATATAATTGCTGTAAAAAATGAATCGAAAAGGTGAGTTATTAAAGAAAATTTTAGTTATTTGCAAAAATACAAGCAAATATTTTAATGTATTAATTTTCAGAGCAAAGAAATTCCCAGCAATTAAAAACTAAGCAGAAATCATCTAATACTCGTAAAAAGAGAAATATCGACTGTTTAGAAGATACCTGTCTAATTAAAATTTTCGAGTTCTTGACAATCAAAGAAAAATTGCAAATTGAATTAGTATGCAAGAGATGGCAAAGGGTTGCGAAAAGTTCATGGAGTCACATTAAAAGCTTATCGCTCACTGATGGGCTATGGTATCCAAGTTCGCTTCAACGTAGTATTGATAAGAAATCTAAGAACAGGAAAATGAAGAATACTATTTGTTTTATTAATATCTATAAGAGATGCAGTACTTATTTAAAAAGTATATCATTAGATTTCTCATATATAAATGAATTTGAATTTCAGAGAATCTTAAAAGAAATGCAAAACCATGATAGCAATAATTATACAGATTTAAAAATAGAAGATAAGTCGCGTAAGTGCACTGATAAGCGCCTCAAAATATTATTTAATTTAAGCGTAAATGTCAAAAATATTAAACTAGAAAATCTATCTTTAAAAGGTGATAGCTTCTTAAAATTATCTGCTTGTGGTATCAAAGAAATTATAATAATTAATTGCCAATTTGATTCAAAATACTTTAGCCAATTTTTGTCAGAATTAAAAAATTTAGAAAATTTTATTATGATTGGCGAAAGCAAAAAAATAAATGAAGCAGTAAATGCCTTAGCTTCAAGTGAATGTGAAAGTATAATTGAATTTTCAGTAGATACAATAACTCAAGCTTATATTAATAATCTTTCAAAATTTTTATCACGACAAAAGAAAATCAAAAAACTTGCCTTAAAAAATGTATCAGTAAATGCAAATGTTATTGAAAAACTACATGTTGAACATATCGAAGACTTATTTTTACAAATTTCTAGTTTTCAGTTATATTCTCTTGAACGCTTTATAAATTTGCAACAGTTTAATACTACTACTGATACATTAAATAATGAAATTTTAAATATGATAACTGAATGTACTAGCATTAAAGAATTATCACTTAAAGTTATTGATTATCCTAAAGCATTTGATCCAAAAATGAACTATTTTAGTAAGTTGAAAAATCTTGAAACTTTTTATATTATTACGCCTGTATATAATTTTCAATATGTTGATAATATCTTAAAGTACTTATCTTGTTGCAAAAATTTGAAAAATGTAAGTTTATTCAATTTTAATTGTACAAATAATGGATTAAAAGCTATCAGTTCATTACCAAAATTAGAAACATTTGGTTTTGTATTAAACAATTTATTCTTCGATAATTATAAAACAGTTAATGATATCACTGATGATGAATTTGGTAAATTTTTAAAAAAAGCTGTAAATTTAAAAGGACTTGTTGTATCAAATTGTAAATATGTTACTGAAAATTTAGTTTATATTGCTAATAGCATAAAAATAAAACGTAGAGACAAACATCGTTTGAATTTAACTTTAATAAATACGAGTTCTAAGTCAGAAGAATTAATTAACGTACCACCTTTGATATCGTTATATGTTACAAATACTTCAAAGGATACATAGGTATAATTCTCTTAAAAAATTGTTAAAAATTCCTGTTTATTATATATTTGAAGAATTACTTAATTATTTTCAAAAAAAACTTAGCTTATTATAAAATTTTAAAAACAGGGTATAGTTACAAATAATCTAAACATGCATAATAATTATATTAATATATGCAGTTTTTTAATTTTATGTCCAAAAAAATTAAAAAAAGAAAACATAAATGTTATAGGATAATACATCCTGACCTTAAGGTATTTTATGCATAATAATATAAGTATTATATTCACAATTTTTTTTTATAAGTTATTATAGTCCTTTGCATGTTTCGCTATTATAATATTAGTTAAAAGTTGCATATTCAAAAGAAAGATTATAATAATTTTAAGTATAATATCGTGCATGCAGTGCGGGTGAGTGATTATTATAAGTGATGTACACAAAAAAAAATTTCTTAATTTTTTGTCTTTCTATATTTTTTGAAATATTAAAAAAAATGTACTATATTTTTTCTATATGGACATAATTATACGTTTTATTGGAATTATTATTATTTTTTTTTGACAACCAATTAAAATAATCAAAAACATTTTTGTTCACATATTTATTTTTTGTACATCATTTGTAAGCAAAAAAAATTTTTTTAGAAAAATAATATTATTACTACTTAACCATATGTTTCTTAAGACACGCACCTAAATGTATTTGTGAATTCTATTTGTAAATATAATTATATCAATGAAATGTATCTAAGTATGTATGTAATTTAAGTTAAAACTTTTTATTGCATTTACGTATACAAATTATTGAAATTTAATCGATCAATTTTCATTATATCGTTTTGATTTAATACTTCAGTTTTCATTTATATTTGTAATTTGTAGTTGGTTAAAAAATATTTATGTTTTATTATGTGTTGAACATAATTTTATTTTATTGCGTAAGGTGTTATAGTTTATTGATTAAATGTTTATGTTTAAATATATACTTTTTAAAAATTGTTCGAATTTTGAATTATAATTAATTGTTTTATATATATTTATGTTTACTTACAACAATAATATTCAAAAACGTATTATTTATTTTTTATTTAATAAAATGTTTCTAATATAAAAAAAAATTCTACGAGATGTATACCTATGGTCTAAGAAGTCGCTATCCACTGCATGGTATTGTTCCAAAAGAAATAAAAAAGAAAAATAACATTACTATTGTTGTTATTGTCAGCGCCCATGATTTTTAAATTATATCGATATATATAACAACTCGAAAAATAACATTTTTTTAGAAACTATAAGTGTTAAAGTTCTATATAAAATTAAATAGAAAAGATTTATTATTGTTAAATTATATTATTACACATATTTTAAAAATTATTATCGATGGTTCTAGCAGAAATATTTTTGAAAATCGTTTGGAAATTAAATTTCCCTTGATTAAAATTTCTTATGAAGGTGTATAGATAATTTATATAAAATAATAATAATTTTAATTTTTAGTTTATAATTAAGTAAGTATCTGCTATTTAAAAAAAAAGTTGAAATAAATTTACGGCCTGTTATGCATATTTAATTATTTATTTGTTTATTTTTTATTATAAAATCCACATTACTTAAATATTAAACTTTAAAGTAAAATATTTAAGATAAATAATAAAAGTATCATTCAAAGAGATCAATTTTTTAGCCAAATTATTTTAAATAGGTAATAATTATATATTATGATAATCAGAAACGAAAAAATAATTTATGAAAATTAAAAACGCATGCTATAAAATATTTAATATGCGCAAAAAAACGCGATTAGTCTTATTAATTAATAAAAATATTACATTTTTTAATTTATTAATTATTTGGTATTTAATCATTTTTATTTAAAAAAGTTTTCAATTAACTAAAATAGTAATTTTCTGGTTTTTAGAGTGACTAATAAAGGTGCGATTTCATGGAGCAAATTTCTACTAGATTCTAGGGGCACTAGAGTTGAATTCAATTAGGGTCGATTTCATGGAGCGTATTCTTACTAGATTCTGGGGACTCTAGAGTTGAATAGATTGAACTCTAGTAATTATCACTAAATATTAATTAAAATTTTGGTCAGAGGCAATTTTATGGATCCTGCTCGAGAAGAATTTAAAAAATTTTGAGTCATAATTAATTATTTCTACTATAGTGCCCCTAGAATCTAGTAAGAATACGCTCCATGAAATCGACCCTATTGAGTAAGCGATTTTATGAATCCTGCTAATAAATTTTGAGTCATAATTAATTATTTCTATTTTAGTGCCCCTAGAATCTAGTAAAGGAGCACTAGAGTAAAAATAATTAATTATGACTCAAAATTTATTAAAATTCTTCTTGAATAGGATCCATAAAATTACCTTCGCGCAAAATTTTAATTAATATTTAGTGATAATTACTAGAGTTCAATCTATTCAACTCTAGAGTCCCCAGAATCTAGTAAAAATATGATCCATGGACTGCGGGCTGTTATATAGAGACCCTATATAGATTAAAAACATTTCAACTTCATTAGTCAAAAGTTGTTTGAAGTGAAAAGTCGCATTGTGTGCACGTGGTCATAACAATTATTAATCATAAAAATATATTTTTTTAAATTATTTTAAAGAATCCACCTGTTTTTTTCATCATATCATTTTTTTATAAAAGGATATCTATTAAAATTTTTATTTTGTAGATTATTTGGTAAGAAAATTTTAAAGTTTCAAATATACGTATAAAAGTGAGCGGTCATTCATACATTTAAAATAAATTATAATTGTTTAATCTTTAAATTATTTTTAATTTTTTATACCCATTTTTTGTATGTTTTATAATAAATATTCATATTGACCATTGTAAGATAGATTTTTTTTTATTATTCTGGAAGCTTCGTTTCAAAGCACATGGATTTCCGTAAACTATAGAGAGTGCTCGGTCGAATTCTTACCTAGCATCATTTTTTTGATTGGTTAGCAAAATGGAACCACGTGGCCACTTCTGACCGTGTCTGGTAATCTAGGGTCTCTATAATATACCTAACATAATTCTATAATAATTCTAGATTTATTTTCTCTGGGTCTTATTTGGGCTAATATATCGAAAATTTTCGTGGATATTCTGGTGAGCGTAGTCACTTCGTTAATTTATATTATTCCTTTTATTTGCTAAATTATTTTAAAATTAAAAATTTTCATAATTTATTCTTAGTACTTATATTTATTATGATTATCGATTTATAATTATTTTCTTCTATTTTCTTTTTTTTCAGAATCAGTTATAAAAAATAGTTATTAAGCATCATCATCATTATTTATATAATATATAATATTAAGAAGAGTTTCAACAAAATTGAAAAATGGCTAGCTCAAATGGTAATTTTAAAAGAACTCGTTAAATAAATAAAATCATTTTCTTGACTAATAATTCAATTATTTTCAGTTTTGAACAGTTTTAACCAATTAGATATTAATGAAAGAGGTTACTGCTTTATAGACAATATAAATAATGATTGTCTAATATTAATTTTTGAGTATTTGACGTTTGAAGAAAAACTAATGATAGAACGAGTATGTAAGAGGTGGAACCAAGTAGGAAAGCTTTCTTGGAGCCATGTAAACTCTATTAATTTTAAAGATTTTATTTCTGGTAATTTATTTGAATCTAATAAAAAAGAAAAAATGAAAAATAATTTTTTGTTAAAAAATATCTTAAAGCGATGCAGTTCTTATTTGAATAAAATAACTATGTCACATGATGATGTAAAAGAATTAGAGTTTAATGAACTTGTAGAAGATTTAAACAAATATTGTTTAAATGTTAACGATTTGTCAATATACGACAAATTTGTTAGGAAATTTTTTTATAATGATAAACCTAAAAAATTATTCAGTTTCTTGGTGAATAATTTGACTACTTTGAATTTAACTGAAATATACTTTAAAGATGATTTCTTCTTCAATTTGATAACATTAGATAACATTAAAGAATTAAGTTTGATTTCATGTTCGTTTCCAGAAAACAATAATTTTTACAAAATATTATCAAATTTAAAAAATTTGAATAAGTTTGCAATAGCTCATGAATCAGAATCATTAATTATTAAAGTTGTAGAATCACTCATTGCGAGTAATTGCGAAAATTTTACTGAATTGAAAATAATAGTATTTAAATCGCAACCACTTAACTTTTGCATGGGTAAAGTTTCACGGTCTTCTATTGATAGCTCGTCTATTAAAAGTCTTCCAATATTATTATCAAGGCAAAAAAAATTATGTAAATTTGAAATGTCTGGTGTATTACTAAATGCACAAATTTTTAATAATTTACAATCCGAATATCTTACAGATTTATCATTAGATTTTCGTAATGTAAATCCTTATAGTACAATAAATTTTCATAATTTTGGAAATTTAAAAAAATTTACTGGTTATTTTGATATAATATCAGATAAATTTTTTGAAGCTATTAGTATATGTTTAAAACTAAAATATTTGGAAATTTCTTTTGATAGACAAATGTATTTCTTTACATCATCATTTGGTTTTTTGCGTAAATTAAAAAATCTTGAATCTTTTGAAATTAAGAATAAAGCTATTGAAGTATTTAAGGTAAATTTTGATAATGTATTGCGAGGATTGTTGCAGTGCAAAAATTTAAAATATTTACTTTTGAATAATTGTAATTATACTAATTTGAGTTTGAAAAACCTTTGTTATCGTTCAAATTTAATTAATTTCATTACAAGGTGTGATTATGGATATGGTTGTAAATCAAATAATGATATCACTAATGAAGAGTTTTATAAATTTTTCAAAAAAACTCCTTATTTAAGACGATTTAGTGTTGCCTTTTGTAATAAAATTACTAAGAAATTGATTTATGATGTAGCTTCTTTAAAGAAAAATCGAAATGATAAACATGAGCTAGAAATGTATTTTTATAAATGTAATGGCCTTCAAGATGAAAATTTAAAAAATTTATCACCTTTACTTAATGTAATAAACGATCACTCTGATTTCCCGCAGCATAAATTTTATTCATTTTCATATTATTAGATTTATAAAATTATATTTTTAAAATTTATTGTATTTTAATATTTATAATATAAATCTCGATTATATTTTTTTAAATTAATTTTCAGTTTTTTAAAATAATATTTTATAGTATAGAAAATAAGTAGTATTTTTTGTATACTCAAGTAACAAATGGACCATCTATCCAATACAATGTTTATATTATTATAAAAATAAATTTGTTTTTTTCTAATATTACTCAAACAATTGTTAATTTATTGTTAGTTTTTTTAATAGTGTTATTCTTCTGCATTTCTGTGCTGATACTAAAAAAAAATAATTATTTTTTTATTTAAAGTATAAAAATTAGAAATATTCTATTTAAATTACTTTTTTATTACATTTTCATTGTATTTGTATCTAATATTTTTTTACTTTAAATCATAATCCCCTTATATCAACGGGAAATATTTAAGGCCACTGTCTCTTTATTGGGATTTTTTTTTTCATTTTTTTTTAATTTCATTATCTTATGTTACAACATTTCAAGAATCTAAAAAACAAATTTCAAGCAAAAAAAAAAATATGTTTTTTAGATATTTCGATTTTTATGGGTCGTAGTCATATGAAAACATACGCATTTAAAAACTTTAAACGCGTTTTTCTCAAAACTACTTTTTTGAAATCGGTTCCCACGCTAGCTCAAAAACTAATTGAGCTATCGACATGAATCTTGTTTCATTTTTTTCGTTATTGCAATACCTAGTATGTGAACCAACAATATCAGCTTTTTATGCATCAGAAAAATTTTTATTGTCCGTTTTAGACGCATTTTTTAACGTCAAAAACTGCATTTTTCGTTTTTGGTTCACCAAATGGTCAATTTTTTGAATTTTTTGCTAAATGTTGGTTCACATACAAGAGGAAACTATAAAGATTAATATGCCTGTTTATTTTTTTGTTTTGATGCCTACAATAGGCGCTATGATGGGAACCGTTTTTCAATTTTTTTTTCGAGTCTCTACTTTTACGCCATCTACAAACTGTAAACAAAAAGCATATGAAACAAAAATTTTTTTATGTCATCTAGAATAGTTTTGTAATTATTTAAAAATAAATTTGTAAACTTTTATAATACAACAGCTGAGAAAAAAAATGTTGAAAATCCTTTGAAAATCGTCACAAAAAAGAGACAGTGGCCTTAAATAATCGAAAATTCATTTAAAAGTAAAATTTCAAATTTAACAGAACAATCCGCGCGCTATTTTGCAAAAGGTAACATAGTCACTCCGCCGATAATGTCAATTATTAAGTCTACTTGTTGATGGCGAGTATTGTTTACAATCTGTGAAAAAGTATATAATTACAAAATCTAAAATTGCTATGTAAATTGTAAATAAGTAAATGGTCATAACAATAATTAATTTTATAAAAATATATTTTATTTTAAAGAATTTATCGTCTTGTTTTTTTCAACATATGATTTTTTATATATATATTAAAAATTTTATTTTGCAGACTTTTTGGCAAGAAAGTTTCAAGTACGTATAAAAGTGTGCGATTATTTATACATATTAAAATAAATTATAATTGTTTAATCTTTTAATTATTTTTTAATATTTTATACGCACATTTTTCAATATTTTTTTGCATGTTTTATAATATATTGAATCAAATATTCACATTGATCATTGTAAATGTGAGAGAAAGAGAGATTTTTTTATTATTCTTTTGAAGCTTGTTCTGCATTCTATATTCGCTCAGTGCAGATAGGCGGGGCGATGAACGAATATATCAAAAAAAAAAGTACTGATATCAAAAAAGAAATCCAGGCATGGTGTCAGTAATGGCCACAATAATTTGTATATAATTGCATAAAATTTAAAAATCTTTTAAAAAAATGCTTTTGACTGCAATTTAACAAGCATACATTATTTTTTAAAAATGAAAATTCTACAATTTTAAAATTAGTTTTTAGTAAATCAAAATTTTTAATTCTTAAAAATATCAAACATTTATAATAGAAGGAAATAAATGAAAATGAATTTACGAATATATTTGAGTTTTGAAATAAAAAAAACTGCGCCATCGGTGATCTTAAAAAAATTTCATGCGTAATATTGAATTTCTATTTGCTCACCGATGGCGCAGTTTTTTTTATTTCAAAACTCAAATATATTCGTAAATTCATTTTCATTTATTTCCTTCTATTATAAATGTTTGATATTTTTAAGAATTAAAAATTTTGATTTACTAAAAACTAATTTTAAAATTGTAGAATTTTCATTTTTAAAAAATAATGTATGCTTGTTAAATTGCAGTCAAAAGCATTTTTTTAAAAGATTTTTAAATTTTATGCAATTATATACAAATTATTGTGGCCATTACTGACACCATGCCTGGATTTCTTTTTTGATATCAGTACTTTTTTTTTAGTTTTTTTTTACGGAGAAAATAAACTGACGCCATGCAAATTTTTACTTTCAAGTCTTTTTTTTTTATATCAAATATTTTTTAAGGGATTATTGAATTTATGACTGTAATAAAGTAAAAAATAATAAATTAAAGTCAAAAATAATTATTTTAATAAAATTATATTTATTTTACGAAATCCAGGAAATGATTTCGTACTTTAACAAATTTTTTGGAAGAATTTTAGACTTGCAATAACGAATTCGATGTTAAAAAAATGAAAAAATTCCATATGTTTTTTGAACTGCAAAGAACGATTTTACAGCTATTTGACAGCTTTCAAATGTCAAAATCATCAGTTTGACTTCAGATTTGAATTCAGCGTTCTAAAAACCATAAAAATATATATTTTCTGTAAATACAGGTTTCATATTCGTGATTAGTGACCCTAAACACATAAATTACGAATAAAAATGGAAAAAAAGTGCTAAAAATACCCGAAAATTGCCTTTTGTGGGCAATCGGGCCATTTTCGGAAAAAACAAATATAATATTCTTAATTAGCGACCCTAAAAACAGAAATAACGAATAAAAACGTCAAAAAACTGCTAAAAATACCCGAAAGTTGCCTATTGTGGGCAATCTGACCATTTTCGATTAAAACGGATATCATATTCTTGTTTAGCGACCCTATAAACTTATAAAACGAATAAAAACGCCAAAAAACTGCTAAAAATACCCGAAACATGCCTAATGTAGGCAATCGGACGATTTTCGGTAAAAACGGATATCATATTCTTAATTAGCGACCCTAAAAACATAAATAATGAATAAAAAGGCCAAAAACTGCTAAAAATATCCGAAAGTTGCCTAATGTGGGCAATCTGACCATTTTCGATTAAAACGGATATCATATTCTTGTTTAGCGACCCTATAAACTTATAAAACGAATAAAAACGCCAAAAAACTGCTAAAAATACCCGAAACATGCCTAATGTGGGCAATCGGACGATTTTCGGTAAAAACGGATATCATATTCTTAATTAGCGATCCTAAAAACATAAATAATGAATAAAAAGGCCAAAAACTGCTAAAAATATCCGAAAGTTGCCTAATGTGGGCAATCTGACCATTTTCGGTTAAAACGGATATTATATTCTTGTTTAGCGACCCTAAAAACTTAAGAAACGAATAAAAAGGCCAAAAACTGTTAAAAATACCCGAAAGTTGCCTAATGTGGGCAATATGACCATTTTCGGTAAAAATGGATATTATATTCTTATTTAGCGTCCCTAAAAACATAAAGAACGAATAAAAACCCCAAAAAACTGCTAAAAATACACGAAAGTTGCCTATTGTGGGCAATCTGACCATTTTCGGTAAAAACGGATTTCATATTCTTATTTAGCAACCCAAAAAACGTACAGATATGCATTCGAACTATAAATTCAAAAAGCCAAAGAACGCATGTAATTTAGAAACTAAAAACCGAAAAAAACACTAAAGGGTTAGTTAATAATATTTTTATATGTTTAAAATTAAATGTGCAAAATTAATAACAAAATCAGCTATTCAAAATACACTAATAAACCACAGCACACGCGTACGATATGTACAATCAATGATAATATATATAATTTACAAATATATGAAAAAGCGAGATGGAGCTAATGTGATTCTAGTTGGTTAGAAAGAGATAGGTTGTTCGAAAAAAAAGCGTCTTAAAATTAAGATTACTTTATACCCCTGGAAAATTTAATTTTTGAATTCGGAAAATTGAAAAGGTTTTTCGAAAAATTTTTTTTTATTTTATACGCGCATGGATAAGAGGATAATAACGAGAAAAAAATTTTGAAAAAAAATTATTTTCTCTTTTGATAAAATTATTTTCAAAAATTTTCAGTACGACCTGAATGTATATAAACCCGGTCGTGTTTTTTATATACACGGTGTTGTTGAACTGACGCCATGGAAACCCGACCGGGTTTTGCCGATAAGCGCTCATAGTGGCAGGCTCTGAACTAGCTACTCGGAGCTTTTTATTATTTTATACTGTTTAGCATTGAAAATGAAAAAAATTTTAATTAATTTTAAAACTTTTAATTATTTTTCTAATTTCAAGTGTTCAAAAGCATTTAAATAACAGTAGATTTTATATATACACTTAAAAATAGCAGCAAGACATTTTTTCATTTTATAAAATTAATAAAAAATCAAATAAAGGTAGTCGATGCAAACAAAATCACACATAAACAAAGTAACTTACTAAAACTATTAATATTTTTAAAATTTATGAAAATAAACTGTTTTATTTTTATTAAATATTATAAAACAAATTATTTGGAATCATATTACTTGTAAAAATATTTTTCTTCCCAGCGGGCCGAAAACACTTTTTTCGCCCCGCAACGAGATCGAAAAAAACGCGTTTTCACCCCAGAGAAAGAAAAATTTCGTTTTGTCCATGTAAAATACCCCAGATCGCAGTTTACCATCCGGCTTCGCCTTGGATGCTAATTAACGTGCGATCTGGGCCATTCTTTTGTTTTGCTCCCTTGGTTAAAAATGTACTATTACATATCTAGGGCAAAAAAAAGCCTATTTTCTGCCCTAGGGAGACGGGTTTTTTGCCCATTATATGTAAAACTATGTTTTATAACATGGAAAAAATAAATAAAAATAAACGGCCATTTTAATTATTTTATAATTACAATTTTTAATTGATCTCCATATTATGCTTTACATTATATAAAAAGCCCCGAATAGAAGGAGGGGTACCCCGTGATTAAGCATAAACTTCCCCTCCTGCACTGAGCGATGTTTGAACCACTTAAGTCCATTATTGGAACCGAATCCTAGCGAAATAATTCTATACATTTTTCTAGTAACACAATGTAAATTTCTCGCTAGGATTCAATCACTGCTTACATCGGTTATAGTATGAACCAATGAACCGAATATTACACTTACTATAAGAACTGAAAATGTTTCTGCTAGAACCAGGCTAGAACCGAGATTCAGGGTTCTAAAAACTAGTTAAAAACCTTCTCTTAAAAAATTATTTTATTTTTTTTTCTCAAAATTAGTTACAAATATTTATCTTAAATTAATTCCGGTGAGCGTAGTCACTTCGTTAATTTTTAGTATTCCTTTTCTTGCTACAGTGGCGGATACAGGGAGGTTGGGTCAAAGGGGTCAATTCAGCCCCCCTCAGCGGTCAGTTTTACCTTTTTTTAGCTAATTTTACGTTATATAATTAACGAGAAGTACCATTTTGACCCCTTCAAAAAAATTTTAAGGACCTTTTTTAGAAAATTTTTTGTAATTTGATTGAAATGACCCCCCAAAAAATTTTCTAGATCCGCCTCTGTGCTAAAACATTCTCTGAATTATTTTAAAATTAAAAATTATCATAATTTATTATTAGTATGTGTTTATTGAACGATTTTCGATTTATTATTATTAATTTCTTCTATTTTCTTTGTTGTCAGGATTTAGAATTTTAAAAAATACAGTTATTAAGTCATATAAGTACCTATCATCATTATTTATATAAAAAAATTAAGAAGAGCTTCAATAAAATTAAAAAATGGCTAGCTCAAAGGGTAATTTAAAAGAACTCGTTAAATAAATAAAATCATTTTCTTGACTAATAAATCAATTATTTTCAGTTTTGAAAAGTTCTGACCAATTAGTTATTAATGAAAGAGGTGACTGCTTTATAGACAAGATAAACAATGACTGTCTGATATCAATTTTTGAGTATTTGACGTTTGCAGAAAAAATAATGATAGAATCAGTATGTAAGCGGTGGAACCAAGTAGCAAAGCTTTCTTGGAACCATGTAAACTCTATTGATTTTAAAGATGTTATTTCTGGTAATTCGTTTGAATCTAATAAAAAAGAAACAATGAAAAATAATTTTTTTTTGAAAAATGTCTTAAAGCGATGCAGTTCTTATTTGAATAAAATAACTATGTTTTCAGAACATGTAAGAGAATTCGAGTTTAATGAATTTGTAGAAGATTTAAGCAAATATTGTTTAAATGTTAACAATTTGTCGATACACGATGGCTATTATACATTTTTTAAGTATGATAAACTTGAAAAATTATTTAGTATCTTCGTGAATTTGACTACTTTGAATTTAAATAAAATACACCTTGCAGGTGTTTTCTTCTTTTTGAAAACAGATAACATTAAAGAATTAAGTTTGATTGAATGTAGGTTTCCGGAAGGCAATAATATTAATGTTTACAATATTATATCAAATATAAAAAATTTGAATAAGTTTGTAATATCTCATGACTTAGAATCAGAAATTAATAAAGTCGTAGAATCACTAATTGCGAGTAAATACGAAAATCTTACTGAATTTACTATAATAGTAAAAAATTTGGAACCACTTTTCTTTCATGGAGGTACAAGTTCAAGAACATGGACTCCTATTGAAAACTCTTCTATTGAAAGTCTTCCAATGATGTTATCAATGCAAAAAAAATTATGTAAACTTGAATTGAACCGTGTATTAGTAAATGCAGAAATTTTTAATAGTTTAAAATCCGAACATCTTACAGATTTAACATTAGATTTTCGTAATGTAAAACCTGGTATATTAAATTTTCATAATTTTGGAAATGTAATAAAATTTACTGGTCATTTTGATGAACTAACAAATGAAGTTTTTGAAGCTATTAGTAACTGTTTAAAACTAAAACATTTGGTAATTTATTCTGAGATATCAATTATTTGCGTTGGATCATTTGATTTTTTGCGTAAATTAGAAAATCTTGAATCTTTTGAAATTAAGAATTTAGATTATGACAAAGATTATGTAGATTTTGATGATGTATTGCAAGGATTGTGGCAGTGCAAAAATTTAAAATATTTAACTTTGGAGAATTGTAGTTATACTAATTTAAGTTTGAAAAACCTTGGTTCTAATTCAAATTTAATTAATTTCACTACAACTTGTACTGATAGATATAATTTTAACAATGATACTACCAATGAAGAGTTTTATGAGTTTTTCAAAAAAACTCCTTATTTAAGAAAATTTAAGGTTTTCTATTGTAGTAAAGTTACTAAGAAATTGATTGAAGATGTAGCTTTGTTAAAAAAAAATCGAAATGATAAACATCAGCTAGAAATGTATTTTGACAAATGTGATGGCCTTAAGTATGAAGATTTTACAAATTTATTACCTTTAATTAATGTAAGAAACTAGAATTAAATGATCATTATTAAAGCAATTTCCCAGCATAAATTTTAGTTTCTTTTTTATTTATGTAACTTCCAACATATTTTTATTTTCATTATTAGATTCAAAATTAAAAAACATTACAAAATTTGTAAAATTTATTGTATTTAATGTTCATAATATAAGCCTTGATTATATTTTTTTTATTAATTTTAAGCTTTTTTAAAATAATATTTTGTAGTGTAGAAAATAGGTACTGACTTTTTGTATACTCTCATTATTTGTATTTTAAGTGTCCGATTCATTGTTTTTAATAATAAAAAAATAAATTTGCTTTTTTCTGATATTACTCAAACATTTATTATTTTTGATTTTTTTAAAAGTATTACTCTTGTACATTCTTGTGCTGATGCTAAAATCATTATTTTTTTTTTTTATTATTTAAAGTATAAAAATTAGAAATATATTTTTTTAAATTATATATTAAAGTACAATGTTTAATCATAATTATAGCACAATTTTTGTAAAGTACTTTGAAGTTGAAATTATCAAAAAATCATTTAAAAGAAAAATTTTAAAATTTACAGAACAATGCGCGCGCTTTTATTCGAAAGGTAACGAGCTGCTAAGGTAACGTAGTATTTTATCCTGACTCCACCGGTAATGTCAAATCTACTTGTTATGATGGCGAATTTTGTTTACAATAAGAATTGACAATAAGTGAAAATTATTCTACCTTGAAAAAAAGTAAATAATAAATCTATAATTGCTATATAAATTATAAATACTTGAATTTATAAAGACCTAACTCTATAGCCTAATTAAAATACAACCAGTAAAAATAAGTTGATTTCTGAGCTACTTTGTTTTAACAAATAAATTTACTTTCAAGGTTAGTTTTGTTCAAATATTATTTTTATTTCTATGTTATTGCAAAGAAATTTTTATATCTTTAAAATTCTATTCATTTCTATTGGAAATAATAAAAATTTCATGAAAACTACTTATATATATTAATAAAAAGAAACCTAATAGATTTTATTCATTATTTTATATTTACTAAATGTAATAAATAAAGTCTTCGTAAAATAAAAATCCACTTTAATTACTTTAATAAATTCAACTTTATAAATTAATAAAATACTTTGCATAACTTTTATAGAATTTAGATATTAAGAAACTGAGTCCTTATTACCCATTTGATCGGTATCCTAACATAGCGATATGATTTCCTTTGGTTTAATTTCCACAATATTTCCAATAATATAATAAACATGCACATATTTTAATAAGTTTGATCAATATTTCAGGTTGTAAGGTGTAAATACTAATCGGGAACATACTCCAAACTTATAAAATCAAAGAAATTATGTGAAATATGTTAAAATGAGTTCATGTAAGTAAAGAAAAGTTTTTAAATGTGATTAGATGTGAATCTTATATTAATAACAATTTTTATTTTTGATTTTCAGATAACATTTACAACTTAGATGATGATAGCTTAAGGTTGATCTTCTTACACCTCGACATAGATGATAAGTTAAATGTGGAAATGTGTAGTAAAAGATTTAGATGTGTATCATTAAATTCTTGGAGTAACATAAAAAGTATAAATATTTTACAAACGATACCATTTCCCTATACAAGTGACAGAGAGGAAAAATTGAAAAATATTAGTCGTGTGATGGTTATTTTAAAAAGGTGCGGAAAATACTTAGAGAAGTTAGACACAGATGTTCACAGTATTTCTATTTATGAAAATTGTCATCATATATTCAATCTTATAGTTTTGTATTGCTCAAAAGTAAATTCTTTAAAAATAAGAGGTAGTTATAAAAGTTCTGATAAAAATCTTATAATTTTATTAAAATCATTTGAGATTATAAATATCTCTATAATATATTTTGAAATTACTGGATCCATTTTTTCTTATTTAAAATCAAATCTGATTAAAGAAATCTCAATAGATAGTTGTGTATTTTCTGATAAATTATCCTTCTATAATTTTTTAACAAAAGTAAAAAATTTAAACAAGTTTACAATCCAGGGTGATTATCAAGTAAATCGAATAATAGACTCTTTACTCAAGAGTGATTGCGAAGAATTATTTGAAATATCCTTGGATTGTAGAATTGGTTATGAACAAAGTATAGAGTCAATCCCATCATTACATAATAATCCAGATAACCTTTTGATTTTTTTATCAAAACAAAAAAAATTAAATAAATTAGAATTAAAGAAGTTAGGAATTAACAATGATAAAATTATAACTTGTTTACAAACAGAACACCTTGAATATTTAATAATGGATGGCTTTTTAGATGAATGTTTTATTGGTAACTTTAAAAATCTAAAAATTTTGAATGGTAATTATGGATGGATAAACCATTTTGAATTATATGAATTAAGTAAACTCCATAAGTTAAAAAAAATTGAGATTTCTTTTGAAGAATTTGAGCTAAATCCAAATTTAACATATAATTTAGAAAATTATTTCAAAAATCTTACTCAGTTAGAAACATTTTCAGTTACAGCTGATGATGATTTTTTTTACGATAGCAATAATCGAAAAAATTGTATAGATATTTTACTTATAGAATTATCAATATGTAATAATCTAAAAAACTTGCATATAAATTATTGTGATTTTCAGAATTTGTTAAAAATAGATATAAAATCATTTTCTAAGTTAGAAAATTTAACATTTTCTCATGTTTTTTTGTCAAATGAAGATTTTTGTTATTTTATTGAAAATTTATCAAATCTGAAAATACTTACATTAAAAAATTGCCCTAAAGTAGATAAAAATTTAATAAAAAAAGCAGAAAATATTAAACAAGAACGTAAAGATAATTTTATATTAAATTTAAATTGCATTGATTGTAATATCTGTCCGGCGGAAATAAAAAATGAATATAAATTAATAAAATTAACTGACATTGATTCTACAGGGTGGCCAGAGAACTGAAATTTTAAAATTCCCTGACTTTCCCTGACATTCTAGATATTTTTTTTAAATAGAGGATTTTTTCCTCTTGTGCCGAGCGGATTCCGGTTGCGGCAAACGGAAAAATTTTTCAGTGTACCAGTCAAATCTTTAAACACCCGTACAAATGGATAGTATATGGATTTTATTTTGTAAAAACCGTATACATATAAGTGGTATACTGGTCCCGTATTTCACCGTAAAACGTTTTCAAAAACCGTACGGTTTTTCGGAAACCAGATGGTAAACCGGCTGGTAAACCATCATGATTTTTTTTTGCGAAGTTTAAAATATTGCAATTATAAGTATATAAAAACATCAATATATGTATATGTAATAATGTAATAAATTTTTAATTAAGTTATAAAACTTAATACTTTACTTTAAAAAATATATTTAATTAGTTTTTTAATATTTTTAAATAAGTTTCCTAACCCAAAATACCTATAAAATAAATAAAATATATAAATTAAATTCTCAAAGGTAAACGATAATTTTTTATTTACAACTTATTATAATATTAAATAATTTTTATTGTTATGCACATATATTATATTAATTCAATTTATATTTTTTTAAATATAAAATGACTTCAATAAGAAATTATTTAATATTATAATAACTTGTAAAAAAAAAATAATTTTTACCTTTGAGAATTTAATTTAAAAAATTACTCATATTATACGCATAAAAAACATGACATAAAATAGACTTATACGACGTCCCATCGACGTCCCCAAGCTTGTACTCGTCCTATGTCTTATGGTCGACCTTGGTCTCAGCTTAGGGACGTCCCAAAGTGGCGCTGAGTCGACGATAGGACATAAATAGGACGTTTCATTGTTAGCTGGGAAATTTTAATAAATTTTTAGAGATAATTACTAGGGTGCAATCGTTTCAACTCTAGTGTCCCCAGAATCTAGTAACTATTTGTTCCATGAAATCGCTCCTAAAATTATTTGAAGTGAAAAGTCGTATTGTGTGCACGTGGTCATAACAATTATTAATCATAAAAATATATATTTTTTACTTATTTTAAAGAATTTATCGACCTGCTTTTTTCAACATATGATTTTTTTATAAAAGGATATTTATTAAAATTTTTATTTTAGATTATTTGGTAAGAAAATTTTAAAGTTCCACGCTCGGACTACGAGTCCATGTGGACATATTGTATAAATAATGTATAACGTAGTATATATTTTATATGTATATGTAACCAATATGTGTAAACTTATGTACAGCTAGTTAATAATAATAATAATAATTTAATTTAAAAAAAAAGTATGCGTATGAAAAAATGCGGTCATTCATATACACATCAAAATAAATTATAATTTTTTAATCTTTCAATTATTTTTTAATTTTTTATGCGCACATTTTTAAATATTTTTTTTTCATGTTTTAATGCATTGCATTAAATTTTTATATTGACCATTGTAAGAGCGACAGAGACAGATTTTTTTTAAAGTTTCGTTGGCATGAGAAAACAAAAGCATGTTCCGCGAGTTCCGTTATTGATACAATTTGGCTTCTCTTATTTGGGCTATGTATATCCAGGGGCGTAGCCAGGGGGGGGGGCGAAGGGGGCGATCGCCCCCTCCAAAGGCCTGTGGCGCCAAATAAATGTAAGGGCGCAAAATTCGTATTTGCGCTAATTGCGTTTAATTTATTATGATAAATATTTCAAATATTATAATTACTCCAGTCAAAATACGGGGGGGGGGGTTGTATTTTTACTGGCGAACATGAGATTTGCTTTACTATATGTTTTTTGGGTCGCTGAACCCGAAAATCGGGGTCATTTCGTAAAGAAATGGGGGCTTCACCCCTAAATTTGCAAAAAACTACCCAAAAATGGGGTGTTTTTTACATAGTTGCACTTTGAGTGCTCAGATTCGCATCATAAGGGTTTTTTGGATCGTTGATCAAGAATGTCGACTTCTTTTTCTTAAATAATTAAAATTTCACCCCTAAATTGGCCAAAATTACCCCCGAAAAAGGGGTGCTTTTGCTATTTTCGCACTTTGAACAACCAGTATATGTCCATATAGGTTTTTTGGGTCGCTGATTAAGAATTTCGACTCCTTTTTCATAAATATTCATAATTTCACCCATAAAACAGCTAAAACTAATCCTAAAAGGTGTTTTTTTTTGCTATTTTCACACTTTGAGCATCCCGCTTATGCCCATTCAGGTCCCTGGGCCACTGATCAATAAAAGTTTGTTATTTTTTTATAAAAAATTAATACTTACCTGAAAAATAAATTATTATAGTGAAGGTACAAATGAATAAATGAAACTTAATATTTTTTTTTTTTTTTATAATGCATGCTCAAAAAATATTGAATACTTATGAAAAATAAGTCGAAATTCTTGATTAGCGACGCAAAAAACCTATATGGACATATCCTGGATGCTAAAATTGAACAAATAGCAAAAACACCCCTATTAGGGGTAGTTTTAGCTATTTTAAGGGTGAAATATTGAATATTTATGAAACATAAGTTGAAATTCTTAATTAGCGAACCGAAAAACCTATATGGACATATCCTGGTTGCTCAAAGTGCGAAAATAGCAAAATCACTCCCTTTTCAGGGGTAATTTTAGCCAATTTAGGGGTGAAATTTTAATTATTTATGAAAAATAAGTCGAAATTCTTAATCAGCGACCCAAAAAACCTATATGGACATATCCTGGTTGCTCAAAGTGCGAAAATAGCAAAATCACCCCCTTTTCGGGGGTAATTTTAGCCAATTTAGGGGTGAAATTTTAATTATTTAAGAAAACTAAGTCGACATTCTTGATCAGCGACCCAAAAAACCCGTATGGTGCGAATCTGAGCGCTCAAAGTGCAACTATGTAAAAAACACCCCATTTTGGTAATAAACGTAAAAAAAATCCCCATTAAAATAACAGTTTCATGTAATTTAAATAGAGCATTTTTTTACGTTTATTACTTGGTAAAATCACTTTAGAAATATTTTTTTTGGCTACTTGAGGTTGGGTATCGTTTTTTATATGTTTTAATAGTACTTTCCATCAATTACCAGCTTTTCAAAACATTCTGCAAGCGCTGTAAAAAATTAGAAAGCTGAAAAGTCAAAATTCCCATGTTATTTAAATGGGAAAATTGAGGTGCTTACAAGCACGCTTTTTTGAAAAGCAAAAGCAAAATCCTTGGAGCTGGGGACTTTTTATGACCAAAAATTCACGAAAAAAACCGGGGAGTCAAGTTTTTCTTAAAGCTACAATTTTAGGTCCACTCTAATGTACATATACTATTATTTTTGTTAATATAAGAGAGTTACTTTTTACAAAGTGGATAAAACGCAATTTTTCTTTCTCAGAGGGGGGAAAACGCGTTTTTCATATCAAAAAGAGTTTTCGACTCGCTAGTATGAAAAATTACAAAAATTTTAGGGCGTCGTAACCCTATTTTTGGTGCGCCTGACCAAAAATTTGAAATCGCCCCCTCCAAAACCAATTTCTGGAGAATATTTGTGGATATTCCGGTGAGCATAGTCGCTTTGTTAATTTTTATTATTCCTTTTATTTGTTAAATCATCCTCTAAATTATTTAAAATTTAAAAATTTTCATAATTTATTATTAGTATTTATTTATTACGATTATCGATTTATTATTATTACTTTTATTACTTTTTTTTTCAGAATTCAGAGTTATAAAAAATACAGTTATTAAGTATCGTCATTATTTTTATAATATTAAGAAGAGTTTTAATAAAATTGAAAAATGACTAGCTCAAATGGTAATTTTAAAAGAACTCGTTAAATAAATAAAATCATTTTCTTGACTAATAAATCATTTATTTTCAGTTTTGAAGATTTTTGACCAATTAGATATTAATGAAAGAGGTGACTGCCTAATAGACAATATAAACAATGATTGTCTGATATCAATTTTTGAGCATTTGACATTGGAAGAAAAAATAGATATAGAACTAGTATGTAAGCGATGGAACCAAGTAGCAAAGCTTTCTTGGAACCATGTAAACTCTATTGATTTAAAAGATTTGATTTCTTCTAAAAATCATAAACATAAAAGAAAAAAAAATAATGTTTTGTTGAAAAATGTCTTAAAGCGATGCAGTACTTATTTGAATAAAATAACAATGCATTCTTACAATTTAAGAAATTTCGAGTTTAATGAAGTTGTAGAAGATTTAAGCAAATATTGTTTAAATGTTAAAAATTTGTCAATATACGATAAATCTATTAACCATTTTTTTACCCATAAACAACTTAAAAAATTATTTAGTTTCTTCGTGAATTTGACTACTTTGAATTTAAAGCAAATATCCGTTATACGTGATTTCTTCTTAAATTTGAAATCAGATAACATTAAAGAATTAAGTTTGATTGGATGTGAGTTTTCGGAAAACAATAAATTGGACAAAATATCAAATTTAAAAAATTTAAATAAGTTTGCAATATCTCATGAATCAGAATCAGTAATTAACAAAGTTGTAGAATCACTCATTGCGAGTAATTGCGAAAATTTTACTGAATTTACAGTAGAAAAATCGGTAATACGTCAATATCAAGAAGATCTATTGTCTCCTACTGAAAACTCATCTATTAAAAGTCTTCCAATGATGTTATCAATGCAAAAAAAATTATGTAAATTTGAATTGAAGAGGGTATTTATAAATGCAGAAATTTTTAATAATTTACGAACCGAATATCTTACAAATTTATTATTAGATTTTCGTAATTCAAAACCTGGTATAATAACTTTTCATAATTTTGGAAATTTAAAAAAATTTACTGGTTATTTTGATAAACTAACAAATGAATTTTTTGAAGCTATTAGTAACTGTTTAAAACTAAAACATTTGGAAATTTATTCTGAGGGATCAATTAATTGTGTTGGGTCATTTGATTTTTTGCGTAAATTAGAAAATCTTGAATCTTTTTACATTAAACATTTACCTTATTCTTTCACAGTTAATGTAGATTTTGATGATGTATTGCAAGGATTGTGGCAGTGCAAAAATTTAAAATATTTAACTTTGGAGAATTGTAGTTATACTAATTTGAGTTTGAAAAATCTTGGTTCTGATTCAAATTTAATTAATTTCATTACAAAATATCATCCTAGATATAATTTTAACAATGATACTACCAATGAAGAGTTTTATGAGTTTTTCAAAAAAACTCCTTATTTAAGAAAATTTAGAGTTACCTTTTGTAATAAAGTTACTAAGAAATTGATTTATGATGTAGCTTTTTTAAAGAAAATTCGAAATGATAAACATCAGCTAGAAATGTGTTTTTGTGGATGTTATGGCCTTCAGTACGAAAATTTAACAAATGTATCACCTTTGCTTAATGTAATAATAATAAACAAATAATTTTAAGTCTAATAAATCTGATTTCCCAGCATAAATTTTAATTTTTTTTGTTATTTATATAACTTCTAATATACAAAATTTCATTTTCATTATTAGATTTATAAACGCTTATTTATAAAATTTATTATATTTTAATATTTATAAGATAAGTCTCAATTATATTTTTTTTTATTAATTTTCAGTTTTTTTAAATAGTATATTTTTATCCTAGGCCGCAAAAATAAAGAATGGCCCAGATCGCACGTAAATTGCAATCCGAGGCGAGGATGGCAAACTGCGATCTGGGACATTCTTTTTTTACGGCCGAGGCCAAAACATAATTTTTCTTCGTCAGTGGCTAGAAAACACGTATTTTCGAATCACGCTACGGCCGGGAAATACGTGTTTTCTGGCCACTGACAAGAAAATAATATTTTATAGTATAGAAAATAAGTAGTAACTTTTTGTATACTCAATTAACTCAGTACACTGTCAAATACAATGTTTTTATTGTTAAAAAAATAAATTTGCTTTTCCTAATATTATTCAACCAATTATTATTGTAAATTTTCTTAAAAGTCTTATTCTGCTTCATTTTTGTGCTGATACTAAAAAAAAAATAATAATTAGCATAAAAATTAAAAATATTTTATTTAAATTACTTTTTTATTACATTTTCATTGAATTTGAATTTTATATTTTTTTCTATTAAATATATTTAATAAAAATAATTTATGAAGCACTTTAAATTATACCTAATATTAATGTAAAATGTTTAAATAATCAAAAAATCCTTATAAAAGCAAAATTTTAAATTTAACAGAACAACGCGCGCGCTGTTTTTCAGAAGGTAACATAGACACTCCGCCGATAATGTCAAATCTAATTGTTGATGGCGAATTTTGTTTATGGCAAAAAGTCAGCACTATATAGCTGACACAGCCAGTAAAGAAGAAGAATTTTGTTTACGATCTGTGAAAAAGTGTAATTAAAAAATTAAGAATTCTTATGCAAATTATAAATAAGTGAATTTATAAAGACTGTATAACTCTGTAACCTAATTAAATTACAATTAGTAAAAATAAGTTGTGCTTTAGATGCTTTCATTTTGATAATTAATTTCAGAGTTGCTTTTGAAGGTTAGTTTTGAAATTATTCTATCAATTTTTATTAGAAATAATTAAAAATTCATTGAAATATATAAATAAAAAGATACCTCATTAAGATAAAGTTTTTATTCATTATTTTTTATTTACTAAAAGCGATAAACAAAGACTTCATATTATATCAATTTTAAATTTATAGAATTTAGGTATTAACAAACTGAACCTTATTAACCATTTAATCGGTATCCTCTAATATAGCAATGAGATTTCTTTTAGCATAATTTCCATGATATTCCTAATAAGATAATAAACATATGTACATAATGAGAAAACATGATTATGGCCTGAGCGTAGTCAATTTGTTATTTTTTATCATTCCTTTTATTTGCTAAATCATTCTCTCAATTATTTTAAAATTAAAAATTTTCATAAATTATTATTAGTATTTATTTATTACCACTATCGATTTATTATTATTATTTTCTTCTATTTTCTTTTTTTTTTCAGAATTCAGAGTTATAAAAAATACAGTTATTAAGTGATATAAGTACCTATCAACATTATTTATTATATAAAAATTAAGAAGAGTTTCAATAAAATTGAAAAATGGCTAGCTCAAAGGGTAATTTAAAAGAATTCATTAAATAAATAAATTCATTTTCATGACTAATAATTTAATTATTTTCAGTTTTGAACAGTTTTAAGAAATTAGATATTAATGAAAGAGGTGACCTCGGAGGTGACTGCTTTATAGACAATATAAATAATGATTGTCTAATATTAATTTTTGAATATCTGACGTTTGAAGAAAAACTAATGATAGAACGAGTATGTAAGAGGTGGAACCAAGTAGGAAAGCTTTCTTGGAACCATGTAAACTGTATTGTATTTGATTATTTTATGAATTATTCTTATGGTAGAGTTAGTGAAAAGGAAATAATGAAAAATAATTTTTTGTTGAAAAATGTCTTAAAGCGATGCAGTTCTTATTTGAATAAAATAATTATATATCCTTATGGTTTAAAAAATTTCGAGTTTAATGAAGTTGTAGAAGATTTTAGCAAATATTGTTTAAATGTTAAAAATTTGTCAGTATACGATCGTACTGACAGATTTTTTACCGATGATAAACTTGAAAAATTATATAGTTGCTTTGATAGGATTATGAACTCTTCGAATTTAATTATAGGTGACTTCTTCTTAAATTTGAATGAATGTGAGTTTTTGGAAAACAATAATTCTGACAAAATATCAAATATAAAAAAAACTTTAAATAAGTTTAAAATATCTTATGATTTAATACCAGAAATGAATAATAAAGTTTCAGAAGTACTCGTTGCATTTCATCGCGAAAATTCTCTTCAATTCACTTTTCAGTACCGGCTTAAAGATAGTGGTAGCCAGTAGGCACTTAAATTGTGGGGGCCCACTATATAGTAGCGACAGAAATCAAAAAAATGTTTTTAAATACAAAAAAGTATACAATAGTAAAAAGTTTAAATTGCTCGATTATGATGTACGTGTATCTTTAATTTATTCTGTAGTTATAGAATATCACAGCGAGTTTTTATTATTCCTTTAAAAATGTTTTATAATAATACAAAAAATTGATATTAATAAGTAAAAAGTATGCTTTAAACATATTTGTAAAACTCATATTTGTTAAACATATTTGTAATACATATTTGTAAAACTTATTGTATTTTTACATTTATAATTTAAATATCGATTATATTTTTTTTATTAATTTTCAGTTTTTTTAAAATCATATTTTGTAGTACAGAAAATAAATAGCAACTTTTTGTATTCTCATGTAACTCTGTACTTTATCCAATACATATTGTTAAAAAAATAAATTTGCTTTTCCTAATATTACTCAACCAATTATTATTGTTAATTTTTTTTTAACTGTTATTCTTCTTCATTTTTGTGCTAAAACTAAAAAAAAATAATTATTTTTTTATCTATAGCATAAAAATTAAAAATATTCTATTTAAATTACTTTTTTATTACATTTTCATTGAATTTGTATCTTATATTTTTTTCTATTAAGTATATTTAATAAAAATAATTTATGAAACACTTTAAATTATACCTAATATTAATGTAAAATGTTTAAATCATCAAAAAATTATTTAAAAGTAAAATTTCAAATTTAATAGAATAATGCGCGCGCTATTTTTCCAAAGGTAACATAGACAGTCCGCCGATAATATCAAATCTACTTGTTTGATGGCGAGTTTTGTTTACAATCCGTGAAAAAGTGTTATTACAAAATCTAAAATTGCTATGTATAAATTGTAATTAAGTAACTTTATAAAGACCTACTGTATAACTTTGTAGCATAATTAAATTATAAATAATAAAAATAAGTTGTGCTTTATATACTTTCAGTTTGATAATTGATTTCGGAGCTACTTTCAAGGTTGGTTTTAAAATTATTCTATTAATTTTTATTAGAAATAGGTAATTAAAAATTCATTAAAATATATAAATAAAAAGATACCTCATTAAGATAAAGTTTTTATTAATTATTTTTTATTTACTAAAACCGATAAATTATTACTAATAAACAAAGTCTTCATATTATATCAATTTTAAAATACTGTGCATAACTTTTATAGAATTTAGATATCAACGAACTCAAACCGTATTAACCATTTAATCGGTATCCTCTAAAATAGCAAATAGTTTTTTTTTATTATAATTTCCATGATATTCCTAATAAGATAATAAACATATACATATTTTAATAAGTTTGATCATTATTTCAGGTTGTAAGGTGTAAATATTTATCAGAAGAAGCATTATACTATATTACAAACTCATATAAAACCAAAGAAATTAAAATGAGTTCATGTGAGTAAAGATAAATTTTTAAATGTGATTTATGTGAATCTTATTACTAACATTTTTTATTTCCAGATAACATTTACAACTTAGATGACGATAGTTTAAGTTTGATCTTCTTACATCTCAACATAGATGATAAGTTAAATGTGGAAATGTGTAGTAAAAGATTTAGATGCGTATCATTAAATTCTTGGAGTAACATAAAAAGTATAAATATTTTACAAACGATACCATTTCCCTATACAATTGACAAAGAGGAAAAATTGAAAAATATTAGTCGTATGATGGTTATTTTAAAAAGGTGTGGAAAATACTTAGAGAAATTAGACATAGATGTTAAAAGTATCTCTGAAATTTATTATCATATATTCAATCTTATAGCTTTGTATTGCTCCAAAGTAAATTCTTTAAAAATTAGAGGTAGTAATGAATGTTCTGATAAAAATCTTATAATTTTATTAAAACCGTTTGAGGAGATTATAAGTATCTCTTTAGAAAATATTGAAATTACTGGATCCATTTTTTCTTATTTAAAATCAAATCTGATTAAAGAAATGTCAATAGATAGTTGTGTAATTTCTGATAAATTATCCTTCTATAATTTTTTAACAAAAGTAAAAAATTTAAACAAATTTAAAATTCAGGGTAATTATCAAGTGAGTAGAATAATAGACTCATTACTAGAGAGCGATTGCGAAGAATTATTTGAAATATCCTTGGATTGTGAAATTGAATATGACCAAAGTGTAGAGTCTATCCCATCATTATATGATAATCCAGATAACCTTTTGATTTTTTTATCAAAACAAAAAAAATTAAATAAATTAGAATTAAAAAAGTTAGAAATTGACAATGATATAATAACAAATTGTTTACAAACAGAACGCCTTGAATCTTTAATAATGGATGGGTTTTTAGATAATTGTTTTATTGGTAACTTTAAAAATTTAAAAATCTTGAATGGTAATTATGGATGGTTAAACCATGTTGAGTTATATGAATTAAGTAAACTCCATAAATTAAAAAAAATTGAGATTTCTTTTGAAGAATTTGAGCAAAATCTAATTTTTTTATCATATAATTTAGAAAATTATTTCGAAAATCTTACTCAATTAGAAACATTTTCAGTTACAGCTAAAGAAGATTTTTTTTTTAATATCATTGGTCGAAAAAATCGTATAGATATTTTACTTATAGAATTATCAATATGTAATAATCTAAAAAACTTGTATATAAATGATTGTGGTTTTGATAATTTGTTAGAAATAGATATAAAATCATTGTCTAAGTTAGAAAATTTAACATTTACTCATGTTTTTTTCTACAATGAAGATTATTGTTATTTAATTAAAAATTTATCAAATCTGAAAACACTTACATTAAATAATTGTCCTATAGCAGATAACAATTTAATAAAAAAAGCAGAAAATATTAAACAAGAACGTAAAGATAATTTTATCTTGAATTTAAATTGCATTAAATGTAATATTTGGCCGGCGAAAATAAAAAATGATTATAAATTAATAAAATTAACTGCCATTGATTCTACAGATCATGATTTTACTAGAAATGAGGATACTGATATTGATTCAGATGATTTACATGACGAATATGGTTATTATAGCTGATTATAAAACTAAAAATTTTATAATTATATAAGTAAAGCTACATTGTTTTAATAGTTTATGAGTATTTCAAAAAATGAAATACTATGTTCTATTGTATATTAAATACTAAATTCTATAGAATCTTATTGATAATGTAATCTAACTATTAATATTTTTATTTACTTATTTATTATACTTATAAACATTTGTAATTTATTGTCAATAAAATATAGCTAATTTTAATGTAAGCATTTATAAATTTTGTAAATGCTTATTTAATTTCTGAAACTTTTAAAATTTTTACAGTATTTTGTTTTTTTTTTAATTAATTTCCTTGATTTTGGTACATAAACTTAATTTTGCGGTTTTAAATTTTATTTCAATATGGATCACCAGGCTAAAGAGCCCAAAAAACCCGATATAAATGGATTTAAGTGAATTTTAAAATTTTTTGATTTTAAAAAATTTTGACTTTATTCGCATAAAACGATTTGAATTGGTTCCAAATCCTTATAAATCAAGTTTTCTAATAAAAAAAGTGCTGATGAAATGGGGAAACAAGATTTTTTTGAATATTTATATTTTGGCCAAAATCGAAAGGGGTATGGAAAAATGGTCAAAAATTTTTTTTTAAATATTTTTTGTTGTTTGGTATTGAAAAAGCTTCAAAACAGTGAAAAACTTAAATTAATATGGTTCACCAGAAAAACTTTATTAAAAAGTAGTGTGCCATAATACCACTTTCAAGTCGTTCTGGTAGTCCAAAATGTCAAAAATTCATAAAAATAAATATAAAAATAAAATTAAAAAATTGTTATAATATATTGTAACCAAGCAGGAGGTGAATAACAATCAATCAATTATTCCAAGTAACACCCTAATATACATTTATATTTATCACAGTAATACATAAATTGATAATTAGTTAAAATAATTATTTTTTAATAAGTTTGCAATTTAGAATTAGCATTAATTATTAATCACATAAATTCAAAACTTGTATATTTATTTTCTAATATTCTTGTCACGCAATTCATTTGATTCAACAAGTTACATTAACATAAAATATATTTTATTTTTTTGCTTATAATTCATGTAATATTACTCTAATTTATTTTATTTGCATGTAAAAATTATAATTTTTCAAACATGAATTTAATATGTCAAAAAAATTAAAGTGTAAATTATTTTAGACTTTTTTTGACACTTTAGAACTCTATAAAAATGAACAAAAAAAAAATGCATTTATACACTTTCTTTCTAAAAAAATTTTGTTAAATATCAAATTTCCAGAGCAACTTTTTTTATTTTGGAAATTTTATATAAAAGTACGTTCAAAAGAGTATGGAAGTTAAAAGAAACAAAAAAAACTACTTTTATGTATAGACAGATAAAGTTTCTATTATATAGAGAAAAATGTATATTTTTTTATGTCAGTACTAAAAAGAAATGAAATAAAACTGGACACAGAACATTTAAAAAAAGTTCAAAGATATGCAAAAATAAAAAACTATAAAAAATTTTTTTTTTTGGAAATAACATAATTTTAATGTATGTCTGACACATTTCTTGATTTATATTAAATTACTATTAAAAAACACACACACACACATAATAAATTAAAGATTAAAATCAATACGTTTTAAATTTATTGAGAATGATGATTCAGAATTATTTAATTTATGTAATTATTTTCTGTGAAAAATAAAAATTCAATTGTAAAAACTGAAAATTATGCAATTGAGTGTCACGTTTCTTTCTTTGCAAAATTAACTAATTGTTAACATGTCAATTTATACAAAAAAACAATTAAATAATTATTCAATTGTCTTAGTATAAATGTCAACGCCATTTAAATAAAATCAGACTCGTTTTAATTGCATAATTTATAAGATTTCTAATCTACATTTTTTTTGTCGAGGACAAATCTTGCAATACCCTGATTTATGGTTCTGACAATATCTCATGATTTTTTTTTGAAAAATATTTAATCTTAAAAATTTATTATTCATTGTTTTTGTAGTTACTTATATAATAATATTATAATTAATTTTTTTTTGAAGCTATAAATTTATAGATTTTTATTTAACAAGAAATTTATATATTTTAATAATGATTTAATAGGTATTTTTTATGTTTAATTTGTATTTAAAATGACTTAATATTTTACAATAACAGATAATAAATAACGGCATTTTTTTTTTTATAGAAATTTTTTTTGAAAAAAAAGATCTATTAAATTAAAATTTATTTATTTGTATGTGTTTTTATTATCATTCCGGAAATTAAAATATTTATGGGAAATTAAATCAATATTAATAGGCTTTAAATATAAATTTTCGGCAATAAAAATTTTTTTTAAATGACAGTTTTTGTAGTTTATGAGTTTACTTTTTTTTTTTTACCTGTGTGAATTATTTTTTTTTTTTCTATTTTTTTTTACATGTATGTAATTTTAATACCTTGACCTCGATTTAAAATTAAATTATTATAAAATTGTGACTAAACTTTTTGAATTTATTTTTTTTATATATTTGAAATTTAAATTTTTGTACATAAAGTATTGTTTTATGCAATTGTATATATTTTATTTATTTATATGTTATGTTTGTTACCATTTTTAGCCTTGATTTTAATTTTTTTTCTGTTTTTTAAAGAAAAATTACGAAATTATTTTTTCATTTTCGATAGAATTTTAAGATTTTTTTTAACTGAATATTTTATTGAATAAATTAGAAATGATTTTTGTTTTTTATTTATTTACACGGAAAATTGTTTCAACAGGTTGTTTGCGAAAAGTTTTATTTATATTTTAAAAGTATACTTAAGGAAAACAGTAATGTTGCTGGAAACTGTCGGTGGATTCGCCTCTCTTTGAGGGTAAAAGTTTTCCATGATTTTTTTACATACATTTTTGCCCCTCCACTTGTCTTTCGGCCTTGAAATTAAAAAATTTGTCTAGGACCACTGTTAAAAGCTGTGCTATAATCATAATTAAAATCTCCAAAGAAAACATCGAGACTAGAATTATAACTTTGTGGCACAAAAAAATTAGAAATTTTTTAGATTTTAATCTTAAAGCAAAATTTTGCTTATTGACATCTTGTAAACAAAAATAGCGGCCGCAATTTTACCAATTCAGCATAAGTATATACTATTATTGCTACTTTTCATTATTGTGCAAGGAACAAGCTAAGGATAGTTATACTGGACATACCATTCAAAAAAAAAAATTATCTTTTAATAAAAAGATTTTTTTTAGATAAAAATAAATTATTAAAATATAATATATTAATTAGAATCATAAATTTTTTAACTATTGCCTCAATAATTCATTTTTCTTGTCAGTAGCCAGAAAACACATATTTCCCGGTCGCAGCGTTATTCGAAAATACGTGTTTTCTAGCCACTGACGAAGAAAAATTATGTTTTGGCCTCGGCCGTAAAAAAAGAATGTCCCAGATCGCACGTGCGACCTGGGACATTCTTTATTTTTGCGGCCTAGGATAAAAATATACTATTTTTTTTAGCCTTTGAGCCGGGGTAGTATTTCAATCCGAACTTAAATTTGGCCTAGCTGATCTAACAGTGAGTTAACATGGCTCGAATTGACTTCTGTGTAAACAGGGGGGTCAGGCGGAAATTTGCTTGTCGCTATCGAAAAAATTCTTTTTTTGATTAGTAGAATTCCACTTACAAAATGCCTAATTTGAATGAAGCTTGGATTCAGTTTATTTCTCTTGGATTGTAATAATTTTTTTACTACTTGAATTTAAAAAATTCATTTTTTGTCTGAAAATACATTCGGCATTGAAACAAGGGCAAATATTTTAGTATGGGAATCGCCCGCGCATCAATTACTGTTAATTAGCGAAAAAACTGAAACTTTTTTCATTGGCAAGATACTTTTAAACTATATGGACGCTCATACAGATATACGAAACTTGCTCAACTAATTCGATAATTATATCTCTAAAAATTTATTTTCCGTGTACAAAAATTTTTTAAGTGCTGCGCATATAAAGCAATGAGCACATAAGCGCATTTAAAAAAATATTTTTAAATAACATTCTTAAAAATTTCAAATATGGAAAATATAATTATGTATGTGTTTGTTATAACCTATAATTCAATATATGTTTTTTTTAATATTTTTTCTCTTCAAATACATACGCACAACAGACAAACCAAAAAATAAATGATGGTTTTTAATTTTTTTATGCCCATTTTTTTTTTTTGTAAATAATAAAAAAAGAAACTAAAAAAAAATTTTTTTCGTAACAACTAAAAATTATTTCTTGCAAGTGGTACCTAAAAAAATAAAACAAAAAGAATAATCATCACGCTTCTTATTTCCTTTATTTTTTTTGAAACAAAAACAATTCTATACATTTTTTTTTGGAGTAAAATACTTTCTTTTTAAGGCAATAAATGCATATTATTTGCAAAAAAAATAAAAGAAATATACAGCATGCATAAAAAAATTTGTTCTTTTGGCTACTTTTTGTTTAAACTTAACCTAAAAAAATTTTTTTGGGTAATAATCAATATGTCAGAAAAACAATTTTTTTTTCATAGATTTCATTTTTTCTCAACCTGTTAAATAAAACTAGAAAGCATCATTTTTTTTTGGTGAATCTTACGGTTGAAAAAATTTTGTTCCATCTGTCTAGATCAATTAAATGCAGCTAATAATAAAGTAAGCCAAACATTTTTATTTAAATACAAAAAAAAGAACCAATTTTTTTTGGATATTTACCTGCATTCTTAAATCCAATTTACAAGGTATTTCACAAGCGTTAAGAACCAAAAAACAAAATCATCAACATTGTCAAGAGTTCTCCTTTTTGTCTTGTCTTTTTTTTTGGAATGTGTAAACGAAGAAATCACACAAGTAAAAGTTGCATATCAGAAGAACCAATTTTTGTTTTTTTTTTGTACGAGAAATTGCATGTAAAATAAGAGAAATAAATATTTTGCTTGAATTTATAAAGAAAAATCGATTCCAGGTTTGATCTCCTTTTTTTAAAGACGAATAATAATCAGAGAAATTTTTTAAGAAAAACCTAAAAGTGAATTTTTTATTGTCTAAGAAAGAGTTTACTTTTTAAAATATTTCATGAATTTTGCCTCTTTTTTTCAATTCTTATAAACAGAAATTCAATTCTTTTAAAACTCAAAAGTAAGTTAAACAATTGCAAAATTTTTTTTTGGAACTTAGCCAAATTTTGTGGATTTATTTATTTTTAAACTACTTTTCTGCTCTTAATTGTTTTATGCATATTTTTTTACAATAAAAAATCCAGAAAATTAATTGTATAACAGCACGCCTTTTTAAACTTTTATAAAAAAAAAACAATCATAATTTTTTTTATGTTTTGTAATAAATCAAATAATCACGTTTTTTTGTATTTTTTTTTATTATTATAGTTTCAAGAATCACAATTATATTTTTGTGTAAATATTCAATTATTATTTTTTGAAACCTTATTTTTTTTTTGTTATATAATGATATGAATAAAAAAATAAAAAAAATAATAATTTATTACAAAATTTTAAATTGCAAATAAAATTTAAATTTTCTTTTTATACGTTTAATGCCGACTTTTATTTATTTATTTTTTTTTTTTATAATAATTATTTTTTATTTATATCTACTTTTTATTTTGTATTTAATGAGCATTGCAATTATTGTAATGTATCGTTAATTTGCTGAATATTGAAAAATATTGGGCGAAATTTAATATTTAACGATTTTTTTGGAATTTGATAAAATTGGTTTATTTTCTGTTTTCCAGTTTTTTTTTTTGAATTTTAATTTAAGAAATATTTACTTATTTTTAAGCTAAGGTCTTAAAGGCTCGCGAACACTCATTAATTGATGCAAGAGTTTTTCCTTAAGGAGGCCAGGAAACGTGAGTTAAGTTTAAAGTTCAATTTATGATATTTTTTTATCTAAAATATTATCTATAAGGAAGCTTAACCCTTTCATACTTGAATTTATTATTAGCCCAAAATGATCCAAATTTCAAAAATGTTTTTCTTTGAAATTTTTTCGTCTAAAAATCAAAAAAAAATTTTTTATTAGGTATTTTCTGTATTTTTAGGATAACTGAAAAGAAATTTTTAAAAATAAATTGTACAATCGTATAGCCAAGAAAATTTCAGACCTGAAAACAGTACTTAAACAGTACACTTAACTACTTAAAAGTTATTTTATAAACTCGAGAAATATTAAAAAATACATTTAAAAAAAAGAAAAAGTTTTAAATCTCCAAAAATCCTCAAAAATTTCTTACAGCTCAGACTTATAATCCATAAAATTCATAAATAAATCCCTTCTAATCTCAATCAAATCATAATTAAAAATTCCCAAGCCCCCATAGCTAATTCTCATACCAAAAAAAAACAGATAAATTTTTCTCCATAAAATTTATTTTAATAATACAAAAATAATAAAAGCTTCATTGTGTACCTATAAGAAAATATCAACAGGTGTTTTTTTATTTTAAAAAAATAATAATAATAGAATATTTAAGAAAAATATTTTTATAAAGAAATAAATCAACTTTTATTATTCAAAGATAATTACATAATCTTCTTTATTAGAGTATAAAACCTTTTCATAAAAAAATTTTTTTATCTTAAAAAATGAAGGTTTATAATGACTACACAAAATAGACTTTTGATTAAAATAAAAAGCTCTATTTAAAAAAGTTATATCAAGTATAAAAACTCATATTTTTTTGCAATAGTTATTATAATTAACAAATTTTCATTCTTTGAAAAAGAAAATTTTTCTTACTGAAAGAATCAAAAGCTTATTTAATTATATTCACATTAGTTCATGAACTTTATTTTTATTCTTCTTTTTTTTCATTATTAAAGATATCTCACACTTTTCATGAAGAAACCTTTCGAATTTTCCTTCTAATTTAGAAAAATAAAGAAAATGACATAATTGAAAAAATGGGGGGCGTCGCACGTTTGTTATAAAAAAATCTTACACATGCGCACACACACACATACATAAATTAAGTTGCATATATAAAACTTTTATCATAATAATTATTAAAAAAAAAAAAATCTTAAATATAATATACATAACCTCTTCACACATTCGCACTATAAAAAATTATATAAATATACATAGAGGGTGCGCGCAATGACTGTTTTTATATTTATTAAAAAAAAAAAAGAGGGGTTCGCGACACACGGTACCGGAAGGGGGAAGGTATAATATCAAGAGGTTTTTTTTTTTTTTTAACCAATGAAATTTTAGTTTCTTGGCAGCCATTTTAATGATCAACTCAACTCTTGGTTAAACAAAAGGGGACATAAGAATGACTTCCACCCCTTTATTCTTGATGTATTTGTGTATGTATAACATTATTTTTTTTTTCCTTTAAGATGTGTTAAATAATGTTAGAGGGGAAACACGTGTGTTTTTAAAACTGAAAAAGAAAGAAACTTGGCGATATTAAAACGCCCACGTGCGACATAGGGAGACCCGGAAACTAACCAATCGCTGTACATCATTTTTTTTTCACTCCCTTAATTTTTCTCTGTATTTTTTTAATGCACTCATATACTATGTATTTATAACATACAAGTACATAGTTTTTACTTATTATTTATCGTTGCGTTTCATATAAATTTTTTATGTGTGTGGGATATATAAGCTCAATTTCTTCGCACTTTTTTAATTTCTACGTTTGAAATTCACAGAAACGGGTCAAGCAGGGATATTTTCGTTTCAACTTAGAAATTTTTAATATGCTTCTTCTGCCTATTATATATATATATGTCGCAGTCGTTTTCTTAAATCTCGTCATTTTATAAAAATACTATAGGATATCCAAAATGCATGGAGTGCCTAGTTCACCTTTTGAGTTCACCATTGTTAAATTACAAAAATACTACTTTTGGGACGTCATTTTGTCATTTTCAATTTTTTAATCCCTTATGACTGGCTCTTCATAAAAAGCCTAGTATTTTTATAAAGTGACGGAAATTCAAGAAAACGACTGCGACATATATATAACAAAACTTGAAGGAGTTCGCAACGTGTGTGTTTGTGGGAAAATTGGAGACCTCTCAATGATTTCATGGAAAAAATATAACATATAAGCGGAAAAAGACTGAATACGTAGTCATACAGTCATCTAATGTGGATCAATTAAAGCGGACGTTGACGCTATAAAAAAAAAACTTGAGATTCGATCAAAAAATAAAATACGAAAGAGCAAAAAAGAAAGAAATATATAATGAGAGGGAGTTTTGGGTAGGTGGTATTAAGTAGGGAGAGAATTTTTTCATTTGCAGCTGTGTGTATGTATTTTAACGAAAGAGGATTTTTCCAACAAGCGAGTAATTAGAGGAATATATGATTTCTTAGTAGTCCATTTTATATACCTTACCTAACCTCTATATTAACACACACCTTTTATGTGTCAGTGTAATATATATAAGCAAAATGATTATTATTTCAACTTTAATTTTCTTTTTAAAGAAATTGTTATTTGTAAGTTTTACTAATAATAATAAACATAAAAAATAAATGTTTTTAGATGTCTAAGATGTCTTACAAAAAAGATTGAGATATAAACGATATATTCACAGACTTGTGATTACACAATTTTTGCTCTATGCTAGGTTATACTACTTACTTTTTATTATAAAAACAATTTGAAATTTGATTTTTTAAATTATATGTAAAGTTGGTATTATTAGAGTTTGACCTATAACTATATAATTTTATGTTGATTTTATGAAAATTGTTGTTTTTCTTTATACTTATGACTTATTGAGAAATAAGGTTATGTTTTTTAATAAGATATAATTTTTAATTGTTATTGTTTTGTTTGCTAATTTTTATATTCAAGGTTTTTCTTATTAAATTATTTAAGTGATTATTATGAAAATCTAGGAACTTATTTATTCTAGAAAATAAAATTGCTTGAATTTTAAAGAAAATAATTAGAAAATTAACTTATTACTGCACGAGATATACACAGCATTAATTTTCGACAAATTTCACGGAAGATACAGTGTTCTGTGTAAAGAAGAGGTGGGGGAAAGCCAAGATTTAAAAGAGGATCTGCTAATAAAATGCGGAAAATTTAAATTACTCATAACTGTAGGTTTGTTGGTCGTTTCTATAATTTATTAAGGGTCGCATACGCGTTAAAATTTTTTGAGTTACAAATTTGATATGACTAGCGATTCAATTGAAACATTTAAATTCATTTTTCTTGACAGCGGTCAGAAAGCACGTATTTCGCGGCCACTGTGCGACCGGAGAAGACGTGTTTTCTCGCCACTGACGAACAAAAATCGTATACGACCCTTGTCTATAAATAAGTTAGCTTCACCTCGGATGGTAATTTACGTGCGATTTGGACCATTCTTTACTTTTCTGGAGACGAGTCGTAAATATACTATTTCGCTCTATAATTAAATAACTAAGTCCCCGCCCCATTAATTAACTAGGCTTAATAATTTTGAAAAAGTTCAGTTCAGACGCCAGATAGTTATTTTTGGAAATCAATTTTAATCTTTGTGGAAAAATGGGCTTAAAAACGTCAGAGTGGGAGGTTCCATACTTAAAATTGCAAGTAAAACAATTTCACAGCGTAGAACAAATCATTGGCACATTTTTGCCTTTTTTTCACAGGTAAATTAAAGAAAACAAGTGTTTAAAAAATTTTTGCAACAGAAGTGTTAAACCAAAAATGTCTGATACATTGTCTTTAAGAACCGCCAAAAAAATCCTTTAACATAGCATAAGATAAAAAATCCAATAAAGAATTTTACCGATAAAAATAAAAAACAGAAAACCTAACCTATAAATCAACTTATATAAATTGAACGAGAATGATCTATTATATAATACAAATTTTAACCTCCAAAAAAAAAAGTAAAAAATTCTTATATCAAACGGCTAAAAACAAAAGAAATTTTTTTTATTTTGGATACTTTTACTTTATAATATGAAAGAGAAAAGAATGAAAAAATAAGTATGTGTGATATATTTAACTAGACTTTTTGTCCGGAAATCTATAACTGGTTTTTACACTTTTGGTTACAAAAAAAAAAACAATAATACCAACATAAAAAAAAAGTAATAATACAATAAAGTCGCGCGTGGGAATTGAGTATTTTTTTAATATTTAAAATTTTTGTTACTATATTTAACAAGACATCCGTTTATAAAAAATTTTCTTTCTGCGCATGATTATATGTAATACACCTGATTTTTTTTTTTACGTTTGTCACCCCTGAAATAACAACACAGCAACTTTACTTATAGGCTCGATTACTCCTTTTAAATAAAGGTTTTTGAAACGGATATACAAGAGAAGAGAAACAGGTGTCAGACTTTGTGTACTGACAAGTACAAAAAAAATAAGTACACACATACACATATATCGGATGAGATTTGATGGTCCAGCATCATCATCATCATTATTATCATCATCATCAACATCATCGTGATCAGAAAGAAAGAGAATAATAATAATAATAATAAAAGATGATAAAAGTACAAGAGAAGGTAGAAGAAGATGATGATGATGAAAAAAAGGAATGAAGAAGAAGAAGACGGCTCTGATTACCTTGGATTTTTTAAAAAAATATATAAGGATCGTCTGTTATATGGTATGTTGTTGTTGTTGTAGTAGCAGTAACACTTAACAGTTTCCTTTGTCTTTCACAAGAAACAGGAGATTCTTCTCGCACGTAGTATGTGCTACTATAACCACACTTTTTTTTTTAATACCTTTTTTTTAAATATATTCTCTACTATATGTAATATTTATTTCTTTTATTTTAATTTCATTAAGTCTTGCGTGAACTACTATCCTTAAATAGATGCCGTTTTTATGCTAAAATACTTGCGAGGGAGTAAATTTTAGGTCCATGGAATGCATATACCATCCGGTTGGATACACAATTATTTGCAAAAAAAACCTTTTTTTAAAGGATATTATATTTACTCTTGGTCTAACACGACACGACACGACAGACGTGTAAAAATTCGTTGCTGCTTTTTGCAAAATGGTATTTTTTTTATTTATGCATTTTTTTTCATAATTATATACTTATTTATTATTTTTAAGAATTTTATTTAATATCTGGATTGATTCCTTTTGTTTTTACTTAGAATTTATTGTTTTTATGATAATTTAAATTAAATTAGGAATTTTTGAATGGCTATTTTTCTTTGAATTTTTATTTGGGTTGATGTGTGTAATTTGAATAATTTTTATTAAATTATATGGGTTCATTTGTTTTCTTAGAAAATTTTGAAATATGCAGTCTTGAAAATAATTTTTTCACATTGATTTTGAATATTTTTTTATAAATTAATCAATTAGGGGAAGAATCGCTTGCAGCGATGAATTAAAAAAATTAATTTGAGGTTATAGGAATATGGAATTTAGATACGTAGGGTCATGTAACGAATGACATTGACATTAGGAAAATGAAATAGGTAAATTATTTTTCCCGGTGGTAAGTATATTTATACGTAACAGAAATATTGGTTCAGATACAAAAATCTAATTTGAGTTTATATTACATTCTATGAGGAAAACTGTTGTCTACTTAGTTAATTCTAGGGAATATCAATAATATCTAGAATCTAGGAAAATTTATAATTCTTTTAAGGGTCGATTTCATGGAGCGTATTCTTACTAGATTCTAGGGACACTAGATTCTAGAGTTGAAACAATTTATTAATTTATTGCTCTGATGCAATTTTATGGACCTTGCCCTAGCAGATCCTTAATAGATTTTGAGTCATCGTTAATTATTTCTAATTATTAATTAAGAATTTAACGTTCGGTATTGATGAAATTAATTTTTTAAGAATTTTACGAGTACGTTTTAGGAGTACGAACTACGAGACGAAGAGTTTGTACACCTAGCAGTGTTAAGTTACATAAATCAAAAATTGATTTCTTGGTTCGATAAATCATCGTAAAATTCTTAAAAAATTAATTATTTCTACTCTAGTGCCCTTAAAATCTAGTAAAAATATTTTCATATAATCATATTTTTACTAGATTTCTAGGGGCACCAGTGTTAAAACAATTGAACTTTAGTAACTATTACCAGAAATTTAGCGAAATCCTCAAAGGATCTTTTTCTGGAATTTAAAAAGGTAAAAATAAAAGCAATCTCACAATAGCACCTAAAAACCTAAAAACTTGACAATTTAGCCGTTTTATTTGGATAATATGTAATAAGTACTTACAAAATATACCTCACACATACATTGATAAAATAAATTTTCTTTATTTTATATATACATTACATTACTACTCAGGTTTCAGAAACACGCATTATTTCTTTTTTTTACATATTATGGGGGTTAAATTTTTCTTAGAAATAAGGCTCGTCAATTAGTGACGTAATTTAAAAAAAAAGTATAGGGAGAAAAAAAAATAATACTTAGTTTTTAATACAAAAAGAAGTACCATATCAATATACTTATTTTTCTCACCCTCTTTTTCTATAATATTATAATATCTCTCACTTAAAGAGTTATAGTATCTCATCTTTGTATGGCTTGTTAGTATTGGATTTTCGATGAATTCTCGCAATATAAGGCGATCGTTACGTTTTTTTTTTAAAGGATTACAAGGTTTTTTTTTACATTTTATAAATTACAATATATTTTTTTATACTTAATTATTAAAAAAAGATTTTCCCTGCATTTTCTTTTCTGAGAATATAAATCTATGTTTAATAGGTATTAAGTGTATATTACTTAATCTAGTCTAGTTTTATATAAATTTTATATTAACGATAAAGATTTTATGAAACTGATTATTATAAATAATAATTTATAGATATTTGACATATTTTCTATAGGAAAGAAATTTATTATGTATATGAGCACTTCCATTAAGTTTAAGATTATCTTCAAATTGTGAAATTAACTGTTAATGTTAGTGGTTGGTTCAAAATTAGATAAAACTTTTAAAAAAAAAGATTTAAATTTTCCGCCGAAATTTCAGGCCTTCAATTTTAGGTCCCTGAATTCCGAATCACCGTGTATACAATTTTGCCTAGGGTTAAGATGGCCCATTCTAAATCTCAATATATGATTTTCTTTAATTGGCGCACAGAGTCTTTCTGAGAAATTTGGACTGATTCTGGAATACGGTACACCGGTATTTCTAAAAATTTTTATTTGGGTTGCATTATAAAACAATAATTGAAGATCCGAGATTAAAATATGTGAGAAATTCTATGTAACATTAAAATTCGGCCCTATATCGACTTGCTTGTCCCGAAAATAGTGAATTACGATCCATGGTCAGAAAAATAGATAGTGACTAAAATGCTGCGTTAGTTACCATTAATGACGGTAAACTGCAATTTTGATATTTTCTTTGACCAAAGATTGAAAGATTGCCACTCTTTCAGTAGGCATGACAGCTGTATTTATTTTCCGTCTAGAGCACTAATTGACGGGAAATTAAAAATAAAAAAGCGTCTGATCCCCTAAGAATTTGTTTCTCAGCTTCCAAACTCTAAAGTCTTCTCAACATCAATCACCAATCCCCTAATCTCAATTCCACTTCTATTTTTCATAAGTCCAGCCCATCAAATAACCTATATATTTAACCAACAATCTTTCAAAAATAAATTTGAAGTAGTCAAAAGTGAAGTACATAAAGTAGTAAATCTGTCAGATTTGTTCATATTAAATACCATTCCTTTACAATATTAAAATTAAAAAATATTCAATACTTACAGCCAACAATGAATATTATTATTATTTTACCTATAGCTCAAGGGTGTTTAAATTTTTTTTACAATATATTTATAGGTACTTCTCATTATATACATTTTGTTGTATCGACGATATTAGACTGTATATTATTGTCTTATTATAATATATTTATTTTCTTTAAAAAAATTATTATTATTATTAATATTTTTTTTCTAATAAAAAATCATGATCTATATACTGATTATTTTGAGGTTAGAAATTTTTATTTCTCTTTAATATAATAAATACATTATATTTATTGATTTTGATCAACTGAAATTTTGTAAGTTTTTTTAATTCATTAACCTTTCCCACACGTATTTTTATCGATACGCCATTATTTACTTTTTTTATTATTGTTTACGCAATTATTATTTATTTTATTGTATATATAGTGTCATTATTATTATTTATTGTGATTATTTATTGTTTTTTAAATATCCTTTGATTTATTTATTTATGTTTAATACATCTTTATTTATAGTTTTTATTGTTTGAATTGGAAATTTAGTAAAATTTTTGTTTTACAGTGTAAACAATTATGGGTTAAAAATCTGGCTGTTCGTAAATTTTTTGGTCATAGTTGAGGATACCAAGGTCTAACGGATATTTCGGTTACCAAGCTGCAGTACGGAACCAGAAATAAAAGGAACTAGATGGAAAACTAACTGTTAACTGGATCATAAACCGGATGTTACAAGGAAAATATGAAATTAAACCGTTAAAATTCAAGTTTAACTGGAAAACCTAACCATAACCTATAAATTTTTAAAAACAAACGTTTTTATGGTTAATATTAGTTCTTACACAATTCTAACCTATAAATTAATACAAAAAAAAAATTACAAATGTAAGTACCAACATAAAGACACAATTTATAAGATGATAATATATTTTCATTATATTTCTATTCACACAGCAACCAAGCATAAATATATTGTATAAAATCAATGTTTAACACTTAATATTACATCATAATATACAAAAGTATATAAAAAAAAGATAAAAATATATAAAATACATTTGACTTTATTTATAAATGATCTAGTGACATGACTATTTTCATAAATTATAACCTAACACACGCACCTAACCTATAAATATACCAACACCCTCTCTTTTAAACTGTGTTATAAATAAATAAAAGTTGATTTTTTTTATTTTAATAATAATTTATTACAGGACTTTATATATGAGTGTGTAAGTATATATTATTTAAATACCGGAAAAAAGGTGATCTATATTATTATGTAATACATAAAAATAAGAGGTTATGTTGTTATAAATATTTTTATTTTACAGAATTTTAACTATTTTAATGACGTTTTAAGTGTATAATCAATAGATATAATTTATGTATATGGATGATTCCTTACTTGTATTAAAAAAACATAAAAAATATAGGTAATACAGAAATAGATCTTATATAATATTATGTACATGTATGCATACTGAAGTTCAAAGAAAAAAAGGCGAAAAAAAATATGTAACTGATATATTATTACGGTCTTACACATAATTAAACTAAATCCTATAGATAACATAAATTTTAAGTGACATTATTTTTTTTTTTTTAATATTTCTTTTCACTTTGTTTTTTTTTTCGGTAAAATAAGTGTAGGTATATTATACAGTTTGAAATTTGATAATTGAAGATGGCCGATATTGTAAATAATACCAGTAATACGGCTATTGGTTAATTTTTTAAATATATTTATATAAAATAAAAAAACTTATTATGAGAAATTTAACACTTTGGGCCATCCCCTTTTTGATCAAATTACTGCAACACCTATAAAATATGGCTGACAAAATTTATTTTATACATATGGATGATTTTCATGTTTTGGGAATTTATTGGGCCGCTTAATATTATCAATTATTAATTTCGTTTCATGAAGCAGTATTTACTAGATTTTTAGTTAAAATCACCAAAAAGTAGAGTGTAACTGTTGAGGAGCGATTTTATGGAGCATATTACTAGATTCTAAAGATACTAGAGTAAAAATAATTAATTATGACTGTTTCATGAAATTCACCCATAAGTTTGCTAAAAACTTATAAATATAACAAAATAGCCTTTAAAATAACCAGAATTAAAAAGATTTTATAAATTTTCAACAGTACAGCGCTAATTTTACTTTAATTTTACATTAATAGAAGAAAAAAAAAGCCAGGGAAATCAACATGACCCAATAATATCAATATTTTAGAAAAAAATAGATTCAATTTCAATTTTTCGGAATTTCCCATACCCTAATTGATCTATTTAACTTTATAACGCCAAAATACATTTAAAAAATTAAATTTAAGGCGATTCTTATAGAAAATGACTATCTTTGGTAATAAAAATAAAAAATAATTCACATATCGAAATAACATAACCTCAAAAAGTAATAAAAAAAACGCTGCCAAGTGATTGGCACTATGGTTCCTCATTAACAATAGCAAAATATTTATAATGGTCTATTTTATCTAATAAAAATTATAATTTGAGATATCAGTATTTCATAAAAAAAAGTTAAATACCGTATTTTATAAGAAAAAAAATGTTCCTGTGATTTAATGTTTTTTATTTAACAAATTTTTAGAAAAAAATTTTCAATAAACTAGGTATTACACTTAAAAAAAAACAATATTACAGATTTTTTAATTTTTTTGTTTTATTAATATTGAGAAAAAGAATTTTGAAAAAATACGGTATCAGATCCAAAAAATTACTATGAATAAGCTTTCTAAAACTAGTACTCTCATAGAAATTAATTAGGTACTACGTCCGAACAAAAAAAAAATTTGGTATTCTTTGTATTTTTTTGTGAAAAAAAATTTGGGAAAAAAATTTTCAAAAAATTAATTATCAGATTTGAGATATCGAGTAAAAACCATACTTTCAAATATAAGTACTTTTATGGAAATAAATGAGATATTACACCTAAATTAAAAAAAAAAAAAAGTATTTTGAAATCTCTTGATGAAAAAATTTTTGAAAAAAAAATTAGATCTTAATTCCATAATGGTTGTTAAATACCACCGATTGCAAAATTTTCAAATATTAGTACTTTCATGGAATTAAAGGAAGTATTACACTAAAAAAAAAAAAAATATTACAGATTTTTTAATTTTTTTGATTTTTTAATTTTGAGAAAAAAATTTTGAAAAAATTAAGTTTCAGGTCCAAAAAATTACTATAAACGATATTTCTAAAACTAGTACTGTCATAGAAATCAATTAGGTACTACATCCAAAAATAAAAAAAAATTAAGTTTTTTTTTGTATTTTTTGGTGAAAAAAATTTTGAGAAAAGAATTTAAAAAAAATTAGTTATCAGATTCGAGATATCGAGTAAAAATCGTACTTTCAAATATAAGTACTTTCATGGAAATAAATTAGGTATTACATCCAAATTAAAAAAAAAAAAAAATAGTTTGAGATTTTTTGATGAAAAAATTTTGGAAAAAAAAATTAGGTCTTAATTCCAAAATAAAATTTATTAGAAATTATTTGTGAAATATCACCGGTTACAATATTTTCAGATATTCGTACTTTCATAGAAAAAAATTAAGTATTACGTCCTAAAATAAAAAAAATTTTGGCATTTTTTGTATTTTTTGGCAACAAAAATTTTGAGAAAAAAATTTTAAAAAAATTAAGTATCAGGTCCAAAAAATTGCTATAAACGATATTTCTAAAACTAGTACTTCCACAGAAATAAATTAAGTACTGCGTCCGTAAAGAAAAAAAAAATTGGTATTTTTTGTATTTTTTGGTGAAAAAAATTTTGAGAAAAAAATTTTCAAAAATAAATTATAAGATTTGAGATATAGAGTAAAAACGATACTTCTAGATATCAGTACTTTTATGGAAAAAAATGAGGTACTACATCCAAAAAGAAAAAAAAATATAGTGTTTTTTTAATTTTTTTATGTAAAAAGTTTTGAAAAAAAAAATTTCGAAAAATTACGTATCAGATGGAGAAATCCTTTACAAACGATAATTTTAGATATTCGTACTTTCATAGGAAAAAATTAAGTATTACGTCCTAAAATAAAAAAAATTTTGGCGTTTTTTGTATTTTTTGGCGACAAAAATTTTGAGAAAAAAATTTTGAAAAAATTAAGTATCAGGTCCAAAAAAATGCTATAAACGATATTTCTAAAACTAGTACTTCCACAGAAATAAATTAAGTACTGCGTCCGTAAAGAAAAAAAAAATTGGTATTTTTTGTATTTTTTGGTGAAAAAAATTTTGAGAAAAAAATTTTCAAAAAATTAGTTATCAGATTCGAGATATCGAGTAAAAATCGTACTTTCAAATATAAGTACTTTCATGGAAATAAATGAGGTATTACATCCAAATTAAAAAAAAAAAAAAGTAGTTTGAGATTTTTTGATGAAAAAATTTTTGAAAAAAAAATTAGGTCTTAATTCCATAATGGTTGTGAAATTTCACCGGTTACATACATACACACACACACACACACACACACACACACACACACATACAGACTTTTTTTAAAAACCGGTTTTTTAGCTTCCTGAGGTCCCAAAACGTGCTTATATGCCAAAAAATCAAAAATCAAAATTTCATCTATCACAAAGGTTCCTCTATGAGGAACCAATTTCAAATAAAAAAATTTCAAATATTAATTTACTTTTTGCCATTTAAAGATCAAAATTAAATATAAGCCATATAAATTTAAATACATAAAAACATTTATATATACAATATACCAATATATAATAATAAAAAAGAATTAATTTTGAATATGTAATGACATTTTAATCAAACGGTCATCTTTTTCACACGGCGCTTCATCTGTATAGGTATATTCCATTAATGCAAAAGGTATATATAGGTATTTATATACCTAACAAGTAATTTGTCCGTCGATACGCTCTTTCTCTTTCTATAAGTTCTTAAATAAGAAAAAAAAAGATTCTCATCGGGCGTTGACGGCCGCCATAATATTTTTATTGCAAAAAAAAATTATAAGTTAAGTAAGTAAGTAAGTTAGTCCGGTTTCTTCATCTCTCTTGTGTATAATAAGTTAAGTACTAAAATAAAAAAAAAAAGTTTTGAAAAGCGATGAGAGATCGATCTTTTCGCGCGTATCTTTTTTAATACTGACAAGAAGAGCTTCTTTTCTTTTACTTATTTCTTGTTTCATTTTAATAAAAATACTAAAACGAAAAAAAAAGGTAAAAGATCTCATTAAAAAAGAGAGTAGAGTAGAAGCTTCTTAACACTTCACTTTTCATCCTTGTAATATTTGTATTACATTTAATATATAACAACATTTTGAATGATTTTCTTTATTTTTTTCATGTTATAAACGGAAAAACCAGTTTTATTTATACAGTAGAACTTTGATGATTTGAAAATCTTTTAGTAGCCTTAAATCATGCATAAATTGTCTAGCTACTTGAAAAAACTCTGATAGTGTTAAGAAAATTATCTTGATTATTTGAATTTTTGGCGCCAAAACGAGATTTAAATTTTTTATAAGATTATCAATATCTTTGGCGTTATAAATCATTACTCTACATCTCGTCTCGACTATATCAGCAGGACATTTATCAAAGCTAGCGAGAAAAAATGCAGATTGTTACACTAAAAAAAATTATTTCCGGAAATGAAACCGCTTGGAAACACATTTTACGCCTTTTCTCGCTATAGTTGCGGAACAATTCTTTTCTTTTATTTTGCGTGTAATGCGTCAATTATCATATATATATATCATTTGATAAAAACTTTCATTTTCACCAATTTGAATACTAAACCAATGCCATGATCCGTGCGGTCGATGACCCGTTGCGTTCAGTAAAATATGAGTATATTACGTCCCACGGCCGAAAAAATAGTCATTTCAAACATGCTTGTTTTATGGCCAATAATTGCAAACGATTTTTTTTTGTATATACTTTCAAGACACAAATAACGAACTAAATGGTTTTCTGTGGCAGCAGTTGAAGACATTTTTTACATGCTGCTATCTAAAAAATAAAACTAACCAGCTAAAGCTAAGTCGAAAAAATTAATATTTTAGTCAAAACCATCAAGTTTTCCGCTGCAAAAACCAAAAATAACAGCTACTTGCAAAATCATATTATTAAAATTTTCTATAAAAATTAAAAACTAGTTTATTTTATAATAAAAAGGAAAAGAAAAAAAAAGATTGTATAAATTTTCTAAGTTATGTAAGATAAATTTATTTATTTATATATATAAAACGATTTGTTAACGATTACAAATGATAAATCAAAGTCTTATAAGAGTATAACAATATGTTACACTGTTGATATATACATAAATTTGAAATCCAGTTTCATTGAATATAAAAAAAAATAATCATTATTATTATTATTATAGAAAATTTATACGTATGATCTAATAAAGTAAAAAGTAAAAAAATTTATACACAAGCCGACGGTTATAAACAATAGAGTATTTGCGAGTGTCAAATAAATATTTTCATGGGGTATAGAACACGAGGCTGCGTAATAAGGTCGACCACCTTAGGCGAAATAAAAATTTATAATAATAAAATGTTTATTATTATTATAAAAGTTTCATATTACCAATTTTAATAATATAATAACAAATTTTAACTATACCTAAAGAAATAATTTTTTTAAAGAATTAACTTTCGAATATTATTATAATGTAATGAAAATTATTATTTTTTTTTCAAGAAAAAAATTGATATAAATAAAATATATATGGATATTATAAGAATTCTTTTTAAAATAACTAAGTACACTTACACACCTGTCTATAAATATAAAAAATTTCTTTATTTAAATTTCACTTTACTTGTCAATTAATAATTATTTCCTTATGGTTTGTTTATATGGGTTGGTCTTGCATAAGATAATTTTTATGCAGTTGGAATAAAACGTATTTTTAGTAATATTTTTTGAAATTTTAAGTTTAATTAACATGTATTTTATTAAATTTTGACGAAAATTAAATTGAAATCAAATTGGAAGTAAGCTGAGATTTCATACGTTTCTTCTATAGACCAGATATGGTCCCTATTCGGTGCCAATTTCTGTCCGGGATTTTTAAATTTAATCCAATAGACATAAAAATTCTTTTTGGAGGTTAAATTTTGTATTTTTTTTTACAGTTATTTAAATTATTTTGCAGACCCCGCTAGAAACGCTTCTAAAATCAAAGTAAAGTATTACCGGCCAATTCTGAATACGCTCAGTTGATAGTCTTGCGAGAGACTAAACCGTTATTTCGTTTCCGGAACATTTTACCGAGAATTTTCAACATAACCTAAAATTTGTTTAATCGTTCAAAAATTAATCTTAGAATTTCCCATATACAATTAAAAATAATATAAAAACAGAGTAATATATATTATTTATAAGCATATTATATAGTTTGATTAATGCTTTAGGTTATGGAGACACAGTTATAATATTTACAATCTCAAATATTTTTTATTTTTAAAGCTTATACAATATATTATAAAAAAACTAAAACTTTTTCTTTTCTTATCAATTTTATATCCTTAAAGCAATATATTATAAACTATTATAAAAAAAATAAAAGGTCCTCTTCGCCCTCCCGCGCGCGCGCTTTTTATTTTTATAGTACAAACACGATTTTCACACCGTCACGAATAGAAAAGATAATAATATTTTTAATATAATAATAAAAATCTAACTGTTTTATTTTTTTATGTATCTATTTTTTTGATTTAATAATTATCTAACAAAATAAATTTTTTTTCAAACTAAAAATAAATATTTATTATGGCGTTTATAGGTTAGAATAAAATATTTTAGGTTATGTATGTACCCCTATTAAATAATTTATAATTTTATTATTATTAAATACATAATTGGAAAGACGCGAAAAAAATTGTTTTTTTTTCTGTAGATTGAGTACTTGTTTTACTAATTGCGACAATCGTGTAGTTATTATGTTTATACTTACACACAGGTATTAAAAAAAATATATATAGGTATATATAAACAATTTTTTTTTGTATTAGAGATTTTTATAATATAAAGTCTCTCGACCTCGTTTGATCTATATAACGGGCTGTCGCTTCACCATATTGGAAAAACTATGTATTAAATGTTCTCACGTTTTTTATTTTTTTAAGAAAAAAAATGTTTTAGTACTTATATAGAGGACATTTTTATTTATTTACTTTGCTTTTTTTATGGATTTGTATCTGTTTTGTACTGCTCAGACAGGAAATTGATTTTATGTTTAATTTAAAAATTTTTCTTTTAATTAATGAAGTAGCTTTTAGGTATTTTTTAATAAGTTTATTAAAAATTTTAATTAGTGAAATTTTTAAATTTTGGCGGGTTTCCGGTTATCAATTTTTTTATTATTTAAATTGTTTTTTACTCTCAGTGTATCTAAGGATTTTTCAAGTAATTTTACCGCAAAATTTTTTACAGTGTAGATCGACATCTTATTTAATATACCTAAATAAAATTAATTGTTTCATATTAAAAAATTATGTAATTCTTCAAGATGACCATAAAAAATTAATAAAATTCAATCGTCATGATTATTTTACAATTTCATTCTTCCTTATTCTGATCGATAGACACTTAAAATTTCGAAATTCTCGAAAAACTACCTAAAAATTATTTTTTATCAGATCTTAAAATACTTTTAATTTCACAAAAATTTATAAAACCTCATGATTACAAGAAAATCAAAAAAAAATTATATAATTTTTTCTCACAGTGTATATTTCTTTCTATTAATATCAAACATACCTAAAATTTTTTATATAAAAAAATCAGTCAATTCATCAATAAAAACTATATTGCGATTTTAGAATGATTTGACGATAATATTTTTTTTCTACATAAATAATTACAAAAAAAAGTAATATTAATTTTATAAAGAACAAATTCTTACCTATTATACAAAATTTTTCAAACCGTATCGATAATTTTGAAACATATTACATTGAAAAATAAAAAGTCATGTATAAGGGGCCATTCATAAATTACGTAACGCTTGTGGGGTGTAGGGGGGGTCAACCATTGTGTTACAGTCAATGTTAAAAGGGTCAGCAAAAGCGTTATGTTTGGGGCGGAGGGGGTTCAAAAACACTAAATTTTGCGTTACGTAATTTATGAATGGCCCCTAAGAAAAAAAAACTGACAATAGACAATAATATACAAATAAAAAAATTTTTTTTATTAATTTCCTCGAAAAATAAATAGGTGAAACGCTTATTAATTATATTAAGCAACACACACCTACACTCTAACATTTTTCATACTTATTTGATGACTTAGTAAATATAAAAAAAAATTCTTACATTAAATTTGATATAAATTTTTAAATTAAAAAAAAATATAGGTACATAAACCGTTAGACCCAAGATATTATAAATAAATTAATTAAAAAAAAAAAATGATAATTGAATTCTGTACAGAGAAATTAAATTCACATTTTTTTGTGCTTATAAATATAAATGATACAAAACAATTATACAAGCATTTTTTTTTTATCACACATGTGAAGGTAGTGTATAATAATAAAGTAATAATAAATTGTACTTAAAAAAAAAGTAAGTAAGTAAGTATAAGTATCCAAATGACATAAATTCAGTTATAATCTTAATATAATAATAATTTTTTTATAATTCCGTTATAATATTATCTTTCGTTTTAAATAATAATAATAATAATAAAAATACTTTTTATTGTCAAAAAAATTTCTTAATGAATAAATTGAAAGCTTTTAAATATGAGAAGAAGAAGAAGATATTATATGCAATAAATAATAGTGGATTGGAATGCAGGTGTGAGTTAGTTATATCCTTTTAAATAAAAAAAGTTGGTTATTACATTACATAGGTAAGTTGGTAGTTAATTTAACATCAACGAAGAAAGAATATTACCTACTGCTTATATACTCGTATTGCCACTTTTTTAACTTATGCATATAATATGTAATTGACTTTGTCTTAGTTGTACGCAGAGAGATGAAAATATTTTTATGTATTATTTTTTTTTTGCTTTTAAATCAAAAACTCATCTATTATGCTTGAATGCAATAACAATAAAAATTTTTATAACAAATAAATTTACATATTTTTAATAAATGCTAAGTCTTATTAATATTTATCATAAATTACCAATCTTCAATTAACTGTATCAATTTGGATACAGAATCTTTATCAAAATCACTCATATCTAAACTATGAGGTGAATAAATTATTTTTAAAATATGTTTATCTTGGCGATCATTTTTTATTTTATCAGCTGCTTTTATAAACTTATTTGTTAAATCTCTATAACCAATAATATTAATTTCTTCCAAATCTATCAATACTTTTATTAAATCAAGTATGTGTTCATTTTTAACACCTGTTACGTACTCAAGTTGAATCATTTTTAATTTTGGAAGCAAAAACAAATTTTTAAATTTATTATAAGTAAATTCACCCCATTTAATTATTATATATTTTAAATTTTTACATTGGTTTAAATCTTTTAATATATTCTCTGGTATTTTTGAACAAAATGATTTTAATTCAAAATATTCCAGGTTTTCTAATTTTATCAGGTTAGCATATCCAGCTGGTGCCAATAAATGAGGCCAAAAAGTTGAAATTATTAATTTTCTTAAATTATTACATTCAGTTATCGCTTTCAAGAAGTTATCAGAAATATGCTTAATAAAACATTTAAATGATTTTAAATTTTTGAAGTGCTCAAATGAATACTGCATATTATCATTATATTGCAAATCTATGTCTTCTATACAATCAGGTAAGTTATTAATAAATTTTGGATCAATATTTACATACTTCAAAGAAAGTTTGAGAAATCGATTTTGTTTTACAAGACATTCTGACAATTCAAGAAGAAGTCGTGACCGTGAGTCTACATATCTCAAATTTGTTGTGAATTCAGTTAACTTATTATGATTTCTTGCATTTAATTCATTAATTGCTATGAGAATTTCATCATATCCTTCAATACAAAGCTTTTCCAAATTTTTGACTTGAGAAAAAAAATATTGGATACATTGTTTTGATTCAAATCCAGATAGAATTAAATTTAATTGTTTTATAGATTCTAAAGTTAAATTTAATAAAAACTTGTTAGTAATAAACACTGAATTCAGATATAAAGCTTCAATGTTTTTATTATTTGTAAATATTAATTTTAAGTTATTATCATTTAAACGTCTGTTTGAAAATTGATCATGTAATTTTAAATCTGTAATGTTATGACATTTTCCAATTTCTGATAAAACTGATCTTAGATACAATAATCCTTCTACATTGATAGTAACTGTGTTTAAATAAGATCTACATCTTCTTATTATGTTAATGACAAATTGAATATTTTTTTTTAATTTTCCACTTAATAAAAAATTCTCAAACTTTATCACTACACCTATTTCTATACTTTTAACATTATTATACGAATACACTATTAGATCTTTCCATCTCCTACAAACAATTTCTGCCTTCAATTTTTCAGCAACAGGTAAATATTGAAATATTCGTACTAAGCTGTCATTGTCCAAGGTATGGATATGTCCTTTATCAATGTTAAACATGTAATTAGATCTTATCCTAAGGCTTCTCCTTGTTTCCTATTAAGATACAATTAAAAGCTTTATTATTTTTATTCTCCATTAAAACCTGAACATTCAAATTCCATAATTTATGAACAAAAAAAAGAATTGGTCAAAAACCTTTTAATTTTATTTATAATAAACAATCCTAAAGTTAAAAAAGAAATTTGAAAGATTAATTTTTATACTTTTACTTGTTTTAGTACTTGTAATAAATAATTTATTTTTAGTATAGAAAAACTTTTTCATGGAGATGAGTTTTGCTAAAGTTCTAAATCTAATACATCAAAATTAAAAAAAAAATTGATTCTTACCATGATTTAAAACAAAATGTAGAATTTAAAATAATAAACAGATTAGACAAAAATCCTTAATTTGATTGCACTTTTGTTGCTTTTATTGGCACGTAATTTGTTATACACTGAAACTTTTCTTCACTACCGACAGTGGTTACTAAAGGTTACTCTTAATTCAGGTGACTAGTCACTCTTATTTTCTGTTACTGTAACCGGGAATCGTTACTACAAAAAAATATATTTTAATAAAGCAGACGAAATTTTTTTAAACATTGTTGAACAACAGAAAAAAGTTTGCAAAAATGACTCTAATTAATTAATTAATTGTGTAATTTATGAAATATATTTATTTTTTATTAAAAATATCAAGTTAATATATATATTCTAGTGATAAATTAGGTTAATTAAATAAATAAAAATACACGATCTGCCGCTGTATGAAAATCTGTTGACTGTTGTTTAATTTTTTTTTTTATGTTTTTTAGAAATGTTTTATTAATTTATTATTATTTGATATGCAAATCGTTTTTTTATAGGATAAAAAATAATGAAAATTTTTATATGATATATATTTTTATATAACAAAAAATACCCAAGATATGTGCACTGTATAAAAATAAATCTTTAATTTATGGTACAAAATTTTTTGTACATGAATATATAATATTAATTTATGATTCCAAAATCCTTTATAATTTTACTTCTTGTTTTTTTTTTTACTTTCTTTTATTTTAAAGCAATATAGTTACAAAATAAAAACCTCGGTTTCTTGGTCTTAAAATTTTGAAAATAATACTTATAAATATAAATTTTAAAATTTCATAATTTGTATTTCAACGATAAGAGAAGAAAAGTATTTTAGAAACTACAGTTTATAGTTAAAATCAGAATGCTGTTAATGCTGTTGTTAACTGTCTCCTTCAATTTAAATATATACAATTAGAATCTTGAATGCCAGTCAACGCAAACAAGATATCTCCAAATTATCTAGTTCTTTGTTTGGCTAAACCTTTTTTCATATTATAAGTTATCTATTGGCTAATTATCTATTAAAATTAGCCATTACCTGCCATAATAATGATTAAAAAATACTATATAATAAAACAGAAATTTTTCCATGACCTACACGTATCAGATCAAATGAAATTTGGTTTTTATTTGGAAAAAATTAATTACCTGGGATCATATTTGAAATTTAATTTAGAAACAAGAAATAAAATAAATAATGTATATTTATTTCAAAAATGATGATAAAAAATGTAGGGATAATGAGGAGTTCACTCTGCTGTTTTTAATATGTTTGTAATATATACTAATTTAGCAAGAAGTAGTTTTGTGTTCCAAAAATTTTTAGCCAAACCGATAACTAGTTAAGTAGGTGATATCTTGTTTGTTTGTTTTACAGAAGATAAAAAACAAATGTACATTCTGATTTTAACTATAAAAACTACAGCTGTAGATCCTAAAATACTTTTCTACGCTTACAAATTATGAAATTCTAAAATTCCCAAAAACCAAACTAATTGTATAATACAAAATTGCCACAGACAACAATGTAAAAAATTTTATACATGGCTCTAACAGCTGTTTTAAAATAAAAGAATGTCATATAAGAATTAAATAAATAATTGTTACAAAATGAAGGATCATAGGGTATTGTGTATTCTCATGCTTAATTTTTAACTCGTATTATTGGTACTTGTTTTTTTTTTGGTATATATTTTATTCTGCTCCAATAACATTGTTATAAAATTATAGGGATTTCTTGATATATTAGTATCAAATAATATACTCATGTCTAAAACTTTATCAAATTAAAGTTTTATTTATCTTTTTTTTTATGCATCTGGGGTATATTTTTTATTATGATTGTTTTTTCTAAACGCTTATAACAATTGTCATTATTTTTTATCCTATAAAAAAACGATTTGCATATCAAATAATAATAAATTAATAAAACATTTCTAAAAAACATAAAAAAAAAAATTAAACAACAGTCAACAGATTTTCATACAGCGGCAGATCGTGTATTTTTATTTATGTAATTAACCTAATTTATCACTAGAATATATATATTAACTTGATATTTTTAATAAAAAATAAATATATTTAAATTACACAATTAATTAATTAATTAGAGTCATTTTTGCAAACTTTTTTCTGTTGTTCAACAATGTTTAAAAAAATTTCGTCTGCTTTATTAAAATATATTTTTTTGTAGTAACGATTCCCGGTTACAGTAACAGAAAATAAGAGTGACTAGTCACCTGAATTAAGAGTAACCTTTAGTAACCGCTGTCGGTAGTGAAGAAAAGTTTCAGTGTAGGTTATAACAGAGTTACAAGCTCCAAAAATTCTGGGAGAGTTTGGAGTCGAGACTGGTCGAGACCATGCAGTCATGCAGAATCCAGACATATATATATATGTGTAGTATGTGTGTGTGTATTGTATTTATTTACGTACCTTCAAATATGTCCAATATAAAAACTTCAAGAATCTAATCATCTAATATATATATATATATATATATATATATTATTAATTTTAACATTTTCTTTATTGAAAAAATTTAAATGATAATAATAATACCTAATAATAATAAAGGATTATATAAAAATACAAGTATACATCAATTAAAAATCTAAATATATTTTACTTCGTCTAAAATTACATCTTTTACAAAATTTTAATTATCAGATATTAATAATATAAATTTTTGTATATTATCTTTATGATAATTATTAAAATTGATCAAATTTTCTGAACAATGAATTTTTAAAATAAATTCATCTTGACGATCATTTTTTATTTTATTAGCAACTTTAATAAAATCACTCGCTAATTTTTGACAATCATTAATAAAAATCTCTTCTAAATTTAAAAAATTATTAATTAAATTTAAAATTTGTTCATTTGTAACATTTGTATGACTCAGATCAATAATTTTTAATTTTTTAAGTAGCATTAAACTTTTAATTTAACTAGCAGTAAATGAATAATTCTGAATTGTTAAATTTTCTAATTTATTGTTTAAATTATATTTAACAATTGTTTTAATTATATTTATTTTTCATTGAAAATTTCCAGAATTGAAAAATCTTGTTTTTAACTAATTTATTAATTAAGAGACAAATAAATGTTAAAATTATTCTGGAAAAAAAATTTAGAAAACAGTATAGATTATAGTTTTATTTTAACAGTTTTGACAAGTTAGTTCTTGACCAGTTTTCGAGTCTCGACTTTTGATTGCAGTTTTGTTGTTTTTCTCGAGGTTAACTCGAAAAATTTCTGCAAGAGTTGCCAGAGTTGCGCTGGCGCGAGATCTTCGAGGATTTGTAATCATATGCGGGAGATTTGAAATTAGCATATAAAAATAAACATTCAATTAAAATTTTAAATGATATTCATTATTTTTTATTGTATACATTTTATAATATTTTATTAGGATACATTTTAAATTATAATAATAATAATTTAAATATTTATCTTATATTATACATGCATTACAAAATTTTAATAACTTAAACTTATTAATAATATTAATTTTGGCATTTCATCCTCATCTAAATATTCTTTGTAATCAATAAAATTTTTTGAATAATATATTTTTAAAACATGATCATCTTGACGATCATTTTTTATTAGATCAATTATTTCAAAAAAATTAACTGATAACTTATTACAATATGCAACATAAATTTCTTCTAAATTCAACAAAGTTTGTGTTAAATTTATCATTTGTTCAGTTGTAACATTTGTATAACTAAGATTAAGAACTTTTAATTTTAAAAGTAACATTAAACTTTTAACTCCATTATCAGTAAATGTACAATTATTTAAAGTTAAATTTTCTAAATTTTCACAATTTTTTAAGTTTCTTAATAAATAACTACCTTTATTTTGATTTGATCCTCGTGCCATGCTAAGTATTGTAAAACATTTAAGGTTTTTTAAATTACGAAAACTAGCAGTTTCATATGGAGATATTTTTCCCAAAGCATAAGTAGAAATTCTAATATTTTTTAAGTTTATACATTCAGATAAAGCTTGCAAAAATTCATTTTTTACTTCATGTAGTTGACAATTCAAAATTTTTAAATTTTTTAGACGACTAAATGAATATGTGGTATTTTCATCGAATTGCATGTCTATTTCTTCAATAGAATCTGCTGGTAATTTACAAATGAAATTTTGATCGATTTTTAAGCCATAGATTGTTATTGATAATTTAACAAGTTTTTTTTGTATGCTTAAAAAATCAGATATCTTAAGTAGTGGTAATTTTTCCTCATTACTTGATAAATCATGCACTGAAAATTCAGAAATTTTATCATGATTTTTTATACTTAATGCATTCAAAGCTAAAATTAAAATTTCTTCACAACGGCTTAAATCAAGCTTTTTGAGATTTTTTGTTTGAGTGAAAAAATCTGTTATACAGTTTTTTGAGTTGAACTTGGAATGACTTAAGCTAAATTTTTCTATAGAATCCAAAGATAATTTTAATAAACATTCGCCATTGATTGAAAAATTTTTTAAAGTAAGAATGGTAATATTTTGATTATTAGCAAATAAAAAATCAAGATCATTATCATTAAAGAATTTTTTAGACTTGATTTGATCAGATAAAGTTAAATCAGTTATGTTATTACAACTTTTAATTTCTGCAAAAATTGTTTTTAAGTTCTTTAATTTTTCCACATCTATAACAATTTTTTTCAAATAAATTTTACATTTTTTTATTATGTTTATGACAAATTTAATATTTTCTTTTAATTTTCCATTCAAAGAAAAATTTTCAAATTTAATTTTTTCACCTATTTCTAAACTTTTAATGTCATTATACGCATACTTAATTAAGTCCTTCCACCTTTTGCATACACATTCTGCTTTCAATTTTTCAGTAACAGGTAAATATTGAAATACTCGAATCCAACTATCATCGTCTAGGAAATTGATGCTTTGTTTATCCACATCGGATGAAACATCAGATGAACTGGTTCTTATCTTGAGCCTTTTCCTATTCTGTTAATAAGTTACAAATTAAGTTAATTAAAATATTTATCATTTGTTGTCAATTTAGAAATACTGATTTAAAAAACTCTGTACATTTCTTTATTTTTTTATGTGTACGTGTAATGTTAAAAAAAGAATTTATTGATAAATAAAAGAGATACCTTAATTCATAAATAAACTAAAAAAGTTAAGCAAAATGAATAAAAAAAATTAATTTAATGTCAATAGAATACAGAAAGCTAAAGATCGAATAATAAATTATATTTTGTTACTACAGTTCTAATAAATTTAAAATAAAATGTGAAAAATATGAAAATAAAGTCTTACCATTTTCTTTAAAATTATAATTTAAAACAATAATTGTTTAAAAAAGTTTATAAATAGTTATTCAATTATTGATGTTGATATTTATGCCACCCACTGACCCACAAATTTTTATAGGTTATGTTTATTTTTCTGCTCTTTTTGATTTTTTGAACGCTCTCCTTGATCCACGTGGATTTTAAATAAGTAAATGATATTAATTATACTTTATCTGATTATTGCTTCCATTCTAAATAATTAAAATAAAATGATTTATATTTTTTTATATTTATTTTTAAAAAATGTATACTATGTGTTTCAGACAAAGAGATTATTGGTTTCAGATCAACAAAGTGTCGTATAACGCATGCGCACGCAGACAAAAATCGTGCAAAATGCATTGATAGAAGTTTAGAACAAATAAATGGAAGGAATTGTCTTGTGGGTCTGAAGGATAGATAATTTAAAAAAGGTATAGGACCTGTAGCTTTAGTGATTGTAATTGTCAAAAATAACAATTCAGATCTAAGAACACTTTGTAATAATATTAAGGATGAGGATTACGAACCAATAATATCAGCAAATGGAGCAACTTTACCTGATATAGTATAAAATAAACAATAACAATACTATACTACTCTGTACTACTGTTTCTTCTAATATATTAAATTATGAATATTAAGTAATTCTGAGAAAAGAGAAAGTGAAGTAAATATTAACTCAAACAAATAAAAAATATGGAAAATAATTACGATGATTCAGTGGCTGATGTATTTGACGAATCTTCGAATGATTCTATTATTATTAATTTATTAAAACATAAATTGGCACCAGGTGATTATCCTGAAGAAATTAGTGCCAAGAGAAAAAGAAATTTTACCAATGATAATAGTTCTACAAATATTAATGAAGATTTCTCGTATTATGGTCTTCCTTCAAAAGTCAAAAATTTAGTAAAAAAATATAAGGGTATTGACAACGTGTACCGTAAGTACATTTTAAAATATATAAACAAATCAGTATTTTTGGTGTTTCAAAATTTTAAATTTATTAATTTTAGCATGGCAAGATGAATGTTTAAATTTGACAGCCATAAAAGAAAGAAAAAATCTAATATACGCTCTGCCAACGAGTAGTGGTAAAACATTAGTTACTGAATTATTAATGCTCAAAGAAATTATTTGCAACAAAAAAAATGCAATCTTTGTATTGCCCTATGTTGCCTTAGTTAGGGAAAAAGTAAACAAAATTTTTTTATTTTTTTAAAATTTTAAGTATTCTTAAATTAAATTATTCTTACTTTCAGATTGAATCCATGATACCATTTGCTTTGGATTTAAATTTTTTAATAGAGGAATATGCAGGAGAAATAGGACATAATCCACCAAAAAAGAGAAAAAAAAATACATTATACATTTGTACAATTGAAAAAGCGCATTCCATTATTAATTGTTTAAAAGAACTAGATCGCTTAGATGAAGTAATTATATTACTTTTTATGCAAAAAATATAATTTATATTTAATCATTATATTTTTTTAGATAGGGATTATAGTAATTGATGAGCTACATTTACTAGGAGAAAATGGAGGAAGAGGTGCTAATTTAGAAACAATGTTGACAAAATTAATGCATTTTAATAGTCAGTTTATAAAATTAAATTTATAAAACATATATACAATAAGTTACGCACCACTATTCATTAATTTTTTTTTAAGGTGCAATTCAAATAATCGGAATGAGTGCTACTATAGGTAACATCAATGAAATTGCAAAGTTCCTGAATGCTGAATTGTATGTCCAAAATTTTAGACCAATTCAAATTCAAGAGTATGCGAAATGTCAAAATAAAATTTGGGTTATCAATAATAAAAAAGAAGATATGTTAACTGATATGAAAATCCTTAATTATAAAGTTTGCAGCTTTAATAATTTAAAAGTTTAATTTTTTATCCATATATTTAATATTTTTAATGTATATTACAGTATAGTATAGAGGCCAAACAAATAGATCCAGATTTTTTAGGAGGGTTAGTAATGGAAGTTGTGCCAAAAGATTCGTGTTTAATATTTTGTTCTAACAAAAAAAATTGTGAAAATGTAGCCTCATTACTCACCCAAGTATTATTCAGGTAAATTTTAAAGTTCAAGCAAATAAGTGATAAAAAAATTTAATATTATTTGAAATGGTTTATTTTATAGATCTGTTGAAGAATACAAAAAGAAAGAAAAACTTGATCTTATAAATTCATTAAAGTTTGAAGATAACGTAATTTGTCCAATATTAAATAAAACTATTAAATTTGGAGTGGCTTATCATCATTCAGGCTTAACTTCAGAAGAAAGAAGACTATTAGAGGATGCTTTTAGAACTGGTGTTTTATGTGTTATATGTTGTACTTCAACATTAGCTGCTGGAGTAAATTTACCAGCTAGAAGAGTAACTAAAATTTTTTCTGATTCTATTAATATTTAACTAATCAAAATTTAACTTATTTTAGGTAATTTTAAGAAGTCCATACATTGGTAAAGAATTTTTAAATTTGAGTCGCTATAAACAAATGATCGGAAGAGCAGGTAGAACTGGATTAGGAGAAATTGGAGACAGTATTTTGATATTTAATAATAGCGATATTAAAAAGGTAAGTAATTAAAAATAAATTTTTTGGTAAGTTAATAATTAAAAAAAAATTAAAATTTGAAAATTATATAGGTCAAAGAATTATTATCTTCAAAAATGAATGATTCTAATAGTAGTCTTCATGAAGAGGAAGATAAAGGAATTAATAATTTGTTGATAAGTTGTGTTCTTTTATCAAAATCTATTACAAGATTTCATTTACATGAAATAGTATCAAAAAGTCTTTTGAAAATTCAAGAAAATCGTTTAAAAGTTGATGTTAAAAAAATTACTGATAATGCATTAACTAATCTTTTAAAAAGTGGTTACATTATCGTAAAATCAAAAAAAATTGAAACCAATTTTGTAAAACCAGACATTTTACTCATTCAATCGCAGCAAAATACAAAGTCACAAAAAAGTATGAGTCAAGATACAAAAAAGAAAGTGGTTTTAAATAAAAATACAGAACTAGAACTGTCTCCTCTTGGAAAAGCAGCTTTAAAAGGTAAACTTTATATTATAAAATGTAAAATTGTAAAAACAACAAAAAATAAAAAAATACTTTTTAGCTACTATTAGTCTAAATTCAGCTTGTGATTTATACGAAGACTTGAGAAAAGCTAAAAAAAGTTTAGGAGAGATTGATAATCTTCATCTTTTGTATTTAGTAACACCTTATGAAATTTCTAGTCAAATTAAACCAATTGGACAAATTTATTATGATGTCGTAAGTAAAAAAGATAAAAAATAATAATATTAAAATAGTTTTACTATTTTTACAGCAGGAAGAAATGAGTAACTTAATGGAAATATTATTATAAATAAAATGATGCAATCATCAAATTACTTTCTTTTATTAATTATTGCTAAATAAAAAATAAATATCTATATTATACGATTACTATTTATAATTTATTAATCCTATGAGGCTAAGTTAAATAAGCTTTGACGATACATTGCACAAAAAATATTTTATTAGAAATTAAATAATGAAAAAAAAGTGATATCAAATAAGATTAAAAGTAATTAATTTGATGAAAATCGTTTCTTCATTAATAATAAATTCATTGGTTCAATGAATTAATTAAAATAAAATTATATTGACTAGATAACAATTATAAAATTCTAAATAAAAATTAATATTTTAATTTACAGGTAAGTAATCTTTCTCCTAATCAAATGCAAGTTGCAAGAATACTTGGCATAAATGAATCAGTGGTGCATAAATTACGTATAGAAATAAAACCTAAAGTATGATGATAAAAATGAAAATTTGTTTTATTACTATATAATTAACAAAATTATTTTTTCAGAACGTTAACTCTTCTGTGATAAATAGATTTTACCTAACTTTAATTCTATCTGATTTACTGAATCAAGAGCTATATGATGTTTCACAAAAATATAAAATTAATCGAGGAATACTTGAAAATCTTTTAAGCACTGCTTCCTCGTTTGCTGTATCAGTTGTTAGATTTTGTCAAGAATTAGAAGAATTTTGGGTATTTGTAGATTTACTAAATTCATTTAATAAGAATTTAACTTATTGCTGTGATTCAGAATTAGAACCATTAATGGAGTTACCTTATGTGAAAATCGTTAGTTAAATTTTAAAAAAGATTATTCCATGAAAAAATTTTAATATTTATGTAACTTTAATTTTTAATTTTTTTAGGGTAGAGCTAAGCAATTGTATGAAGCAGGTTTCGAAACATTGCAGTTAATATCAAAAACAGATCCTAAAACTTTGCAAGAAAAAGTTGATATGCCCAAACAATTAGCTAATCAAATTATCTCTGCGGCTAAGGTAATGAAAAACTATATTGATTAAAACATTCAGTTCAGTTTAATTAAAATGTATTTTTTTAGATGCTACTTTTACAAAAAGTGGACAATTAGAAAGATGAAGTCGAGGAAGTACTTGATAGTTTAGAAATTTAAACTAGTTGGCCTAAAAAAAATTTTTTGTTTATATTTAATTATGATACAGTAGATTTAATTAATCGATTATTTCTATTTCAAGATTTATAATAATTCATTTTCGTTTTTTTTTTTTAAAGAAATAAAATAATATTAAAAATATTGATAAATATTGCTATTTATATAAATATCAATTGTGCTTATGTGATAAGATTTATTGTTACAAAAAGTTTAATTGAAACTGGATGCTTATTATAAAATAATAGGTCAAAAATAAAGAATATATTTTTTTGTTTGTAAATAAAAAACTAAGTAAAAACTTATTATCATTATAAAAATTATTTTTCATTAAATAAATTTATATTTATATATCTGTTGATTTTTTTGCTCAAACTATAATGATATAATTTTTTTTCTCAAAAATATAACATATTTTGTTATAATCAGAACCACGTATTATACAAGGTAAATCAGAATCCTTAAGATAATCATTAACTTTTATTATATTATTTTTTTATTTTATATGCAGGATTAAAGATCTCAAAGCCTTCTAAAATGTAATAATTCTGAAAAAGTTAAAGTGTTACATTCAAAAGCAAGTGTTAGAAATATCCTGCTTACAATTTTTAGTTTTCGTAGAAATGTTTCAGAAACGTTTCGTGCTGTCTGTGTGGTTCCATTAAAAAAAGTCGAACAGATAAATCAATTAATTTATCATGAGAGTATACGTTTTATGAATTTATTATATTTTGTACATTCGGAAGGAAGTCATTTATTTTTAATATTTTTAATTTTTTAAATGACCAAAAAATTCTAGAAATTTATTTGCTGACTCTTTATTTTTTATCAAATAATTACAAAATTATTTTAATCAAAATAAGAGATAACATTAATAAAACACCTTTTCTTTTTTTTTTATAAAAATTATCAAATGAAATAGCTTATTCATCATTCATACTTTCGCTTCTTGTAATAAATTGATATGTACTTTTAACAATCAGTTACCACTTAAAAATAATATTATTATTAACAAACAAATGTTTGTACTCTAATATTTAAGTATTCTACCTTTTTCCAACAAATTTTTTAGAAAAGTATAATTTTTTGTTTATTTACTAGAGTTTAATGATAAATTTTCAAATTTTATATTCTCAAACACTTCTAAACTATTCATGTTTCCAGAAGAATTAATTTTACTTAAGACACTCCATTTTTTACAGACTGCTTCTAATTTCAATTTGTCTCCTACTGGTAAATGCTCAAAAATTTTAATCAAACTGCCATCGTCTAGGACATCAATTCTTGCACCACCGTTGTTATTAGAATGGCTTTCGACTTGTTGCTTATTCATTTTGTACTATTTCTTTACTAATTGCTGATATTTTAAAGTAAAATCTGTAATTAAATATATAGATATAATATAAGAATTTTACAGGTTTATTTATGCATATTTGAAAAAACAATATTTTAACAATAAACAGTGGTGTAAACATAACCCTATTGAAATTAATTAAGTTTTTGAGAAAAATGTATACAATTTTTTATATCACCAGCTAATTAAGATTTTAAATTTACATATTGAATTTAAAATAATTAAATTAATTTTGTTAAAACAAAGCCGAAGTCCAAAACAAAACTTATAAATAATCTAATTTTATAACTTACCAATAATTAATTTCCTACAAAGTAATTAACAATGATGTTTATTATTAAATAAATGTACGATAATTAATTTAAAATTATTTTTAAAGTAAAATAAGCTTTTAATTTTATATTTTTTTGGAGAAAAATTAATTTTACAAATAAGCTCAAGAATCAAGACAACGAGTTCGGAGTTACTCTTTCAAGTTTCAACTAATGAGTAAGTTGCAGTACCCATCAGTGAGGCGCATCATCATCAATCTGTTTTTGTTCAGAGGGCGTATAAGTAGTAAGTAGAGCAGAGTGTGTCTAGGGGAGAGTGATGCCATAGGCCCAACAGCCGCCATTAACCGCCGAACTAGCCCATAAGAAATACATGGGACGCCATTAACCGCCTTAGTAACATTTTAGTAACAGGTACCACGGTGTCTAGACACACTCTGAAGTAGAGTGGAGCAAAGCTGCAAAGGTGCACCATGGTCATTTCTTACTGATTGGCTCCGCCATTTGCAGCCGCAGGACATTCAAATTTTAATTTTTTTTAATATTTTTTTTTTTAGTTTTACACACAAAAAATTGGTTAATTTTTAATTTAATGATGAATTAGAAAAACGGTGAAAAATGCCTAATTTTTGGCTTTGCTTCACTCTACTTATACAAACTCTGTTTTTGTTCAGATTAGTGCAGAATTTAACAAACAAATAATGTTTTTATTAAAAATGATTATTTTTAAACTTGATTAAAGGGTCCAAAAAATAAATAATTTTTTATTTTCACATAATTACGTTTTATTTTCCTTAAAATAATTACAAAATCCTTATAATTAAAATAATATTATATGTATTTATTAAAAAGTTGCCAACAATACATTTGTTGCATAAAAAACGTTTTCTTTTTTTTAATAATAATTAAATGCATATGAGAAATTCCACCAAAATATTGCGCTTATCATGGTCAACCTTTTGAAAAAAAAAAATTTGAAGGCACACCTTGCTAGTACGTTTTTTTGAGTTCCTTAGATCATATATAGTCACAAAAAAGTGATGAACAGAAAAAATGTTGCGTGTACAATAGTTTTTTTTGAGTTGGAAGGCTCAAAATCGCGTTTTTCCGATATTTAAAAAAACCAATTTTTGAAAATTTTTTTTAATCAATTAAAATCATTCTAAACGATATATTTCTGTTTTTAAACTTATTTTATACTCATAATTTACTAAAAAAATCGTTTTTATTCAGAAATGACACAAATTTTTAATTTTTAGCGTCTTAAAGCAGCTCAAAAATTAAAAAAACGTTTTTAAAAATAAAAATTGCTTATTTAGCTTTTAAAACTTTTTTTAGTGAAATTATTATTAAAAGATAATGATAAAAAGTTGAATTAAATATAACTCATTAGTTAAGAGCTTTAGAAATTACCTAAAACAGCTGAAAACAACTCCAAAACTAAATTAACCAATTTTGGATCATTTTTAAAATAGCAAAATCAGTCTCGTTTTCAATGATTTTGTTTATTACTTATTTTTTTACAGATTATTTTATTATTTACTTTAATTATACATATTTTAAAGTATTGTCTTTCTGTTTAAAATAATTTTTCTTTTAATCTTCAACGTCTTAGAGAAGTTCAAATGTTAAATATTGGGTTTTTTAAAAATTGATAGACTTGGGTTCTTTCTAGCAGATTCAAATGATATTATAAAATGGACTAAAAGACGCATTTCCTAGTAATTTTTCGCGTATAATTCGAACTCACTATTTATTTTAACATTTGACTACGCTTTACAGGACAAAAATTCATTTTTTTTAGTTTTTCAGGGTACCAATTATGGGGGACCAAATTTTAAAAGTTTCGCAGTCTTCAAGAAAAAATTTTCTGAATAGTGTTTGCAAGAGTTATTAATATATTTTTTCCTCAGGAATTCGATGAAATAACTAGTAGCTTTTTCATCTGGGGTTCTACTTAGCCATAAAATCTTATTTTTCTATTTTTACTGATTTTGTCCAGTCTTTTATATTTTGCATTAGTAGCCCATTTGAATCTAAAGGGTTTGAAATATTTAAAATTATCTTTAATAAATAAATAGTCAGTGAAAAACTACTCGATAAAATACTAAAACTTTTTGTTTTGGAATAGTCGAGTTAATTAATAATTAATGATTTTGCACTAATTCTCCTAAAATCTCAATTTCACGTTACTTGGAGTTCAATAATTTGAAAATTTGATAAGTCAGTGAATTTTCATCATAAGACTAAACGATTTCGTATTTTATTGAGCAGTTTTTTCCTGTCTATTTATTTATTAAAGATAATTTTAAATATTTCAAACCCTTTAGATTCAAATGGGCTACTAATGCAAAATATAAAAGACTGGACAAAATCAGTAAAAATAGAAAAATAAGATTTTATGGCTAAGTAGAACCCCAGATGAAAAAGCTACTAGTTATTTCATCGAATTCCTGAGGAAAAAATATATTAATAACTCTTGCCAACACTATTCAGAAAATTTTTTCTTGAAGACTGCGAAACTTTTAAAATTTGGTCCCCCATAATTGGTACCCTGAAAAACTAAAAAAAATGAATTTTTGTCCTGTAAAGCGTAGTCAAATGTTAAAATAAATAGTGAGTTCGAATTATACGCGAAAAATTACTAGGAAATGCGTCTTTTAGTCCATTTTATAATATCATTTGAATCTGCTAGAAAGAACCCAAGTCTATCAATTTTTAAAAAACCCAATATTTAACATTTGAACTTCTCTAAGACGTTGAAGATTAAAAGAAAAATTATTTTAAACAGAAAGACAATACTTTAAAATATGTATAATTAAAGTAAATAATAAAATAATCTGTAAAAAAATTAGTAATAAACAAAATCATTGAAAACGAGACTGATTTTGCTATTTTAAAAATGATCCAAAATTGGTTAATTTAGTTTTGGAGTTGTTTTCAGCTGTTTTAGGTAATTTCTAAAGCTCTTAACTAATGAGTTATATTTAATTCAACTTTTTATCATTATCTTTTAATAATAATTTCACTAAAAAAAGTTTTAAAAGCTAAATAAGCAATTTTTATTTTTAAAAACGTTTTTTTAATTTTTGAGCTGCTTTAAGACGCTAAAAATTAAAAATTTGTGTTATTTCTGAATAAAAACGATTTTTTTAGTAAATTATGAGTATAAAATAAGTTTAAAAACAGAAATATATCGTTTAGAATGATTTTAATTGATAAAAAAAAAGTTTCAAAAATTGGTTTTTTTAAATATCGGAAAAACGCGATTTTGAGCCTTCCAACTCAAAAAAAACTATTGTACACGCAACATTTTTTCTGTTCATCACTTTTTTGTGACTATATATTATGATCTAAGGAACTCAAAAAAACGTACTAGCAAGGTGTGCCTTCAAATTTTTTTTTTTCAAAAGGTTGACCATGATAAGCGCAATATTTTGGTGGAATTTCTCATATATAAGTTTAATAACTTTATACCAATACGTATTTTTTATTGAAATATTTGCTTATACGGACATAAAAGATTAAAAAAATACATTCCTTATCACTATCTTGATTACAATATAAGTTATAAGAAATTAAATGATTATTTAATATTTTAGTTAAAATCTAATAAGAATGTTATTCAAGTAAATTTGAAGTACAATTAATCTTTTGAACGAAATATTGATATCAATGATGAAACTATAGATCGTGCTATAGATCCTTCAAATTTTATGTTTAAAGCATGATCATTTTTTCGATTATTATTTATTTCCCTAGCTGCTTCCAAAAAATTATTAGTTATTTGAGAACAGTTTGAAATAGTGAGAAATTTAAGATTTAATAAATGTTTTACTAAATCTATTAATTGTTCATCTGTAATTACTGAAAAAGTAATACTTAATTTTATTAAATTAGAAAATAATTTTAAGCTATTTATGCTAGTTTCAGTTAATGAGCACCAACTTAATTCAACATTTTTTAGATTCTTACAATATTCTAGACCTTTAAACACTTGATCTATATTTTTTCTAAAGCTATTTATTTTAATAGATTCAAGATTTTTTAATCTACTAAAATATTCTAATCCAGAAGAAGTTAACATATCGCAGTCACTAGAAAAAGTAAAGTCTATTTCTTTAATGTTGTCGCACATTGTAATATAACGTACAAACTGATCATCAATTTTAACAATATTAAATGAAACTTTCTTTAAATTTTTCAAACGACTAAAAGAACTTAAGAACTCTGGTGTTAAATCATTCTCATTTTCGAAATTTATACCTGAAAGTTCTTCAAAATTATCTGATACAATGCTATCTAATAACTTTGCATTAATTTGAATATTATAAATTGTTAGCTTTATAAGGTTTTTTTGTTTGGAAACAAGTTCTGGTAAATAATTAAGTGTTAATAATCCATTATTATTTCTAGTTAGGCATATTATTAAATGAGTAAATTTTTCATGGTTGGAAATATTTAATGCAGATAACACATTTTCTACTTCTGAAGGAAAATCAATTATACTTAGGTTTCTAAGATTCTTTAAATTAGCAAAAAATTCTTGCAATTTGTTTGCTGATTTTAAATGGCATAAATGCATATCTAATTCTTGAATTGAATTTAGAGACAATTTCAGCAAGCACTCACCACTTAAGGATAAATTCGTTAAACTAAGTTTAGAAATATTTTTATTGTTAACAAATAAGCCTTCAAGGTTATTATCTGTAGGCCCGTTGCTGGTTACATTTTTAGAATTATCTATTATGCTTAAATTTGTTATGTTAATACAGTATTTTTTGATTTTTTTAAATAAAGGTCTCCAGTCTTTTACTTTATCAAAATATATGCTAATCTTTTTCATATGTATTCCGCCTTTTTCCAAACATTTATTAAAAAAAGTGATATTTTGCTCATTGTTAGTATTTAGCGAAAAGTTATCAAATTTTATTTTTTCATCTACTTTTAAACTATTAACGTTTCTCCAAGAAAGTTTGCTCAAGGAATTCCATTTTTTACAGACTGCTTCTACTTTCAATTTGTCTTCTACTGGTAAATGCTCAAAAATTTTAATCAAACTATCTTCGTCCAGGACATCAATTCTTGCATCACCATTGTCATTAGATTGAATTTCGACAGTTTTAAGCTTCTTCATCTTGTGTTTTTTTTTACTTATTGCTGATACATTTAATAAATATCTATAATAAAAGTATAATAGAATTGTAAGTTTTATTTAAAAAAAAAAAACAGTTTTTAATAAACAGATGTATAAGCATAACCCTACTGAATTTAAAGTTTACTGATTGAAAATATAAAAAAATATTGAAATTAAAATAAATAATTTAAAATAGAAAATTAAAACTAGAATTTTTACTTATTAAATTTATACTTTTAAATAAATGTGCAATAAACTTACAAGTGCAATGTTCGGTATTTTGGCTAGTTTATTTTATAGTTACTTTGCAAAAGAGCGCGTTATGTTCAATTCGCGATTAGTTTGGAAATTACAACTCTAATGTACAGGAAAACTTTTAGGTATTTTATAAATGAAGAGACTTCGTATTTTTATGTTAAAATGTAATTGACTGTTTATTGAGTTTTTAAGATAAATGCAAGTTCTTTGAGAGCCGTATACGAAGTGCCACGCGTCGGTTTCTTCTGGAATGCCGCTTGTTGAGATTACAATTCACCCCTCCTCCTAATCAGGCCCTATTGTTTTATAATTTATTCTAGTTTTTGGAGGCTTCGATGTTTGTGCAGCTGCATCGAAAACGTGACAAAAATAATTTTGACGTACTTGTTTTAGATTTTTGTGGACAAGTCGTCCTCATTTACATTTTTATCTTATTTACCGTTTTAAATTTTTCTTACATTGTTGTGATTTTTATATTTTGTCATTATAATATTCTCAAGTAATCTTTTAATTATTTCGATATTTTTATGTAACTTTATAATATAAGAATGGAAAAAAGCCCCGAAATGAAAATTTTTATTAAAAATGGGAATATTTTTAGTCCTATTTTCAAAAATTTTTAATTGTTTATTAAGAAATATAACTTTTAAACAATTTAAAATAAGAAACAATTTAATTTTGATTTTTACTAAACAAATTTAAACCATAATTATAAGTAAAATTAGGTTCTGCCCCCCCCCCGGAAATTTTTTGGCCCTCTCCGAAAAAAATGTCTAGACACGTGCCTGATAGCTAGGGCATATAAGCAATGAGCTTTTATATTTTTTTAAAATGCAGAATTTATTTATGCTTGAAAAAAGAGAATTATTTTGTCCATATAGTCTATTTAATTTTAATTAATAAAAAAAGAAAAACGAATAAAAAAATAGGTACTTTTGTAAATTATAAATAAAAAATATTTATAAATATTAAAATCATCAAAAAGTGATAATGGCAGTACTAATAGAGGTAAAAATTATTACGCTATATCCATAAAAATATGTAAACTTTTAACATTTTTTTTAAAAATATTTTGCGGTTTTTATTTACACACAAGAAAATTTCAACGCCTTTTTTTACATGATTGCTAATTCAAAAAAAAAATCATCATAACCTACCAACATCATCACCCACACAATTTAAAATCTTTACCCAGAAAAAAAAATTCTATTTAAATTCCAAATAAATATTAAAAAAATTTTTTGATTTCTATAATTTTTATATGTCAATAATATCATATATGCGAAATTTTAAATTTAGTAATCACAAATAATAATATTAAACATAACCTTAAAAAAAAAGAGTAGGTATATAATGTAATAATAATATAATAAGTAAAAAAAAGAAAAAAAGAAATGAATTTTTTTCGATGTAAACTGTTGCAAATTGAGGTTTATATACAAAAAGGGGAGCCAGCGGTCATTTCTCAAGCTGTCTTCCCGCATAAATTATTACAAAACGAAAAACGACCGCGGCTTATAAAGAAATGCATAAACTTTACCACTTCACAATTTTCTCTTATTCTGCATCTTTCTTTTTTTTTTTAAACAACTTTTTATACTTTATTTATTTATTATTTTTTTTTTCTTCATATTATTAACTTTGCGTGTCTATATATTTATTATACATTTTTACTTGTATATTTACCGCGAAATTTAAACTTTTGAAGTTATATAAAATAAGAAAATGTATATGTTTTAAAAATTCACGACTAATTCACACTTTACAATCGTTTCTTTGTTATTATTTTATATTTATTATTTAATAAATTTCAAAAAAGGAAAAAATGAATTTAATGAAATGATTATAATACAAACTCTCTTGTTTTTACAGGATATATGGACCATTTATAAATTACTCTAGATTTACTGTACGTTATAAAAATATTTAATTTTAAAAAACTTTTATATACTTTAAGTTTAAGTTACTTACTTACTTATTATACTCTCTTTTATCCTAGTTTTTCTATGATATTATAAAGTTTTAGTACTGGATTTTTTAATACGTACCTGAAACAAAAAATAAAAAATTTTATTAGTATTGTTTTTTTTTATAGGTTAGTTTTTGTTATTTATTTGTAATATAAATAAAAAGTTTTATTTATTTTTATATAATAATAATATAAAAAACATTTAATAAAAGTTTACTTTTTTTCAAGTAGTTATTGACTTATTTTTTTCATTTTTTTTGGTTAAGTACCGTATTCTACGAAGTTGTAATAAAAAATTTTTGTTTTTCTTTATATGGGCTAATATTTCTTAAGGTTTGCATGATTTGAAGTTTTGCATGGGATTTTTTGGATAAATTAGAATTTTAGATTTTGAATTTGAATTTTCCCGCGAAAAGTCAATTTGATTTTTGATTAGTTGCGGGTTTATTTAGCGGGAAACTTAAAATTTGTAAGGTAAAATCCGCAAACTTAAGAGAGCTTTTCGGTATTTTGAAAATAATTTCCTTCCGTTTATTAACCAGTACTTTAAAAAAAGGCTTTTTATATAAGCACACTCTATATCTGAGCAAAAATGAATCTTAAAAAGTTTTGGACAGAGCTGGGCCAAAGTAGATTACTGGCCAAATATTATAATGGCTGCAAATATTCGTATCTAGCCCAATCCGAGTTTTGCCTGAGTTTTTTACAATTTCCATTTCTGCCCGGATAATTGTAGAATTTTTGACAATCAAGTCTTTTTATTTGATTAGCATAAAATAATGCGAATTTCGCCTAGAATCATCAAACAAATTACAAGCCAATTTCGAAAATTTTAATATTTCATATTCAAGAAGTATGATCTTACAGTATGCATAAAAAAACTAATTTCCCGACTCTCAAAAACTTAAAAATTGAATATTAAAATGTCAAAAATAAAAAAAGCTTAAATCGTTTTGAAAAATGGAGAAATGAGTTCAGGGTCCTAAAACTTTTATAAAAATTTCGTAACAAACTGCAAGGAAAATTCTTTTTGACTGATCCTTTAAATCTAATCCATAAAACTAAACTTTTAAAACTTTTTACACTTTAGGGATTTCAATCCATATTAAATTGATACTATTTTTCTTTAAAAGTTAAAACATGCTGAAAATTTAATTTTACATTATAGATATAGCTTGTGATAATAATAAATAGTAACGAGAAACTTGTTGAATATATATTTTCATCTCAATTTTTTTTACGAGTTTTTTTTTTGGTTATATTTTTTTATTTTCTTTACGGTTCTTTAAACACAATAATTATAATAAAAATTTATATACTTTTTCTTTTGTTTTTAATTAAAAAAAAAAAAAATTTTTTATAAAGTTTTTAGGAGGCATTGTGCAGAAAATATTCATAATTATTTTTAATTTTCAATAAAATTCTAAGAAAAGAAAAAATAAAAATTGATAAATAACAATAAAAACATTATAACTAGACTGTCTGGCCATGCGCCATTAATTCTCATTTCTATTTTGTCGTCACGCCCATTTTTATTGGGTTTTTGCTCCACCCCTGGCTATTTCCGGATTTAATGAAGAAAAATACAATGTTTTTCATTTAGTATATTATAAATTTACGAAAAAAAAATAAAAATAATTACATACATGTTTGCAAGTTTCATTTAGTAAATCAAATTTTTAGATATGATTTTTCTATCTTATATATGGGTGGAAATTTGAAATGTTTTAATTAGAAAAAAAGGGACAAACTGTTATAAAGTGAAGAGCACCTGCTAACCCAAATTTTGAATTTCCGGTTTTAAAAAAATTCCTTCGAATTAGAGATCTAATTTGTATAAACTTGAAACAGTACTTTATCTTTTAAAAAATTTATTATTAAGTTGGGCAAAAAAAATTTTTTTTAAAATTTTTTATGTATAATTTAATGACAAATTATGATGTAAAAATTTTTTTAAAGACAATTTATGAGCAAATATTCAGGTAGGCTAAAATACCATCTGATAGAAGGTATCAATTTTCCGAAACCAAATTCCAAAAACTGCTAAAAAACTAACTACTTTTTTTGCAGTAATCAACTGTGGCTAAAAACTGACTTATTCCATAAAATGATCAATTAAACAAAAATCAAGTAATTTCCAAAGATTTCATACCCAAAATGCCATTGAATTACCAAATAAAACCATTTTCCAACCTGAGCTAAAAATAATTCACAAATATGCTAAAAAAAGCATGAAAAATTTATATTTGATATTTATAACATGATAAAATTTAATGTATAAAAAGTATATATGTAAATCAACATTATTTTTCAACAAGACATAAAAAATCTAAAATAAGATTTGAATGTGTAGTAGTACTAGAAACCTTTTATTTAAAATATAAAACTTGTTTTTCTTCAACATATATTGAAGAAAAGAAAAATATGCGTATATGGTTTATTATTGACTTCCTAGTCATGAAAGCGGAATCTTTGTAAATATATTTTTTTCTTATATATGTATATGAAGGTAGGTAGGTAATACCATAAGGAAAAAATTAAGCACCGGTTCATTTATTACATTATAACATGTATGTAACTTCTCTTGTATTATAATAAAGAGTTGAAAATAAAAATATATATATTTTTTTTTATGAATCTTTTTTTTTTCTTTTTTGTAATCTTAAAAAGTTGCAGGTGTTATAAATGTATTGGATTTAATATTATTATAGAAGTGATTTGAATTTATTATGTAATTTTTATATATAGGGGTGTTTTTAAGGTTTTTTTTCAAAGGGGAGTTATTACGTAACGAGACTGTTATTATTTAATAAAATAAAATTATATGTGCTGATTTTTTTTTGCTTACTAAGCTGTGTTTCAAAGTTTAAGTGTAGGTTTTAGTTTTATTAGATTTTTTTTTAATTAATTAGTGTATATTAGTCGGGTAGGTGTTTTGGGAAAATAATTTTGTTTGATTTTGTTAAATGTGGTATTTACTGAAAAATTAGGTTTTGTGACTGATTTTGTGGGGTCTTTTTGAGAATTTTAGGCACCATAACAAAAAAATTATAACTGGTTTGTTTAAACACAACCTAAATGCATGGAACATGTTTAGTTACAAGGCTAGGTATAATGCAAATGTTACAATAAAAATTGCTATTTTTATAATTTGTAATTATCACTTTTGATAGATGTTAAGATTCTAAATCCATACTATTCTGAATCCCTAAACGTGTAATATTCTAGGTCCCTTAATCCAAATTATTACAAGTCCCTAAACCTGAATTGTTCTAAGTCGCTCCATAAATCCATAAATCCGGATTATTCTGAGACCCTAAACCCTGATTATTTTGATTCCCTAAATCGAAAATATTCCAAGTCCTTAAGCCTGAATTATTCTAAGTCCCAAAACCGATATTACTCTAAGTCCATTTGAACCCCCTCCTTGATTTTCAAGTTCTGGGGTACTTCCTCCCTATAAACATGTTCCATGTTAATTAGAATTTAATTTGTGGCTTAGAAGTTTATTGATACCGAAGGTTCCAGCTAATCAGGGCTAATTTTTGAAGTAGTTGTCAAAGAAATTGTTTTAAATTGCACATCAAAGTTAAATTCACATGTGCCTGTATCTAAATCTGCACAGCACATATACAATAGTTATTGTATTTTCGGCTGCGTGACTAAAAAAAAATTTTTAACCTATTCAAATTTAATTTTTATGCAAACCTTGATACGTAAGTTTTATTACAGGTCAAAGTATATAAGAATAAAATAATGGCAAATCATTTCGGATTCTTTCTCAATGAAATTGATTTAAAATAAATCACTGTTTTGCGAGCCTCGAAGGTCAAATACTTTGAAATTATAATAACGGTCAAGAATACTCTCAGATATTTTTTTATTCATTTAAACCCTGGTTATTTAAATAGTTCACCTTCAAAAAAATTTTTTATGGTCATCAGCCGCATAAAAATTTTCTAAAATTTTCTCAAAAGTGAAATGCCCTATTAATAATATAAATACGGCTACTGTATAAAAATAAAACAGTGGAACTTAAATATCATAATTACCCGTCATTAACAAGTCAATAAACGAGATGAATGAATGTTTTAAATGAATGGCCAAAAATTTTAAGAAACACTTTATTCTTAAAATAAAGAATTTTGCAATTTAAGTCTTCTACGAACGTTAAAATCAACTTTAAGTATGTAGGTAACCGCAAAAATGACATTGATTTAAAAAATAAAAAGGGACAATTTATTCTTAAAAGTATACAAATAAAAATACTTTAAATCCAAACCACACATATGTTCAAAACTATCATTAAAAAAATATTTGTAAGATTATACCTTAAAATTTGTTAAGCATAAAATTGAGGGTGTAGATTAAAAAATTCAAAAGACATTATTTTTTGTACCAGATAAAAAATTAACAAAAAAAAAAATAATTTCTTTGGAATCACCCCTTACATATATATTTAATAATCAAAGATGGATATATAAAAAGTAGTACCTACAGCTATCCCTTGGGGATATTTTTTGATATTACGCGTCATCGTTTATAGTTAAGTAGTTGTAGTACTATATAAATTTCTTTTGAAAGAAAAAAAAAGTAATATAGTAATCGTTATGTTTTAGTAGCAGTTACAAAAAATATATATATAGGTATACCTATATTTTTAGCAATGATCTTTGGATTATTACTTTGTTATAGGGAGAAATCTAAGAGAATGAAAGAAAACACCACCGAAATTAGGGTTATAAATTTTATATTTATTTCTTTTTCTTAGAGATACTTTGTATTAATGACAAATGAGAATACTTTATTATTAGTAAGTACAAGAGGGTAAAAAAGTTTAGGGATATTTAAGTATTTTTAATTTCAAACTTTTATGTATTAAATATTATTTATTTTTATTGGTTTTTTTATGCTTTTGGTACATATATGTACGTTTTTTGAAGGGATTAGTAAATTTTAATTTTATTGAGATTTATGGAGAATATGGCTTTGATTTTTTTGATTTTTAGATGGGTAGGGGAGTTTGAGGCGAATTGGTATATTTTTGAAAAATCTAGCTTAATTTTGTAGTTTTTTGCCTGATCGATCATTCTGAGACAGATGAGTATTTCGGAATTAAAGCTTCATTAGGGGTTGATGTCGCATTTTCTAGGGGCAGTAAGTAAAAACTGGCTTAGGAATGGGGCAGAATGATCTAAATTAATTACTAAATGATATTCTTAGTCCAAAAAATGTTTTATTTTTAAATAAAATTTTTTTATATTCAAATTCATCAGTCCAAATATGGTCAAGTAAGCACTAATGGGTGAAGGATGCTCTTTCCGCCATTCAGGGTTTCTGCACAGAGATCTGGGTAACTTGGATCAAAATTCTGCATGGTTCATATTGAATATCATCTAATTATAGGAGGAGGTATCGTGCGAAATTTTTGTTTAAAATTAATATGCATAATACGACAATAATTAATTATTCCGAATATGGGCCAACAATTATAATTCTAAATCTTAATCATTCGTCATTTTTTTACTAAGATCTAAAAACTAACCCATCACACCCCAATCTCTCCATCAAAAATCTAATCTTTTTACATAATTTCCTCTATAAACCGATAACAAAAAAAATATAAAAATCATATTTAACTAAAAACGTATAAATAAAATGAATATTAATGATTTATAAAACAAGATATTAACGTAATAAACACGTATAAATTTTCATATACAAAAACAATGCAATGTCTTATCTACTACTAATACGCGCGGAGGTTTTATAATATTCGCACAAAAGCATCGATATTACTATAATATAAATACACAAACTACTCAATCTCTTTTTACTAACTTTTTTTTTTTTACTTAAAAGTTTATAATACATAAACAAACACACACATATATAAGATTATTACATTACAGTTAACTATATTTGTTAAACAAAGGAGCATAATAATAATAATAATAATAATGTATCTGGCTATTCAGTCTCTCAATATCTAATAAACTAAACAACAGCATATATAAGATTAGATAAACATGATAACTAAATTTATGTGTATTTAAGATTTTTTTTGGATTTTCAAAGAAAAATTTTTTTTCTTTTGTTATTATGGGCTACCATACCTAATATAGCTGATGTAACGTAATCAATTTATAATTAGGAAATTTTCTTTATATTGTTTTTTATAGTAAATAGATTTAAAAGATTTTTTTTGGAATTTTATATATGAGCAGGTTTCTTGATTTTTTAGTTTGTTTTTAAAGTGAGGGTTGAATTGTGGGTGGGAAGCTAATTTGATTATTTGGCTTTTTTAAACCTTTTGAGAAGCATTTTTAGTTTTTTCTAGTATTTTAGGGCCAATATTGAGTCTAATAAAATAAACTAAGAGTCATTCTTTACTGGAAAGTTTAATTTTTCAACATCTTATCAGTCGAAAATTATTTGTCTCGCGATAAGCAGGGAAAAACTAAAAAATGTATTATCTAAACAGACTGTAAGAAATTTTGTCTAGTCATAAAAATTTTTTAGAATCTTACGAAAATTTCCATAAAAATTTTAATGTTTCAGATAAACAGCGTGTATGAGTATATGAAAAATTTATTTTTGTTCAGAGATATCGTATCCAAGTTTTTTTTGGCCGTGGGTTCTAGAAAAAGTTTTTGGTCCAAAAGTTAGCAAATTTTTCGGAAAAATAAATTATGACACCTGGAAATAGTCTAGAATTTTTAATTAAGCTATATTACATATTCGGATTACATTTGACATTTTTCGGTATCTGGACTCTAGAGGCATAGTTCGGGCCATTGAAGTCTCGCCATTTATCCGTGCCTTTATTTTAAATTAATTTTAAAATGGTATGTATAGTATTCATGATTTTAGACACGGATGAACTAAAATTAAGATACCGCAAAATTTTCAACATAAACTTAGTCTGTTTTGGCATAATTTAAAAATTTAAGTTATTTTGAAGCGCCAAACTTTTAATTTTTTTTCCTGGAAATCGCCCAACTTTGTGGACCCACAACTTTTTCCAGAACCTATGGTCTAAAAAATTTTCTGCAGAAGGTGAATATGTTTTGATCCGGAATATATATCTGCAAAAATTAAACTACCTTCTTAACATTGCTATTCCGGAAACATAGTTAAAATAAATCTCCAGTAGCATAAAAGTGCGGTTTTCCGTAAAATTCAAATTTCTAAATTTTAGAAGTTTATTAAAATCTGCCTTTAATTTTCCAACCTTTAATCAAAAAACTAAAATTCACACCCATATATATACCAAAAATTTTACCTTATTAAATTCGCACTTTAACAAACAAAACAAAAATTAAAGTAAAAGAAACAAAAATAAAAAGATACAATTTTATTACAATTGCATTTTACCTTGAATAAATAAAAAGATGAAATCCTATAAATATTTTATTTGTTATAAAAATATCAAGGCCGATTTCTTCAGCTGTGAAAAGTTTTATTATATTTATCGGATCTAGACAATATTTTTTTTATATTTAACTCGCTCAATGCATACATGAATAAGACAAAAGAATTTTCAAAAAAATTCATTCCTTTCACTTATAAATTTTTTTTACATTAAAATAAAAATATTTTTATTTCAAACAGTAGGTTAATTTTAACGATTTTTTTGGTTATTCATTTAAGGATTGTAAATTAAATTACGTGCTGAGAGATGTTTTCATAATTAATTGATTTTTAAATATAATTTTTTTTCAAAAAAAAAATTAGTAACAGGAAAAACATAATTTATCATTTTTTTTAGGTTATAATTTAAAGCAATTTTTAACGCTTTTTATTATTGTGTTTGTTTTTTATATTATTATAATTATAGGTTATGTTACTTGAATTTTTTTGAAAAATGAAAAATTTATTTATTTTTTTGGACAATAAAAAAATTAATTGATTATTTTACTAACATATGGGCAGTTTTTTTTTTAAGTATCAGGTGTAAAAGGTAGAATTTAATTTAATTTTTCATTTTTTTTCGTACCCAGACATATGGTTTATGTAAAATTAATTAATAAATTATTAAAATTTCTATTATTGGAATTCTATGCCTATTGTTATTTTTTCTTAAACCAAGTTTGTATTAAATTAATGACAATGCAAAAAAATAGATTTTTCATTCTTTTTTTTCATAAAAATTTAAAAATACACACACAAACGGACACCTACAGTCTTTTACAACAGAATTATTTTTTATAAAAAATCTCCCACACGTATATTTAAAAAAAATTCAGCATTATCGTCCCTTATTACCTTATTAAACACATATTTAACTACTTGTATTATTATAATGATAAAACATGTTAACCTTTAAATTTCAAACAAAAAAGGCTAGAGTACAATAGTAACCTTGACATTTTAGGGTATGAGCAAAAGTTAAGGATTAATGAACTTTTAAGGAAAATGTTTTAGTTTTATAGCACCCATATAGAAAATTTAAATATATTTTAAGTGAAAATTCATGTTATACTTATCAAAATGAAAATTTTGATTGATCATTAAAATTTCAAATTACTTATATCATTTATCATTTGAGGGATTATATGGCAATCTAGAGAAAGTTTTTTTACAAATAAATAATTGCTTTTGGTGTAATTTTATGAAAAAAATTTTATTTTTTAATATTTTCTTGTAATTATAATATTTACATGTAAAAATTAAAGTACACTGTTGGGTTATTCTGTTTAGGTTTTCAAACTGAGTATAGTCTGAGTAATGTTTCTGTCTTAAAATGACTAAAATTGATGATCTGATAAAAAATGTTTATTTCCTAGTAAAAAAATTTCGCCATAAATTGATGATTAATTTTAATTACATTACTCATTATATTTGTATAACTCTTGGTTCATTGTGTACTTTAGCTTGTATATCTGTTAAATAAATAACATCTTTTGTTTTATCACAATTACTTGGAAAATGTACTACATTATTGCAATCAATTAATTTAAATTCTTTATCAAAACATATTCTTATTTCTGATATATATTGTTCTTTTGTTTTCTGCAAAATAATTAAATAGATAATTAATTTTAATTTTAGCTAAATTAATTGCGGTTTATTTGAGATAAATTAGTACTGTTTGACCTATATTGGTGAAGATGAAGAAAATTTTAAATGAAATTTGTGCCAATTTTTAGGCGAAAAAGAAATTTTTTTTTTGCAAAGTTTTTGCAAATTTTTGTGAAAAATAGGGCGGAAATTGAATTTTCAAGTTTTGAATAATATGTATTTTTCTTTTTTCGTAAGATATTCTCGCTTATTTTGAGATCTTAACTCTAAAAATCTAAAAATTTTTCTAATTTAATACTGCAAAACCCCCAGAAAAACATAAAGTCAATCTTCCCTTCAGTACGACTTTATCTCAAAAAACCTCATAAAAATACAAAAACTTGTTACTTACAGGATTGCTCTGACACTCGACATAAACATTTTTTTGCAAAACATTAAACAATCCAGTCAAATAATTTTGCAATGGATATTTTTGTCCAGGAATAATTTTAACTTTATTTAAATTAAATTTCATATCATACTGTTTAAATAAATCTAATCCTTTTTTAAAATATTTAAATTCGTTATTAACATCTTTAATAACCATAGCACATGTACCATGTTTTTCCCATTCATGTTTCCAAAATTCTTGTGGTTTGCTACCTTTATGTACATCAAGCCATTTAATTTCTAATTCTTTTTCAATTGGTTCTATTGAATCTAAATTAAATTTCATCGAATGATTGCAATAAAATGGTCCCAATTTATGATTTTCTGTTGGCCAAATCCCATGTATCGACCATTCGTTGTTCAATGGTAAATTACATTTATGTGATGGTGATTTTTCTTCCCATAAAAAGCAATCAGTTGGTGGCCATATTTGTGTAAATATCAAAAAATCAAAATCACGTGATTCCTTTCTTTTAGGTATGTCATTTTTTAATTCACTTCTAAAATTAAAAAATTTTAAATTATTTCAACTGTCAAGTTGTTTAACCAAATCAAAAAATATTTATGAAGGATACATAAATCATATTGTTAAATTGTATTATTATTTTTATGTCATAAATTTATTAAAATATAAGAGTGAGAAGTTTAAATTGATAGTAATCACTATATTAACAATCATACAAAAGCAATAATTGTCACCAACAAAAATTTTCTTAATCAGTAACTAACATAATAAAAAATATTTTAATTTGACTTACCCAAATGCAAAATATGGTAAAATTAGAAACAGAATAAAAAAATTCATATTTTTTTTGAAAAAATTTCTACACTTTTTTACAAGAAAAATTATGTGCTAACTCAGTTGTTTGTAAATTTATTGTGAAAAGAATAAGAGAGAAGTTAGAGTTTATTGTATTATTCAAACAGTTCAGCATGTATTCTCCCTCTTATGTTTTTTGATACATTATAATATCCCCACTTTATTTTTTGTACATTAATTTATGTTTCATAAAAAAATATGATACAGAGAATGTGAAATAGTTGCAATTTAATAAGAACTTTCTTTCTTATTAGGTATTTACACTGATTATGGGGGATAGACTGCTAAGGTAGAACACTAAAATTTGTTTTTTTAGAGGAAAGTATGTAATAGACAGAAAGGTTTTACCTAATTCAGAAAAATTTTGGATTATAATATTATTTTCATCATTGCAGAATCTTTTGAAGTTATTTTTTTAGTTTGGTATAACGTTTTTCAGAATAAAAAATTCACAAAGATAGAAAATATAAGTTCGCTAGCTCATATACTTAGAAAGTCATTTCACTTGTGAGAAAATTAATAAACAAAATTTTTAAATTCAAAAATATTATATAAATTAATATTTATTAAAAATTAAATAATTATCGTTCAAGTTCATAATAATGTGTATAATAACCGTGTGAAAAATGTAATCTTAATATGTTTAATATTTATACAGTCAGCATTTGCGGCACAATTGTAGTAATAAAAGACACACATGTATAATATAAGTTCATATTACTTTATAAAATATAATTTGATAAAATGTTTAAATTATGATTAGCAACTACCTGACTACTGTATTTTTAATTCTTTGTAATTAATACATCATTAAATTTGTAAAATTAAAATACAATGTAAATGATTCATAAGTATATTAATATCGTTTTTAGAATATGAGATATTAAAAAGATGGTAATAAACGTTAATTAAATTCTATTTATTTTGATTATCTAAAACAATTTTTTTTAAATTTTTATTGAGTAATAGAAAAATAAGATAACAAATAAAAATCCATAAAAATTACTAAAAAAATAAAAAAAAAACGTTTTGTTTTACCACGTAGCCGAGATTAAAATTATCTTAATAGAAACGATGATAATTATGTATCAACCTGGGTATTTATAAACGTGGAAAAAAGTAAAAAAACTCTGTAGTTCTGAAAGAGCCTAAGAGTTAAGGTGAGTTCTCTTAATTATTAATTTTAATTTTATTTTGTTTTAAATTTATTGAATTTAAAAATTTTTTTAAAATACAAACTAATTATATTTTTGTTTTCAGATGTAGCTCAAATAAAAATGATCTGCTTAGCAGATTTTTGGCTTCAAATCCAGCAACTACCATTCAAAGACACAAGATTTTGAAAAACAGTTAAGAATACAAATTAACTCACAGCTGGAGCTAGTCTAAGTAGAAAATGGGAACCAAATTTAAAATCTTCAATGGAATCGAGTAAAAATTTATCTCGAGGTTTGTTCTTTCCAAAAATGAAGGTATACTAATTTACTAAATTAAAATTATTGATTTCTTAAAAAATTTTTTCCTCATTGCTAATTTTGAATTTTTTCTTAATATCTCTGGTTAGCAAAATCGTTAACTAACATTCCTACATAAATCATTGATATTATCAGTGTTTAATTCTTGTAAAACTAATTTAAGTTCCTTTAAATTAAAAAATCTACATTTTAATTAAGGCATGATCTGTTTTCCATTTTGAGTGTGTCTCAATATTTTCATCAAAAAAATTATCACTTATTATTCAAACTTAATTTATGTAATTAAATTTGAGTATTTAATAAATTTCTAATTTTTTTATCTACATAAAATATTCTTAAACTTTTATCTATTTAATTGAGGTTATTTTTTTGTCCATTGATAAAAATAGTTATTATCTTTTTAATAATATTTGGATGGAGAATATGATGGTATTTTATTATTCTTAAATCTTTATTATCCTATTTGAATTTGACAAAAAGTGGCAAATGATTTAGGTTATTAGCAGTTTATTATGTGAAGCTCAGTTAAGTGAACATAACTGAACAATAATTCTCCTCGAAACAATTCTAAATTCTTTTATTTTGGTACTGAATATTTTTAAATTATTTAAAGTTACATCTATAAGGACAGGTATATCAGAACCTGTAAGATCTAGGCTCTTTAAGTTTTAAAAATCTACAGATTTGAGCAAGAAAATAAAAGGCTTTACAAGATAACATCGTTCTTCTAAATTTATAATTAAATTTTTTACGCGCAATCTTTGTGATTTTAAAAAATTAATTAAAGTGTATACATGGTTTGATTGAGAATACGCTGTATACTGTAGGGGTTTATATAAATAATCTAAGTCATTTATGATGACTGTTTCAAAATATTTATTTACCACTACTCTATTCCATTCCTTACAAACCAATTGTGAAACTATTCTATCTTTAAAACTTAAGAAATTAAATATTTCGACTAAATTAATTTATATAATTCTTCCATTGAGGAAAATTTTAACTCTAGAAAACCTTTGACATTTTTGAGTTATAATATCAATTATTAAATTATCGCAATATTGAATTTCTATAAAGATAAAAAGATTGTTAAAATAATTCTGTTTTGCAGAGCTTGTATTAATCTGATAGAATTATAAGATTGATTACGAAATACTGTTAATTTATCTAAAGCGTTAATTGCACTTACTAATAAATCAGGTTTTAGCGATTTAATATGACCGATTTCTAGAAAAGTTAATTTATCAGAGTACCAATATTTAAACAATTACCATTTATTTTTAATTCACTTAATGCTACTGATCGAATGTTTGGATTATGGCAAAATAATTTAATTAAGTTATCATCAAAAAATGAATTTTCATTATCATTTGAATAGCTAACTAATTTTACCTAACCTAACCTAACCTAACCTAAATGCGACGAGAGTGTGATTTTCTGGTAAATTTGTTTCCTTGGTTTTTTCCCTAGGTTTTTCCATTGTTTTTGGGTTCTGTAAAATTATAAAGAGATATTGTGAATCTTCATAGCTAAAAATTTGGTAAATCGCGTTGTTTAAATAATAATTATTGTCGATAATAATTATATTAACGATTTTTCTACTTTTTCGTTATTAATCACAATTCTTTCTAGATCACTATTTAATTTATTGTTGAATAAATTTTAAAAATCGGAAGAAAGTGATAAAAAAGAACTTTTCTTAATTTTCATGCAAACATCGATGCGTATTTTTAAAAGAATTTCCTTTTTATTCGTTTTCAATTAATCTCTCCATGAATTTGATTACTTCTTCAACGCTAGTCTGATAAAATTTATGTTTTTTTGTCTTGAGATAATTTGTCGTTTCAAAATTATTCAGCTTTTGAACGATATTATAATTCCTTTCGTCGCATTGATTAAAATAAATGTTAAAATAAGTCCTTTAAGTTTCTTAATGTTTTTGCGATTTCGCAACTCCTACTGATGTTATAAGGCAACAGTTGCGAATTCTTAATGTTTCAAGATTTACTGAATATTGATAAATTTTAGGTAATACACATGGTGTGTTTAAAATTAGATATGCATGCATTTATTGTTGTATAAACAAGATTTTCACAATATTTAAGTTTGATATATTGAATCGTTATATTATGCCTACAGGTGGCTTGATCGTCTCTTCTGCTAACTCGTTTATATTAATTGTTTCAAAACAATGATTTTTTAATTGCTTATGACATTCTTTGCAAACTTTTTGCAATGCTGTTTTTTTACTAGGGTTTAAAAAATCATATATTCTTCAAAGACTGGTTGAGAATCAGAATCATGTTCAGATTCTGTATGTAAATCATGTGTTTTATTGGATATTAGGTCTTATTTTATTAGGAATTCAAAAATTTTTGGGAAAGTATTTCCTTAAAAACCCAAATTATTTTTGTGAATCATCGGATTACAGAACAATTCTAGTTTAAAGGTCGATAATCTTTGTTAGTCGTTGTTAGTAGATAAAAATTATGCTGTACATCCGTAATTCTTGGACATAAAAACAGATCTGCACGATAAATTCTAAATGTTTGATCTTCGTCATTATTTACCTTAATTCTCATGGCACTGCATGAGAATCTAATATAGATAATTAAATTTTCATTTTGTACTGTCAGCATTGGCGGCACAATTAATGTATTCATAAGAAGACACACATTATGTATAATATTTACAAGTTAATTTGATATAAAGTGTATAAATTATGATACCTGACTACTGTATAATTTAATTCTTTGAAAAAAATATGGCTATTAAAAATAAACGATTAAACAAAATATAAATGAATCATTTTTTTATTCTCCTTTTAATAAATAATTTTGGTTATTTAATTTTAATTAATTATCAATACATTTTGGAATTATTTGACTAAGTTTACTAATTTAATAATTACAGGTAACTTGGACTGGTTTGTAAACATTTTTACTATTTTTTCAAATTCTTATTTAGTTAATAACCTAATTATTTTTTTTTTTAACTGTTTAATTTTTAAAAGATAATATATTAGAGATTTTTTCTGGACTTTCCACTTAAACAAGGAATTTTTGGGTATCTTTGGTTTATACTTAAAATTTTGAAATTTTGTCTATTGTTTCACAAACAAATACAAAACATGAAATAAAAATCTTGGGTAAACACATTTTAACACGTTAATAGAGTAAAAAAGGTAAATCTGTATGAGTTTATAAATAGAGTTGAACAATACAATTTAATTCTTAGACATACCAAAAATTATTAGTTTATTAACCTATTGACGCCTAAGCGGACATCCTTGGACACTTGCATTTTTCGGTTATAAAAACTGCATATTTTAGGCTAAAAACCCCACTTAGTAGGTAATTTGGGTCGCTCTTTTCATTTCCGGAGCCCGTTTTTTAATAAAACCCTTGCGAAACGAGATATCAACCCCTAAAGTGGGGTAAATTTTCTAATAATTCTTAAAAAAACTTAAGTTCTTCCAAAATGCAAAAAAGTCTTTAATTAGCATAAAAAATTATTCCTAGGACTCCCAAGAAATAGTTAAAAGTCAAAAAAGCATGTATTAACCATTGCAACCCTTACTGGGGGTGTCTTTAGTACGCAAAGGGGTGAGTTTTATAAAAAATGAAATATTGAATATTTTGGGCCAAAAAACTCATCCAGTAAGTATTTTGGGTGGCTCTTTTCATTTCTGGAGCTCATTTTTAGCTACAACCCCTACGAAATGAGATATCAACCCCTAAAATGGGGTAAATTTTGAAATAATTCTTAAAGAAAGTTTACTTGTTATCAAATACAAAAAAGTTTTAGTTAGCAAAAAAAAATTATTACCAGGACTCCAGAGAAAAGGCTAAAAGTCATATACGCACGTATTAGCCATTGCAACCCTTACTGGGTGGTCTTTAGTACGCAAAGGGGTGAGTTTTATAAAAAATGAAAGATTGAATATTTTGGGCCAAAAAACTCACCAAGTAAGTATTTTGGGTCGCTCTTTTCATTTCTGGAATTCATTTTTAGCTACAACCCCTACGAAATGATATACCAACCCCTAAAATGGGGTAAATTTTCAAAAAATTTTTATAAAATTCACCCCTTTGCTTACTAAAGACACCCCCAGTAAGGGTTGCAATGGCTAATACGTGCGTATATGACTTTTAGCCTTTTCTCTGGAGTCCTAATAATAATTTTTTTTTGCTAAATAAAACTATTTTGTATTTGAAAACAACTAAAGTTTCTTTAACAATTATTTCAAAATTTACCCCATTTTAGGGGTTGATATCTCATTTCGTAGGGGTTGTAGCTAAAAATGAGCTCCAGAAATGAAAAGAGCGACCCAAAATACTTACTGGGTGAGTTTTTTGGCCCAAAATATTCAGTATTTCATTTTTTATAAAACTCACCCCTTTGCTTTCTAAAGACACCTCCAGGGAGGGTTGCAATGGTTAATACATGCTTTTTTGACTTTTAACTATTTCTTGGGAGTCCTAGGAATAATTTTTTATGCTAATTAAAGACTTTTTTGCATTTTGGAAGAACTTAAGTTTTTTTAAGAATTATTAGAAAATTTACCCCACTTTAGGGGTTGATATCTCGTTTCGCAAGGGTTTTATTAAAAAACGGGCTCCGGAAATGAAAAGAGCGACCCAAATTACCTACTTGGTGGGGTTTTTAGCCTAAAATATGCAGTTTTTATAACCGAAAAATGCAAGTGTCCAAGGATGTCCGCTTAGGCGTCAATAGGTTAAGGAAATTTTTTACTTGGATCAATCTTTATACAGAGAGAGTCGATTTAAACGATATACTTAAATATCTCGAAAACAAAGCAAAATAACAAAAAATTTCACTTTTAATAAGAAGTTGTTAAATTTGCAGGGGGCCATCTGATGGGCAATGAAATGCTCTGATATAGAAAATATAGGTACTTTTTTATATAAAATTAAGATGCAGAAAATTTTAGGTCCAGATTTGATTTTAGCCGTAAAAAAAAAAAATACAAAGCCCAATTTTTAGATCCAAAAAAAATGTGCGGGTGAAATTTTTGGTAATTATTTGAGATTTGGCTCATAAAGACCTTAATGGGCCTAATTTACCTTTTTCTATATATCGATTAAATATCTCATTTTTGCCGTTTTTGCAGTTCCGGTCTGTATATTGAATTTTTCCAATCCTAAAAATTCAACCGTCAAGATTCTCGTGTTCTAAACATAAGTCTCAAAAATACTAAAATTCTGCCTTGCACAAAGAAAAATATTTCATTGTTAATCATATAAATCAGTCGTTAATATAGAACAAAAATATTTATTTGTAATTAAAATAGTAATTAGCTAATAAAAGTTATAAATAAATCATATTAATTTTATTTATAATTATTAGAATGCAATTTATAATGGTGATTTTTCTAGGTAAGTAATATTTTGACTTTCTTTACAGTTACTTGGGTATTCGTACATTTCATCACAGTTTTTCAACTTAAAATTTTTATCGAAGCATATCGATACGTCAGATAAATAAGTTTCATTCGTTTGCTTAAAAAAAATTAACAAAATTTAATATACCAGAAATATTAGCAGAAAAATAAAATTCACTTACTTCATTTTTTACACAATTTAATAAAGGTTTTTTTCCTAGATGGGTACTTAATTTATTAATAAACGTTTTTTCTAAATATTTTTGACCAGGATGAATTTCTGATAACTCCAATAGTCTGTTTAAATTATATTTGTCATATAAATCAATTACTTTTTTAAAATATTTAATACCAGAATCAAATAGATTGATACTACAGGAACCATGTTTTTTCCATTCGTGATTCCAAAACTTTTCGTTTCTTTGATCTTTACGTATGCTTGGCCATTTTAAAATAATATCTGGTAATATTTCAGGTAAAATTTTAACATCAAATTTTTGTGAATTTTCACCACGATTTTCACAGTAATTTGGCCCTTGTGTATTTTTTAATGTTGGCCATAAACCGTGTATTTTCCATTCTCTATTAGCTGGTATAAAACATTCATGCGTTGATGACTTATTTTTCCACAAATAGCAATGAGTTTCTGGCCAGAATTGTGCTAATACTAAATAATCATAATTTTCTTCAAAATTTTTGCTAAAAGAATTTAAAATTTTTAATTTTCTACTAAAAAATATTGAAATTGAAGTATAAATTTATTCGTTTTTTACCAATTTATTAATTCTGGCACTATTAAAATTATTAAAAAAATTAACATTTTAACTATGAGTCGTAAATTTAATATTTTTATCGCTATGATGTACAAAGTGAACTGAAATTTTATCTACAACTTGGAAATCATTGGTAAGAAATTAATTAAATTATAGGAACAGGTATTTACAGCTGGCAAGTTGATAAAAATAAATTATGTCAAATTTATAATGATTTTATTTAGATAAAAAATTTTATCAAAAATCTTATCAAAATGATCTAATCACCTTAATTTAAAATTATTATATATATATACAATTTATTAAAATAAAATTAAAATTTAAATTCAAAATTATCGAGTTCAGTAAGAGATCCAAATATTCCAATATCTTTATATGAGTATCTCTATTAGTTTTGGATCATTTTTTAATGCACTTGAGCTTATTTTAGTATTTTTGAGACTTATTTTCAGAGCATGAGAATCTTGACGAATATTTTTTATTTCGTTTGCGGTTTCTATAAATTGATTAGTCAAATTAACAAAATTATGCAAAACAAGTTCTTTTAAATTCACTGATTCTCTAATAATATGAATCATTTCTTCATCGTTTACATTGTAATTCTTAAAATTATCAGATCTTGTAGTTACATGTAATTTAATTAAATTTTTAAATTTACTTATGCCCTGAAATGCTAAATTAGTCAAACTACAATTATGAATAAATAAATATTTTAAATTTTGACACTGCGTTAAGTTTTCAATTATGAAATCCTTGTCGCTTGATAGATAATCATTGTGATCATTACTTCTTGAACTAAGTGTAAAAGATTCAAGATTTATTAATCTACTAAAACCATGAATTGGTTTTTTAGAAAAAAAAATAAATTCTATAAAATCAATTTCAATATTTTTTATATTCTCAATAACTGATTCGGTTATAAGTCGTAAAAATGGATTTATAAAATTATGCCAATCTTTAAATACAATAATTAAAGTCTCTAAATTTTTAAATAGTTTCAAAGAATTAATTAAATCCTTATCTGGTGCTCTTCCCTTGAATGTTAAAGAAAATAATTTTAAATTTTCACATGGCAATCTTTGAATAACATGAAGTGGTATAAATGATTTAAAGTATAATTTATATAATTTTTTTTGTTTTACTAAGAATTTGAAAAAATTATATAAATTTGTGTTAATACCAGCCCAATAAATATCATTATTATTTAATGTAACTCTAAATTCTGTAATATTTATTATATCTTGGCTAAATTCTAATGCAGCTATAATATTTAAACAATTACAATCCATATTCAAAATATTTAAATTTTTTAAATTTAATATAAAATTTCTAACGTATTTATTTGAATTAATATTACAATTTGAAATAGATAAATTTTGAATGTTATTTCTTTTTAAGTAACATAAACATTCGCCATTGAGATTCAAATTTTTTAAACTCAAACAACGTAAATTTTCTAAATTTTTAAAAAAAGTTATGAGAAATTCATCAGTCAATTTATTGTCATCTACGTTTAAAGAAGTCAGGTGATTAAAAATTTTTAAATTTTGTTGTAATTCCGGATGCATCCTATTGATCCAGCAATATTTTATGTCCACATTCTGTAAATATTTACCACATCTATCCAAAACATTAATTAGAAATCGAGTATTTTCAAGCCTCTTTTTTTCGTTCGTTTTAATTTGGAGTAGTACATCAATATTATTAGATTCGTTGGATACTTTATATGGCATGTGAGGATAGATATCGAGGCTTGTTGTACCTCTCCAGGAGCATTTGGCCACTTGATTCCACCTACTGCATACCATTTCTAGAAGTATTTTTTCTTTTATTGACAAATACTTAAAAATATGAATGAGACTGTCATCGTCCAGGTTGTGAATAGTTACTTCGTTTGCAGTAGCTGGTATTAGGCTATTTTGATCTAAAATTGGATGTTTGTCAAAATTTTTGAATTTTTAAAATGCGTTTAATGTTTATTTATTTATTTATCCAGAAGTATCTATTTGTTCAACGAGGAATAAAACGGATTTGTCTTTCAATGCAGTTGTATTTATGAGTGAGCGTTTCAGACGAGTGCAGACAGCATTGAAAGTAAAATTTCCTACATTTTTTCCGTGTTTAACACATAGTTTTTCATTAAAAGTGAAAAAAAGTTCGCCCGAAAGTAAGAAAGTAGATCTTTTTTGCAGCGTGTAATGAAAATTTTTTTTCTTGTCAGCGGCTAGAAAAGACGTATTTTCTCGCCACTGACAAAGAAAAATCGTAATCGGTTTCGCATCGGATGGTAATTTACGTGTAATTTGAGTCATTCTTTACTTTTCTGGACACGGGATTATAATATGCTATCGGTTAGCAAAGGCGGATCTGGAAAATTTTTAGAGGGGGTCATTTGGAATCAAATTTTAAAACATTTGCTAACAAGAAGTCCTTAAAATTTTTTTGGGGGTATAACTCGTGCATCACGTTAATTATGTCACGTAAAATTAGTTAAAAAAAGGTAAAACTGATGGCTGAGGGAGGGGGGAGGTCAATTGACCTTTTTAACCCCCCCCCCCTGGATCCGCCACTGGTTAGGAGGCAAAATAACCTAATAATGTTAATTCTTTTGTTTTAAATTTCTTAACTAACAATTAAATTGTAGCTGTTTCTTAATTGGAATTATTTATAAGTGACATTTGTTAATACAGAATTAAAAATTTTTTAAATTAATTTAAGGTAAAAAATACTGTTAAAAGTTTTCATTTGGGCAAGGGGGGGGGGGTGGCGACATGGATCCCTGGATCCCTCACTGGATATGTGCCTGTTTATTATATAATTATATTATATTCATACCTGTTGAATTCATCCTTATAGTTTTCAGAATCTGTCCAAATAATTTTAAAGAATTACTCCAAAGACACCATAAAAAAAGAAACAATATTTGTTAATTATTGTTTTTAATTATTAATTTTTCTAATTGTAAAATACACGACACTTTAAAAAAAATTTTTAAATATCTGGTAATAAAATAAATAAATAGATATAAATTTTTGTCGAAAAAAAATATTATTTTTTTTAAAATGATAATAAATCTTGCTGGAAGCTATAGTAAAATAAGTTTTCTTATGAGGGGCCAGAAAGCGTGTATTTCCTATTGAGGTGGTCAATAGTCACTTTTTTGGTATTTAAATTTTAGTAGTTTTTTATTGTTTTTATCCCTAAATATTTTTATTATTGAAAAATTATTTTAAAAAATATGCTGATGCTTAACTCATGCACGCTTAACGGTAACACTGTTTTGAAAGGACTAAAAATTCTATAACAGCTGCTTGCACAGCGTGGTGAGCAGAGGATAACATCTGTGATGGAGCCTCATAAAATGCGCGTGATCTACTTTTTATACTTAAAATTTTGAAATTTTGTCTATTAATTCACAGACAAATACAAAACATAAAATAAAAATCTTGGGTAAACACATTTTAACACGTTGGTGGAGTAAAAAAGGTAATTCTATGTATGAGTTTATAAATAGTGTAGAACAATACAATATATCAGTCATCGAAAGGACGTGGAAGTGTTAACTTGGATTTTTAACTTGAGGTACACTTATTTTTTTTATAAAATCAGTTGGGTATCCTATTAATTATTTGCAATTTTGTCATCATTTTAATTTTCAAATACTTAACTTAGTCAAAATTTGCCCTGTGATTTAGAACACGGTTTTACATATAACGGGCAAAAAACCGACCACCTAGTGTAGAAAATAGGTTTTTTTTGCCCTAGATATGTAAACATTTTTTTTTTCATTTTGAGTCATGTAAAAGCTTTTTTGCACCTAAAAAATAAGCCTTGTATTATTTTTAAAACCAAAATCGTTTCGAAAGTATAATAAAAAATTATACTTTCTATTTAAATTTCCTAAGTTGGGTTCTACTGGGCCCGATGAGGCCCTAAATTCCTAATCTAATGTCCCTCATCCCTGTATAGTTATTTGATATCAGAGGTATGCACAAATATGGTAATTTATATATCATTTTTGCCGTTTTTGCAGTTCCGGTCTGTATAGAATGTTTCAAATCCAACATTTCCTTAATTAAATGATGGACTCAAAATGGCAGATTTCTAAAATCATTATTTTAAGATATATTTATTGCACTTTAAAAAATTTTTAGTTGAATTAAGTTAATCAAATTTTTTATCCTATTTACAGACTTTCACGTATTTTAAACTGAACGAGCAAATGATTTTATGTTGAGTATTGAAACTCGATTCAATTTATTAAATCAGCTTTAATAGAAAGCCTTGTTTTAATTAAAACAACTAAAAATGAGTTTAATAGGTAAGCTGTCAGCAAAAATTTTCAAAAAGAATATTTTAAACCCGTTTTTCTTTTTATAATTTTTTTCACCCTTTGCTAGAGCTATTAAAATATTATAACAAAAATCAAGGAGTTTAACAAATTACCTCGTATGATGAAATGAAAATAAAAATGTTCAGTTTCTCTACTCAGCATTTATGTTCTATAAACGTTATTTAATCGAATAATTTTAATTTTGAGACCTAAAATAATTTTGATAAAGAAGTGATTTATAATTTAAATTTAAACGTGTTCAATGTTCATTGGTTGTCAGTTACATTTTTAAGTTTTTTTTATTTACAAAGAGTAATAATGACAGTCTCTCAAAATTGGATCATAGTCATTATTGCCCGCTTTTATAGACATATATCCGTTGTAATTTGCCAAAATAATAAACATTTCTGAGACCCATTTTATATTGTTCTATACATATTAACAATTAAGGTTAGAAAAAACTGTTTGGTAGTTTTTTCTGCTCTTTTTGATTAATTTTATATTTAAAAGCATATTTTTAGCATTTGGAAATTAAATATTTTTTTATCCTTAAAATACTTTCATATGCAAATTTTATATTTGAAATAATCAACAAGAGCTTGAAACAATGACACTTCATTGTCAAAAAACTATATTCAAATTATTTTTGTTTTAAATTATCCACACTTTAAAAGATAATATTATGTATATAGTTATTTCAAAATTTTTCTGGATTTTCCATTGAAACAGTGAATTTTTGTATATCTTTGGTTTTAGAATATTTAATTAAAATTTTGAAATTAATTCTATTGAATCATGACAAAAACAAATAAAAAAAATGAAAATCTTGGGTAAACACATTTTAACACGTTGGCAGAGTAAACAAGGTAATCCTGTATGAGTTTATAAATAGTGTAGAACATTACAATCCACCAGTCATCGAAAGGACGTGAAAGAGTGAACTTGATTTATAACGTAAGGTATACTTTTTGTTTTTTATAAAATCAGTAAGAGTATGTATCCTATTTGCAATTTTTACATCATTTTAATTTATAAACTAGAATATCTGCGCGCTCTGAGCGCCCAGAATGGTGCTTTTGTTATAGTTTCATTAGAAACTTAAATTATTAAAAAAGAAAAGCTACTTCTGGATAAGTACAGTGATTTGACCCCCAAAACCAAACCTAACCTAATTAGTAGAATCCAAAAATTTATCAAAAAACTCACTGATTTCCGTTGGAATTAGACCTCCAGGCCACGACATGGATATTTTTTACTTAAAAAAGTTAGGAAAAAAATTGAGAAAAAAACCACCCTGGTGGGGTGCAAATTTTTTTCTGACTTTTTTAAGTAAAAAATATCCAAATTAATATCAATTCGTTTTTAAAAAATTAATTTTCAATAATTTAAAAATATGAAAAAAAATTAATTTATTAAAATAATGTGATAAAAATATGTCACTCTGGTACACGTTATAATAAAAAAGGAGAGGCTATTTAAAAGCTTCGACGTACAACAGGGAAAGAGACAGAATAAGTTGTTTGAGCACAATTAATTTGTTCAGTATTCGTCGCTATAATTATAATCCATTTTTAATAAATATTTGAAAAATGTATACGATAAATAGGAATAATAAAAAAGAATTTATATTTTTTAATTTTTTAGAAAACCTCCTGGCGGCACTTTCTAATCCACAAAAATTTTTGTTTTAAATAATTTATTGCTGTGCCAAAAATGCAAAAATTATTAAACTGGTTTTTATCACTAGCCACAATTCGGCAGTCCCAATCGTGCTATTCTCTCGATGCCGTTTATCCACGCTTTACGTATATGACGCATTATTTTTTTTTTACTACTTAACTTGGACAAAAAACTGAAAAAAAAAAATTTGAAGTGACATCGATATGACCCGTGTTTTCGGTTAGTTTGAACCTTCAGAAAACCGAAAAAAATCGTGAACAAGAAATCGGTGATAGGTGCCAAAAAGATTTTTTCACTTTTATGTCAGAAACCGTGTTTTTCGTATCTGAGCTACCCCAAATTTTCAAAATAACTTAATAGGTAAATAAAATTTTAAAAAATAGATAAAAAAATCTGATAGCCAGGGAAAAACCACTCCAGAAGAAAAAAAAACTTATCTTTTTACGATGAAATTTAGCCAAGTTATCGTCAATTTAAGATTTCGCTCAAATTCGTCTTAAAAAAGATTGAAATTTTATTGAAAAAAGCCTGTTTCTGAACTTTAAACATGCATTACTCGCTTGATTTTCATCGCAAAATAATAATTTTTTTTTTTTAAATCGATTAATTTTTACCTGGCAATTCATTTCTTTAAGAAAAAAATCATTTTTATTTACCAAATTTTAATTTTTAGATCAAAAACTGTGTTAAGTCAATCTTGCTACTTACAGTTTTCAAAGGCTTTTGACCTAAAAATTGAAATTTGGTCAATAAAAATGATTTTTTTCTCAAAGAAATGAATTGCCAGGGAAAAATACATCGATTTAAAAAAAAAAATTATTATTTTGCGATGAAAATCAAGCGAGTAATGCATGTTTAAAGTTCAGAAACAGGCTTTTTTCAATAAAATTTCAATCTTTTTTAAGACGAATTTGAGCAAAATCTTAAATTGACGATAACTTGGCTAAATTTCATCGTAAAAAGATAAGTTTTTTTTTCTTCTGGAGTGGTTTTTCCCTGGCTATCAGATTTTCTTATCTATTTTTTAAAATTTTATTTACCTATTAAGTTATTTTGAAAATTTGGGGTAGCTCAGATACGAAAAACACGGTTTCTGACATAAAAGTGAAAAAATCTTTTTGGCACCTATCACAGATTTCTTGTTCACGATTTTTTTCGGTTTTCTGAAGGTTCAAACTAACCGAAAACACGGGTCATATCGATGTCACTTCAAATTTTTTTTTTAGTTTTTTGTCCAAATTAAGTAGTAAAAAAAAATAATGTGTCATATTTTTGCTTTTTAAATGAATACTTTTTTATTTCTAATTCAGATTCTCCAGCAAACTTTAGGTGTAGATACGATTTTGGTTTAAAAAAAAATACAAAGCCCATTTTTAGACCCAAGAAAGCTTTTATACGGCTCTAATGAAAAAAAAATGTTTAGTTACTACCATTTTTTATTGTATGTTTGCCGTGGGAGAATGCTTTTGGTGATTATTCAAAATTTTAGATTCTACAGACCTTATTGGACCCAATTTAGCTTTTTCTAATCTACTCCCCCCATCAAATAACAACCTTTATCTGAAATATTTTTCGTTAGTTTGCTCTGTTTTCGAGATATTTGAGTGTATCGTTTAAATGAATCACCCTTTATAGATCTTTGTACACACGGATATGGTAATTCATATGTCATTTTTACCGTTTTTCACTTCTGGTCTGTAAATCGAATTTTTCCAATCCATCATTTCCTTAATTAAATGATGGACTAAAAATGGCAGATTGTTTTCCACCTCAAAATCGTTATTTTAAGATATTTATTGCACTTTAAAAAATTTTTAGTTTAATTAAGTTAATCACATTTATTATCCTATTATTTACAGACTTTCATGAATTTCAAACTGAACGTGCAAATGATTTTATATTGAGCATTGAAACTCAATTCAATTTTTTAAATCATCTTTAATAGAAAGCCTTGATTGAATTAAAAAAATTAACAATGGGCTCCATAGGTAAATAAATTATAAAAGCTTTTTACTAATCAACTATCAAATAGCATGGAACTTGTTTGTAACAAATAAATACTGAATATAATAATAGCATGTAATAGCTATTTTTACCGTGATTTAAAACATAATTTTACATATAACGGGAAAAAAATCGTCACCCTAGGGTAGGAAATAGGCTTTTTTGCCTTATGTAAATGCAATTATAGACCATAAATGTTATACGAAATAACAATAATAGTTCACTGCGCCTCTAATACTATTTCACATTCTTTTAAGTTTCGCAAAGTAAAGCCCTACTATTTAAACATGTTCCATGCTTTTACTATTTAAGTCATTCATACAAGGTGTCTATAAGCTACTATCGATCAAAAACAGATCAAAAAAAGATGTAGTCCTCTTGAATTTTTGAAATATTTTCCAAAAAAAAGCCCAGAATGCTCAGAATGTTCAGGTAAAAAAAAAGTCTGTTGGTAAATTATTCTTTAATCTCTGTAAAAATTTTTATGAGGGTAACTTTATTAGGAGGGGGAGAGCAGCAATACGTTCATCATAAATTCAGAAAAGTAGGAAAAAAAATTTTTATTTTTTATAGATTGTTTTTAAGCGTTTAATTAGTTCATAAAAATTATTTAAAACTAACCAAATTTTAACTGCAGGTTATTTAACCCTTTAAATTCACGGAAGCCTCGGGATTTACAAAAAATATTAACAAATAAATTTCTTGAGTCTTTTAACGAATTAGGGTAAGCGTAAAAGATATGGAACCTGCAACATCATTATATAAAACCGAGGGAAAACTTTTTTCAATTAAGAATTAAGGCAGAGATGCACTTTTCAGAGTTTTCTTGTATAATCAAGGTCTTAGTTTACTTCATAATAATGTATTCAATAATGCTTACGCTTAAAAATATAAAGATATTGGCAGGTGTTTAGGTCATAAATTTTTTTATTTATCAGGTTACTAAAAAAACAATGGGGTTTATTTATTAGCTTTCTATTCATAAAAATTCACTTGTTTTTTGCATACTGTTTTGAAACCAATATTCTGACGTTGACCAAATTCTAAAATTGTAATCCAGGCATGATTACCTGTCATTTAAAAAAAGAATTACCTTTCTACTATAAGCAGAAGCGATTTCAGCTTAAATTGTTAAAAACAATTAATTTTTTAATATTTTTTGAAAATTCCAACGCTCCCATGGAGATAAAGGGTTAGATCGAAATAGAGATCGAAGGAATTTCATTTTTTTTACCCGAACATTCTGAGGCCATTTTCTTGCAAAATATTTCAAAAATTCGAAAGGTCCACATTTTTTTTGGATCGATATACTTTATATATTATATTTCGTGCCTCTTGTAAACGTTAGTTAACAGGGAGAGGGGATGATTTGATTAATCAGATGTTTGTACAGAGAGAAAAACTTATAACTGGTCTGTAAAATCAATCATATTCAAGGTTTACTATGGACATCTTTTTTTAATGACACTGTTATTGAGAAAATTAAAATTTTTAATATAATTATTTTAGGCCATAAAAAAAATATAAATCATCAAGTAAAAGGCACAATTGACGTCACCATTGACAGCCTCGACGATGATAGTTTGATTTATGTATTCGAGCATTTGTCAATAAGGAAAAAGTTGAAACTGGAAATGGTCAGCAAAAGGTGGAATCAAGTAGCTAAAAGATCTTGGAGTCATGTGAAAAGTCTTGATGTCAAAGCTCATTTTCCATTCCTAGGAACTAATAAAGTCATCGATAATGAGCAAGAAATTAAAAATACCAGACTTTTGATAAAAATTTTAGATAGATGTTGCAAGTATCTAAAACATTTTGATATTAAGAATTTTAGAGTTAATGTTAAGGATCCAGAATTGCAAATAAAGTTACAAAACTGTTGTAAATTGACATCCTTAACAATCGATGACCCTTTTATAACCAAATTTATAACTGATGAGTTTCTTATACCATTTTTAGAAAATTTGAAAAATCTTCATAGTTTATCAATGAGAAATTTAGTCATCGATGGTTACTGTTTTACTAGATTGAATAAAAATAACGATATTCAGGAATTATCAATTGAAGATTGTAAATTTAAATCAAAAGCTGATATTTATAATTTTGTAAATAATTTTAAAAATATAAAAGTGCTTGGAGTAAATTGTAGGGATGAAAATTTTTTACATGCGTTTAATTTTAAAAAAAATGATCATCTAACAGATATAAATATTGTAATGCCTCAAAGCATATTTTGTGGCCCTAGTGGATTCACTCATATTGAGTCATTGCAATTTTTATTTAAACAAAAAAAATTATCAAAATTGTCCTTAAAATACATAATTTTGGATGATGTCTTTATCAATAGATTGCCAAATGAGCATTTACATTTATTGGACTTAGAGTTACGTGGGAAGGAACCAAATTATAGTTCAATAATTTCTATTAATCGTTTTAAGAATCTTGAAACTTTGATTTATAGATTCCAATCCCTTGATTTTAATGATAAATACTTGCGAATCATAACCGAATCTGTTACTGAAAATATAAAAAATATTGAAATTTACTTTCATGAGTTTGTATTATTATTTCGCAAAAGACCGATTTTTTCTTTTAGTAGACTGATAAATCTTGAATCGTTTACTTTAAATAAGTATGATGTATTAAATCTATCGTGTGACAAGGATTTTATTGTTGAAAATTTATCGCAATGTCATAATTTAAAATATTTATTTATTCGTAATTGCAATTTGACTAATAAAGCATTTCAGAGCATAGGTAAATTTAAAAATTTAATTACTTTACATATAACTACTACCTTAAATAATATTTACAATGTAAACGATGAAGAAATGATTGATATTATTAGAGAATCAGTGAATTTAAAAGAACTTGTTCTGCATAATTTTGTTAATTTGACTAATCAATTCATAGAATCAGCTAGCGAAATAAAATTTAATCGTCAAGACTCCCATGTTCTAAAAATAAGTCTCAAAAATACCAAAATCCAGCTTTGCAGAAAGAAAAATATTTCAATGTTAATCACACAAATTGTTAAAAAAAAGTAGGTTAATTTTTATAATAATTTCAATCAGTCGCTAATATAGAACTAAAATATTTATTTGTAATTAAAATTGTAATTAGCTAATGAAAGTTATAAATAAATCTTTAAATATTAATTTTATTTATAATTATTACAATGCAATTTATAATGGTGATTTTTCTAGGTAAGTAATTATTTGGCTTTCTTTGCAGTTACTTGGGTATTCGTACATTTCATCACAGTTTTTCAACTCAAAATTTTTATCGAAGCATATCAGTACATCAGATAAATAACTTTCATTCGTTTGCTTAAAAAAATTACCAAAATTTAATACCCCAGAAATATTAGTAGAAAAATAAAATTCACTTACTTTATTTTTTACACAATTTAATAAAGGTTTTTTTCCTAGATGGGTACTTAATTTATTAATAAACGTTTTTTCTGAATATTTTTGACCAGGTTGAATTTCTGATAACTCTAGTAGTATGTTTAAATTATATTTGTCATATAAATCAATTACTTTTTTAAAATATTTAATACCAGAATCAATTAGATTGATACTACAAGAACCATGTTTTTTCCACTCGTGATTCCAAAACTCCTCATTTGTTTGATCTTTACTTATGCTTGGCCATTTTGAAATAATATCTGGTAATATTTCAGGTAAAATTTTAACATCAAATTCTTGTGAATTTTCGCCTCGATTTTTACAGTAATTTGGCCCATGTGTATTTTTTAATGTTGGCCATAAACCGTGTATTTTCCATTCTCTATCAGCTGGTATAAAACATTCATGCGATAAAGACTTACTTTTCCATAAATAGCAATGAGTTTCTGGCCATAATTGTGCTAATACTAAATAATCATAACTTTCTTTAAAATTTTTGCTAAAAGTATTTAAAATTTTTAGTTTTATACTAAAAAATATTAAAATTGAAGTCTAGATTTATTTATTTTTTACCAATTTATTAATTCTGGCACTATCAAAATTATTAAAAAAAATAACATTTTAACTGAGTAGTAAATTAAATGTTTTTTATCGCTATGATATAACAAAGTGAACTGAAATTTTATTTGCAACTTGGAAATCACTGATAAAAAATTAATTAAATTATAGGAACAGGTATTTACAGCTGGCAAATTGATAAGAATAAATTATGTCAAATTTATAATGATTTTATTTAGAGATTAAAAATTTTATCAGAAATCTTATCAAAATGATTTTATGAATTACCTTATTTTAAAATTATTGTATATACAATTTATTAAAATAAAATTTAAATCCAAATATTACAATATCTTAAAACAATTTTTAATTTTTGAGTATCTTTTCGATCATTTTTATTTTCACTAGCTAATTTTACAAAGTTATTTGCTCAAGTTTTTTAAGTTTCTCTAACGATCTAATTAAATCATACTGACTGATATCACGAACTGATATTTCTTTTGTCTCGGGTTAGGTACAAGTCTATTTTAATCGTAAAGTTTTATTTGTGAATAATTTTTGAAAATTTTAGTTTTCTCAAAAACAGTAAAAATTGAATTTGGAATTAACTACGTTAGGGGAGGGGAGTGATGAAAAACCTATATATTTGGGGTGAGGTTCTAATGGTCTTAGAATGTTTTTGATTTAGGTACTTACAATAGTTTTGAGATAAGGACGTAGAATTCTTAAGGTTTAAGGAATATCTTATGTTAAAAGTAAACATGCTCCATGCTCGTTGGTTGGTTTAACACGAAATATTAAACATATTAATATACATTAAAAACAAAAACTAAATTTATTCAAATAAGTTTATATAAAATTAAATTAGAATTACTCTTCTATGCAAAAAGATATTAGTTTCGGATCATGTTTCAATGCACTTGAGCTTATTTTAGTATTTTTGAGACTTATTTTCAGAACATGAGAATCTTGACGAATGCTTTTTATTTCGTTTGCTGTTTCTATAAATTGATTAGTCAAATTAACAAAATTATGCAAAACAAGTTCTTTTAAGTTAACCGATTCTCTAATTATTTCAATTATCTCTTCATCGCTTACATTGTAATCTCTAAGCCCTAATGGATCAGAAACAGTAACATATAAACTAATCAAATTACGAAATTTACTCATGCTCTGAAATGCTAAATTAGTCAAATTACAATTATTAATAAATAAATATTTTAAACTTTGGCATTGGGTTAAGTTTTCAATGACGAACTCTTTGTCACACGTTTGTACTTCAAATCTTCTTGCACTGAGTGTAAAAGATTCAAGATTTATTAATCTACTAAAACCATGAATTGGTTTTTTAGAAAAAATAATAAATATTATAAAATCAATTTCAATATTTTTTATATTCGTATTAACCGATTCGGTTAAAAGTCGTAAAAATGGATTTATAAAATTATGCCAATCTTTAAATACAATAATTAAAGTCTCTAAATTTTTAAATAGTTTCAAAGAATTAATTAAATCCTTATCTGGTGCTCTTCCCTTGAATGTTAAAGAAAATAATTTTAAATTTTCACATGGCAATCTTTGAATAACATGAAGTGGTATAAATGTTTTAAAGTATAATTTACACAATTTTTTTTGTTTTAGTAAAAATTCGAAAAAATCACATAAATTTATTCCATAACCATCCAAAATATCATTATTATTTATTGTAACTCTAAAATCTGTAATATTTATTATATCTTCGCTAATTTCTAATCCATTTATGACATTTAAGCAATCACAATCCATATTAAAAATATTTAAATTTTTTAAATTTAATATAAAATTTCTAACGTATTTATTTGAACTAAGAAGACAATTTGAAATAGATAAATTTTGAATGCTATCTCCTTTTAAGAAACAAAAACATTTGCCACTGAGATTCAAATTTTTTAAACTCAAACTACGTAAATTTTCTAAATTTTTGAAAAATGTTATGAGAAATTCATCAGTCAATTTATTGCCATCTACGTTTAAAGAAGTCAGGTGATTAAAAGTTTTTAAGTTTTGTTGTAATTCCGGATGCATCCTATTGATCCAGCAATACTTTATATCCATATGCTGTAAATATTTACCACATCTATCCAAAACATTTATTAAAAACCGAGTATTTTCGAGCTTCTTTTTTTCATCCGCGTCATTTTGGAATAGTACACCAATAATATTAGATTCGTTTGATACTTGATATGGAATGTGGCGATAGATATCGAGGCTTGTTGTACCACTCCAGGAGCATTTAGCCACTTGATTCCATCTACTACATACCATTTCTAGAAGTATTTTTTCTTTTATTGACAAATACTTAAAAATATGAATGAGACTGTCATCGTCCAGGTTGTGAATAGTAACTTCGTTTGCAGGAGCTGGTATTAGGTTATTTTGATCTAAAATTGGATATTTGTTAAAAATTTTCAAATTTTAAAATGCGTTTAATATTTATTTATTCAGGCACATATATATCCAGAATAGTATATTTACGGCTCGCGTCCTCAAAAGTAAAGAATGGCCTAAATCACATGGAAATTGCAATTTTTCTGCGTTCGTGGCTAGAAAATACGTTTTTGCCGGACGCGCTGCAGCTTTGCCTCGGGTGGTAATTACTGCAATTTGAGTCATTCTTTACTTTTTACTTTTCTGGACACAGGCATTACTCCAGTCAAAATACGGGGGAGGGGGTGTACTTACGGTTGCGAATACGAGATTTGCTCTAGTATAGGTTTTTTGGGTCTATAGGTTTTTCTTAGGTCTATAGGTCTATAGGTTTTTTTTTTAGTCGCTGAACACGAAAATCGGGGTCTTTTGGTAAAGAATATGGGGCTTCACTCTTAAATTTGCAAAAACTACCCCCAAATGGGGGTATTTTTGAAGTATTCGCGTTCTGAGTCGATAGATTTGTCAAAGAATCGATTTCTGAGAGTTTTTTGGGTCGCTAATTAAGAATCTCGATGATTTTTTAAGGCAACATTAATATTTCACCTTTACATTAGCTAAAACTACCCCCCAAAAGGGGTGTTTTCGCTATTTTTGCGTACTTTTTGCGACCAGATTAGGTCAACAAGGGTTTTTTGGGTCGCTGAAAACGAATTTCATGGATTTTTTATGAATAATTAACATAACACCCCTAAATTAGCTAAAACTACCCCTAAAATGGACGTTTTTGCTATTTCTGCATTTTGTACGCCCAGATTAGGTCCATAGGGTTCTTTGGGTCGCTGAAAACGAATTTCATGGATTTTTTAATGAATAATTAATATATCACCCGTAAATTAGCTAAAACTACCCCTAAAATCTACGACAAACAAATCTACTACAAAAAACCTAAACTAGAGCAAATCTCGTATTCGCAACCGTAATTACACCCAAACCCGTATTTTGACTGGAGTACTTGTAATATGCTATCGGTTAGGAGGCAAAACCTAATAATGTTAATGCTTATGTTTTAAATTTCATATTCTTAACTAACAATTAAATTTTAGCTGTTTCTCAATTGGAATTATTTATAAGTGATATTTGTTAATACAGAATTTAAAAATTTTTAAATTAATTTAAGGTAAAAAATACTGTTAAAAGTTTTCATTTGGGCAAGGGGGGGGGGGTGGCGACATGGATCCCTGGATCCCTCACTCCTCTGGATACGTGCCTGTTTATTATATAATTATATTATATATTCATACCTGTTGAATTCATCCTTATAGTTTTCAGAATCCGGCCAAATAATTTTAAAGAATTACCCTAAATGCACAATAAAAAAATAAACAATATTTGTTAATTATTGTTGTGAAAACTTTTAATTTATGCGTTCTACAGAAACGACTTATTTTATCAACCTAACTTTCAAGAATATGGCTGAGGCTTAAAATTGCAGTATACAACTTTATTTATAATACTCACACTTATTTTAAATTATTAATTTTTTTAGTTGTAAAATACACGAAACTCCGAGTAATAATGGTTTTAAAAATTTATTAAACGTGTTTTTTAATATATTTTGTTGATTTCTTATCTGAAGTTATAAATTCAAAAAAAAATTTTATTTATCTAGTTATAAAATAGATAAATAGATATAAATTTTTTTCGAAACAAAATGTTGATTATTTTTTATAAAATTAATGATAATAAATCTTGCTGGAAGCTATTGTAAAATAAATTTTCTTAGCAGGGGTCAAAAATTTTTATTGGAAATAATTTGAAAAAGTATTTTAAAAAATATGCACGCGGTTAACGATCCCATTGCAATGAAAGGACTAAAAATTCTACTATAACAGCTACTTGCAACAGCGTGGTGAAAAGAGTATAGCATCTCGTATAGCATCTTTGGAGGAGCCTCATAAAATGCGTGTGATCTACTTTTTAAAAATAATTTTTTTTATTATGCAAGCATTTATGAGTAGGAAGAACGCTGCAATATTAAGTATAATATTGCAGCCTCTGATTTTTAACAATTGTTAATTATTCAGATAGGTTTAACTATAATGCAAAAATTATAAATTATTGTAAAAAAAGAGCACCGAGATAGCATTTGGCCCAAAATAATTATTTTTATAGGGGTAGTTAGAAGATACGATAAAAGCATCTCAATACGTTTTGTGTGCCATTTTTACAATTTATTTATTTAAATTATCATCGAGATTACCATTGACTGAATTCCGAAGTGGGGGTGAGCTCCTGGTGGCTATCATACAGTAATTTTATAAAATTTAAAATATAATTACTTACATACACAGCTAAAAATGATTTCAATTAATTTAGCAGATAATGAAATACGTACCTGTAACAGAAAAAACAAAAATAATTAATTATTTTAAAAAATTTAATTTTTTAGTTCTAATTATTTAGTTTGCAAGTAAATTATTATGTTTATAAAAATATCTAAAATTAAATAGGTAAAAATTCTTTATTTTTTTGAGCTAAGAAATTTTCTTCATTGAATGATTTTTACTAAAATTGATAGCGCCTACTTATCAAGTTTTGAATATCAAATCCTATGATTTAAATGAATTATATAGTAGGAATATAGCAGCTTATTAATTGTTTTTAGAAATGTACCCTACCGCTGCTAAATAAGCTTTTATGGCTAGATTTTAAAAATTGTTTGTGAATATAAAACTAATTTTTTTTTAATAATAGTTTTAGACAGATAAAGAAAAAACTATGAGGAGACTTAAAGTTTTAAATTATTCAAATTTTAAATTCACCTTCACCAATCCTATTATCATTTTATAATCATATATTTTATAAATCGTTCTTTGTTTTTGAAAATCTTAATAATTTTTTTTTTTCAATTTTTAAATGGCATTTCATTTTGTAAATCGGATTAAATATCTCAAACTGCTTTGAAACAAAGACAAAATTATTTTAAAAAAATTTTTTAAATAACAATAACAAAAAATTTTAATTATTGGTTTTAAATTTTAATTGTTGGTTTTTCTTGGCATTAAAGTAGTCTAAAAGGATGTACCACTACAGAAATAATGATAACTAGAGATCCAGTATAAATAATTTTTATATTTTTATTTACAAAAGGTTAAAAAATGATAAATTTCAGAGATTTTTTTCATAAAAAAATATATTTATTCTAAAGAAAATTAGAAGTTACACTATTAGATAGGATACATAATTTATAAAAAATAATTTATAATATAAATAAAAAAATTCAAAATATTTTTATCAGAGGTGTCATATTTTTCAGTTTATGTAACTGAATATTGCAATTTTTTAAAACTAATTTTAATAAATGAAAATCACCTCGTTTTATTTTAATTTCATTTAAAATTTCTATAAATTTGTGAGTCAAATTTTTAAATTTATGTAATTCAAGTTCATTAAGTTTCACTAAATCTTTTAAAATTTCACAAATTTCCTTATCACTAATTTTATATGCTACAAAATCAGAAGAAACAGTAATGGACAAGCTAACTAAATTCAAAAATTGACTTATTTTTTTCAAATCTTTGAAAGTCAAATTACAATTATGAATAATTAAATTATTTAAATTTTTACAAATTGATAAATTTTCTAATATAAAATAAGTAAAACCTGGCAATCTACAACCAGTTTTTTGATTTATCATAAATGATTCCAGATTTTTTAATCTGATTAAATTATCAATTGATTTATCATCAAATAATTTAAATTTGTTAAAACACAATTCAATATTTTTAATATTTTCACTAACTGATTCAGTTATGGCTCTTAAATAAAAATCATTTGTTTCATTTTGATTAATAGTAAAATTTTCTAAATTTTTTAAGTGATCTAACAAAATTTTTAAATTATCATTAGGTTTTTTATCATTAGCAGTAAAATTCAATTTTAATATTTTTAAATTATCAGCTGAAATTTTGTCAATAGTTATTTTGTTAAGCAGTAAATGATTTAATGATAATTTTTGTAGTTTATTTTGTCTTGATAAAAAGTCTGATAAATTAACTTCAAACCTACGTGCACAAATTCCTTCTAACGAAAATTCTAAAATATTTTTATGTTTACTTAAATTTAAAGCCTCGATTATTTTGTAAGAATAAGTCATTTCAAGTTTCTCTAATTTTTCTAAATCACACACAAATTTATAAATTTTATCTTCCATGTTAATAGCACAATTTTTAATTGATAATTGTTGAATATTATTTGTCTTCAACCTTGAAAAACACTCTCCATTGATAACTAAATTTGTTAATGATAAGGAACGTAAATTCCTTGATTTTTCAAACAATGATTCAAGAACTTTATCACTGATTTGATGGTCATTTATGATTAAAGATGTTAATTGCTGGCAATGTGTTTCTAATTTTTCTTGAATTTTTGGATATTCTAAGCAACATGTCAAGGCTTTCATATTAACTTCGGATAAATATTTTCCACATCTATTCAAAATATTTATAAGAAATGACGTATTTTTAGCTTTTTTATCAACATTTGGAAAATATTTATAAACATCAAGACTTTTAACGTGGATCCATGATTTTTTAGCTAATTCATTCCACTTTTTGTTCACCAATTCCAGCTGCAATTTTTCTTTTATGGATAAGTACTCAAAAATGTAAAGCAGGCAATATTCATTGAGACAGTCAATTGTTACTTTATTTGAACCTGATTCTTGACTTGTAACTACAGTTTTCAATTTTTTTCTTCTAATCTTGTCTGGAAAAATTCAATTCATTAGCCCAAATAATTAATATTTTATTGAGTATTTTAAATTTTTATTTACCTCTTAAATTCACCATTTTTACTTCAGTATTAAAAAAAAAATTTTTTAAATAAATAAATTTAAAATTTATTAAAAAATTTTTTCTAAAGCTTTTCTTTCAAATGTTTTCTCTTACTTTACACGATGAGCACTAATTTGTTACTTTCCTTGTATTTATTTTGTTTATAGTGTCGAGTACAAAAATTTGTAAAATAATAATACTCTCAAAAATAATCTAGTAGTGGGGAAATAAAAAGGGGTGGGGCACTCGATACTCTTTTAAAGAGTTCTAAAAGGAGGTTGGCTGCAACCAACGTTATCAAAGGAATAAAATCTAAGTTTTTCTGAGATGCTAATGAATTTAAGATATAAACTAATATTTTTTAATCTGTGTAGAGTTTTTTTAAAATTCATTTGGGTTTATTTTGAAAGAGCGTCGAGTGTCTCGCCTCTTAATCCCAAAAACCTGTTTTATGTCTGTTTAAATATACTAGATATTTTCTGATGTTATCATCGTCTCTGATTATAAACATATAGTCTACTCACCAGACTCCTTCTATTATGACGTAGACAACGTATACACATACATGTATATAATAATTATATTCGTTGACATAGACTTAGACGTTGGTATTATCAATAAAATACGCAGAACAAAAAATTTTTTTAAAATTTTAAAATTTTATTTTTGTAAATAAGTATTTTAACAAAAAATAATTTTATTATGTTACGAAAATATTAATAACTCTAAATTGCTAAATATCTAAATTAAGTAGAATTTAATCAAATAGTATACGTTACGAACCATGGTCGGAAAAATAAATTATGAACACATAAATTATATTTTTTCCAGCAGGTCGAAAAAATTTTTACATATAAAAGGCAAAAAAGCCTATTTTCTACCCAAGGGAAGTTAAAACCTATATTTTGTTTAAAAAATAGCTTATTAAATTAAACATTGGATGCAGTTATTTGTAAATTAATTAAATCTGGAGACTGGCTAATTCTTTCAATTGCCGAATTTGATAAGTTAAAATTATGAATAAATAAATGTTTTAAATTTTCACATTCTAATAAATTATTCAATAAAAATTCTTCCAAAATTATTGATTCAAAATGTCTTTTTCCTGAAATCACGAAAGTCTCTAAATTAATTAATCTACTGAAACTGGCAACCTCAATATTAGGTATCAAACTAAAATTCATAAAATAAATTTCAATTTTCTTAATTTTTTGAGTAACTGATTCAGCAATTGCATTCAAATATAAATCACTAAAACTGCAATAATTAAAATTAACAACTAAATTTTCTAAATTTTTGAAATGTTCAATAAGTTCCAAAAGTTCGTAATCAAAAATTCTTCGATTACCATAAAAATTCAATTTTAATTTTTTTAAATTTTTGAATGGTATTTTATAAATAAATATTTTCTTAAGCATCGAATTACTTAAAATTAATTTTTCTAATCTGTCTTGTCTAGATATAAAATTTAAAAAAATATCCTCAGACACACAATCACAGTTATTATCAATTGAAAATTCTGTTATTTTATCATATTTACTTAAATTTAAAGCATTGATAACGTCGTTACAACAAGACACGTTTAATTTAGTTAAATTTTTTAAATTAAATATAAAATCATTCAAACATTTTTTTAATTTAAAAACACAATTTCTTATAGATAATTCTTGAATTTTGTTGTTTTCACTTAATTTTGATAAACAGCTTCCACGTATACGTAAATTTTTTAATGATAAATTTTGTAAATTTGTAAAATTTTCTAACATTACACCAAGAAATTCGTCAGTCATTCCCAACTCTACTATACTCAACGATTTTATATTTTTACAATATTTAATCATCATATCTTCTAAAGCCGAGTTGTCAAAATAACCCAAACAACATTTAAAATTGACTTCTGTTAAATATTTGCTACATCTGTCAAAAACAGTTCTTAACAAATTGGTATTTTTGGATATTTTGTTAGAATCTTTAACAAATGGAGAAATATCTAGGGTTTTTACTTCGCTCCAAGATTGCTTGACAAGTTGGTTCCAACGATGATTTACTAATTCTAGCTTCAATTTTTCTTGGATTGTTAAGTATTTAAATAAATAAATTAAACAATCATCTGGGAGATTTTCAATGACGAAGGCTTTATTTATAGCTGGTGAAGACATATTTGCAGTTTTTAATTTTTTCAATTTGAAGTTTTCTGAAAATTTAATTTATTTTGTAAAAAAAATTTATTTAAAATTTGATTTTTTATACTTTACCTAACAAATCCATTTCAACAATTAAATTTCATTAAATATTTGAAAAAACTTTTTTTAAAATTTAAAAAACACAAAATTATGACATATGTTAACGCTTATTCATCATTAGAACAACTGAAATACCCACTTACTTCTATTTACATAACAACCACACAAAAAAACTTGTTTTATGAATTCCGAAAAAAAAAAAATTTTTTGTTAGATAAAGAAAATAAAAAAAGATAATTTAACTAATAATACAAGATACTTAAAACAAGTTTAAAAAACAAAGAAATATAAATTAGGGTGCAAGCTGTTATTATTGTCTAGGAATAAATAGGTTTTTCAATGTACTGTCTCTTTTTAATTTGCATATGTAAAATTTAAAATTTAACACTGTAAAAAATAATCTCCTCATTTTACTGAATTTATAGTAATTTAACTAAAATTTCGAAATAGTAGTTTTTTTACAGTGTATAGCTAAAAAATTATCTTGAAATAAATTTGGGAAAGATAAAAATAAAAGATTTTATTTATCTGGACAGAAAGAAAATAAAATTCCCCGGGATTATAATGTAATTGTAATAAGGGCTGATAATTTTATATTATACAGTCTAGACAAATAAAAAATTTCTTGACATTTTACAGTCAATTTTTACACAATAAATTTTTGGTATAAATGAAAAAATAAAAATTTTCAGACGATTCTTATTTATAAATGTGGACACAATGAGAATAGATAAAAGTTAAATTAATTAAATTAATATAAATAACCTCCGTAACAAATACACCAGATTAAAAGTGGTTATTAAATCTAGTCTAGCATTATAAATTTTATTGTCTAATTAGATAAAAATATTTTGGACCAATTTCCGTGATTCCAGTCTAAATTGGGCCTACTTGACATGAAACCTAATTTCTGGACAAATACAGTCAGCTATTCAGCTCAATTATTTTACACAGCAATTTATATGGCTGTCAGACTGTAGGAATAATTAAAATTAATAGAGAATTAGAATTTTGATACCAACAACTTTTTATTTAATAAATAATAATATTAATGGAGAAATTTTCTCGAAATTAGATATTTTAACATTGCAATCTCTTAAAGTTATTTTTAGTACATGAGAATCCTTACGATTAATTTTTATATCATTGGCTGCTTCTATAAATTTATTTGTCAAATTAATAAATTTTTGCAATTTAAGTTCTTTGAGATTCACTAGTTTTCTTAAAATTTCGCCAAATTCATCATCACTGATGCCATAATTTATACGATAAAATCCAGTAATAAATAATTTTACCAAATTTGGAAATTCCCCAATACTTTTAATTGCTGAGTCTGACAACTCACAACTGTCCAAGTACAAATTTTTTAAAGTCTTGCAATGTATTAAATTATCAATAATAAAATCTTTTGGCAATGGTGCAAAATCATCAACTGATGAGAAATTATAAATTGTAAGTGATTCGAGATTCTTTAATTTATAACAATTATAAATTGGTTTTTCTCGTATTTTAACCATTTTATTATATCTAATTTCAATATTTTTAATATTCTCATTGACAGAATCAAAAATTAAACTTAAATTAGTTTCAAAAAATGTACGTTCTTCATATTTGAATACTAAAGTTTCTAAATTATAAAAACGATTAATAAAAATATTATCATAATTTAAAGGTCCTTTCAATTCTAATTCTAGAAATTTTATGTTATCAACAGGAATTTTATCAATAGGGTTATGAAAATTATCAAAATAATTTAAAAATAATGTTGTTAAATTTTTTTGTCTTGAGACAAATTCTAATTCTTTATCAAAATACATAAATCTAGGCATCATAAATAATTCTGTTAATTTATCGAATTTATTGTAATTAAACGCTTTGATAAAATCAGAACAAGAAGAGGAAATGTGTAATTTGCTTAAATTTTTTAAACTAGCTACAAATTCATTAGCGTATTCTGATTGACATTCGCAACCACATACTCTCAATTCTTCGATTTTATTTTCTTTTAATTTAGAAAAACTTTTTCCACTAATTTCTAACCCGTCAATTGATAAATAACGCAAATTAATTGTTTTTTCAAACAATGATTCCAGTGACGATTCCAGAATTTTACTATCATTGTAGCTTTTTTCAGCTATGGTTAAAGATGTTAACTGATGACAATGAGATTCCAATTTTCTTTGTATTTTTGGATAATCCAAATAATATCCCCATTCATGCATTTCTATTTCACATAAATATTTACCACATTTATTAAAAAAATTTAATATGAATTTAGTATTTTTAATTCTCTTTTCTTCAGTGCAATATGAACCATATGGGCGAAATATTTTAGAATCAAGTTTCTTGACGTTGCTCCAAGAACTTTGAGCCAATTGGTTCCATCTTTTGCTAACTAATTCAAGCTGGAATTTTTCTCTTTCTGATAAGTACTCAAAAATATAGACCAAACAATCATTATTGAGGCAGTCAATGGTTATTTGGTTGATATTTTCAGATTTATTTTTTCCTGACGAATTTACAGCTAAAAAATATTTTATGTAATTTTTATTCGAAGATTATGTAATCCAATTAAATTTATTTATTTACCTACTGAATCCATTTTAGGTATATTAAACGTGTATGAACTCTTGAATTTCTTTAAAAAGACTAAAAACTTGTTTGTTTTTTGGAATATCAATAGGCAAATACAACTTTAACTATAGAGCGAAGCTCTATCTTATACTAAGAAAGTTTACAATTTTTTAGCACAATTTTGGGAGATTAATCAGCTTGCTTTCAGGTTCATAACTTAAACTCTTATTATCTATAGACGCACAGTATAAATTTTAATTCAAAATTAAATGAATCTAAACGCATGTTTATTATAAGGCCATCAGATGGTTGGCTTCGCCCTATACTCATAAACAACTAGTATGTAGTTTTACCTGTTTTTAAAGGCTACTGCAGCTAGCATTTGATGAAATCGTAAATTTATTTTCAGAACAGGTTTTGAGATAAAAGGGATTTACATGGCAGTAAAAACGTGTATTTCAAAAGAATGTACGAATGACAAATATTTTGAACTTTTTTAAATACATATTTATTGAACATCCAGTGGCAGCGAATTAGTTGGATCTAGTGATAGCTGTTACAACACATTTTACGAAGGAAGTTTGGATACGAGCCGGAAACGAATCTTCGAAAAATTTTTCAAAAGGTATAGAACCCAAAAAATGATGTAATTTATATGTAATATATTAGAGTGTGTCTTATTTTTCGTTTTCGAGATTTTTTCGCTGCCCAGAAATCTCGTATATTTCTCGGCCATTGCGTGGTAAAAAATTACACGTTTTCTCGCCATTGAAGTAGAAATAATTTGTATGGCCGTTGTCCATAAATAAAGAATTATACAAATCACAATTATTTTAGTCGACTCAAAGAAATGTTTATTTTGTCAAATGCAATTGTTTACGGGTCCAAGGCGCGTAACGAAACGAAACGTTGCGCTCAAATAAAATTTTAAAGAATATTTTTGGTTTTTTTCTAAAATAACCCTAAATGGTCGATTTATTCTAATAAATGTTAATTATCATCATTTTTTCAGATAAAAATAGAAGTAAAAAGAATCGGAGACCCATTCTTGAGACAACTAACAATGAAAGATAAAGTAACGATTGACTGTCTTGACGATGATTCTTTGATTCACATTTTTAAGTATTTAACGGTACAAGAAAGACTTTTTATTGAAGTCGTTTCTAAAAGATGGAACGAAGTAGGCAAACGTTCATGGAGTCATGTAACAAGACTTGATTCTAATTCTTACACATCAGATTTGTTTGAAAAAATTGACAAGAATAAAAAAATTGAAAAAAGCCTATTTTTAATCAATATCTTAAATAGGTGTGATAAATATTTAAAAGAAATAAGTATTAATCAGTATATGATTGACTTAATGTGTACAAAATTACAAATGAAATTAGAATCAGTTTGTCATCAGTTAACTTCTTTAGATATAGAAACTGCAGCTGCAAGTTTTGAAATTTATACATTTAAAGATATTCAACCATCTGAAAACTTTGATAATGTTAGAACCGAAGTTACGAAAACTGACAAATTTCTTGAATCTTTGTTTGAAAAAGCCATCAATCTGCGTTCTTTATCGTTAAAGAATTTGACGATTAATGGGAAATGTTTAATGAAGTTGAGTGAAAATAAGATTCAAGAGCTATTCATAGAAAACTGCCAAGTTGATTCTAAAATTTATCTTAATGATTTTATAGCTAGCTTAAAAAAATTAAAAAAATTAAGAATTTTTGATGGATCTTATGAATTTGTAAATGCTTTTGAATCAAGTCAACATGAAAATTTGTCAGAGATATCTACAGATTTTAGTTTCTCGACTTTATTAAATTTTAAACTTAGACAGAAAAATTTAAATAAATTATTTCTAACTATAAATTTTGATATTGATTTTGATATTGATTTCAAATTTCCAATTAATTTAAAAGTTTTACATTTAAATGTAGTTTTTATGAAACCTGATAAAGATCAGCATAACTTTTTAAATCAATTAACAAATTTAGAAACTTTACTTATAGACTATAAGGGAAATTTTTCAGATTTACATTTACGCACTCTAATTGAATCAGTAGACCCATGTATAAAAAATATTAAAATAGTTTTTCATGAATTCACATTAATAAAATACAAAAAACCAATTCCTTCTTTTAATAGATTAGAAAATCTTGAATCTTTCACTCTAAGTAAAAGTGTAGTAACCCATCCATCTTGTAACAAAGATTTCATTATTGAAAATTTAACGCAATGTCAAAATTTAAAAAATTTATTTTTGAATGATTGTAATTTATCAAATTTAGCATTTCAAAGCATCAGTAAATTTCCAAATTTGATAAATTTACATGTTACTTCTTCAACTATTAAAATAAGATACAACGTCAGCGATGAAGAAATGATTGAAATTGTAAAAAAATGTGTAAATCTCAAAGAAATTGTGTTAAATAATTTTGAAAATTTAAGTGCCAAATTTATAAAAATGGCTAGTGATATTAAAATAGAACGTGGGGATACTCATGTCTTGAGGATCAATGCTATAAATTCAAATTTTCAGTTGTGTGAGTTGAAACAAGCTTCGCCATTAATATCTTTATTTTTTAAAAATCTTTTCAACCAAGAAACTGAAAAAAAACAATGAATTTGAAAAATGAATTTGAAAATTTATTTTGAAAATTAATTTGAAAAATTTTTATTATGATTTGATTGTTAGTTCCACTGTATAAATAATTAAACTATTTAAAAATAAAAAATATTTAATCTTCAATTATTTTTTGATTTCTAAAATACAAATAAATATTTCAACTCTCCTTCAATAATGCTTATTTTTTCTCCTAAAAAATTGCTTTACTAAAAATTAAATAGATTTTAGTTATAGCAAAGCCATCCAGGTAAGGAATTAATTAAATTTATTCTCAGATCTGAAAAAAGTAATATATGTTTAAAAAGTTGTGAGATGAATTTTTTTGGTCTAAACCAAGTTAAAATTTAATTTAAACAAAAGTATATTTCAAAATACTGATATTGATTAAATTAATGTTTTTAAAACTTTAATAAATTAAAGTATAATTAAAACTAAGTTAAGTCTTGTTGTTTCCTAATCACAAATTCATCTGAATCTTGAACTTTTGGGGTCCAAAAAATAAGGCTTTATAGATGAAAATTGATTTGATTTCATTACAATATTCCTAATAGATCTATTTTTTATATATAATTAAACTTTTGGGCCATAAATGTTGAGAGATGAGATTATATGGCCTAAACTAAGTAAAATTTAATTTCAGCCAAAGTTTACAGTAAACAGATAATTTTTCTTATAAAGCTTTTTCACATTGAGCTCATGGGCTGTACTGTAAATATAATTAGCTTATATTATAACAATTTATTATCTTTAGAAACTGCTTAACTTGCCCTCTAGTAACAGTTTACAGTATAGATAAGGTTTAAGATTGGATATTTAAGATTGGATATTATTATCGATAAGACTGAGAATGATTTCGAAATCAAAAAAAAAATGAGGGAAGGTTACAGAGAATTTCAAAAAAAATGCATAGTATATTATGTTATGCTATAGTTTCTTCTTACACAAGTTATTTTACAACGTATAAAAGCCGCACACGAAAGAAAAAAAGCGTTTAGTTGGCATTATAATATAGCCATTAGCTATAATAAATTTGAGATTTTTGTTTAATTTGGCTTAATTTTTACTAATAAATTCTAAAATCTAGTGAATTTTATTTAATGGATTCAACAGGTAAATATATTGAGCTGGAAACTATTACAGTTTTAATTTTATTTAAGTATAAACTTTAAAAACATCAGGTTAATTATGTATAATTTAAAAATAAACTAATATTTTAGTTCGAAACAGAAAGAAACATTATTTTTTTCAAATTTATTAAACGCCAAAGTGAAGTTCTAAAAATACAGTCAAAAACGGTTGGTTGACAGCATAATTTCAGTTTTATGAACCCAAAATAAAAATCCAAACAGAGATTTTTTTTCACCTATCGTAGAGCACAACGTGACAACACCAGAAATGAGATCAAAAATAAAAATTTTGGGGCTATTAACAAAATGGCAAAATATTTTCAAAAGGCCGAATTGGACCTACTTGTAACCTCTTTTTGGTTTTGTTATTAGGTTAACCATACTTTTTTGGATTCTACTTTTAGAACTTTACTTAGGCGCTCAATATGTTATTGGTTAAAAATAATAAAGAATCGGAAAAATTGCGCGTAACTGCAATAAATGTTTTCTAACATTTTTACTAAAAATATATGTATATTACTAGCTGCCCCCGCTCGTTGTGGCGCCTACTAATGGGGCTGCGCCCCCTGGACCCCTGAAACTTAATTTTTTTAAAGAAATGTGGTTTTAGGTTACTTAATATTTTGTATAATAAACTTTTCTTCCTAGCGGGTCCAAAAAACTTTTTAATGTACTATTTTTTAACCGAAGCATTGTCTAAGATTTATTGAATCATAAAAATTACCGGCATAGAAACCCAGGTGGCTAATATAGATCAGCGATACAAAGCTTTGCTACCCTTCCCCTAGAATCCAAAACGAGCGTTGCTTCCCTCGACTACCCATTCTAGGATTCTCCCTGATAATAGCTATAAGCTATTCAAGCTTATTTTAGTTACCATACTGAGTGAGTTACTAAAATATTGATTGGTAAGAATTCGAAATATATATATAATATTAAATTTTCAAAACATTAATTTCCGGGGCTGTTTTTGATTTTTCATGTGAAAATCGCGTATTATCGTCAATGGCAGTTCCTTTTTTTATCTATAATTAAAAAGACTGTGATGTATATGAAAAAAATTTTCAGATCCAAATAAAAGCAACATGTTAAAAGCTGGAGATCCGTCCTTGAATCAACAAGTAATTAAATATGAAGTAACCATCGAACACCTCAACGATGATTCTTTGATTCATATTTTTAAGTATTTAACTGTGCAAGAAAGATTGCAAATTGAAGTGGTAAGTAGGAGATGGAACAATGTAGCCAAGAGTTCATGGAGTCATGTAACAAGTCTTAATTCTGTTTCTTATTCACAATATTTGAAAGAAAAATTTACCAAGAAAAAAAAAATTGAAGGAAACAAATTTTTACTTAATATTTTTGATAGATGTGGCAAATATTTAAATGAATTAAGCATTCAAGGATTTATGGTTTATTTGATGTGTCCAGAATTACAAATGAAATTAGAATCAATTTGTCATCAGTTGACATCTTTAAATATAGATACTGCAACTGCAAGTTTTCAAATTTACACAACAAATGATTTTCAACCATCTACAATCTTGGGCAATGTTAGTGCAACTGATACATTTCTTGAATCGTTGTTTGAGCAAACAACAAATCTGCGTTCTTTATCGTTAAAGAATTTGACGATTAATGGAAAATGTTTAATGAAGTTGAGTAAAAATATGATTCAAGAACTATCATTACAAGAATGTCGAGTTGATTCAAAAATTTATCTTAATGATTTTATATCTAACTTAAAGAAATTAAAGAAATTAAATATTTCTAAGAATTGTTATGATTTTATTGAAGCGTTTAATTCAAGTAAACACGAAAATTTGTTAGAAATAACCGCAGATATTTGTTACTCAAATTTATCAAATTTTATATTAAGGCAAAAAAATTTAAATAAATTATTTCTAATTTTAAGTTTTCATAATGATATCAATATTGATTTTAAATATCCAATTAATTTAAAAGTTTTAAATTTAAAATTAGTCTATATACAAACTGATAAGAATTATTATGACATTTTAAAAGACTTAAAAACTTTAGAAAGCTTAAGTTTAGAATATTTGGGATTTTATTTTAGTGACTTAAATTTACGTAATTTAATTGAATCAGTAACTTCGAGCATAAAAAATATTGAAATTGGTTTTTTTGACTTTAGATTAATAAAATACAAAAAATCAATTACTTCTTTTAATAGATTACAGGATCTTGAAACATTTAGAATTTATAGAACATATAATACGATTCCTTCATGTGACAAAGATTTCATTATCGAAAATTTAATACAATGTGCGAATCTAAAAAATTTATTTATCCACGATTGTAATTTATCAAATTTAGCATTTCAAAGCATCAGTAAATTTCCAAATTTGATAAATTTACATGTTACTTCTTCGACTATTAATATAGGATACAACGTCAGCGATGAAGAAATGATTGAAATTATAATAAAATGTGTAAATCTCAAAGAAATTGTTTTAAATCATTTTAAAAATTTAACTGCGAAATTTATAAAAATGGCTAGTGATATTAAAATAGAACGTGGGGATTCTCATGTCTTGAGAATCAATGCCACTGACTCAAATTTTCAGATGTGTGAGTTAAAAGAAACTCCACCATTAATATCTTTATTTTTTAAAATTGATTTTAACCAAAAACCTGAAAATTAAAAAAAAGTAACTTTGAACATTTTTTAATAATAATAATTATCAGTTCTATTGTAATAAATGTATTGTGTAAATGAATAAATTGTTTAAAAATAAAAAAGATTTAATCTTCAACTGTTTTTTAATTTCTTATGAATAAATATTTTGGTTTTCCCCAGAAAATTGCTCTAATGTTAGATTTATCTCAATTAGCAAAGTCATTAAGGCAAAAATATTTTGAATAATTAAATATTTATTTAATCCTAATATGTATAACAATTAAGGTGACTAAGGAGGGTTGATTAACCCATTAACGCCTGAAATCGACTTTTGCCGTATCTGTACTTTGGCTACGCGTATCTCGGCGAATTTTTTTCTAATTAACATAAAAATTGGTGTACCACTATTTTTGAGTATGCTCTTTCAGAATCTGCCAAAAAAATTTCAAAAAATTATGTTTTTCATGCAGTTTTCCAAGAAATAAAAAAAAAAATGACGTTTTTTTTAAAGACTTTTTTTAAAAAACATGAGTTTTCGACCTGAAAAAATTTTCGTAGATTATTGCAATAGTAAAAAAGAGTGCAATTTTTGATCAATCTTTCCGTCTACAACCTGCAAAAAAAAAAATTTTACCGTTTTCGGGGAAAAATTTGGTCTCAAAAAAGTTCATTTTTCCAAAAAATGAAGGCATCTCAAGACTCGGTTTAGTAGGGTTTTTTGGGTCGCTGATCACGAATATTGAGGTATTTTTTATAAAAAATCGGGGTTTCACCCTTAAATAAGACAAAACTACCCCCAAAAGGGGGTATTTTTGCTACTTTTGCTCTGGCTCTTATCAGATTTGGTCTAGAGGGGTTTTTTGGCTCGCTGATCACGAATATTGAGATAATTTTTATAAAAAATCAGTCCTTACCCTTCAATAAGCAAAAACTACCCCTACAAAGGGGTAGTTTTTATACTTTTGCTCTGACTCTTATCAGATTTGGTCTAGAGGGGTTTTTTGGGTCGCTGATCACGAATATTGAGATAATTTTTATAAAAAATCGGTCCTTACCCTTCAATAAGAAAAAACTACAAAGGGGTAGTTTTTATACTTTTGCTCTGGCTCTTATCAGATTTGGTCTAGAGGGGTTTTTTGGCTCGCTGATCACGAATATTGAGATAATTTTTATAAAAAATCGGTCCTTACCCTTCAATAAGAAAAAACTACAAAGGGGTAGTTTTTATACTTTTGCTCTGGCTCTTATCAGATTTGGTCTAGAGGGGTTTTTTGGGTCGCTGATCACTAATATTGAGATAATGTTAATAAAAACTTGTAGCGTCACCCTTAAATCAGCAAAAACTACCCCTGAAGGGGTATTACCCCTCTAGACCAAATCTGATAAGAGCCAGAGCAAAAGTATAAAAACTACCCCTTTGTAGGAGTAGTTTTTGCTTATTGAAGGGTAAGGACCGATTTTTTATAAAAATTACTTCAATATTCGTGATCAGTGATCCAAAAAACCCCTCTAGACCAAATCTGATAAGAGCCAGAGCAAAAGTATAAAAACTACCCCTTTGTAGGGGTAGTTTTTGCTTACTGAAGGGTAAGGACTGATTTTTTATAAAAATTATCTCAATATTCGTGATCAGCGAGCCAAAAAACCCCTTTAGACCAAATCTGATAAGAGCCAGAGCAAAAGTAGCAAAAATACCCCCTTTTGGGGGTAGTTTTGTCTTATTTAAGGGTCAAACCCCGGTTTTTTATAAAAAATACCTCAATATTCGTGATCAGCGACCCAAAAAACCCTACTAAACCGAGTCTTGAGATGCCTAGTGACAATAAAACCAAACCCGTATATTGACTAGAGTAACTTTCATTTTTTGGAAAAATGAACTTTTTTGAGACCAAATTTTTGCCCGAAAACGGTAAAATTTTTTTTTCTGCAGGTTGTAGACGGAAAGATTGATCAAAAATTGCACTCTTTTTTACTATTGCAATAATCTACGAAAATTTTTTCAGGTCGAAAACTCATGTTTTTTAAAAAAAGTCTTTAAAAAAAACGTCATTTTTTTTTTTTTATTTCTTGGAAATCTGCATGAAAAACATAATTTTTTGAAATTTTTTTGGCAGATTCTGAAAGAGCATACTCAAAAATAGTGGTACACCAATTTTTATGTTAATTAGAAAAAAATTCGCCGAGATACGCGTAGCCAAAGTACAGATACGGAAAAAGTCGATTTCAGGCGTTAATGGGTAAAGATCCTAAAATTTCCAAAAGGTTATCAAAAAATTAACATATTTTTTGGAAAAAAATGCTGTTGGTTAAAAGGTATAGTACATGCCCTATTAGAATTTAAAATCCTTTTATTTAACTCAGGAATTGTAACTATCATAAAAAATTGAAGATAATTAATATTTAGAAAAATAATTAGGATCTGAAAATAGGGAAATTCAATTATTTAACTAGATTTATTTAAATTTTAATAATTTTTTTATTTATCTAACAAATAATAAAATTAGCGGTGATACATTTTCTAAATTAAATTGTTTAATGTTACAATTTGTCAAATTAATTCTTAAAACATGTGAATCATTACGATTAATTTTTATTTTGCAAATTTTTTGAATTACTTTATCACTTAAATTCTTAAAATTATATAAATTTAGTTCCTTTAAATTCACTGTATTGTTTACTAGATCACATAAATCTTCATCACTCACACTATATCTAATATTACTAAATGAACTGGTTATATTTAAACTAATTAAATTTTTAAATTCAATAATATGCTTAAATCCTATGTTACTTAAATTACAATTATGAATATTTAAATTTTTTAGACTTTTACATGCTATTAAATTTTTAATTATAAAGTCTTTGTTACAAGACACATGATAGCTTGAACTAGTACCCTGAAGTGTAAAAGTTTCAAGATTTAACAATCTATTAAATGAAATTATTGGTCTCTTAAATTCAACTAAAGTAAATTCCTTAAAAATAATTTGAATGTTTTTAGTATTTTCACTGACACATTCAGTTATTTCCCTTAAGTACAAATCATTAAAATTGTATGAGCCCCAAAATTTGACAATTAATGATTCTAAATTATCAAAACGACTTAAGGAATTTATTAGATCTCTATCAGGTTTCACGTCTCTAACTTCTAATTTTAATTCTTTTAAATTTTGTTTAGGCACTTTTACTAGAAACTCACTATTAATTACAATATTGTTTATTTGCAACTTATTTAAATTTTTTTGTCTAAACACAAATTCTAAAATATTATTTGCATCATCGTTGAACGAGGTATGAACAGAGATTTCGGATATACTGTCATTTGAACTCGAATTTAATGCTTCTAAGGCGTTAAAACAATAATTAATATCAAGTTTTCGTAAATATTTTAAATTACTTATAAAGTTTTTCAGATTTTTTGTTTCAATAGTACACTTTTCAATGGATAAGTTTTCGATTTTATTATCACCTAATTGCAATAAACACTGACCACTAATTTTTAAATTTTTTAATGATAAAGAACGCAAGTTAGTTGTTTTTTCAAATAAAGTTTCAAGGCACTTATCACTCATAAAATAATCGTTCACAATTAAATTTGTTAATTGATGGCCACGTGATTCTAATTTTTCTTGAATTTTCGAATAATGTAAGTAAAACGAGAAACTTTGAATATTGACTGCACTTAAATATTTACCGCAGTTATTCAGGACATGCAACACAAAGTTTGTATTTTCCATTTTCATTTCGCTGTCAATAAATTTTAAATGAAAATATGGATATACTTCCAGAACTTTTACGCGATTCCAGGAATTCTTTGCGGCTTCACTCCATCTTTTACAAACTAATTCAAGTTTGGCTTTATCGTGAACCGATAAATATTCAAAAATTGCAATTAAGCAATCATAATTAAGGTGGTCAATTGTCACCTCGTACAAATTTTGTTGATTAAGCAATTTTTTGCTTTCATTTTGTTCTTTGCATACAGCCAAAAAAGCTCCTAAAATAATTTTAAAAAAAGTTTAATTTATCTTTAAACTAATAAAATAAATTTATTTTTTCCCCTTGGGCGTAAAACTTGTGCGTAACCTGGTGTGGAATTTCTTACGCTCGTTTTACGCCTAAATAGGCAAAAAATATTCTATGAATCATGGGCGAAAAACCTAAAAAACTAGCGTGAAAACAAATCACTCGTGGCCGGCTTCGCCGAACACGTGTCCTAGAGATCATGCTAGTATCAAAACTTTTACACCCTTGATATTTAATATACCAAATTTTTATATTTACCCATTGTTGTGTTATAGAAATTAGATTTCAAAGATGAAATTTAATTTTACTAAGTTTTATAATTTTAACTGGACTAAAACAAGTTGTTAACTGTTTAAATTCTTTGACAAGACTAAATTATTTTAGCCGAGACGAGTTTTAAAATACAGGTGAGCTGGGAAAGATGAATAAATAATTTTAAAAAATTTTTCACAGGGTTATTAATTTATAAGGGTAGGGATAGCATATGCCAATAGGATTTAGTTGAGGCGTACTGGACAATATAAATAATCCTCTTATGATCCTCCGGTAACACCTACTAGTGAATAGAAGAGTCTATAGATGTATATCTAAACAATCCTTTTTGTATGGCAGTCTTTTTCTAATTTTTAAATAAAACCCTCTCCCTCTTAAATTTGAAAAACTGACAAAAAATTGAAAATAAAAAAATAAAAAAATTTTATTTTTTTCAGGGTATTTTAATAACCCTGTAATTAATTTATTTATTACAAATATTAAAGTAATCTATAAAAAAATAAGTTTATTAATGCGAGATATCATGCAGGCCATTAAATTTTTTGCCTAAGAAATCAAAGTATATTTGCAAGTATTCAAAAGTATTGTATTTCACGTGTTGATCGGGCCAGTTTAAATTCAGATAATTTAAATCAAATCAGAACTCAGTATTACAATTTAATTTTAGTATCTAAACTTATAAATTTCAGGTATATTATTGTACAGTTAATTTTTGGCAATAATAATAACAAAAATTTATAATTTCAAAGGAAAAGCCATTATTACTTATATTATTTTTTTAGCCGAATATTATTTTTTTATTACCTGTAACGTACAATTGCAACTTTTGAAATACTAAAAGCAGGAAACAACCTTTTTATATTTTCAAGATCATATAAATTATTTTAAGGAAGTAAAGTAAGGGTATATTTTGTGGTTTCAGTAAAATAAAATGTATAGCATAATTTTTTTTGTTTTTTTTTTTGTAGCAATTAACTTTATTATCACTTAATTTTTTAAGTTACAATTTATTTATTTTTATGAGTCTTTTGATCCTTTAAAAATATTAAGATTTTTATTCAATTTTTAAGTGAAATTTAACCTGTACTTTCAGGTTGCTGTGCTTGAATGTAGTTTAATTTTTAATTTCTGAGAATTTTCATATTGGAGAAAAGTTTAAAAATTTTTGAAATTAAGCGAATTTTATGAGAAATTATTCTTTTTTAAAAATTTTCTGTAAGTTGATTTAAAAATTTGGTTGCAACTTTTTGAAAAATTATCCTTGAGTTTATTAAGCTTGAGTTTTTTATCTAGTTTCATTAAATGATTTAGAAATGGAAATTCAGCGGTCATTACTAAAGTAATTAGTTGAAAAAAAATGGTATATTTTTTGAAAGTTGATATCAAATTATTTATAGATTCTAATTTAATGAATTTATTTAAACTTTAAAATTAATTACAAAAATCATATGAATTTGGTTCATAGCACTTGAATTTTATTTAATTTTATTTTTTTAAACAAAATTACTTTTTTTAAAGCTCTTAAATACGTCATAAATATTTTTAATCCTATAGACACAATTTAAATACCTGAGATAAGATTATTAAATTTAGTACTAGACAATGTCTCAAATAGGAGCAGGTAAAGACATGTCCAAATCATAGACAATACAAAAATCCTGTTACGGTGTATCTTTGGAATTAAATTTTTATGGATTAGTTTTCTCATTGTCTTTCGATTTTCATTCAATTTAAAAAAAAAATTTTATTTTAAATAATATACTTAATCTCTGTTATTTTTGGGGTTTAAATAACAAATAATTTATAAAAAAATCTTTAAAAATAACATTCTTTAAATATTAAAAAGATTCTATTATTTAAGTTGGTTTATCATAATACTTTTTTTATTTAAGATATAGTGATAATAATGGTAAAGCTTGTTTCAACTAACGCAACTGAATGATTGAATTTATGGAATTGATCCTCAAAACACGAAAATCCCCACATTTAATTTAAATATTACTGGCCATTTTTATAAATTTGTCACTTAAAATTTCAAATTTAATTTCTTTGAGATTTACAAATTTTTTTACAATTTCAATCATTTCTTCATCACTGACCTTGTATTCTATATCATTAGTTAAAAAAGTAACATGTAAACTCCTATAACACCTAATTGTAATTAAAATAGGTAATAATGAAAATTAAAATTTTTTAAAAAAATACAACTAATTATTTGTTATTAAAATGATCATAGATAATGTAAAATAAAATTTTGTTTTCAGATAAAATAAATTACATCAGCAGCCAGTACAAGTACTAAAATAATAAATTATTCACTTTTAACTATTAACCATAAAAAAAGCAGTACATAAATAAAAATTATATATATATATATATATATAACAATAAAATGACTCATCGAAGAAATTGTCAATCTACCAAATGCAATAACGATATAAAATATCAATAATCATAAAACATTATATGGTCACTTAAATGCGTTATAATAAATGTATATGTTACCGTTAAAGTCCGCTCTCCCGATAAAGTTAACATTAACCAGTTAAAGTTAACTTTAGCGAAGCGTTTTTGTTAAAGTCCACGAAGACGATTAAAATGAATAAAAATACAACATTAACGGGTGTGTATACGATAAAGTTAACTTTAACCAATCCTTGTCAGTTAAAGTCCATGAAAGCGGTTTAGCATACTAAAAAAAATTTGTATTATAATATTTATATACGACTCTGGCTATAAGGCATCCAAGGATTTAGGTTAGGCTACTTTTTTAAAAATGCATTTCTTGGGACCAGTAATCAATCCTAATTATAACACGCCCCTAGGGTTAGGTTAGGCTATTTTTTTTTTAAGGCATTTTCACGCAGTAATAAGGCATTCCCTAGAATTAGGGCAAGGTGAACTTAAGAACCCATGCGCAAATTTGTAAACAATACTGTGACAATGCCTTTAAAAAAAAATAGCCTAACCTAACCCTTGGGGTGTCTTATAACTAGGATTGGTTACTGATCCTAAGAAATGCATTTTTAAAAAAGTAGCCTAACCTAAATCCTTGGATGCCTTATAGCCAGAGTCGTATATAAATATTATAATACAAATTTTTTTTAGTATGCTAAACCGCTTTCATGGACTTTAACTAACAAGGATTGGTTAAAGTTAACTTTAACGAACATGATGCCGCTAATGTTATATTTTTATTCATTTTAATCGTCTCCATGGACTTTAACGAAAACGCTTCGCTAAAGTTAACTTTAACTGGTTAATGTTAACTTTATCGGGAGAGCGGACTCTAACGGTAACATATACACCTTTGAGTATAAAAACTAAAGCTTTTTTTAGAATTGTATGTGAATCTACTTTAGAAAATTCACATTTTATACTTAAATTACTCATAAAAATGAAGATACGAGTGAATATACACACTACTTAACTTTTTATTTACAGCTTCGCTTTATATTTTTTTTAGTTGTTATCTGAAAAATAGCCTATTTAATTTTAAGTACTAATTTACTATTAAAATTTTTGAGTTTAAATAAGAAAATTATTTTTTTTTTTAAATCCTAACTGACATACTTACTTATAAATTTCAATATATATATATAAAAGATCAAGTTGTTAAAAAATGTGACATTCAATTTTCTATAAAGACAGTTTGAAAATTGTTTTTTTATTTTATACAACCAAAATGAAATGCCAAAAGAATTAAGATAATAAATTCTTTTTTATATATAAATGAAATTGTTTTTTCTTAAAAAATATATACAAAAAAATTTATTTATTCTTTTCACATAAATATAAAATTTATTTTACAAGGTTTTTTTTGTTTTGGCACAATTTTTTTTTTAAAGATTGATTATCATTTTATTCTCAGTAGACAATTTTTCTAAAGGTAAAAAACTGATTTTTTTTTAAAACTAAGAATGATTTTTTCCCAAAGGTATGAGAAAAATTGAGATTTATAAAAAAAAAATAGTTAGTATTAGTTTAATCCAAAGGGAATATTTTTATGTTTTATCTTGAGGATATTTAAAATACAATTTTTTTTATAAATTTTATGTCATGTACTTATCAAAGATTTTTTACTTAAAATGTTTATATATTTCTTAAATTCTCCCTTCATAAGTAATACATAAAATTGTAATATCAGTCTTTAAAAAAGAATTTTTTCCCTAAAATATGAATATTTGTATATGTTACTGACAATTTTTTTGATGTTTTACGTCATGATAGTACTTAAAAAATGTTTTTATGTGAAGTTAATTTTTTTACTTCTTGGGGCAGTTAATTAAGTATTTAAAATTTTTGTTTTTTTGTCAGTTTTGAAGTTTTATGCTGATATGAATTAAAATATGTTGTAAATTTAAGTAAGTTATTCAAATAATTATTTTTTTCAGCTTGCTGCTGTCCAATCTCATCTATTGGGTTCTCAATCTTGTTACTTATCATTTTATTTTGCCCCTAGCAGGTTTTTGTGTTATTCTGTTTAATTGATCAGCTTGAGTATAGCTTGAGATTTCAAAGCATGACAACTTTAAACCACAACTTTAAACAAATTATGAAGTATCCAGTACGTTTTTCCCAAAATTAATGCAGTTTTCTTCAAAGCAAATAACTTAAGAAAATTTAAGTAATCTTGCTTGAAAATAAAACTTTCCAGCCTTGTCTATAACATGTACTCCTCAAAAAGCCCCAAAAAGCTTTAATACAAAACTACATCTTAAAAAAAGCTCACCCTCCAAAAAATAAAGTACATTTAGTCTTATTCTTAAATTTTTCATCATTTATATAAATATCAATTTTTTAATAATTCTTTGTGTTCTGAATCCTACCAACTTGGCATATAATTTTTTATTACAAATCTTTCATACATAAAACTAAAATCACTCACGCATTCAATTATTAACTAAAATATCACAAGCTCCTCAAGAATATTACAAGATCCCATGAGTTCTTATATGAAAAAAAGAAGAATAGTTTTTTTTAAACACACACACACACACATACATACACATTTTTTCTTTATCTATAAAAGATAGAGAGAAGACTATTGTATTTTTATAAAAAAAATAAAATAAAAGAATGTTAAAGACTATAACATATATTGACTTCCCTTTACTTAAATAATTCACAAGTATAAAAAGGTATTTAACGCACGATAAGCTTTTTTTTTATACTTATTCTTCTTCTTTAGTTTAGTATATTATGTGAAGGCTAAAGGGAAATCTGATAAGAGGTTTTTGATCCTTTACTAAAATATATAAAAAGCTGCTTTTTTTATTCTATAACATATTTTATGTGTGGTACTGAAAAATGAGTCGGTGGGTTTTTATTGTGGGGTTGGAGATTTTGGTGGTTATACGTGAGTGACAATAGCAAGTCCAAAACCTTCAATAATACTGGGGTATTGACCACTAAGCATATTTTTCAAAATTTTTGAGGCAGAACAATCTAAGTCATTGAAAATTAGTATTTTAAGCCAAATGGTTAAAATTCAAAATTGAACCCATGAAGATAAATTAAATCCCAATCACAGTCCTGCATCTGAATAATTGTCAGTATTTTCCTTAATCCACATGAATTTCCTGTATACTTACATAAGCAAATTCTTTTAAAATCACACTCAGCCTAATATACAAAATTATTATGTAAAGATTTATCTAACTTTATTATTTACTTTCATCTTTTTAATTCCAAACTGCAGATATTACTTTTTATATCTTTTGCACGATTTTTTCTTTAAAAGTGTTAAATAAAAAATTATGTAACAATTATTTAACACAAAGATAATAAATTTATTAATAATATTTTTTACACTCACACACATAAAAGATAATATTACATACACAAACTTAGAATAATAAAATGGTTTAGGTCATAGTGTCGAGAAATATTTTTCATATAACAAAAAAAGGGTCTATTTATAATAATAATAGTAAAGTATCTAAGATAAAGTACAAGAATATAAGGGATATTTATCTATATTGTTAAAATCTAGATAAAAAAATATTTTTTCTTTTTTCATTTTTCGATTTTTCTTTTTAGAAAAGTAGATGAGTTTTTTATGATTTTTTTTCTTCTTTCTTTTTAAAGGATATTATCATATAAAATATCATAAATTTTTGTATTCATTTTTTACTGATTTTTTATTATAGATAAAATTTATAATTTATGTGGTGTAAAATAAATATTATGGATTTTATGAGACTATACAATAATTTTTAATTGTTGTTTAGAGGCTTTAATTGTTTAGTCAAAGAGTTTGTTTTAGTATTTTTAGAGGTGGAATTTTTGTCCTAATTATTTTTTTAGGGGGTTTAAGTCTTTCCCTAATTGGGTCAATTTGGTCCTAATTTGGCTGCATTATTTTTGAATTGCACTATTTTGGTCCATTTTTGGAGAGTTCATATTATACCATCGAGGTGCAATTTAAATTGTAAGGCAATCTGTGTAATCAATAATTGGTTTGTTTTTCTGTTTTTAGAGGGCACATTTTTATCCCAATTTTTTGGGTTCGGTCAAATTAGGATAGGACTCTTTTTTTTCATAACATCTTTGGCCATCTATAAACCATTTTTCTTAATTTAAACTCGTTATCTTGCTTCATTTTTTAAAAATCTTTAAGAGAGTATTTTAAGATATTGCAAGGCAAGTAATTACTCATAATCCAAATAACCCATTCTCATCAAAAATCATGAAAGCCTCACCTACTTTTGGCAATAATTTTCCATCACCCTTTTCTCCTCAACAAATAATTTTCCAATTGTTTCATGTAATAAACTGATTAGATAAAAAATAAATAACAATGAAACTAATAAAATCCATAAAATTTATTTCACATACTTTAAAATAATGAATACTTCTTTTTAACACAAAATAAAAAACAAAAAAGATCGCGTGATTATTATTAAAAAAAAAACTGTTAATAATCACGAAATCAATGAAACGTTTTCATCGAATATAACTAATAATAATCGTGATTAACAATATTTATAAAAAAAAAATTTTCTATTGAGAAAGTATAAATAATATTTCGAAATTATTACAACTATTTTATTGTCAACTAAAAAGATTTAAAAAAAAGTATATATTCATTTATAGAAATGTGATATTAATTGAAGATATATAATATTATATTATACTGTAATAGTTTATAATGATAATTGAAAGTAACTTGAGTATAAAATTTGCAATGTATTAAATATTTTATTAAGTGATTCGTGTAACACGCGATAAAATAAAAATATACTGTTATTTAGTACTGTAAGGACAAGATCTTATATGTATAGTAACAAAAAATTAATTACTAATTATATTGCTTCAACTACAAATCATTCAAATATGTATAAAAAAAGTATTAAAGGATTTAATGTTTTATAAAGTAATAAAATTTAATATTAATAGTTGGTAGTATGTAAGATGAATATTTAAGGTTATGTTTCTATGTGAAATTAAATTATTTGTCATTATTGTCAAATTAAATTCTATAAATGTTATTTTCTATTGCTTAATTTATTATAAATTTATTTTTATTATTTTTATATATACAGCTGTTAATATTATATTTCATTCTTTTAATGGGTTTTGTAAGCTTTTGATTTTTTTATGTTATAAGATTAAATTTTATGTCAAATTTAAATTTTAGAATTTTTTTTTCTCGCAATTGAAATCCCATGAAAAAATTCATATTTTTTTTCTCGAAAGTGAAATGCCTATTCCAAAAGATATTTTGATAAATAGTCTTTTTCTTGAAATTAAAAAATTCTAAAAAAATTGATACTTTTTTCCCGAAATTGAAGTGTCACCTAACTTGTTTTCTTAGAAAAAAAAATTTTTTCTCGTAAATGAAATATTTTTTCCAAAGCAACCAGAATAGTTAAAGCTTCTTTATAATTGGAATCACATATATTCATATCGCACTAAAGAGTTAAGGTGAAGTATAATTGTTTCTCTGGTCAGCGGTTAAGACGCACTTTGAAGCAGAAAAATTTTATACGGCCCTTATCCATAACTAAAGAATGGCCCCAAATCGCAGTTTAACACTCTCAGATTCACCTGGGAAGGTAATTTACGCGCGATTCGGGACATTATTGACTTTTATGGACACGAGCCATAAATATACTATTTTCTCGAAAGTGAAAAGCCTTCTCTATACTATATATAAAGCTATGGCGAAATTTAAATAATTTTTTATTTCCCATATTTTTATTCATTACTTCGTTTTGTCTATGATTTGCTGCACAGCAAGTCATCTAAAGCACTATACAGTATTCCACAAAACTAAAACATAACCTTAAAACTTCCCTTAAAACCCTGCAACAAACCAATAATTTCAAACAAATATTTTAAAAATTATCTTTCAAAAATAAAATTTTGTTTTGTTCCCATGCATAAACATCAACAAAAAAATTCTTAAAATATTACTACTTTATAACCAAAACGATAAGTTAATTTTTTCTGATAAACATAACCCTTTTTTTATATATATATTTGATTAAATTTTATAAAAAAATTTCTTTTATGTATATATAAAATTATATAAATAATAAATTAAAATATATATATAAGCAACAAATTTTTTAACCGATAACTTATAAAGTATATAAAATTTTATTATAATCTTTTTATTTATACGATAAATCCTTTTTTTTTTGAACATAAAATTTATTAATGCATCTCTTCTAATTAGCAAAATGATAAAAAGAATCTATGTATTAAGTAAAAGCTTCTTTATTTTTTTTAAAGATTATATATAAAAAACAGTTAATTATAAAAACAAGAATTTTTATATATATATATTTTAAAAAACCGCAAAAGGTCAAATCTTATGTTTAAATCGCTTATAAAAGTTCTTTTTCCTCTATATAACAAAGATAGTAAAATATAAGAGAATTCCAAAGGAGTAGGTATATATAGAGGGCATATAAACCTAAAAAAAAACTTTTTTTTTTTGAAATGTTAACTATAGTGCTGAGCGCAATAAGTCAGACCGATAAAGTCCTGGAAGCCAGACTAAGGCTTATCGCAAAAGCCAAGTGCCCAAGATATAAAGGTCTGTAAAAAAAATTTTTTTTTATTTATATCTTTTATATATACTTCTATAGTACTTATATATATATATATTTAGCTGACCTAGCATTTCCTCCTACTTTTTTTTAACTTTTTCATTAACTTATATTTTTATAAGTAGTTCAATGGGGACGATCATAATTTAAAAAAAAATTTTTATCTAAACATTTATAATGCTTTTTTATGTTTTTTATGTGTAACATAACCTACATTTTTACTTTTTTTTAGGTTAGGATTCTATGATTCAAGTAACTAATTTTCGACAATTACTTTTTGACGAGTTATATAATTAAACTTAAAAAGGTAAACAAACATAACCTCTTAACTTACGAATCTATTAAATAAAACAAAAAAAAGAAACAAAACATCAAGTAGTTACAGTTTTAGTTCATTTTTATTATTTTTTAATAAAAGAGTAAAACAAAAAAGGATCCTTCATTCCAGTATTATACTCTAAACGTACGCCAAACAAAAAAGTCACAAATTAATCCCTCACTGAAAAAAATCTATAAAAAAAGTCCTCCTTCAAAAAAAAATCTACAGTAGGCGGCATTTAAAATAACCGTGTCATATAATGCCACAAAATAATATAAAACAGCTTGAAGGGTTTTATTATGTACGAAAAATTAGGGAACTTTTCCTTTCCTTTACATTTTTATATGTACTTAAACTTTTTTTACTGTATTTTTTTAAAAAAAAGTGACATTTTTTATTAAGTGCATAAAATGTTTAAAGATCAAAGCGAAAAACATTTTTTTTTAAACTTGATTTTATGAACTTTTAGGAAATAATTGAGACGAAAGAGATTTTCTATATTTATATATTTATTTTAATTATCACTAATTACTTTTAAGTTTTTTTTTATATTAAAGTGTCAAATGAGATTACTAATTAACAGAAAAAAAATTAATAGAAATATTTTTATCGATTCAGAAAAAAAAATAAGTTATAATTAATATTTTAATTAGAAAAGATGTATTAATTAAAAAAAATTGTATATTAAATTTATGCATGTGTGTGTATGTAATTTGTCAGTGTGTGTAACGCAAGAAGTGTCATATAATAATTTTTATTATAATAGGCAAAAATTGTATAATGTAAGCTTTCTCCTATCTTGATATAAACGCACATAACCTATAAATATTTATAAAAATATATTATTAAACAAATTCGTCGTCAAACGGTTAGAAATGTGTAGGTGTAGAAAGGAAAAATTTATATTTTATTTATTTTACAAAACATGTTAACAACTTTCATCATATTATAAGAAAAATTTTTGTATGTTTTTTTTGAAAAACCTGAATTTCAACTTATAGGTTAGGTAGCGAAAATATAGTTAATATCGAAAGTGAAAACAAGTTTTATTTATTATTGTAATACAAAAAGTAAAAACAGAAAAACATTTGTAATTTATACTTGATTTACATTTTTTTAATTAAATTATAAAAAGAAGATATTTGTATAATCCAATTAAATTTTCTACTTATGTTAAGATTTTTATTTTTTATGTATGTTTACTTACGTATCTAGAATACTTTTATGTAATTTATGTTTGTAGATTTATTTTTTACTGTATAACTAAATTTTTTAAATATTTGTAAGTAATTATAAAATAGGAAATTGAATCTATCTAAAAGGTATAGGTAAGTAGTTTAATAGGTGAAATTTGAACTCTGGGCTAAGATTGGTCTTTTGAATGACCCCTGAGGATATACTTTGGAGTTAAAGATAAAACAAGCATATTATAAGGTAGGTAAAAATGCTCTTCCTTCAGCTTCCTTCCTAGCTTAGGTAAAATAGTTTTTATCCTTATAAAAAATTTCTCAAAATATAAAATTTTATAAATCAAAAATAGCTATTTTGTATTTTTAGGTTCGAAAATCTAGACGCTCGCGCTCTTCTGTGATAGAAATGATTTTTGGCGGGAAAATCTATTTTACATCTAGCTATTTTGTACTTTTAGGTTAGAAAATCTAGACGCTTTTCTGTGATAGAAATGATTTTTGGCGGGAAAGTCTATGTTACTATCGTTAAGAAATTAAATTAAAGTACTGCCTACATTCTACGATCTAATCTTTATTTGAAAATTTTCTCATGCGAAGTGCACATTATAGATATTTTTCAATTAGCTATATAAATTTAAACGATAAAACAATCTAAAAATTAACAAAGAGTAATTTAAATTTCAATACATGAAACAAAGTATTACAATTTACTTTTATAATATATTTTGATAACATAACCTCTTACTTATTATACGCGCAAAAAGACAAGGAGATAGATTTGACGAGCAATTAACTTCATTAAAAAATAATAACAAAGAATATATATAAACTTGCATATATATATGTTAAATATAACTTACTCACGCGATAAATATATTTTCATCTATTGAATTTCAATATAAAAAATATGAGTTTGGTTATATGCTCATATCACGTTTAGTTATAGGTTAAAAAATGTTTATTTTTTAGAGGAAAAACACGTTTTTCTTTTAATTTTTCTTTGCAAGCTAATATAAAAAAATATTGAATTATGCCTTTTTTTATGAATTTTCATACGTAGCTACGTAGGTAGAATAATTATGAGCTTCTATTATATGGTTACTTTTTTTTTTTTTTAATTATACACCTAACCTATAAAGAGTTAGATATGCGTGACGTATACGATTATTATTATATAAACTACGTGTTATATTGCTACTGAGATTACAAATATTAAAATTGAATAAAAATTTTAATATACATGTATATTAGGCTGCTAGTTATTCAATAAGGCAAAACAAATTGAGCTTCGTGAATGAAATAGTACTATTAAGAATTAGAATTCATTCTAGATCTTTTTAAGGCGCGTTTACATAATTCTGTGTTTTTATGCAAATCTTACAGTTTTTAAAGCTAATTTTTCAGTAAACGTGCCCTGAAAATCAAGGGCCTAAAATCTATTTATAAGAGTTGGCGGGTTTTATGGAGGCTGTAGTCTTGTCGGCAGTTTATTAGCCAATCAAAATGCTAGTCTCAAATTTGAATTTTTCTATTTTCTTGAATAGCGTGAGCCGGTAAAATTTTAAAATCAAACAAATTTGGGCAAAATTTATTTTTTAGAACTTTCTTGGATGAGTTTTAGGACTAAATATTTAAGTTTTAGGGCTATACATAAAAAATGAATCAAGTTTCTTTAATCCTTTCCACAACCCATAAGCACCAGCCTGATATACAAATAACAAAAAATAAAATACTAATTAAATCTTCTATATTCATGCAAACAAACACGAAAAATCCGTGCATACTAAAAAAAAAATGAAAAGAAAACATCAAATTTCATTATGCACTATACTTATAAATATATTAATAATATATATATGAATAAATTTTTTAATTTACAAAAAAAAAATGATATTGCACGAAATTGAAAATTTTCAAACGTTTCACTTTCCAAAACTCATATATTTATTAATATATACTGTTACTTTTTTTTAGTCTCACGACATTTGATATTTTAATAAATAAAAAAATGAAGAATATAAAGAAAGAAAAAGTTTATAAAAAAAAAAAAAAAACGTCAAATTTTTAACGGCACTTCATTTATAAACCTCACGCGATTTTATAATATTATTATAATATAATATACAATGTGTCCAAAAATATTAAAAATCACGAAGAAAAAAGCTTTACTCACGCGAAATTTTTCATTAAATTTCACTTGTAATAAAAATTTGCGATTTTTCGTTTTGTTTTTAATAATTTCCTATGTAAGAGGAATTCATTTTAGAAGAAGGAAGAGAAAGTTTAAGACAATTGTTTTTTAAAATTAAGAAATTATTTAATTAAACTTGATTATAAGGATGCAGCATCTTTGGTTTAACGTAGAATTAGAGGCACGTGATTTCCATAGCTTATAGCTTTGAAAGAATTAGCCCCCTACCTAATACTGTTACTGATAACGAAATCATTAATGTTCCTTTGATTCTTAGTGAACATTACACGGGTACACGGAGAATTCCAAGTGAAAATAATGGTCACAGCTTTATAGCAAACATTTTTAACATGGAACATGTTCATAGTTCTAGGGTTACCCGGAAAAGTCCCTTGCAGTAAGGAGTAGGGTTGAAAAAATTAGGGAATAAGTGGGGGGGGGGGTAAAATGGACTGATTTAGGGATTTAGAATACTTTAGGTTTATGGACTTAGGATAATTTCAATTTAGGGACTTAATATAATTTCGGTTCTAGGACTTAAAATTATTATGGAGTATATGTTAAAACTGTTATAAGTAAACACGTTCCATTCTCATTGGTTGGGTGAACACAGAAATCAATTTTTTTTCTTCTGAGTATATTTATAAATTTCCGAGAATGTGAAATTTCTTTTAGGTCTAAGAAAATTAAAAAATACTACAAATAAAATTGGTACCATAATTAAACAATTTTAAACTTAAAAATGCCACTTTTATTTGGAATATGCCATATACTCATAATTAAGAAATATTAAATAAATTTTAATACAACACATAGATAAAAATATAATTTTATCACCTCGTAATACATTTTAAATATTTTTTTTATCATTGTTAAAACATGACTATAAATTTGGCATTAATTTTTTATTAGATTAATATTGTATCACAACTATTAATTTTTAAAATATTCTTTCATAATCTCAAAGAATTCTAGTATTGTTTTCTTTTTTGGCCAAATTTAACAAAAATGCTTGAATTAAAATTTTTAATTGCATTTTTCATGCAAGTATTTTGTATTTATGGAAGTAACGTACAAAATGGTTTGTAAAAAAATATTTTAATAAATATATTTTAAAAAGCAATAATATTTCAAGAAAATTTATGAATTACTAAGCATATTACAGTATATTTCCAAGTGTATTTCTTAATAGGTATTGAATAATTTTCAGAGTTATCAAAGAATCTAAATTTTCCTGACAAACAGGCTGAAATCCAAAACTTGAAATATAAAAACCGTGATTATTTAGGACATGATGAAAATTTATTGGACAGAAGTGCTAATAAAATTTCTAGTTTTCCATTTAAATTACAAAGTTCACCAGCTTCATCGTAAGTATTTTTAATTTTCTTATCTTTAATATATTTTGAGCATAAAAATAATTGAATTATATTCAAAATGTTAAAAATATTAAAAAAAAGACACCTGATGAGATTACACATTTTTACAGAACATTGTATTTAATTAAATTATATCGACAATCACAGTTTGAAATTACGAACTACGAAAAGACATTCTCAGAAATAACATTGTTTACAAATCAGTAATTAATGACTTAGAAAAAGCCTTCAAAAATAAAAAAAATATAGTATAAAAAAATTAATGTTTTGAGTAAATTAATTATTTTCAGTGACCCTGGCGAAATCATTAATAATAATTCTACAAAAAAACAACAGCAGCCTTCAAACAGAGTTTGTGGCGGTAAATTACCTAGCGAATGCGAAAATTCTAGATATCGTACATTCGATGGTTCCTGCAATAATTTTAATAATCCAACATGGGGGATGGCAAATACAGCTTATGCTCGCCTCTTGCCAAACAATTATGCTGATAGTAAGTACTTTTTGAAGAATTGTAATTATATCCTGATATTTATGAAAATTTAATTTTTTCAGAACTATATAAGCCCCCAGTATCAAAAAGTGGAGCATCACTTCCCTTGGCACGAGAAGTTAGCCGCATTATTTTTCCACCTTCAGATATTAAAGACAAAAAATGGACATTAGCAACGATGCAATGGGGCCAAATTATAGCACATGACATGTCTCTCCGTAGTAAAAGAGCCAAGAATTGTGAGTATTATTAAATTTTTAATTCTACACCAAAAAATTTAATTAATAAAAGTAAATAATTTTAGCTTATATTAGCTGCTGTACAGAAAGTGATCAATTAGATCAATCTGCACTGTCTAATCCACGTTGTTACCCAATCATGGTATTAAAAGATGATCCTGATTATGGGCCTACAGGATTAACTTGCCAGAACTTTATTAGGAGTAGGACTACTTTAGATAGAGGTTGCACCAATCAGGATGAACCAGCAGAACAGGTATACAATTAATTTATTATATAATTACTCAAGAATTCAGAAAAAAGCATTCAAATAATTCATAAAATTGTATCTTTTAATTGATAGTTAACATTAGTTACATCTTATTTGGACCTCTCTATTATTTATGGTAATGACGACAAGCATATTGCCAGTTCAAGAGCTAAAACAGGTGGTAGACTTAAAGTAGATGTTCGATCAAACCGAGAATGGTTTCCACCATCTACAAAAAAAAATATTCATTGTGATGTAGCAAGTGAAGCAGAAGTCTGTTACGCTTCTGGTGATGCAAGAGTAAATCAAAACCCTGGATTGGCAGTTTTACAACTTATGTTACACAGGGAACACAACAGGATAGCTGATGAACTAGCTGAGTTAAATCCACAATGGAGTGATGAAATCATTTTCCAAGAAGCTAGAAGAATTGTCATTGCAGAACACCAGCACATTTCATATTATGAATGGCTTCCAATTTTCATTGGTATTAAACTTAATTTATGATGAAAATTATATATTTTAATAACAACTCATTTTTGGCTCATTTTTAAAAGGTTTTGAAAACTCATACAAAAGTGGGATTTTGTACAAGACCGACAATTATGTTAATGATTATAACCCAGATGTCAATCCTTCTGTTCTCAATGAACATGGTGCAGCAGTATTTCGATTTTTTCACACACTAATAGCTGGGAGACTACAGTAAATTTGTTTAACTATTGATAAAAAATTTTCTTCTTTTGCTTTTTTTTAATGCTTTGAAATTTAGATTAGCAGATGAAGATAGAAAATCATTTCCTCCATTAAGGCTAAGTGATCATTTAGTTAGACCAGGAATTATTGAACAAGGTAATAATTTTGATGAATTAGCTAGAGGTATGACCAGTCAGCCACAAGCAAATGTAGATCAACATTATGATAAGGAGGTAAGAATATTTTTACAATATTTTTTGACTGTATAATGGTTTCTAATTTTACAAAACGATTTAGGTATCCAAATATTTATTTCGAAGATTATACAAAAGGGAAATTGGTGATGATTTACGTGCTATAGACATACAAAGAGATCGAGACCATGGATTAGCAACTTATAATAGTTACAGACAGTATTGTGGATTAAAAAAAGCATCCCAGTGGTCTGATTTTGAAGACCAAATATCTTCTGACGTAAGTTTCGAGGATTCTTTTAAAAATTATCAAAATTTTGTTTGAATCTTATGATTTATAGCGCCATTTTTTAATTTGAACTTTTCAAAAAACAAATCAATTTTTATAGAATATTCAAAAGCTTGAAAAGCTTTATGATAGCCCTGATGACATTGAATTATCAGTTGGAGGAGCTTTAGAAACTCACGTTCCAGGAACATTTGTAGGTCCAACGTTTCTATGCATATTAACAGAACAATTTCATCGTACAAGAGTGGGTGACAGATTTTGGTACGAAAATGGAAAAGATCATAAAATTGCCCTCACAATTGGTAAATTACTTTATTTTTTACTTAAATTTTTTTGTAAAAATTTTATTTATTATTTTCAGAACAACTTAATGAAATAAGAAAATCAAGTATTTCAAGACTTATCTGTCAAAATGGAGATAATATTAAATTTATGCAAAGAAGAGGTTATGAATTAGTTTCTGAAGAGTAAGTTTCAAAATTTTAATTAATTATTTTAAAATTAGAAAGTACAAGTAAATATTTGTTATTATTTCAGTAATCCTCTCGTAAGCTGTGACGAAATTCCAGCTATTAATTTAACGTTTTGGAAAAGCAAAAGTAATGGGCCAAACTATTATTCACGTCACCCGCCATTCGAATAATTAGAAAAATAAATCAAGTTTAGTATAAAAGGGTTAAGTGGTATATTACCAGCTTTACCTAAATTTGAAATTTCAGATTAAGTATTGAGATTTTTCAAGCCAAAGAATCACTATATTGTTCCGTATATGACTTTTCATTTTATATCTGACCATGTTAAAAGCCCTTGAATATAAGGCACTAATGTAATTTAAAAATGCATTTATTTACAATTTCTTAATAATTATACAAAATATTACTAAAAAGAAAGTTTATAACAAATTTTTGTACAGAATTACAAATTCAATTTAATTCTTAAACAAATTATACAAAAAACTGAAGATAATTTTATTCTATTACATGGGATATCCTTTGGGAAAACGCATTTTAATGTTAAAAAATGTATTAAATAATTATTTATTGATTTGGATTGATTTCTTCTCTTGCTGCCTTGAAGGAACTATGAAGTGTAGCAATTGTGGTATACCTAATGCTGGATATTTACAAAATTTTTCGAAAATTTACTAATTTTTCGAAAATGTTCTAATTTTTTTGTTAATATAAGAAAGTTACTTTTTACAGTGTATGTTTAATTTAGTATTAATTCTATTTTCAATTTACTTAAATTATTTTTTAATAGCAAACTTATCAATTGTATTTTCTTTTTCCTTACAATTACATGAGTTCATTTCCCTATATATTTAAATTTATCGTTAATACATTTCAAAATTATTCTCATAAAAATTAACTGTCAATTTTTTTAGTTTCACAGAGGACGGGTTTTTAATAGCTATATATGTATATTACAAGATTTATATTAGCCCAGCAGTTGTTTCGATTATTAGGTAGATGCCATTTGCCAAAAAAATGAGATTTCTATAGAATCACAGACCATTAATTCAAACCTCAGTATTTACACCACATACTTGCGCTTTTATGAAACAAATTTTCGGTCCTAATAGTCAGTGGCGAGCAATTATTTTATAATTTTTTAAAAATTATATAAATTATTACTAAAAAAGAAATTTTAAAACAATTTTTTTTACAGAATTACAAAAAAATAATAACTTAATTTAATTCTTAAACAAATTATACAAAAAACTGAAAATAATTTTATTCTATAACAATAATAAAGAATTATTTATTTATTTGGATTGATTTCGTCTCTTATCCCTTGAATGGCTTGTAAAGTGTAGCAAATATTTTTTGTGGTATACCTAATGCTAGATGAATTATTTCCCATATGAAATCACATAGATTTGATATTCCATTTTTATTATCGCCATTATTATTTTCATTATTTCCAGTATCTGAATTTCCTAAAAAATAATATTCAATTTATTTCTGTATAAATTTTAACGCTCATAATATTGTGAAATCTGGATCCCCCCTGTTATGGAAATATTAGTATTTTCAGAGAAAAATAAAATTAGTGTTTTTTGTTACTACCCTAACAAATAAAAATTCCATTTGCAGGAGATAAAAATTTTTGGCTAAAAGTAGTATTACAGTAAATGATTTAGCGAAATTTTGTAATAATTTAAAATTTTTCGGGCTTTATGTTCTTAAATTGTATAATTCAAAAAGCATAGTGACTATTTTACCAGCGTCATCGGTATTTGAAGATTGTGTTGTTACTTCATTATTTGAACTTTCGTTAGATGATGAACCAACTTTATCAGTACTTGGAGGACTTGTTGTTAATTCAGTATTTGAACTTTCGCTAGTTATTGAACCAACGATATCAGTACTTGGAGGACTTGTTGTTATTTTATTACTTGAACTTTCGCTAGTTATTGGACCAACGTTATCAGTACTTGGAGGACTTGTTGTTAATTCAGTATTTGAACTTTCGTTAGTTGTTAAACCAATGTTATCAGTACTTGGAGGACTTGTTGTTATTTTATTACTTGAACTTTCGCTAGTTATTGAACCAATGTTATCAGTACTTGGAGGACTTGTTGTTATTTTATTACTTGAACTTTCGCTAGTTATTGGACCAACGTTATCAGTACTTGGAGGACTTGTTGTTAATTCAGTATTTGAACTTTCGTTAGTTGTTAAACCAACGTTATCAGTACTTGAAGGACTTGTTGTTATTTTATTACTTGAACTTTCGCTAGTTATTGAACCAACGTTATCAGTACTTGGAAGACTTGTTGTTAATTCAGTATTTGAACTTTCGCTAATTGTTTCAGTAGTTAAATCTCCTTGTGCAAAACAAGACTTCGTAATTACCCCAAAAATACACAAAAACCAAAATAATTTTGACATTTTTTATAAATAAAATATAAAATAATACAAAAATAAAATAATTTTTTGAAGAATAAAAATTTTAGTAATTTTGTCAAATTTATATATTAATACCCCTACCACGTGGTTATACTTGACTACAATACACTTATTATTAGTTAACTTTATACTCTATAATTGCATTGTTAATTTAGTATTTATCCGATTTTTAATTTACTTTACAATTATTTTTTAATAGTAAACTTATCTATCAAGTATTTTCTTTTTCCTTACAAATATATGAATTTATTTCCTTGTATATACCTATATTTAAATTTATCTTTATTACGTTTCAAAATTATTTTTAATAACTATACACGTATATCCAAGATATATATTAGCCGAGCAGTTGTTTCAATTACTAGGTAAAATTAGGTGCCATTTGCCAAAAAATGAGATTCCTATAGAATCACAGCTCATTAAATCAAACCTCAGTATTGACACCATATACTTGTGCTTTTATGAAACAAATTTTCGGTCCTAATACTCAGTGGCGGATCCAGAAAAGTGTCTCAGGGAGGAGGGGAGGTGCTCAAGCAAAAATTTTTATATATTTTCTTCTATCAATTGAAAAAAAAAAAACAACAAAGTTAATACAAAACCCACACATTCGGGTTCCTGAGGCTTTCCTCTAAAAAACTTTATATATCATTATTCATAAATTCAACGGCCAGAGCGTCCTTAACCATGATTTCGCAGTAAAATAATGTTAAAATCCCCAATACTCCTAACAACATTTTTCATTCCTTTAAAAATCTCATTAGCACCAGATTGGCATCATTTTTTTAAAAATTTAACAAAATATTCCCCTGGTTTATCACACATAATAAAGAATAAAATAAAGACAATTTGTATTTATTTAATAAAAAATTAACATAAAAGTTTAAAATCCCTTGAAAAATAAGTATATTGAAGATAAATTGAAGATAAAAAACATATATCGAAGTAACTTAAACGAAGTTTATGGTAAAAAAAAAGGGATGACTTTAAAAGTTGATAATAAGATTTCTTTGTATTTTTCTGAAGTATACATAATATTATAAAAAAATACACACACACACACACAAAGACGCATACTAACTAATGGCATACTCATGTCCACATGTCTCTTACTGATTAAAAATTCAAAAGAAAAAAAACCGCCATATTCTCTCAAATCTCTTTTAGTACCATACGTTATAAATTTTTTTTTTTAGATTATTAGATGAGAATTTACAAACACTACTTAAAAAAATTACATTATGTGAGACATGATCGTTAAACAAAAAATCAGGGGGTGTGTAAAAAAAATTTTACGCTGTTAAAAAAATATTTTAACTTATTAAGATACTATTTTTTAATTTAACTCAAAAAAAATTCAATAGAAAAAAATATTTTTTGAATTATTCTAACACTTGATAATTAGGGAGGATTTCAATAAGTTAGTGGGGGGGTGATTATTTCAAGTACTTTTTTATTACACTGCCATATTCGATGATTAATATTGGATATACGTATGCATATATTATAAGTAAATAATAACATCGAACAAAAAAAAATGGGGTTGAATTTCTCGCCTTTAGAACAAAAGAAGAAAAAGAACTTATATCTCATCATGTACGCATGTATTAAAAAAAAAATGAAGAAATCTTTGAAAAGCTCCGAAACACAGAGAGTGTGAAGTTGTTGCAAATATAACCACGGGAGAGGAAATATCGTGGTAATCGATGTTGACAGGCATCTCAACTAAATTTTTTTTTTTTATTTTCACACGTCTTTTTTTTGTATTGTTTACAATTCTTCTATATTATAATATTCGTATCGAATTGCTTTTTTTTAATGCAACATGGGAATTTCATATTTTTTTATATATTAATCACGCTATGAAAAAAATACAGATTTTAAATAATAAATATGTAATATAATGTAAAATTTAACGTTGATTTATTAAGAAATGAACATTTTAGTCGATTGAATTTCGTTTTACATAATTTTTCATTTTGAGGTTATATCAAATATTAAGATAGTACGCCGCGCCGCGTCTTTTATATTTACTTATTACTTATACTTATAAAAATCTTTTGTTTATTCAATATATGACAATAAAATACAGTATAAAATGTCCCTATATGCCTTGTTTGTTTATAAATATAAAAACAAGAAAGGTTATGTATCATATTACCCACAAAAACCTTTTTTTTTAGGTTAGGTTATTTTATGGTAGTTTTTTTTATATATATTGCATTTTGATTATTCGTGATGTGGATAACCGACCTTGCATTCTTTTTTTTTTTTTGGTATTTATTTATTTTTTTTATTTTAACGTATCTGAACGTGTCAACTTTCACACGTTACCATGTTATAGGTGTATAGTACTTCACGGAAAATAATATGTATGTACGTTGTTTCATTTAACTTTTTACAAAAATTTTTAATTTTTTACATATTTTTTTTATACTTTTTTATGTTAAGTGTAAGTTTATATGGGTAGTTTTTGGGGATAGAGGAAGATGGATTTCAATTTTTGTAAAGTTAGAATCTCAAATTTTGAGTTTTTTTGGCTAGCGGATTAGTTTTTATAGACAATTTTGAAGAGTTAATGATTCTGTGATTTTTGAACAGAAAATTCAAGATTTCCGGTTAATTTTAAATTCTATTTTATTAAATCCCGCTAATTTCAAACCCGGAACAGTTTTGAACCAAGATTAAAGAGCGGGAAATTTAAACGGAAAATAGGTTATTTTTTATTAAAAGCAATTTTTTGAACAGGTGGCGATACCTAATAAGTGGTGGCGATACCTAATAAGTGGTAGCGATACCTAAGTGGTGGCGATACGTTTACTTGATTATCTCTTAAGATTATCTCTAAACTTTTGTTGGTAAAATTTTGGTTGGTAACTTACGTTATAAGTAGTACAGTGAACTGGCGCTACTGTCGCTGGATTTATTCCAGCTACTTTAGCACTTAGGGGTAATTTTTTGCCAGCTACACTGTCATTTTTGTAGATAGTATAGCCAGATTCCTCCTTTTACCTATAAATGTAGAGACAGTCGAACCCCCAATTCAAAAAAACAACAGAACTATAGCAATTGCTATCGGTTTCAATGGTGCAATCCACATTAAGTTAAATTTAAAAACCCCGAAAGCAATGAATCCGAAAAATACAAGTAAAAAGTTATTGCTTGGTATAGAATAAGACTGGCTCTAAAACCATTACTAGCACCATAATAATTACTAAATTAACTTAAAATTAAATAGGTTAGAAATCTTTTCATATGAATGGAATTAAGCCTGTTACCGACATGTGACTTGTCAATAACTTTCGCATTCCTTTTCGCAAATTTTATAACAAATTCTAAATTATTCCCAAAACCTATAACATTTTTTTAAACTATTTCAACAATTTTTAAAGATCAAAATCAATTTTTAATTTGTTATCTCTCAAAACTACCGGTTTTAGAAAATCATAAACGAAGCGGGAATCGGAAATCTTCTGCTCTTTTTGAGCGGCGCGCTTCATTTAAAACAACCCATATAATAAAATTACAGTCTGCCTTGAAAAAAGCAATAATAGCAAAAAAACGTAAATTTTTATTAATATAAAAAAAAAAGGTATTTATTACATATCGATAATCTTTTTTTTTGGCATATAAAAATCATATTATCAATTTTTACAAGTTTTTTTCATCAAAAGCACTTAACACTTTACAAAAAAATACAAAATATAAAGATCAATATATATTTAAGTATGTACATGATTTTCTTTTTTTTTTTCTCTCTTTAGTTTTTTGTGATATCCAATGTTTATATTATACCCTTTTTTCCATGTAAAAACAAGAATAATATTGCTAATCTTTTAGGACTCTCTTTAAAATAAAAAATAGAAAGAAGAGACTGGCGCTTATCGGTTTCTGATAGTAAAAAAAGGAAAAAAAAAAAAATTTATAAATACTTTTCATTCTCATCTCTCTTGTACTCTTTCGCTTTTTTATTTTAACTGTCGGTGATGATATCAGACTTCAACAAATTACCAGGGAGGCCGACCGCGAATCTTCGTTTTTTTATTATTATTTTTCACTGCGTTGCATCAAAATAGAAAGAGAGAGTAATATAAATAATATAGCTTTAAGGCTTCAACTTTTTTTTTTAAATCCTTAAAATAAAAAAAAAATTTATATAAATACAAACATTATTGTGGTTAAATTTGTTGCTGCTGAACTGAAAAATTTTCTTATAATGAAAATAAAAATGAAAAGTACTTTAAGTAGCTTTTTTTATTTTATTTTGTGGAAAGAATATTGTTTTTTGATAAGTATTAATATATACAGGCACTTTATTCGAATTTTATGAAAAATCGGCTTTTTTTTGGTTTGGTTTTGTTTACTGTTCTTGTATTTTACTTCGTTTATCTGTTATTGTTTCTTTGCTAAATAGTTTTTTATACGGAAGCTTGAATGATCAATGTTTATTTGTGGGTTTCAAGAGTTAATAATTTGGTAATTGACTTTAATTTGAAATTGTTTTATTTTCTCGTAAACGAAATGCTTTTTATTAGGGGTGTGTGGTAACCTAAATGTTGGGTCAGGTACTCAAAAATTCGGTTCCTTATTTTTTGGTCAAATTTTGTTTAAAGGAAGAAATTTATCGAAAAGGATCTGCACACGATCTAGTTTTGACTCAGAAGATTGGCTATAAAAAGACCCACCTTGAAGCAAAAACCCATAAATTTCGGGTACCCGGCCTGATATTCGGGCCACGCATCCTTACTTTTTATGAATTATATAAGTGAAACAGGTTAGAAATTTTGGTAAAGGTAGTCAAAAATTACAGAAAATTATAAGCCAATAAATTATTCCCAGCCAAAAAAATTGGGGTTTAAGACTGCAAATTGAGTAGCTTAATAACAAGCTACTTATGGAGGCGAAAATGTCGAGCGAAATTTCACTCCCATTTTCTGTTATTTTACGAAATTTTGCAAGATCATTAATTAACTTACTAAATTGAAAAATGGATTTCAAAATTTCGCAAAAATAAAACAATCTCTTTGAGTCTACTTTTCCCAAATCATTAGCCAAATTTTTTAAAATATCTTTTTCTGACACAGTTTTCAAAAATGCAAAAAACCTATCGAAACCCATTACCTCAAAAATCTGTCAATTTAGCCATAAATAAAAAAAAAACAGTAAATAATAACTGTCAAAAAATATAAAAATTAACGCCTCTCTCTTTTACATGATCCATCCCATCCATAAAAAAAGAAGCATACACCAGCAACAACAATAATAAATGTATTGATTAGAGTGACTGGGCATAAAAAATCATTAAAAAAAATTCACGTTATATTTAAAAAAGATAAGAAGCTCCATTTATTATTATATTTTATTAAAGTTTCTCTCTTACAACACACAGGTAAAAAAAAAACATATTCAAAAGGGTCAGTTCACTTACATGTATGTGTAAGTAAGTATAAGAAAAAAAAAAGGAATATAAAAATATTTTTATATCATGAAGCTTGAGGCATGCTGTACCTTGATGATTGAGTTCCCTTTAAAGGGAGTGCCAAAGCTATAACACTTCAAACGCCTCCGCATTAATTATCAAACATATACATTTATTTCTCTCAGTCTCTCTAAAAAGAAAAATTTTATGGACATTTTAACGTCAATTTTGAAAATAGAATTTTTTTTTATACTCTTTGATTTTCCGAATGAAGAATTCAATTGCAGTTAAGTTTTGTAGTCCAAAAAAGAGTTTAAATATATTTGGTCTTAAAAAAAAGTTTGTTTATGGTTTCAAAGTAAGCATCGTGACTTTAAAAACCACCGATTAAATACACAATCGTAATTTTTTTTCTTTTTAAATGATTTCAAAGAATAAAAAAAGTGGATCCTTTAAAAAAAAAAAGTATGTGAAAATTGGTTAAAAAATTTCAACGCTTATTTTTATGTATCTTTTGTTGTCTTAAATCGCCTTTTTTTTAAAGAAACATTAGAGTTCAAAAAATCCATGTATTTTTTACATATTGATTTATAGTAATTAAAAAATCTCGTAAATATAAAAATTTAAATAATTCCTAATCAAGAAAAATTTATGGATTTTTAATAAGATTTATTGCATTTTATTTTTTGAGACATTAAATTTTTTAAAAAAGATAAAAAACTCTAAAATAAAAACTTTCACATACCTTTGTAATCTCTCATCATTTTATTAAAAATATATCGAGAGACAGAGAAAGATGAATAAGTAAGTAAGCAAATTTTTTTTTTTTTGCTACCATATAAGTAAAATAAAATCATTTTTATAGCCTAAAAGAATAAAAAAAAAATTGTTTTTTCCAGCTGATAGGTAGAAAAAATATTTATTTATTTATCAAAATTTAACATCGTGTTTTATTATCTTAATCCTCTGTCTCTCTATGTTTGTTGAATATGGTAGCTTTAATGTTATAATAATAATAATAATTTTTTTTTCTGATTCTATTGAATTTGAGATAAGAGATGAAGAATATGTCATTGTTTAGTATTTTTGATGTCTTGTTTATGCAATAAATAATTTTTATTTCTGTAACTTTTTTTCCTTAAAAAATTAAGAATTTTTAAAAATTTGTAAAATGAGTACCAAAAATTTCAAAGAGAACCAAAGATTTTTTGTGTCGATGACATGGTTTAATTTAGGGAAAAAAGTATAAAACCAAGATTTCCTTGAGTGGACACGTATAAGTGCCACATATTGTTCACCATGTTACAGACACAGATTAATCAGCTTTGTGTAACCACTAAACTTAAAATTTTATAGAGCAGCAAGTGGCTAATCTGATTAATTCATATACAAATTAAAATTTACCATAATTATTGTCTTAAAAATAAAAAATTGGCTACTTTAAATAATCCTAAAAAAGGGCTCTAATTCGACGCAGGTGTATAGAAATTTAGATTAATGGTTATTTTTAAAAAACCAAATTCTTTGTGGCATGCTGATTAAAAAATAACTGTTAAAAATATTGTGCATAATAAACTATTTCCCAACTTCGAATACTTCAAATAACCCTAAAAATAGATTTTTACTTTGGGACTATTAACTGTTGGACAGATCCAGAAACTTTCTCGGGGCAGAAGGGGGCGATTTAGTAAAAAATTGCTCAATTTTATTTAAAAACTTGTACATTTTTGGTTCTCAGGAAGGGGTGGTTACTCCTTCGGATCCACTGTTAAGTTACTGAACTATAAACACCAAAAATACCAAAACAAGTCGAAAAATTCCATTACAATCAACTAAACATAAAAGAATGTTGTTACAACATAAAAATTTTTTTAACATTTGAAAGATGAGCAATGTAAATTGTAATGACGTACTTCTACACATAGTTGTTTAAATAATAAATCAATGTCACTAAATTATGATAAATAAAGTGTTATAATTCAACATATACACTATTACTACATATATTCAAAAATTTAAGGATGATTTTTCATTTGATATTTTTTATATATAAAAAAAAATCAGGCTTTTATTCTGAATTTTTTTTTTTTTTTTTTACTGATTATTTGTTGAAAAAAAATAAAATGCACAAGAGAGTAGGTTATGTTTATAGTATTGAATGAAATTTTTGTGTCATTATTTTTCACTTGATTGACAATGGCCATTTGTCATTTTCTGTAAAAAACTTTTTTTTTTGTATTTGTGTGCTGTAAATAAATTAAAATGAAAAAATTGGCACAATGTGACAACAGACAACAAAAAAATTATGTATTTAACTCAAGTTCATAACTGTGCATTTCTTTACTTTTTTTTGTTGTTGTCGATAAGATTAACTGGAATGAATGTATATTTTTCATTTTTATAAGATTATTTTTTAGAGAGTTGAAAAATGTATTTTTGTGAATTTTCGATTTACAGGATAGATTTTAAGGCTTTTTAAAATTATACACAATTTTTTAATTCTGTCATGAGAATTTAAGAAATTTGAGGAATTTTAAAGAATTCAGAATTGAGTTAATCAAAAAGTTTGGATATCAAAACTTTTCGGTTAGGCGGAGGTCTCCAAAGGGTTAGTTTGGGCCTTTTCGGAAAGCTAAAAAATTTTATTTTTTAGATTTTCAGAACCAAACGAAGAGGTGAATCTAAATTTTACAAAAAAATGCATTCTTTTCAAAATATTGTCAGGTTGCCCCACTTAAATTCTTAAATAAATTACATTAAATGTAAAAAAGTCTGATTCAATTTTGCTAGCCAACACAAACAAAATTCGGTCAAAGCAACCTAACAGTAAACATCTAAATAAATCGCAATTAATTAATTAAAAATATTTAACCCAATAATTTTTGAACCCAAACAAAAATTTTCACAAGCAAATATTTTAAAGTCAATAAATCTTAATACCCCAAAAAAATAATTAATTGTGAGAGTATAGACAGACTCTACAATATTTTGCACGCAAAAAAAATTCAAATCTAGATTACACTCTAAAAAAATAAAAATTATATCATCAATAAATATATATAGATTGATATTTATTTGTACAAATAATTAATAATAAAATATATTTATCAAAAATTACCATAAAATAATCATTAAATAAATATTTTGATTATACACTAATTTTTTATATTCTAGTATCAACACACACATACATGAAAATGTAGATAAATTTTAAAGATATTTTATGATGAGTTATACACTAAAAAGATGACAGAAATATAATATTTTTACTGCCAATATTTTGCAGAGGCGCAGACTGTAATTAAAGAAACGGTAAAATATAAAAAATCTTATTATAGATCTTGAATAAAAGATACTAAAAAAAATTCAGTTTTAATTTTTTGATTGTAATTTTTTTAACGGTTAATATAAGAATTGTGATTATTATGAATAATGATTATCAATTAATAAATTCAAACATTTTTTTAGTCATTACGTTTTACTAATAAAAACAGATTTTTTGGTGACATAATAATAGTATTTAAATTATGTGTGTGTGTGTGTTTGTGTCTTTTTTTTTGAATAATCCTTTTATAATTTACAAGTGTGAGAACACACTTAATACAAGTCAATCAAGAATTTTTATTTAAAATTTTGACATTTTAAAAGACACGTGAATTAACACAATTTTTGACCTAATAATAATTCTTTGAAAAATAATAAATTTAGATTTTTTTTTTTATGGTAATTTGATTTATTTTGATGTAATTTAATTTTAATTTTAATTTATTATTCATTATGTGGGTTAAATGCTACTTAAGTAAGTATTAATTATGGATAAATATTTAAGATAACACAAAATAAATGTAATTGACTACTAACCAATAATTTTTTTTTAATTACATTTTGGTGTAAATGAGGTGATTCAGTTAATTTTATTGAAATTAAAATATTTTTAGACTTTTTTGAATTTTTAAGCAGTAATGAGAAATTATGGGCAGCTTGCTAAAGTAGAATTCAAATGAAAATTACTTTTTGTTGTCGATGGCCAGTAGCCACATATTTCCTGGGTGGTACTTGTCTGTCAAAGACAGTTTTTTGCTATACTGAAACGGAAAAATCTTACACGACTCTTGGTCATAAAAAAATAATGCCCAAAATCGCAATGTGATATATTATTTACTTACACCTAAAAAAAGTAATCATTAGTAGGATCAAAATTCCAAAAGGGGTTTTCAGTAGGGGTGTGCGATTACCCGAATTAAGGTTTTTGGCTTCGATTTGGGTCGAATTTGTATAGCCAAGAAAGCTTTTGATAAAAGCTATAACTATTTACAAGAAATTTGATTTGACAAAAAACTCCGAAATTTCGGGTTGGGTACCCGAAACCCGGATAATTTCCGGTAACCGCACGGCTTTAATTTTCAGGCACTATAGAATCTGGGTACAAATAAAATCATTTAATCTTTACTTTCAGCGAAAAAATTTAAGATATTTTAGACCAGACTCCTAAAAAATAGCAAAAACTTGAAAAAAGCTATATCTGAAAAAAAAACATAATATTTAGGACTCGTTGCTCTATACTTAAAAACTGCCTTACATATACTTGTTATTTCAAAAATTTATATCATATTTTTAATTAAAAAATCAGGAACTTGGCAGTCAAATTCAAGATCTTCTAAAAAATGAAATATTCGACAAACAATAGCTGAATTATCCCATACAACCCATAAATAAACAAAAACGCATAAATAAGAATTACTATAAACAAAAAATATTAAAAATATTTTTAAATAAATAAATACCATATTATGAAAAAAAAAACAGAAAATTTATACTTTTATAACAAACTACTGAATAAAAAAAACAGGTTTTTTTTATTATTATTATTTTTTATAACACAAAAAGATGTTAGTAAATTTAAATAAAATTTTTCTCTTTTTATCTCGCGGTATTTTTAAATCGTGTAAATCGTGATTCTATAAAATATAATAAGAAAATTTTTTTTTTATATTTTTTATAAGAGAATAATAAAGTATGTGTGTATAAATTTTATGAATGTGTTTGTGTGAGTTTAAGGTTCATTGTAACACCTTTTTTTATTTATATTTATGCAAAAAAGGGTTAAAGGTTAAGTGTAAATGTAGGGGCGGTTTGGGTGTTTTGGGATGATTTTTGAATTTTCAAGGATTTAAAGTTAACAATTAATGTAGATTTGATTAAAGTTATTAAAAATTTGGTTCCCACTTAATGAAAATCAAAAATATAATTATTTTTCATTTAAAAAAAATTTTAAACTTTACAGCTAATTTCCCAGACTTACGCATTCACACTTGAATAAAAAGTTTAAAATCCATAATTACAGCACATCAATAAAAAATATTAATTTTCAAAATAAAAAAAAAAAGTAAACATCTCTTTATCAAACCTATAAATTACAAAATTGATGTGTTACAAGTATAAAAAACGGTAAAAACTAATGTAAATAATATGTTGTATAAGTATTTTTAATGATGATACTTGATTTGTAAGTTAATAATATTTTCCTTCATGATCATGCAAATTATCACTTTAAAGTACCCATTTGAAAAAAAATAAATATGATTTGACAGAAAAATTTTTTTTTACATACAAAGAAATTATTCTTTTGCAAAACTAACTTCTTTTTTTTTATTTTTTCTCTAAGAAAAAAAGTCGAGATAAATAGTTATTTAAAAATATTAATTAACATATGAAAAACCTTGAAAATTATTTACATTAAATTGAAAAATCTCACGGTTGGATATTGAAAAAGACATCTTTGTTACTTTAAAACTTGTATTTTTTTATCTCAATTTTTTTTGGTTCTCATAAATAAATATAAATTAACAATAAATTTTACTAAATTGTCAATTTACTAATTGATTAAAAAACAGTCGAAAAAAAAGTATATACCTAAAGTATCAATAAAAATGACTTATCTTTGAATTCCAAAATTTATTGCTATTAAAAATTCACATATTCGATAATCATAAAATATTTTTTTTTCCCAAAAAATTTCTGTCTCCTTTTTTTGAAATCGTAAATTTAAAAATGATAAGAAAGAAATATAAATAATTAAAAAATAGTTAGAACTCAAAAATTTTATCTTAACGGTATGAGAGAAAAAAAAATTGATTTATAAATAATAAATCTCATTATTACGTTTTTTTTTAACATTACATAAAAAAAAAGTCTTGCTCAAAAAAAAAAAAAAAAATATCTACCTCATTAATCTTGTATTATATTCCACATGTTTTTATTTACACACATACACACATACAGAGAGAGAAACCAATCGTCTTTAAATCACTCATCATATTAAAAAAAATTTTTACTTTGTCATTACTTATTGCAAAAAAGATATTTTAAGGTTATGTTTTGTTAAGTAAGTAGTTTTAAGGTTTCCTGTGAATAAAAAAGCGATTATTATCAAAAAAAAAGGTATTCATGACTTTAATTACTTCTAATTTTAATGTATATAAAAAAAATAATAATTAGTTTTTACTTTTTTTAACGTCTTTATCTTCTTTACAAAGGGAATTTAATTTTTAATGTACATAGGATTTTTTTTTATGTTAATTAAAATAAAAAATAAAATTATTCTGATAATGTCATCAAAAAGAACAGAAATAAATAAATTTTTTTTTTAAGATTTAAAATTTCCGCTTCTTTTTTTTATTTATTATAATTTGATTATAAATCACTTAATGTATGGTTTTGCAAAGGTTTAATTTATGTTTAATTTAGTTAGGTGGTTGGGGAAATTGGGGCGTTTTGATGGTTTTTGGAAATTTTAACAGATTTTTAAGATTTTTTGATTTATTCGGAAAATATACTTGCTCGTTTTTTTGGTTGAAATAATTTTTTGAGTGAAAATTCAGTTTTTGAATAGTTTATTATGATTCAACGTAATGTTTTGGGCGAAATTTCACTTCTTTGATTTCAATTCTTATTAGTAATTAACAAGTGATCTGGACCTCCCATGGTTAAAAATGTACTATTCCTTGTTGGCTTAAGGCGGGCGGGTCCTTTACATACACGAGTAAAAACATGGATTTTTGTTTATATTTTTCGGACAGAAAAAATTAACTTAAACACTTGAAAATTTTTGCAAATGAAAGGAAATTTATTTAAAAATATAATTTTTTATAATTTTTTTTTTTATAAATTAAATATGGCGTCGAAATTTGCTATTTCTGAAAAAAAACGTCTGTTCAACTTGCGTGCAGTGTAGCTCAAAATCTACTCAACCAATCATTACGAAAATTGATATAAATATTACTTATAATATTTCTAAGAATATGAATGAAAGCGATTTTGAATATTGGTTTCCAAAATTTTTTTATTAACAAAAGAAAAGAAAAAAAAACTGAAAAATCAGTACTTTTTTTTTTGAAGTTGAATAAATTTTTAAATTTTGAAAAAATAAAAATTCTGCTCCATTCATATGGAAAATATATGATTAAAGAAATAAAATTTTTCAGTTTCGTGTGTTTAAGATGATCCTGGCAACCGCTAGACTGCACGCAAGCAAAAAAAGGTCTTACGCGGTAATAGAAATCATCAGCGCCATCTATAATTTAAAAAAAAAATATTAATAAAATTGTATTCTTTAATAAATTATCTTTCATTTGCAACAACTTTCATGTGTCTAAGTTAATTATTTCTACTCGAAAAAATCAAACAAAAATCCCTGTTTTTTCTTGTCTGTAAAGGACCCGCCCGCCTTAAAGAAACAGTGTATTTATAACAGTAAAGGAGTATTTTTCGGCTGCTGTGCAATCAGCAAATGTATGTTTGTATCCATGTATTTTTTGAGTATTTTGTTAATCACGAGCCTACAAAAATGCAAGTATTTCGTCGATATTTTGTTTTTTGGAATGTAAGTAGTTTCGTATTTTTTATATTAAAAAAATACAAAATCACTCATTTAATAAGAAAGAGTAAAAAGTACTTCTTAATTATTTTTCACTAGTAAATATACTAATTCAAAGTAATTTAAAAACGTAACACTTTCATAAATTGCACTCGAATTTCAGAATAATTGCCAAAAATATGGACTACCATCCCGGTTTCGCTATCCGCATTCCTTATTTCATTACATTATTTAGCGGAAAAGTACATATTTGACACTTTCCACTGACCACAGCAGTACAATCAGTCTAAAAAAGCGCGAAAAACATAACCACAAACCGTACATAACCTCTCTAACCTACCGCTAGCTTCAAGTATTCCGTAGCTTCCTTTTAATAAATCATTAAATAAAAATATAATATTTGTTATGATTTCTATTGTTTTAACAATAACAAAAAAAAAGATTAAAAATTTCAGATATAATTAGAATAATAAGTGTTAGTACTAGCTTATAAATAAAAATGATCATAAAACAAGATAATACAATCCCACACAATTCAAAGTTATTTTTATTAAAAATTCTTTGTACTTCTATATATTTTTTGATACCTTTTTATAAAATAATAATAAGTAAAGTACTTTATATATGATGATAATTTAAAATATATATATTTTTTAAAAAAACAACTTACCTACTACCTACAATATGCATTTATAGGTTATTATTCTCACGCCTTTGTTTAAATATTATTATGACGGTTATAATAAGAATTATTATTATTAAAAATATATATATACCCCCTACCCCATTTTGCTCTTCTCATTTTATTATGAACAACATCGTCTGCTAATCATTTCCGTTTTATAAAACAGTATATATGCGTACTTATTATTACATTTTTTTGCACCTGCAATGTTGTATTTAAGTATGATGATTATTACTAATTTTATGTACTTATACTTACTTTATGCCTTGTTAAATATAAATTTTTTTTTTTATAATTGCATAATATTAAAAAAAATTTATTTTTTTGATTAAAATTGAGAAAAAAAATTGACATTTGTATCATAATTATCGCTTTAATACAGTAGTTAGCTAGTGTCGTATATCTTACTGCTCTTTTGATTAAAATTGGTTAATTTAGCAAAAAAAAAATATTTAATTTTTTACTTTGAACTAGTATCAAATAACCATGAATGAAAGAGTAAGAAAAAAAATGTCTCAATGATGATGATAATAATGATGATTGTTAACTAGAAATTTTAAACTTTTATATTCCAAGAGATTATTATAAAAAAAATGTTGAATAAACAATCACGTTTTATTTTTTTGAGATATTTTTGTTATCTCTTCTCATTTATAAATCATTGACATTCTTTATAAAATTCATTTCTTGGTAATAAGAAATAAAGAATAAAGAAAAAAATATCGGAACTATCTTTAATTTTATCGCTTTACAAATAAAAGGATATGCTTACTACTCAACTTGGGTGGTGATTACAAATTGATACCTTGTTAAAAAAAAAGAAAATTGAGCCACCCCCGTTGAATATAAAAATGTAGGTATTTCTCAATCATCAAAAAAATAAAATATTTTAAATTCCATGCATTTTCTAAACTATTTTTTGATGACAAAATTTTAAGAATTAATCAAGGAAATGCCAATGAAGGTGGTCTTTATTCCTTTTAGTATTTAATCGTCATAAAAAAGAAGGACATAACCTATAACAACTAAAAATTTTTTGCGAAACAAAAAAAAGTTTATTTCTGAGTATTAGAGGTCCAGAAAAATTCTTTGGTATCAAATGTAGGTAATAATATTACAAAATATTTAAGTAAAAGTCCTTTTTATGAGTAAATGATATTGCGTGAGTAATGTACATATAATACTTTTATGGGTTATAAGTGTAAATAAAAAGGTGTCGAGATTTTTGTTTGATTAAGCATTATATAAAGAGTATATCTGAATGTTTGCCAAATCAGAAGATATTTGCCAGAAACGCATCCAGCAGGGGTTGAATGGGACAACCGTCACTTCCTGAGAACCCAAAAATGTATATGCTTTTTAATAAAAGTATGCATAACATTCAAAAATTTTATAAAAACTTGCGAATTTTTAATGAATTGGCCCCTCTCTGAGATAATTACTGGATACGCAACTCTTAGCATGCGCAGAATAGCAATGCATATATATTAGGGGTGTGCGATTACCCGACCCGAAGCTTCGGGTCGGGTAATCGCACTTTTTTCAGGTCTATTGTATGTCGCAAAATTTTTGGCGGTACATTTAAAATATCAAAATTAATATTTTGACCGCTAAAGTTCTTCAAAAATATTTCAAAACTAAAAGTTCAGATTTACCAACTTTACCTTGCAGGTACAATGCAAAAAATTGTGCGTTAATAAATTCTTTTTTAAAAATAATATCCTTCCGTATGAAATATAAATGATTCTCAAATAATAACAACAATAATAATAATGATAAGGTGTAAAAAATACTTTTACCAAAAACTTATAAGTACTGTTTCTTTCTGTTACTTATCTTTTTATTTTAAATGTCATGTATTTACAATCAACGTGACAAAATTATGACCGTTAACGGATCTTTTCTTTTTTTATTTTTTAACTTTTGGACATGCAATTTTATGTATTACTTTTTTTTTTATTTCTTTTTAATCATACGCATTCGCATTCCTTTTTTTTATTCTTTGTTGAACGCGGATAATAATAATACATTATAAATAAAAACATTTGTTTTAAAAGGTTTATTTTTAGGTTATGTGAACATAAATATTTCTTTTTTTTTTTCTTCGTTTTTTATTTATAGTATAAATTATTTTAATTAATACTAATAAAATGTCGTATTAAATTTAAAAGATTTATAACCTTAAAAATTTATGTTTACTTTTTTTTTAGGTTATGTCATTATATTTTTTGTTTTCTTTTTACCGACTGAGTATATTTATATGAAATTCCATATTTACAATCACAAAATTATTAGATAATAATGGAGAAATAAAAAATTTTTTAAATTCATTAGCCTTGATTGTGCGTGAAAGAGTCCAAAAAAAACATAATAAAAAAACAATAAATTTTAATATTTGCATTGATGGTGGTCTTTCTATCTCTTTCTATAAAATGCATAATAAAATTTTTAGGTTATATATATATATGCCGCAGTCGTTAAAATTACCAGTTTCTTTTTTCTAACAAATTATAACGAAGTATGACCTGAAATGAAGATTTTAAATGATGCTCAGATATGTTAAATATTATTTAAACAATTAATTTGATGACTTCAAAAACAGAAAATTCAGTTTGGGCTGGTCAAATTACATTAAATTTCTTTGGCCCTTTTTAAAATTTAATCAATTGCTAGCTTCAGCCCTCAAGTTATATTAAGTTTTGCAATAATTAGTACTAGGACCGAAATAATTTAGTCCTAGGATTGAAATGAGTTTGCTCGTGTCACCCGCAGACCTTATTTCTTTATTTTGACACAAGTGTTATGTAATTTTTTTCATTGTTTCGACCCTGATGATGAAACATACACACACAAATAAATTTTCAAATATATATATATATATATGTATATATAATATATATTTTTCTACTGATGATGAGAGAATGAATGAGAAAAGATTTGTGTGCATAAAGATTTTGAAGAGAATCAAAAAGGCTTGAGCTATATATATATAGTTAATATTATTTTTTTAAATCGCCTCGAGTCACGGCTAATGATACGCGATGATGCCTTGGCATTCGTCACTGTCTAAAAACATTCAGAGCTGATTGCCTGATTGCCGCTACTGTTTTTCGGAACCATCTTTCATTGGACATAACCGTTAAAAAAAATGAACGAAAAAGAAACCTATATATTTATTTACCGCAAACTATTATTTATATCAAGATGTGGATGAAGTTTCTTATTTTGGAATTTATTTTATATTTCTCATTCAATTATTAATAATAACAAATCACAAAATCTTTTCTTCTTTTTTTGTATTTATTTATTTATCTGACATGATTTTGATTTAATGATAGAGGTTATGTTATATAGGTACTTTTGATATCAATTTTTATTTTAAAATGATATTTAAAAGAGTTTATATGTATTTATAACAATAAATATAGTATAAACATATTTATACAAAGTTATTTTTCTCTTTGATCTTTAAAAATAAAAAAAAATTACAACATTTATCTGTTCATGTTTTTTGTTAAACTACATTTATTTATTTTTGATATTAAATAAAAAAAAGGATGTGCGCATATATTTAATAATAACAATAATATATATTTTTTTAATGTTAAGGTTATGTATGCATGTAACTATAGATAGGTACAATGTATGTTATATGAGCTAAAATATGAATTTGTGATTACGTTATTGAAATGAAATGTTTTTAAATAATAAATTATATAGGTTATTTTTTAATTGTTTTGATATTTTAATATAGAGCTTTTATTTTATACCACGTGATTTTGGAATTCGGAATTTTAAACTTTTGTAATAACGTTAGATAATTATAGACAGCGGAATTTGGAATTAGAAATGGGGCAATTTCATGGAGCGTATTTTTACTAGATTCTAGGGACACGAGTTGAAAAAAGTGAACCTTTGTAATTATCACTAAAAGTTTATTAAAATTTTTCTCCGAGGCGATTTTATGGATCCTGCTCGAGCAAAATTTCTATAGATTTTAAGTCATAATTAATTATTTCTACTCTAGTGCCCCTAGAATCTAATAAGAATGCGCTCCATGAAATCGCTCCTCAAGAGTAGAAATAATTCAACTCTAGTATATACCACTAGAAGTCATTTTTTCTATTTCTGCTCCATTAAATTGACCCCATAAATCTAAAAAAATAATATATTTTACTAAAATTATTGCTAAATTATGTAAATTTCTTTGGAGGACACAAATTAATATTTTAGCTCATATGTATGAAGCACATTAAAAGAAAACTATATCAAGAAATTGTTTTTTTATTTATAATAAAAAGATTTGTCAACTTTAAAAAGAATTGCATTCGATTTCCAAGAAGGTCATTTTATAGGTACTTCATAAACTTTATATAGATAGGTACTCCATACATTAATATTTGAAAGAGTTAAAAAATATTATAACCTATACATAATTTTATTTTTTTTTTATCTTTCTAATATAATATAAAGAACAAAATAATAATAACAATAATAACAAAAAAGGAAATCGATTAGTCATGCAAACGAATTTTAAAGTTATATATATTTGACGTAGAAATATGATGGTTTTATTTTTTTGTATTTAAAAATTCTTTATTATAATACAAGATCGATATTATTCAGTATAGGTAATAAAGTGCCGAACGTCGTAAAGTTCAAAGTTTCAAACGACGGGGGATATATATAGGTATAATATAGGCAAAAAAATAAAGAGTTTAAAATAAAAAAAATAATAAAAAAAAGTAGCCATTAAAATGTTACAATAGGAGGATAGGGTTCTTCTTTTTTCTCTTTTGGTTCTCTCACGGTTTGGTTTTTAAATGCGGTAAAATATATATTGTACGCAATAATACTGACCAAAAGGATCAATTGATATAATATCGGTACACTTAGAGCCTGCTTTGTTTGAAATTTTAAAATTATATATCATTTTGAGGAGTCACCGAAGATTTTGGCAAATCAATCAAAATTGCAAGCAAACTGTAGTTTAAAAATGCAGAATTTATACTCGTATAATAGAATTTATGGGTGAAAATGGAATCACTGATACTTTAGTACAAGTAACGAAATTGGGCCAAAAAGATTGCTTTAAAGGGTAAAAATATTTTCTGTTGGAAAAACGTACTGTTTAGGAATCAAAAGAATGATGCAAATGTTAAAATAGACTTATGCATTTAAAAAAAAGTATTTTTCGAGAAGAATATAGCCAAACTTAGATTTTTACTTCGTTAAACCAATCGGTTCATTTCTTCTCGAATAGTTTCAGCGACCAGACGATATGCCACCGATGACGAAAAATTTTATACGACCATTGCCCATTAATAATTATCACAATTAACCATCCTTTTTCTGGACACGGGTTCGTAATACGCTATTAAATTTCCTCTGATTCACTGATCCAAATCCTATACCCCGACCCAAAATATAAATTTTGCACCAGAGGGGAACATTTCCAAACAAAATTCTTAAAGAATACATTCCTTGAAATTCAAAGAATGCAGTATCACAGTGTAACAAACGACAAGTTTAATTTTTCTTAGATTCTTAAACAACATAATACATAACTTGCAAATATATATTTATGTCGGAAGTTGTACAATCTATATTTATTAAAAACCCAAAGAGAGATGAATCTTTAAAAAAATATATATATTTCAAGGTTAAATTTATAATAAATTGTTTCGTTTATCATTTGTTATATATATTGGAAAACATAATTGATTAATGATTATTTTTTTATATTTTAAAGTATAAGTATATATAAAGCAGAAAGAAATTTTTCAATTGTTTAAAAAAAATAAAAAAGTTGTTATTATTATATTATTAATTAGGTCTTTCCTGCCAGGTGAATTTATATAAAAGAACTACTTTATAAAATCATAAATCAAATATTGAAAAAATTTTAAGGTTAGGATATAAAAATTTTTTTACAAAAATAATTAATGGTTATGTAGTACCTAATAAAACAAATTTTTTAATTATAACCTCACTTTTTTAGTTTTGAAAATATTTATTGATTACTATGGTTTGGTACCATATAATTATGATTTCTTTATAATATTTTAGGTGACATATAATTCTTTTAATCTAATAAATACAAAGTATAAAAAAAAAGATCAATTTTGTAGATTTAACACTTTGAAAAAAAAAATGCTGACAAGACAATAGCCGTTCCCTTTTATATATTTCATCTATGTATGTAAGTGCAAAATAAAAAAGCAGAATCACATCACACATTCCTTATATTTTCAATATATATATGGTCTTTTATTTTTACAAAGGTATTTTTTTTGCATCAGAAGATATAAGTAAATAGGTACCTATATTTAAAAATAAAAATCTTTTTTTTTTAAATATTCTCAGATATCAAGTCACATATTATTGTGTGACTATATTTTTACACTTTCTCTCATATTATTATATAGATCTTATATCTTTTTATGTGTATGCATTTAAATTATATATTATTTTTCTATATAGGTATTTTTAGCAATTATTTATGATTTTTAAAAATTTTTTTGTCGTTTCAGAATATTTTATTGTTTTTTTTGCATACTTTTATATATTTTTTTTGTTGCTTATCAATTATTATAATAATAATTTTCTTATTTATTTTAATGGCTGTAAGAGTTTTCTCTTTTTTATTTATTTTGATTTTAATCAGGATTCAAATTTTTGTGCTTAAAAGTCACGTGACGATGCATTGGACTACTCGCGCCAATGCAGTGTTTGATTTGATTTTTCATATAACAATCAAAGTTGTAAACAAAAATCTACTTCGATAAAAAACTTGTTTAATTTGTTATTTTACGTTACAAAAATTAATAAATATAGAATTTGGTTTTAGAAAAATCTTTATTTAAAGTCACGTAATCAAATAAATAAAGGATTCAAGGAAAACCGAGGAGTATAGAAATAAATAAAAGTTGCAAAATACACTGCAGAAATTTTATAGGTTAGTTTTTTATTACACATTTTATTACTTGATTTTTAAAATTGTTTGTTAATATTTAGTTTAGATTTAGTTGTTTTATTAATTACTTACAAACTGTGGACCTGCTTTTCAAGTTTTATATATTAAAAATAATATAACATATTGAAGTTTTATTACGTACCTGAAACAAACAAACAAAAAAAATCATTTTATTATTATTATTCTTTAATATTACAAATTTAAAATATTTATATCATCAAGTTTTAAATAATAAATTGCTTAAATATTTAACCCATTAATTTATAATTTCTAAAATTTTCCCATACAAATAATGAAATGATTAAGAAAATAAAAGTCATTTTATTATTTTAAAATAAAAAAAACACAATATGTAAAACGATCTAGCTATTATACTATGTTAATGACACGTTCTAATGCTAATTGAAGGTGGTGAACCATAATATTAGCATCTATCAAAAGTATACATAACGTTAACTTCAACTAAACTTATTCGTGTCTCTTAAAATTCTATAGATATACAATAATACCTTTTATTTATCAAATTTGTTTTTTAAAATGCAATTGAATTGTAGGTGTGGTATATTAAAAATCTTATGCAATATTATAAATGCAAAGCTCATACATACAAGAATTTTGTCACTTATTTCAATCAAGAATTTTTAAATATATTTCTTATTTTTTTAATTCTAATTTTATAATCTTTTGACATGTTTAATGCATTAAAATGTCTTGGTTAATATAGACCTTTTACTCTTATTTTTTTTAAATTAGAAAATTGTATATTTCACACCTGCATTATAATTATTATTTGTCATTATGTGAATTTTATTTCTATTGTACATGTTATCTGTTATGCATACATAATAATTAAAAAAAAAGTTGAAGCGAAATAACTTTTTTTTTAAAAAAATCAAAAAATGACAAAAAAAACTTTCATTTTCTAGCGAGTTATCATAATGCCATTTATTATTGTGGGAAAATTATATTCATAAAAAGTATATTTTATAATTAAATAGAATGATGTATAAAATAACAATGAAATCAGATTTTTTTCTTCTATTATATTAATGTGAGATTTAATTTTTTCTTTTTTTAAATAACTTTCCAATTTAGGAAAAGCACGATTATTATAAAATTAAGATAGACTAAGTATTATAATTACATTTAAACTTTCCATTTTTTTAAATCCATACAATTATTTAATTTACATATATCAATCATCGGTGTATAAGTTTTTACTTATTCGGTTAGCTATCTTCGCTTTGTTACATTTTATCAAATTTAATTCATCGCTTTGTAAATTATTAAAAAACAAGTAAATTAAGTAAAAAATTTACACATTTATAAAATATTTTCTTATAACCTTGCTGTTTATTCATAAAAAATAAATAAATAAAAAGGTGAGAGAATTTAAAAAAAAGTCTACTATATAGATATAATTAAAGTAAAGTTTTATAATAAAAATTGTTATTTTAAACTTGTAAAATGGAATACACCAAGAGAGGAAAGCTGCCGGCGCCGACGTTGATTTACATTCTACCTAATTACAATTGAAAGAAGTGTGAGGAGAAGGTAGCTTTTTATATTATATATATAGGAAACGCGTGTCGTCCAATCCTTTATAATACGACCTTGAAAAAGTTTTGCTGTTGATCATGAAAATAAAAAAACAGTATTTTACAAATTGCAAAAAAGGAGTAAAGAAATGCCTACTCCTTTATTTCTCACTAGAATCAAGTAGATATATATTATAATAATAATGATTAAACCATCATTTACACTGTTTATTTCTTTTTATTTTTTTTTTAAGGTTATATTATTGGACATTTTATATAAGTTATATGTATAATTAAGAAGATTCTCTTCTTTTTTTTCATTATATTTTATTATATTAGCTTGTTATAAAGTATATAATACCAATCTATTTTAATACATTAAAGATTATTGTTATTATTATAGGTTATGTTAGGTACTTATATTAAATTAAAAAAAGTTAATTATTTTTTTTTTAAGAGTTTTATTATGGATATGGAGAAGCAAATGACATTTATATTTCAATTGATTTATACTTTAAATGATAAAATATAAGTTGTTTTATTTTGTTATATCTTTAAAGTTATTATTAGCAATTTATATACAATATTTTTATAGGTTATTTTTATTGTGATTAAATGTTTTTCTTTTTGAGTTATTCTGAGATGTGTCATGTACTTATATTATGAAAAACAAGTTAATGGAAAATGAATTTTAGGTTATTTTTTAATGTAAGCCTCAGTAAAAGATCTTTGGGTTTTCGTTGCTTAAAATTTTTATTTACAATCTTTTTGTAGGTAAATGAAGGTATTGGGTAACTTTCATTTGAATATTTCAGTAAATCAGAAATAGAAAATTTAGAAATTTCCTAACCTATAATAACCTTATGCAGTGAAACCTAGAAAAAAGAAACCTAGTCTTGATCCTTTCTGGGGCTGGGTGCTAAAGTCGTTGTATGGTCTATAGCCATATACGAATTAAATAAGGTCCTATACATACTTGTTCAACTATCTGTATAGAAAAATATAGATCATGTTGGTGTTATGTTCAAAAATGCAATACAGATACCATTTGTATTGGCGTATGTCGAATAGGCGCGTTTTTTATTTTTCGTATAGAAATAACATAGGTTAAGTTTATTGGGAAAATTTTGAAAAATTTTACAACTTTTTTTGAAGATTCTTCAAATTCTTCTTTCGAAAGTTAATAAAAAACCAATTTAACATTGGGAAATTAAAGATTATAATCAACTTAAACTTCAAATTTTCATAAAATGTAAATCCTAACCTAAAAGCTCTACAAAACCTGTAAGATTACTTTATCTAAAACTGCACACTATCCTAACCTATAAAAAAAGTAAATAAAAATAATCTTTTAAAAAAGAATTTACTTACATAAAAATGAACTTTATGCATCACATAAAAACTTATCATACTTTTTTTCATACAAAAAACATAATTTCTTTTTTTCATATCAAAGCAAGAAATTACCTTAATCGTTCAATTAATCATTTTAAAAAAGTATGTAAATAAAAACCATTTCATACCATGATAATGTCTCTTCTATAATACACAAAAATAAACATAACCTATAATAAAAAATAAATATTTTTGCATCATTTTTGTGTTTTGTGTCTTTTTTAGTAATTCCTATAAAAATATATGAAAACTTGATGCTTATTTTTTTATTTTAAAGAAAAATATAGTAGGTACTATAAAGAAAAGAAAAAAAAAAGAGTCTATCTGTCTGGCACACCCAATAATTTCCTTTGCAAATTGCTTCTGGCTGTCCTCGCCTTGTTGGTGCCTCGTTCTTCATTTCTCCATAGTATATTATACTGCATATTATTGTATGACTCTTTTTTTTTTTGTATATTATTTATTTATTTACTACTTTATAAATGATAATGTACTTTAGGTATATAACATAACCTAAAAGAAAATGTACTTAAAATGATAAGAAAATAAAATTATTCAGATTATTATGCATACTAGTAATATTTTTTATATTTTAATATGTAAAATATTTCATTAATCGATTAATTAAGAGACACAATTTATGATATTGATAAAACACCTATAAAAGAGAAGAGTTCATTATACCTACAAACTCGTGTAATTTATTCATTTTAAGAAATATAATTACATTTAATTTTTTTTAATAACATAACCTCTTTTTTTTTTTAGTGTAGGTACTTAAATAAGATTCTTCATTCTTATTTTTTTTAATCTTTTTATATACTTGCTTGTGTTAAATGTCTTCCTCTTTTTTAATATTTTTATATGAAAAACCATTTATGAATTTAATGTACTAAAAAATTTTTTAAAAAGTGGAACCATATTATTATTATTCTTATATGTATATAGGTATTTAAGATAAAAATATGATTACTAATGAAAAATTAAAAAATTTTTTAAAGAAATATGCATTTTGATGCTTTTAATTTTATGCATTTTTATTGTTTTGAGGTTATGTGAGTGTATAGTTATGAATTAGCATACTTTTTGTAAAATAATTTATTTAATATTTAAAAATTTTCTATTGCGGACAATTAGACCATGTGTCCTCCTCCCACAAAAATATTGTCCCCTGGACAAATCCACGCAAATTTGGAACAAACCCCCACGGGAGGCTGCATCCTATCAACCCCCATTGGTCGGGGTTCACGTTAGGTCTAATATATATACTACCATACGTGCGATTTAGACCATTTTTTATTTTTACAACCATGGATTGAAAGGTACTATTTTTTGCTAAATTTCATAAACCCTCGCCAAGTTACTGCCATTAGATTGAATTTTGATCTAATTTAGTTATTAGAATATTCAAACTTAATTAAAGCAAAGCAACAAAACCAACAGTGTACTCACTTAAAGTATTTTAAAAACTAGAATTTTAATTATTAATAAAACATTTTTATATAAGAAACTACTTAAGTTTTAAAAATACAAACAATTAACACAATTTAAAAAACTTAAAGTGCATTTTATTTTTACATCTGAATACCAATAAATTAAGACAAAAATTTCATTTTTAATATTAATATGATATGAATAAAAACCATCCAAAAAAAACAACAGTTATGTATTTATATTATATTAAAATATCTCCCCCCCTACCCCTAAAAAAATTTTTATAACTTTGTGTATATTAAAAAAGACAAAATAATTACAATATTAAATATGATGTCAGTTTTATTAAAATAAAAGCTTTTTTTTATAATAATTTTTTTAGGTCCCCTTGTAGCGAAAGCGAACTTATTTTCTGGTCGTCAGTCAGTTTCTGCCCATATTATCTGGTCAGATTCTGGGCCACCAGATTATGGGCAGAATCTGGGCATAATCGAGTACTTTTTCTGGTTACAGAATTGGTTTTCTGGTCGCCAGTCAGTTTCTGTCCATATTGTCTGGTCAGATTCTGGGCCGCCAGATTATGGGAAGAATCTGGGCATAATCCGAGTACTTTTTCTGGTCACGTAGTTGGTGGGAGATGGAGGGCCCAGAGATAGCCGGTGTTGCTAATATACGCATGTGCGGTTTAACAGCAGCATCAAGCTGCATCTGCTACTGTGGCATCGGCCATATTATTTTATTTTAGTGTCTTGAAATTTACATAAGCAGCTTTTAATTTTATTTTATTTTGATTTTTTATATAATAATTTAAAAAATTACTTAAATATAGGGGAAATATTTAATTTTGATAATATTTTCAGTTATATTTATTAGAAGTACAAGTAAGTATAATATTTATATAATTATAATATTTTAATAATGTGCACGTGTTTGTACGTTTTGTTGCCATGTCAGTAAAGTTTTTACATGATCATAGAAAAACTTTTTCATTTTTTAGTTTGATTATGTTTTTTAATTATTTAATATAAAAATAATTTTAATTATAAATTAGTAAGTGTAAAAAAAATTATTAATTTAATATTTTTTAATTTATAGAAACAATATATCAAGAGGTTTAACAAAAAGTATTGTTCTGTTTTCGACTCAACTACACGTATTCTGTAACATGAAGTTTTTCACTTGTCAGCAGTTACTAGTTTTTTCCTTGCATCGATGGTTTTAAAATAATTATCATTTAAATTTTTTGTATGTATAAAAAAATTAATAATAATAAAAGTTGAAATTAGATTCAAATTAGAGTTCTTTTTTGTTACTATTTATTATTATTATTATTATTATTATTAATAATATATAACATACTATACATTAATAATAATAATAATAATCAAACATATGCCCAGAAATCGTAAGAGTTTCTACCCAGAAACCGAACAGAAATTGAAATATTTTCTGTTCAGAAACCTACCATATTCTGTCCAGAAACTGTAACAGATTCTGGTCAACAGAAACCGACTAGAAAACCAACTTAAAGCGTTTCATCTCCGTTCTTTTTCTGGCTAGTTGAACTAGGCATTTTCTGCCCGACAACCAGAAAATCTGCCTGGCTTATGTCCATAAAATGTTCGTTTTCGCTACAAGGGTCACTAAAACTTATTAAGTATTTATGGATATACTCTTTCTTTTTTAATTTTTTTTATTAACGGTTTTTTACATTAAATAATAAATGCATTTTTTTTTGGACATTTTGATTATTTTTTCTTAAAAATTACTGTCATTATGTTAAATTTTAGTGTAATATTGGAAAAAGCAAATTTTTTTTTAATTTAAAAATAATATCAATTTTTTTTGGGCTTTTACTTATCTAATAATGTTAATTGTTATATTATTTTACCTCTACCGGTTTTATATAAAAGACTTTTAATTTTGATCATTTTTTATACCGTAATAATTTGTTTTATTTAACCTATATAAATTTAAATTAACTTTTTTTATATTGGCCTAAATATTTTGTGACAATTACCTATAATACGTTTTTTAAAGAAAGAAATTAGTTTTGCAAGATGAGTGTATGAGTTGGAAATAAATTCACTGAACTACCTTAAGTTCAATCTCATTTAGGCATTGAATCAAGAAATGCAATTTATGTTATATAAAATGTTTCATAACTTAATGCTTCTTTAATCCCAATTTTATATCTTTAGCCCCCCCCCCGCCCATAAAGATGACCAATAATGAATAAATAAAGAAAATGCTGGTTTCCGGCTAAAAATTATCAATTTCGTAAAATGCTGACAAAATTAAAATTTTTGATCAAGTTAGAATTTTCAAGTGCGACAAAATCTGATATACATAAAACCCCTTTCGATTATGGCCAAAATAAAAATTATCAAAAAAATCTGGTTTAACCAATTCAAATTGTTTTATGCGAATAAAACCAAAATTTTTAAAAATGTAAAAATTATATAACTCACTTAAATCCATTTATATCAGATTTTTTAAGCTCTTTGGCCCGGTGAACCATATTGTTTAATGTTTTTCACTGTTTCAAACCCTTTTTAGTACAAAACAACGAAAAATTTAAAGAAAAAAAAAATCTGACATTTTTTCCATATACATAAAAATTTTCAAAAAAATCCGGTTTTCCCATTTCATTAATACTTACACTGTAAAAAGTAACTTCCTTAGATTAACAAAAAAAGTAAAATTTTTTCGAAAAATTAGTAAATATTCAAAATAATTGTAAATATTCGATAAAAATTGTAAATTTACTAAATTTAGTATATTAACCGAAAATTTGGGAATTCCCGATTTTTGTTGTTGTGATTTTTCAAGAAAAGTTTTAAACTAACAGCTATTTTTCTTTCGTATTTACCAAAAAAAATCTAGAATCCTCGAATTTTTTGTTAATAAACTAAATTTAGTAAATTTACGATTTTTTTCGAATATTTACTAATTTTTCGAAAGTGTTCTAATTTTTTTGTTAATTTAAGGAAGTTATTTTTTACAGTGTATTTTAATAGAAAACTTGATTTATAGGGATGTTTTACCAATTTAAATGGTTCTATGCGAATAAAGCGAAAATTTCTAAAAATCCAAAAATTTTTAATCTCACTTAAATCTATTTATAATTATTAGGATTTTAGAGCTATCTAAAATATATATAGATGAATTTTTAAGTATACAATAATTATTAAAATATTTTATAAAATAAATAATATGTGTTGTTATTTGTTACAGATCTAGGATCATTTTTGTATGTTGGCGAAATTGATATTCAATAACTTTTGAAGGAAGCAATGGATCCAGCAGGTAATTTAACCAAAAAAAATTATTTTTATTAAATGTGCATATTGATCATACTTGTAAAATAATTTATAGGCTTAAAAATCTGCCATTCAAATGATGTTTCTTTCAATATCGATAAAATAAACAATGATTGTCTGATTTCTATTTTTGAATTTCTAACAATTAAAGAAAGATTAAGAATCGAAAGAGTTTGTAAAAGATTTCGTGAAGTTGCCAAACAAAGTTGGAGTAAAGTAAAAGACTTTAAGGTTGAAGAAAAACGCGAAGATATTTTTCCACGTGAAAACTCTTTAGATGAAAGAAGGAAAAAAATGTTCACAAATTTCTATGTTAATGTTTTGAAAAGAAGTAGTATTTATTTGAATAAATTAGAAATAAATGCATATAGAATAGTAAAATTCTTAGAAATTGAAAAAGTTTTAATGGAATTTTCAAACGACTATAGTAATTTGACACATTTAATCATAGATGATCTTTCTAATCAAATTTTTACTGATGAATGCTTAAGCCGGTTATTTAATAGTACGATAAGCTTAATTAGTATCACCTTAGTTAACTTGAATGTCAATGGTAGTTGTTTTTTAAACTTGAGAGCAGAACAGATAAAAGAGTTAACAGTTCATTATTGCAAATTTAAGCCTAAAAAGCATTTCAATGCATTTTTATCAAATATGAAAAATTTAAATAAACTAGAAGTAGAAGCATATGATCAGATATTTGATTCGCTTTTAAAAATTGGAATTAATAATATATCTGAAATTAGTTTATCAAATTCGTATGAATATACTGAGAATTTCATTGACTTTTTGGCTATTCAAAAGAATCTGCATAAATTAAAGCTTCACTATTGTAATGAAAATATAATGGGACGTTTACCAGTACTAGATCATCTTGAAGAATTAATTATTGAATTAACTGATATTGTAGATGATGACTGGAGCATTTTAAAAAATTTTGATAATTTAAAAGTTTTAGCGGTTGAGTATCATATTTTAACTATTGGTCTATTGGAATCAATAAGTGAAAACATAGCTGATTCTGTCACGTCAATTTATTTGGAATGTAGAGATTATGATGATGGTAATTATGATGATGATAATTCTGATGATGATAATTCTGATGATGATAAGGATTATTTCAAATCCATTAAAGTAGAAAAATATTTGTTGCAGAACTATTTTAATAAATTACCAAATCTAAAAGTCTTTACTTTTGGAATAAATAGCGATTATTGGTAGCGATTCTACTCAACACAAAAAAAAATGAACACATCATTTTTGGACATCAAAATTAAAGTACGCAAATATCAACACGTATTATTTTTTTACACTGTTTTTTGCACACAAAAAATCCAACACAAAAATTTTCAATACGTTTTATTTGACTCAAAAGTTAAATTTGTGTTAAATAAAATGTGCTGAAAAATTTTGTATTTAACTTCAATTGTGTACAACAAATAGTGTTAAAAATATTGTGTGTTTTAATTTCGGTATTCAAAAGTGATGTGTTATTAATAGGTATCTTAATATATTTAAGTTATAAAAAATAACAAGTAAACTAGTAATATATTTTTCTAAATTATACAAATCATTTTTAAAAGAATTCAAGTCTCTGTAGTAAAATAAAAAAATAATCTTTTTAAAAATAATAAATTCTTAGTTACAATAAAAGATATGAATATATTATATTGATAAAAACAATTAGATTATTTTGTTAATAATATCTTTGAATAAAATATGTATCATTGTAAAAGCATAAAATAAAAAATTATTTTTCTAAAACTCTTTCTTAAATATTGAATGCTTGAAATTTCAAGTAGTTCAAATAAATTTAATCAAAGCAATCTTGCTATATATGAACAATATTTTGTATATTATTATTTATAATTTTAAAATTATTATGTATTAATTAATTATATATTTAATCAAATAAAATTACTAAAAAAACTCATAAATAATTTATTCATTACTAACATAAAATTTACCACATATATTCAAAACACTATTTTTTAATAATTTCTTTAGAAAGAGATTTTGCAATAGAATTGTTAAATTATACTTTTAATAAAAATTGTAAAACAGAAAAGCATTTTTGAAATAAAAGGGGGAAAGAAATCAAATTTCGTTGATAGGTAAATGAAGTTCCTGCCTTATTAACAAAAGGTTTTTGTTAGTAAAGTGCATGGGGCATCCCGATTACCGACATCTGACTACAGATCAGCTGATCTATTGTATACAAAAAAAAGCATAACAGAAATTATACAGTGTAAATTATAAAGTTAATTAAATCTTGTTAATTAAATTTCTTATAAATATTTATCAACATAATTAATATAAAAATATTTAATTAACTTTATTTGTTTTCTTTAGTCAAGATAAATAATAATTGGTAAGAAAATTACTTGTTTTTACTTCTTTATACGCATACTTGTAACTGCATCTTTAAATATTTTTTAAGATACGTACTTTGCAGAAAAATTATCCATTTACGTTTATTTATTTAATAATTTCGTGATAAATACTTTGCTAATAATTAACAACTATTTTACTAGGTTTCATATTCCCTACATTTGAATGAAAAGAAAAATGTTTACTTATTAGAGTTTATTTGTAACATATAATCTGGCACGAGTACTTGATTTATATAATTGTTGATCAAATATAATTAATTAGGTTTTTAAAGTTACAAATCATAGTATGGAGAAATCTTTGATTAATTTTTTTTTTTTTAATGTAAAAATAATCATGAAATTGATAAAGGTTTTTAAAATGCGAAGTACTTTAAAATCCAATAAAATTTAATACAATTTTTTTTCATTTATCCTGAAAAAAGATTTATCCATTTTTAAAAATAAACACTTTAATTTTTTTGGCAATACCCATATTTACTGAAAAATTGGAATTGTGAATGAATAAATTTGGTATATAAATACCGAAATTAAATGTTGACGTATACAAATTAATTAAATAAATTTCTGTTGAGAGGAACTTATATAACGAGTGCTTAGAATATAAAAAATTTGTTGAAGAATTTCCAAATAATTAAAAAAATTTAATACATTTATTAATATTGGACAATTTCAGTTGTTATAACAACTCTGCAGATAATCTATTTACTGATAATTTTTTTTTTAATTTATGTATTAGTACAATAAGCTTAAATAGTATTTTTGTTTGGTAACTTGATCATAAGAGGTAACAGTTTTTTAAATCTGGAAGTAGGAAATAGAAAAGAATTATCAATCAATTATTGCAATATTAAATCCGTACATTTTTTTAAGCTTTTTTTTGGAAATTTTGGTCTAAGCGAAAATAATTATAAAATTAACAATGTATATAGCTATTGATTGAAGAAATTTGAAATACCAGATATTTTGTTAACTTAAAAAACATACAGTTAGTTTATTTAAGAAAAACAAAATATTTGGTAAAAAAATTATTTTTTTACAGTTGTATAACTGCATTAATTACGTATTATTACTTGAAATGCAAACTCGTATACTGCTTCTCAAACTATATGTATTTTACATAAACTTTAATTATAATATGACAGTTCTTTTAAAATAATTATTCTAATTAACAGAAAATAGTGTTATTTAATTTTTTTTCCTTTTTCATAGAGCCAGAATTATTTTTGTTAGTGAAGCTATATTAAATTCTTTGATATTTTCTGAAAATGAGTTCTGACGGTAAGTTAAAAATTTAATTCATATTGAACTAATGTTAGTTTTTATTAACAAATTACCAATTTTTAGATTTTGAAAAATTAAAAATCACAGAAAATTCATCAGATGAAGTCAATGTAACAATTAATGACTTAAACGAAGACTGCTTGATTTCTATTTTTGAACATCTATCAATAAAAGAAAAATTAAGGATTGAATCAGTTAATAAATTGTGGAATAGAGTTTCCAAACTCAGCTGGAGCAAAATAAAGAGTATACGCATTGAATCTGAAAACAATGAAATTTTGCCCCGAGAGAAACTTTTTGATGAAAGGAAGAAAATAATTCTAACGGATTTCTGTTTAAAAATTTTGAAAAGAAGTAATATTTATTTGAATATATTGGTATTAGATGCATCTTATATAAAAAAATATTTAAAGTACAATAAATTTCTAGAAGAATTACCAAAATATTGTCAAAATGTATCTCATTTTTTTGTACATGAATTTTATTGCAGAATAATAACTGATCAATATTTACAATATTTATTCAGTATAATGATAAAATTAGAAAGCATTACTTTAAAAGGTTTACGTGTCGATGGCATCTGTTTCCAAAGTCTAAATGCAAATCAAATTAAAAAATTATCAATATTTGGCTGCAAGTTTGATTCCGACAAGTTCTTTGACGAATTTTCATCAAAATTAAAAAATTTACATACTTTAGAGTTGAATGATTTCAGTGAAAGAGTTAATAAAATAATTAATGCACTTTTGAAAAATGGGTGCAATAATATAATTGAAATTGATTTAGGGGTAGATTATGAAGCAGAAATAAAAAATCTTCCAATATTTTTGGCTGCCCAACAAAATCTACATAAATTAAAACTTGCCATGAATGCAAATGAAGAAATAATGAAAAGTTTACCAGCAGATCATCTTGAAGAATTAGATATTAAGTATCATTTTGATGGAACTAAACAGTACATTTTAAATTTAAAATATCTTAAACAATTGGAAAATTTAAAAGTTTTTAAAACTGTTGTTCATCATTTTACTGATGAATATATTGAAAATTTAATTAAGTCAATAACTGATAATATAAAGGAAATTCATATTCAGTTTCGTGAAGATCATTCAACGGATAAGCAACAAAAATCTTTACATCAGTTGCCAAATTTGCGCTTATCGATTACACAATATAATTGATATAAAAATGTTTAATTTCATAAGTTGAAATTTGTTTAAAATAATCTACCTGTTTAGATTTAAACTAATAAAATTATTTTTTGATTATATTTAGAACTAAACGTTTATTTATTTATTTATTTATTTATGTGTCTTACCGAATTCTTATTTTATTAAAAAAATTTATTTATTTAAGCTTTCAAATTTTCTAATTTTTTTTATTTTTTTTTTTTGTTTTTAGATTCAAGGGATCATTTATGTACTTTCTAAGCTAGCTCGTTGAAGACATCAATAAAAATGAACTCAGAAGGTAAATATAATGTTAAAATCAAATTTTAGTCCATTAATTTTATCAATTATTCAAAAAACGTTAAATTTCAGATTTAAGCAATTTCGGCCAAATTAATGATGAAAATAGCTCTTCAGACATTGCTCATAATTTAACAATTGAATTTCTTAACGATGACTGCATGATTCATATATTTCAGTATTTAACAGTAAAAGAAAGAATAAGAATAGAAGCAGTATCCAAAAATTGGAATCGTGTTGCTAAACTCTCATGGATAAGCGTTAAAAGTATTCAATTTCATAAGATATTGCCTTACGGAATAAATGCAAATTTTCAATTAAGCGAAACATTAAAAGCCAAAAATATCGCTTATCTAAAGAAAGTTTTTCAAAGATGCGGTACTTATTTGAAGGAGTTAAATATTTATATCGCATATTGCATAAAATTTTTAAAGATTAACCAATTATTAAATCTGATTCACGAATACTGTAATAATATAAATAAAGTTCAGTTACGGCATAGTCCACATGATACTCCAATTCCCTTGTTATTAAATGAAAATCTAAAGAACTTAATTGAAAAAAATCAAAGTATTAATTGTATTTCTTTAGAATCTTTTCCTTTTATTGACTGTTTTTTGAAATTAAACGTTGACGCTGTTAAAGAAATTTATATACAGAATGAATTTGGAATCAATTCGAATCAATTCAATCATTCGCATGGAGTTTATTATGGAATTTTAGCAAATTTAAAGAATTTAAATAAATTCAGTATTAATGATAAACCTGATATAATTGCTCAAGCTATAAATGCTTTAATTATAAGTAAATGCCAAAATATATTTAAAGCTTGTTTAACATTATCTTCAATTTCAATAATTAATAATCTATCATTGTTTTTATCAAAACAACAAAAAATTCATGAACTGATCTTATGTAACGTATTAGTTGATCAAAGCTTTCTAGATGAATTACCAAGTAACAATTTAGAAATAATGATTTTGAGATTTTCTAAGTCACCAATTCCAAAAATTTTTTTAAATATTTCATCATTCTTATCAAAACAAAGAAGTATTCGTAAACTCATATTAGAAAACGTTGGAATTTTAGAAACATTAACAAGAAATCAGTTTCAGATATTGCCATCAACGTCTTTAGAAAAATTAGTTTTAGAGTTTGATGAAATTCCAAGTGAAGAAATGCTATTGCATATTTCACTATTTTTATCTAAACAACGAAAACTGCGTAAACTAAAATTGAGAAATGTATTAATTAATAAGAAATTGATAGAAAGTCAAGTTGATGGTTCTTTAGAGGAAATTTATGTAGAGTTTAGCAATACCCAAACGGGCGATAATGCTCTAAATATTTCATTATTCTTATCAAAGCACAAAAAACTTCAAAAACTTGAAATATATTATGTGTACATGGATGATAAATTCATAAAAAATTTACCATCAGAACACCTACAAATTTTTGATACTGAATTTGAAAATATTGAAAACAGCTCTTGGGATATTATTTTAAAACATTTTGATCATTTTAAGAATTTAAAAATTTTAATAGCAGTATTTAAATTATTAACTGATGATCACTTACAAAAATTAACAAATTACATAAATGAAAATATAAAGGTGATTGAAATAACTTTTTATGAATACTTGCCATCAACTAAACAAACAAGTAACTTTAACTTTAAAAAATTGAAAAATCTTGAATCTTTTGTTATAAGTAATTTAGGAAATAATAATCCAGATGCAAATAATATTTTAAGAAATTTATCACAGTGTGAGAACTTGAGGCGTTTGAAACTTAATTTTTCAACTGTTGGATTAAATGACATTAGCTGTATTCCAAATTTAAGGATATTAGAACTAGAATTTGCTGAAAATGAAGATAATGAATTTTTACTATTTATTCAAAAATTGCTTACTCTTCAAGTATTAAAATTAGAAGGCTGTTCCAACATAACTAATAATTTAATAAAAAAAGCAAGTGACATAAAAGTTCAAAGGGGAGACAAGGAAATTTTAAAAATATTTTTTGATGATCTATGTCCTAAAATTGATTATCCTGATTTAAAAAATGAACCATTAATAATTATTGATTATATTTATAATTATTGTTATGAATAATTAAGATTTTCTTGTATTTTTAAATTTACCTTTAGTTTTCTGTAAGATTGTAATAAAACTGTTTTTGAACTTATTAAGTTTATTTGTTTATTCTTTTATCTCACCCAATTCATATTTCACCTATTTTGTAAATAAAATTTTATTTTTTAAGCTTTAACGTTATTTTTATTAGGCCAAAATGCATTAATAGGACAATTTTTGATTTTGTTTTTAGAGTCAAAGGATCATTTGTTCAAGGTTTTCTAAGATCGCTGAAATATCCATTAAAAATGAATCAAGAAGGTAAATGAAGTTTTAAATCTTTGCTTATTTATTTTATAAATTATTCAAAACTTGTTTGATTTCCTTTCAGATTCAAGCAATTTGGGAAAAACTAATGTTGAAAACAACTTTTTGGATATTGCTCGCAGTTTAACACTTGAAGACCTTAACGATGACTGCCTGATTTATATATTTCAGTATTTAACAGTAAAAGAAAAAATAAAAGTAGAAGCAGTATCAAAAAATTTGAATCGCATTGCTAAACTTTCATGGATAAACGTTAAAAGTATTCAATTTCATAAGATAATTCCGTACAGAATGTGTGCTCATGAGGATATAAGTGATGAAATTAAAGCCGAAAATACCGCTTGTCTAGAAAAAGTTTTACAAAGATGCGGTACTTATTTGAAAGAGCTACTTATCTACTTGCCATATTGTAAGGATTTTCTATTGGTAAACGAATTACTAAATGCGGCACAAAAATATTGTAGCAATTTAAGTAAATTGTATTTGCGTAATGGAACATACAATCCTCAAACCCATCTATTATCTAATCAAAATCTTAAATCCTTAATTGAAAAAAATCAAAGTATTAGTAGCCTCTCTTTAAGAAGTTTGCTGTTTCTTGGAAACTCTTTTTTTAAATTAAACGTTGGCGCCATTAAAGAAGTTGACATTAATGAATGTAAGATTGATTCTTATGGAGTCTTTTATGGATTTTTAGCAAATTTAAAGAACTTAAATAAATTTAGTATGTTTGATAATTCTAATAACATTACTCAAGCTATCAGTGCTTTAATTATGAGTAAATGTCAAAATGTATTTGAAGCTTCCATAATCTTATCACAACCCTCAAAAATTAATAATCTATCGTTATTTTTATCAAATCAACAACAAATACGTGAATTGATCTTGCGGGATGTTTTAATTGACCAAAGTTTTCTAGATGAATTGCCAAAAAGCTATTTAGAAATCTTGATTTTGAGATTTTGTGATACTCCAATTTCAAAAATTATTTTAAATATTTCATCATTTTTATCAAAACAAAGAAGTATTCGTAAAATCAAATTACAAAACGTTGGAATTTTAGAAACACGAACAAGAAATCATTTTGAGATATTATTGCCATCAGCAACTTTAGAAAAATTAGTTTTAGAGTTTGATTTGAAAAATGTACTAATTGATAAAAATTTGATAGAAAGCCAAGTTGATAGTTCTCTAGAAAAAGTTAATGTGGAATTTAGCAATACCCAAACGGGCGATAATGCTCAAAATATTTCATTATTTTTGTCAAAACAAAAAAAACTTCAAAAACTTAAATTACATTATGTGTACATGGATGAAAAGTTCATAAAAAATATACCATCAGAACACCTTAGAGAATTGAAACTTGAATTTGAAGATATTGAAAATAGCTCTTGGGATATTGTTTTAGAATATTTTGATCATTTTAAAAATTTAGAAATTTTGACAACAATATCCCATTCACTAAGTGATAATCATATATAAAAATTAATTGATAAAGTAAATAAAAATATAAAGGAAATTGAAATTTACTTTCATGATTATTTATTGCAATCAACTAATCAAAAAAGTAATTTTAATTTCAAAAGATTGCAAAATCTTGAATCTTTTACTATTCAAAATTGTGATGATGGAGAAAATCCAGACATAGATACTATGTTAGAAAACTTATCAGAATGCGAGAAATTAAATCAATTGAGAATTCAGAAATGTGATTTTTCAGTTATTGGATTAAATTATATTAGCCGTCTTTCAAATTTAGCTAAACTAGAAATAGCAGCAGTTGAAAACGAAGATAAAGAAATTTTGCTGTTTATTAGTAATTCATTAAGTCTTAAAACATTAATCATTGATGGTTGTTCTAAAATAACAAATAATTTAGTAAAGAAAGCAAGCGAAATAAAAACTAAACGCGGAGATAATGAAATTTTAAATATGTTTTTTGATGAACACTGCTTTGAAATTGATTTTCCAAAGTTAAAAAATGCGCCATTAGTAATTATTGATTATCTTTGTACTTATGTTTATGAATAAGTAAATAATTTAAACTTGTATTGTATTTTAAAATTGACATTGAGAAAAACAATCAAAAAGTATGTATTATAGTAATTTCAACAAATTTTTTTTTGTGTAAACCTTTTAACTGTATTTTTGTAAATGTAAAACAAAGAATTATTAAAATAATTGATTAATTAAAATATGCATTTTAAATTAAATTTCTACCTTATCAACAGAGAAACTAATTATGTTTTGAAAACCGCCAATCTGTAGTCTTCGGTGCAATCAGCTGTTATACTTAAAATAAAACATTTATATGTAATTTTTATACATAAATAAATTAATTATTCTGATTAAAATATATTACAATTAGTGCTAATAAAATTTTTATTAAGAAAAATAATAATTGATAAGCTTCTTTGTTATTATGTGTTGTTTCAAAAACGAAATTTGTGTTACATTTTATAATCAAATATCTTAAAGAACTAAATAAATAAATGTTATTTTGATGAGAATAAAGTATATTTTGCTTTTTGTGCAAACTCAAGAATATACGAAAATGCATTGAAAAAATGCAAAATAAGAAAATAACTATAGTAAACATAACGTCTCCAAAAAATTTAAACATCAAAGCTAGATTTAGATTATTACCTTAACATATAAATGTGATTGAACTTTATAAAAGACAAGGTCTAATTTTACAGAAATATTTTTACAAAGACATTAATGAAAACTAAGTTTGGCAGGTAGGTATCGTTAAAATAAAATTTATTTATAAAAATACTATGAAGCCTAATTTATATATATATAATTCATAGATTTGGAAAAATGGAAATTTTTGAAGATCAGTTATCAGCTGTAGAAGGTGTAACTGTGGAATACCTCAATGATGACTGTCTGATTAACATATTTCAGTATTTAACATTTGAAGAAAGAATAAAAATAGAATTAGTTTGCCAAAAGTGGTATCGTGTCGCAAAACTTTCATGGAACAATGTAAAAAGTTTGCAATTTCATGAGATCTTGCCTTATAGATCAGATGATGATTTGAATGAAGAAAAAAAAGCTAAAAATCATGCTTATCTAATAAAAGTTCTGCAAAGATGCGGTGCTTATTTAAAAGAACTAAATATCAATGCACCTTATTGCGAGAAATTTATATTGTTTGGAGCGTTAAATGAGCTATCTAATTATTGCCAAAATATAAATGAATTAAAATTTAGTGATGATTCGGAGAATGATCAAGATGCAAATCTTGAACAATTATTTGATAAAAATCAAAACATTAGTAAAATTTCTTTAAATTATGTAAATTTGGATGGTAAATGTTTTTTAAAATTCAATTCAAGTTCCATCAAAGAATTAGAAATTTATTACTGTGAAATAGTATCTCTTGGATTCTTATATGGATTTCTAGCAAACTTAAAGAATTTAAATAAATTTAGAATTTATGATGATTCTGATAAAGTTACTCAAGCCATAAATGCTTTAATTATGAGTAAATGCCAAAATATATTTTACATTTACATAAACTTATCAGATACTTGTGAAATTAAAAATCTGTCTTTATTTTTATCAAAACAAACAAAAATTAGGCAGCTTAAGTTAATTGATGTATTGATTGATCAAAATTTTTTGGATAATTTACCAACAGACTCCTTAGAAAAGATATCTTTACAATATATTAACCTTCCATCTGATGAAGAAATTATTTTTGATATTTCATTATTTTTATCAAAGCAAAAATCTATTCGTCGTCTAAAATTAACAAATGTGTTTTTTGAAATGTCATCAAAAAATATTACAGAATTTCTTGATAAGTTAGTTTTAAAATATGATGAAATTCCAAGTGAGGAAAAGCTTATGAATATTTCACTTTTTTTATCCAAACAACAAGGATTGCGGATACTTAAATTAAAAAATGTGTTGATTGATGAAAAATTAATAGAAAGCCAATTAATACTTATAGAAGAATTTTTTTTGGAGTACGTAAATACTCAAATGGATGAAAAAATTATAAATGTTTCATACTTCTTAGCAAAACACAAAAATCTTCAAAAACTTGAATTATTTAATGTTTTCATGAATGAAAATTTCATTAAAAACTTGCCATCAGAACATCTTGAAGAATTAGATTTTGGTTTTGGAAATACTGAAAATGATAGTGATTCTTGGGATATTATTCTAAAATGTATTGATCATTTCAAATATTTAGAAATTTTTAAAGCCACCTTCAATGAACTAAAAGATAGCTATTTACAAGCAATATCTCAATCTATGAGTAAAAATATAAAGAAAATTGTAATTAATTTTAATAGTTATTTGTCATCAATAAAGCAAACGATTCTTTTTAATAGATTGCAAAATCTTCAAACTTTAATTTTTGAAAATAATTCAGGCGTTACTGAAAATGCAGATATAGATAATATATTTAAAAACTTATCAAATCTCAGAAACTTAAAATATTTATCTATAAAATTTTGTAAATTTTCAAGTGTTGGATTAAATGGGCTTAGCTGCCTTTCAAATTTGAAAATATTGGAAATAGTATCTGCTGAAAATGAAGATGAAGAATTCTTGTTATTTATAAGTAAATCTTTAAGTCTCGAAGAGCTTAAATTTTCATCTTGCAATAAAATAACCAATGACATAATTAAAAATGCAAGTGAAATAAAGGTTAATCGTAAAGACACGAAAATTTTAAAAATATATTTTGATGAAAATTGTTCTGAAATAAAATTAAACGAATTAAAAAATGAACCATTAATTGTTGTTGATTATCTTTATAATAATGATTATGAATAATATAATAATGTAATAATATAATATATACCAAATTATTTTAAAATTTTTGTAGCAAATAAGGATTATTTTGTAAAAATATTTAAAAAAATGTAAAATAAGTATTCGAATTAAAATAAATATTGAGTAAAATATAATAATTAAAAATTATGGATGTTAATTTATTTTACTTATACTAATAATAATTTTAATTATTCAAATCTGATTTATAAATTTTATATTAGCCATTCGAAAATTTTGCAATATTATTATTTTGTTCTATTTTGTAATACATAAACATATTTTATGATTATATAGAGATTTGAATTTTCGTTGTTTTTAAAATAAAATTTTTAATGGCGCCACTGTGTCCGACGCTGCAGCGCAATTTGGCATCAGCTGTTTTGAAAAATTCAACAAATATACCACAGTGGCAGATTGGGAAAAAATATAATTTAATATACTCATTTCATTTTATTATTTATTTAAATTAATAACTTCTTATAATAATAATTTAAATTTATTAGCAAATTTTCGTTCAAAGGAAACAATTATTGGTAAGTAAATTAATAGTTTTTAAGTACAGTTACAATTCTCATGATGGTTTTCGATACATTTCACAAAAAATATTAGCAAATTATTAGGAGGGACAATCTAATATATTAGGATTTATTTATTAAATGAATAAAGAAGCTGATTAGGTTTAAGAAAAGTAATTAGTTAATTTATTATAAAAGAAATATAATATAAAATACAATAAAGAGTATTTGAATTAGGTGCGCTCGTGACGCGAGCTAGCAATGAACTAAAAATTTAAAATGGTTGCATGGATTGCACAACCTACTTTACACAGTACATACGTGACACCACAGATGGAGCCACACATATCTTTTTACTTTATTTATGCATACACACAAATACATGTACACATAAACCATACTTTAATAATATATACAATAATTATAATTTCTATATTCTAACACTCCCACTGAAATTAACAATTATTGTATCAAAACAAAAATAATTACTTTTACAAATTCATAGACAAAAAGAAACATTAATTATTTTAAATGATTTTAAATACTTCAACTTATTGTCTCTATTGAATTGTAAGTCTTTTCACTAAAAACACCTATAGCAGACCTCAAAAATTCAAAACGCTTTCTGCTAAGAGGTTTTGTAAATAAATCAGCTTGCTGATTTTCTGTATTCATATAAACTAAATTAAACAATTTCTTATCATACATATCTTGAATAAAATGATATTTAACATCAATGTGCCTAGTTAACTTATTAAATTGAGAATTTTTAATCATATTAATAGCACTTTTATTATCTACACATAGCACTGGTCTTTTTACACTTGAACACAAACTATATATTAACCTTTTCATCCACAAAGTTTCTTGAATAGTTGTACATGCTGCTACGTACTCTGATTCTGCTGTTGACAAAGCGACTGTGTTTTGCCTTCGAGAACCCCATGAGACTGGACTGCCATTGAACTTTAGAACATAACCAGAAGTAGATTTCCTTGTCGCAATGTCTCCTGCAAAATCTGAATCACTGAATGCTTCCAATTTAGAACTAGTAGTAGTTGCACTAAACACAACTCCAAAATCAGCTGTTCCCTTAATATACTTGAATATCCGCTTTACAGCATTCCAATGTGCTTTTGTTGGATTGTGAGCATGCCTACTGACTGCTCCCACTGCAAACATGATGTCAGGTCTTGATACTGTTGCCAAGAAGATAAGACTCCCTACAGCTTCTCGATAAGGACAATTAATTGGTTTACTATTTTGCTCGTTGAACATGGAGATGTTTTGGTAGGAGTCAGCTGGTACGCTGACTGGATTTGCATCGAACATCCTAAATCTTTCTAAGACTCTCTTTGCATACTGCTCCTGCTTTGCTAAAATAGAGCCATCTGGCAAATAACTTAATTCTATCCCCAAAAACATACTTATTTTACTGTCAGTAATTTCCAAGTTCTGCCTCAAATAATCTATTAATTGTTGAATTTTCTTCTTATTCTTGCATGCAATAAGACCATCATCTATATATATAACTAAAAATAACTTTTCATTATCATCTTTATCTTGAGAAATGAAAACACATGGATCTGCTGGACTTGCTTTTAGGTTAAATTTCTTTAAGCACTGGACAAACTTTTTATTCCAGCATCTGGAAGCCTGTTTCAAACCATATAAGCTTTTCTTTAGTAGACATACCTTATCAACTGGAGATTTATTAAAACCCTGAGGTTGATTCATGAATACATTGGACTCTTGGAGTTCTCCATGGAGAAAGGCTGTCTTGACATCAAATTGCTTCAGATGCATTTTCTTCGCTGCTGCCAAAGCCAGCAAAGTCCTTACAGATTCATAGCGAGCTACTGGGCTGTAAGTTTCTTCATAGTCTATGCCAGGTTTTTGCATGTAACCTTTAACTACAAGTCTTGCTTTGTACCTTTTTGATCCATCCGCTCCAGTTTTAATCTTATAGACCCATCTATTATTCAAAATAGTTGTATTTTTAGGTGCTTCAACAAGTACCCAAGTTTTATTTTTATTTAGAGCATCTATTTCCTCTTTCATAGCTGCTTTCCATTTATCTGCTTCATCACTTTCTACAGCTTGTTTAAAATTTGCTGGTTCAGTTTGACACAGTAGTAATTCATGCACATGCGCATAATCGTCCAACCAGTGTGGTTGCTGAATATGCTGTCTGTTTCTAAGATTATATCTTCTTTGTGGATTCTGATTATTAATTTCTTGATTAATATTTTGATTATTTTGATTTTCTAAATTTTCATCAATAATATCAAAAATTTCTTGTTCTTCAAATAAATCTGCAAAATCTTCTGGAATTTCATCATAATTATTTTCTACTGGTAATTCTGCAACATCAGGTTGAATATTATTATCAAGAGCCTCTTCTTGAATATTTTCTTGAATAACTACATTTTCTCTTTCTGGAACATTCTGTTGAATTGCTTCAGCATTTTCAGGTCTTAAAATACACTGAAAAATACAATAATCTTCATCTATTTCTTTCTGATTATCTTGACTAACATCAGAGGTAAGTTCTTCTTTAATTTCAACATTTATTTGTTTTGAAATTTTTCTTGCTCCATCTAATAAAACTTTATAAGCTTTTGATTCTTCAGAATAACCTACAATTATACCGGTTTTGCCTTTTGGATCCAATTTTAGACGTAGCTGTTCAGGAACTTGAACGACAACTTTACTACCAAATACTCTTAAATGTGAAATATTACATTTATTAGTTTTATTGAACCAAATTTCATACGGAACCTTTGTGGAATTCTTGACCTTTCTTGATCTGTTCAGAACATAAGTTGTAGTATTTACCGCCTCAGCCCATAGATACTTAGGTAGCCTCTTGGCAATCAACATGGTACGAGATGCTTCTGCTAAAGTGCGAATCTCTCGTTCAGCCTTCCCATTCTGTTCTGGACAATACTGGACTGTTCTCTGATGTTCTATACCCTCCTTGAAGGTTAGATTTTGAATCTGCTTGTTGACAAACTCCAAACCATTGTCCGTCCTGAGAATGTTCACTTTCTTGCCCGTTTCTTTTTCAAAACGGAGTAAATAATTCTGCAAACAGGCGAATACTTCACTTTTGTGCTTTAAATAATATACCTTGACATATTTTGAGAAGTCATCCTTGAACAATAGAAAATATCTGGACTTGCCCAAAGAAGGTACTTCCATAGGCCCACAAACGTCAGCATGAATTATTTCTCCAACGTATTTAGTAACACTTTTACTAGCTGGAAAATGATTACGACGAATTTTGCCAAGTGCACAAGCATCACAAAAAGGTTTACTGTCACTTTTAAATTTTATTCCATATTTCACTAGAATTTTCTTAACTTGTTTATAATTTTGATGAGACATACGCTCATGCCACAGTATTAAATTATGTTTAAGAGTATTGTTTATAATTTCATTGTCCTTTAAAACAACTAAACTACTTTCAATATTGACTTTAAATTTCATCACAAAAATTTTTCTTTCCACAGATTTTTCACCATAGGCAACGATTTCTTTTTTATTATTATAAATAACACATGAATTGTTTTTTGATTTCACTTCTAGATTTTTATCTAAAACAGCACCCATGGAAAAGAGATTAAATTGAATTTCAGGAGCAAAAAGTACATTGTCTAGATGTTTTCTTTTCCATTCTTGCTTATTATGAGCTAGTATGTTTATTTTACCTTTCTTGTAAGCATAAACAATGCTTCCGTTACCAATACGAATTCTTACAGGTGTTGGTAAATCTTCGAGTTCAGTGAACCATGAAGCTTGCCCGCTCATGTGACTACTAGCGCCAGAATCGAAAATCCATTCGTCTGCTTTAGTCTTGTTGCTAACTGCCGATACAAACCCGGTCGATACAAATGTTTCACATACAAGACCATCTTCACTACTGTCGCTGTCGTCGCCAATATTGTTGCCGCTCTTTTTGGTATCTTGACGGTTCTTAGAAGAATTTTTATTTTTGTTTTTCTCACTGTTTCTATGCCAACAGTTTGAACTGATGTGACCTTTCTTATTACAGACATAACATGTCAAATTTGCGTGCGGGTTTGATTTCCCACCTTTGCCGCCTTTCTTGAAATTTTTGTTGCCACCCGATTTCGAATTCTCGGAAGTTGCCTCTCTTGAATTTTTATTACCAGACTTGTTTTGAAACTTATTCTTAGAAGTACTTGAAGCGAATAAGGCGCTATTTTCCACACTTGTTTGATCTTTGTTAGAATTGCGGGATTCTTCCATCATAAGTCTTGAAGACAAATTCTCGAAAGTTCGCTGATCTTGACTGGCTGATTCCCACGCGGAGACAAAATGCTGTAAATTTTCAGGAAGTGTCATGAGAATTTTTGTAATCATCATACTATCTGAAATGTTTTCTCCTAGTGTCCTCAACCTATGACACAAATCTTCGACTTTCGCTATATGCGTGGCCATGTTATCACTTGGATTTTTCTGTAGACTAAACCACTGCTGAGAGAGCATATGTACACTCGTCTCCGTTTTGCTCTCGTAGATGCCGAGCAATTTATCCCACATTTCCTTAGAATTTTCACAATTAATTATATGCAACATAGGTTGCCTATCAACAGTTGTGGCAATTAATTTTTGTGCTAAATTGTCCTTTTTGCACCACTCTTTGAGTTCATTTTCATAAACTGCTACAGCAGCTACGTGGGCTGCTCTAGCTGCATCATCCGCACCTTGCTGTAAAACCGGTGACGAAGGCTTAACCGAAGCACCAGTAACTACACCATAAGCATCGTGTGAATTTAAAATAATTCGTAATTGGAATCTCCAGACACCCCAATTTTCCGAATTTTTTAACTTTGGAATTTTAAATAATTCATTTTCCATTTTGACCGTAAAATAATGCACTTTTTGCTCAAAGACTTGGCTTTATTTAACGAAAAAACAGAACACTTCACACTTTTTAACTAATTCTCACTTTCCAACCAATGCTTGGCCCATAACCTATTAGGATTTATTTATTAAATGAATAAAGAAGCTGATTAGGTTTAAGAAAAGTAATTAGTTAATTTATTATAAAAGAAATATAATATAAAATACAATAAAGAGTATTTGAATTAGGTGCGCTCGTGACGCGAGCTAGCAATGAACTAAAAATTTAAAATGGTTGCATGGATTGCACAACCTACTTTACACAGTACATACGTGACACCACAGATGGAGCCACACATATCTTTTTACTTTATTTATGCATACACACAAATACATGTACACATAAACCATACTTTAATAATATATACAATAATTATAATTTCTATATTCTAACATAATAAATCTTTGACAAATTAAAAAATTGAAATGGATTGTTATGTTAATTGTTAGCAATTGTTAACAACATTGGTACGAAAACCTTATTTCTTTTTTGCACAGCCTCTTTATAACAATCCATATTCTTTGGAGTATAATCTTCTTGGTTTTAATATTTATTATACGGTATATCCGTATATGCATTTTTTATTTGGTATTTTTTTACGTACTCTTGAATACAAAAAAATATAAAGGGAAGGTTTAAAATGCATTTTATTTTTAAAAGGTAAGTATAAAGCAAAAGCCTAAAATTTATTTTTTAAATCTATTTGCATAATTGTTTATTTTTAAATTATTAAAAAAAATAAAAGTATTTCTAAGTTCACAAATATTATTTTAAAAAAATTTATTTTTAGTCAATTACTTGTTTTTATACTATGCTAAATAATTTTATTTTTTTTATAGACTCAAGATCCCATAATCCTCAAGATCAGGCCTAAGATTTTCTACAAGGTTGTGAGATATTCATAATTAATTTGCACAAGTGGAAAAATAATGGATACAGAAGGTAACTTGAAATAAATATCTTTAAAAGTTTTTATACATATTTTTAAAAATTTATTAATTTTTAGATTTTAAATTGAATGAAAAATTAAAAATTAAAGATGAATTGACAGAAGATTATGACTTTACAATAGAAAACTTAAACGATGACTGCATGATTTCTATTTTTGAATATTTATCAATGAAAGAAAAATTAAGGATTGAAGCTGTTAGTAAAAGATGGAATAGAGTTTCTAAGCGTAGTTGGAGTCATATAAAAGAATTGGAGATTAATCCTTACAAGATAGGTAGCAAACTTAGCAAAGAGCCTTTTAAAGAGAATGACACAATTAAGTTAACTAATTATTTTAACATAATTTTAAGTAGAAGTGCTGCTTACTTAAATAAGTTATCTATAGATTTATTTTATGCAAATTATTATGTAGACTACAAAAAAATTCAAAATGAGTTGCCTAAGTATTGTAAAAATTTAACGCATTTATCTCTTCAGGATAATCATATTACTAAATTTTTTACTGATGAGCATTTAAAAAATATATTTTTTAATTCAAAAAATTTGAGTAGTGTGTCTTTAACAAGTTTAGCTGTTAGCGATATTTTCTTTGTAAATCTAAATGCAAGTTACATTAAGGAATTGTCAATAATTGGCTGTGAGTTTAAAAGTAGAAAAGTATTTTTTCAATTTTTAACAGATTTAAAAAATTTAAGCAAATTAGAAATTTCTGAGTGTGATAATGCAGTTAATGTTATGACAATTGATGCACTTTTAAAAAGTGGTTGTAAAAATATAGCTGAAATTTTTTTTTTAACTGAACCTGAAGAATCTCTTAGGAATTTATCTAAATTTATGTCCAAGCAAAAAATATTACGTAAATTAAAACTTTGTGAATTAAAATTTGATAATAAAATAATGGAAAGTATATCAGTTGATTATCTCGAAGAATTAAGTTTACAATTTCATGATAACGAATCAAGTGACATTGTCTTCAAATATCTTGATCGGTTTGTAAATTTGAAAGCTTTTAAAATTAATATCAATAATTTTACTAATGATTTTTTGCAAAAACTAACAAGCTCCATCAATAAAAATGTAAAAGAAATTAATATATTTTTTTGGAATAATGTAACTTGGAGAAAACCGATAAGCTCTTTTAATAGATTGCAAAATCTTGAATCTTTTACAATTAATTGTATAGACCGTGATGTTAAAAAAGTTAGTATTTTGATAAATAATATTTTAATTGATTTATTGGCATGTCAAAATTTAAAATATCTAAATATAAAAGAAAATCCTTTTTATGCGGATGCTATATTAAAAAAAGTTAAATCTCTTCCAAATTTTAAAAACATAAATTATATTTAATAAGTTTCTATAAGTTTTATATTTACTAACTACAAAACATTAAATAAAAAAATATTTCAAATATAGGTACGTAATTAATCTTAAAATTATATATTACAGGTACTTTGTAAGAATAAAATTAATTTTTTAGTTTTGTTAATTTACCATATTAATGTACATTTTAAAGTGTATAATTAGCTTAATAAAATTAATTAGTTATCAATATTAAATCAATTTATGTACATTTATTAATTTCAATGATGAATTTCCTAAAAAATTATATTAATTCAAAAAATACGTTGATGGTTGTAGTCTTTCAAATTTTTATATTTGACTCAAAAATCTACCAAATTTGAACAAAGTGTTTTAATATTTAAATTACTTATATTATAATAAAATGGAGTTATCAGAAACATTCTGACCTATATAAATTTATTTATAATTTAAAAATTTTCAATTTTGGACCCCAAACCGACTAAAATTAGTAAAATAGCAAAAAGTTTTAATTTTTAATCTATTTTTTTGTTTCAGATTTAAGGCTGTAATATTGGCGAATTTGCAAATTCTTGTGCACGAATATCTTATTACTATCTAGTTCAAAATGTTTCCAGAAGGTAAAAGTTGAAATACATATAAAATTATTGGAAATACTTATAAGTATAGAAATAAATTTTCGTTTTTTTTTCTTTATTAACAGATAAGAACATTTATTCCACAAATATTATCAAATCATCTTATATTAGTCAACTGAATGACGACTGTTTGGTGTATATATTTCAATATTTGTCCATAAAAGAAAAAATCAGAGCGGAATCAATTTGCAAAAATTGGAATCGCGTTGTAAAAATGTCATGGAATTCCATAAAAAGTCTTGAAGTTAAAAATATCTTACCTTATAGATTTGATGAAGAGATAGAAACGAACTTTAAAAGGAAGAATTCTGTTTATTTAATAAACTTTATAAGAAGATGTGGCATCTACTTAAATACATTAAAGATTGAAACTATTCATGTGAAAAATTTATTGCTTGCTGATGTATTAGATAATATACCTAAATATTTTAATAACTTAACTGAACTACATTTAATTGAAAGCCAAGGATTAACTAAGTTAACAGATGAAATTCTTAGAAGTTTGTTTGGTAACAACCCAAACATTAATAGCATTCAATTAGAAGGTTTACGTGTTAATGGTGCCTGTTTGTTACAGTTGAACAAAAATCGCATCCAGAAATTGCATCTCAAATATTGTCGGTTTCAATCAAGTGGATACTTTTATGGTTTTTTAAGTAATTTGAAAAATTTAAGTCAATTTAAAGTACATGATGTTATTGGTCAAATTGTTAAAATTATTGATGCATTTTTAATGAGTGAATATAAAAATATCATTGAAGTAGAAATTAATTTAAATAAATTCTCGTTTATTCGCAATCTTCCGTTTTTTTTATCAAAACATGATAAAATTTTTAAACTTAAATTAAAAAATGTATTAATTGATCAACAATTTTTGGAAAATTTACCAACTGAATCTCTTGAGAAACTGGATATAGAATTGGAATTAGGATTTCACGATAATATACCCGAATATAACTTAAATTTTTCTTCATTTTTGACAAAACAAAAGAAAATTCGTATACTCAAGTTAAAAAATGTGCTAATAACTGAAAATTTTAATGTTTTCCCTAGAAAATTTTTGGAAGAAATAGATGTAGAATTTTCTCATTATGAATCATCTGGAATAAATTGTTCAAATTTACAATTATTTTTATCAAAACAAAAAAATGTTCGTAAGCTAAGACTTCACTATGTGAAAATTGATGAAAACTTGTTAACAAGTTTATCAGAGAGTCTTGAGGAATTAGAAATAATGGAAGATTCATTATCAGATGAAATTGTTAATATTTTTTCGTCAAAATTATCTAAACAGAAAAATTTACGAAAATTAATAATATATTTTTATGATGTGGATAATAAGTTAATTAAAGGCCTCCCAGCTAAAATTGAAGAATTAGACTTGTATTACATAAATTGCATTGGTAGTAAGGATGAAGTTGACCTGAGACTTCTTAAAGGTCTCAAGAATTTGAAAGAGTTAAAGCTTTCATTTTACATATTAAATGACGATTATTTAGAAGCTATAGCTGAGTCAATGAACGAAAATGTAAAAAAAATATCACTTCATTTTAACGATTACTCGCCATCAATTGAGAAAATCCCATCTTTTAGCAGGTTACAATATCTTGAATCATTGACTATTTATAGTGAAGACATCGAAGAAGATAAAGTAGATATAGATAATATATTAAAAAATTTATCAAATTGCAAAAATTTAAAACATTTGTATATTTTCTTTTGTAAATTTTCAACTGTTGGTTTAAATGGCATAAGTGAACTTGCTAATTTAAATAAATTAGAAATTGAGTCAGCTGATATTTTAGATGAAGATTATTTGTATCTTATTTCAAAATCAACTAGCCTTAGAATTTTAGAAATCTCAACGTCTCCTTTTGTAACAAAAGATTTAATTGAAAAAGCGAGTAAAGTAAAACTTAACCGTGGAGATACTGAAATTTTAGAAATACACTTTTTTAATTGTGATCAAGTCAGCTATAAAGGAATGACAGATGCACCATTAATAAATGCTAATTATACATTTAACTTAATTTAAATGTTTGTAAAATAAATGTATTATTTAAAAAAATTTTTAATTTTAATAAAATTTTTTAAAAGCTTCATAATTATAGTTTTAGAAAATATATTTAATTGTTTAAAAAATCATTTGCTTCTCATATAATTTTGAAAACTAAATATAATATTTTAAATATAATAATTATATACTATGCAGTTTAATACATATATATTTCTATTTCTTAATTTTAATAATTCGGTTATTTGTTTTATAATATTTTTTTAATATTTTAAAATTTAAATTAAAAAAAAAAATCTTGATAGACTTGATATCCGGTTTAACGCTGTATCACGTGATTTTATTATTTAACAGTTTGTTTTTTTGTGTGTACGCAACTGATGAATGTCGAATATTTTTGCAATTATATTATAAATTAATTAACTTATTTTGAATTATAAGTATTAATCTTACAAATTAGTTAAATTACTTTAACTTCAATAAAGTAAACAATACTGGTAATAATATTATTTGTAAAGTAATAGTTAGTACATGTTTTTTTTTAAATCCTAACCTCTAGAAAATTTGATAATCGGTTTTTTTTTTTTTTTTTTGTAAAAAATACCTACAAAAATAAAATTATTCAGAGTCAAAAAGTTTAATTATTAATCCAATAATTTTTATTGTTTTAGTTCTCGTCCAAGATTGTTTTTGAGCGTTCTGCAGTATAGTTAAATATCTATTAAGAAATTCAAAAGAATTGCAAAATAAAGCTATGGATCCAGAAGGTAATTATAAAAAAATATATTAATTCTTATATCAAATGGTAATAAATATGATCAATTTTCAGATTTTAAAATAGAAGAAATATTGGGGATTCAAATAAAGAATAAATCACCAGGTGCTACAATCAATGACTTAAACGATAAATGTTTAACTTGTATTTTTCAACATTTACCAGCAACAGAAAAATTTAAGATGGAAAGGATTTCCAAAAGGTGGAATAAAATTGCCAAGTTGTATTGGAGTACAGTAAAATATGTAGATATTTTCCCAGTAAATAATCATAATAGAAATTCTATGGAAAAGAGCAGAAGCGTTATTACTAATCTTTTTATTCTTATTTTAAAGAAAAGTGCTAATAGCTTAAAAAAATTAACTTTGCGGGCTAGTTTTATAAAAGATCGTTTGGAACATGAAAGATTTTTAGCTGAGATACCGAAGTATTCTAAAAACTTAACAATTTTGTCCTTAGTTGACTATCATAATTTGTTTACTGATGAAAACTTTAAAAATATTTTTGATAACGCAAAAAATTTATTTAGTATTTCATTAGAACATTTAGCTATAAGTGGTAGCTGCTTGTTGAATCTGAAAGCAGATCATATTAAAGAGTTATCAATCGTTCATTGTAATATTGAATCAAGAGATTGTTTTCATAATTTTTTAGCAAAATTAAAAAATTTAAATAAATTGAAAATTTTTGAATTTAATAATAAAATTAATGCAAGAATAATTGATGCACTACTGGTGAGCGAATGTGAAAATATTTTTGAAATTCATTTAGAAACAGAATATCAAAAGTCCTTGCATAAACTACCTAGACTTTTATCTAAACAAAAAAAATTACGAACACTAAGATTTGCTAATGGTAAAATTGATGATAAAATAATGAAAAGTTTATCGTCAAATTATATTCAAGTATTTGATATGAATTTTAATGATAATGATTCCGCTGAAAGTTTTTTAAATAATCTTGCTCGATTTAAAAATTTAAAAGTTTTTAAAGCTAGTTTTATTGTATTTACTAAAGATCACTATCAAAAATTATTTAAAAATATTAGTAAAAGTGTAATTAATATTGATATAAATTTTATTTGGTATCATTATACAAAAGGCAAGCCTACACACTATACCGATAGATTACAAAATCTTCAATATTTTTCAGTTAATAACCAGTGCGCATTTTTCAGAAATACAGAATATATAGATTTAATAATGGATTTTTTAATAGGTATGCTAAGATGCAGAAACTTAAAATATTTTGCTGTACAAAATAAAGCCGTAAACTTTTGTAATGTAAGAAAATATGTTAATAATTTATTATGGATATTACTAATATGCTTTATTGTATTTTTGTTTGTTTGCTATTTCTTTTTAAAATATTTTAACTTCATTTAAAAAAAAAAATCGACAATCTTATAAAATAAATCATTATGTTTAAAATCAAAAAATGTAGAAATCGTAATTGTTGGTCAAAAAGTTATATATTTTTTAATTGCTTGATAAAAATATAATTTTTTTCTGGTAAATTAACTAAAAATATATATAAAATAATAATTTTATGTAATGCATCTAAATTCTATACTAATAACTATCTTGTATTAAAAAATTATATTATTAAAATATGTCTTTCAAATAATTTAAATACTTGTTTAATTTTTAATTTTAATAAAATTTTTTATTTATAACTAATTATCTGGCTTAATAAAAATTATTTGCACCCATGTCATTTTCATATACTTATATAGTAAATCAAACCAGATCAAACATACTTCTCAATTATTTTTCATTTAATTGTATTGTATAAATAGCATTTAAAATTCTTAATTAATTAAGTACTTATAGGTTATTATAATCTGAAAATTTTAATAAAAACCTATTTTTAATTTTTATTTTATAAGTTTTACTAATTTATTATTTGGAATCCCTTGAATTACCATTGTCATGAAAATATTATTAATTTTACGAAAGGATGAATTACTTATTTCTTTACCACATTATTATAATATCTGAATTATTCAAGCAAAAAAACATCAATTATAACTAATAATTAAACTAATTATATATATTTTATTTTTTTATTCATCTTGAATTAATTTATTTTTGAATTTGAAATTTTTTTAATACTTTAATGAAATTTCTACCTTACCGACAAAAGCCATTGTTGCATGCAATGTTTTTATTGTTGTATTTGTATATACAAACATGGAGGTAGTTCACTAAATATAATTATTTAGAAAATTATTCAAGATAGATAAAAATTGGTAAGCAATTTATCGGTTTTTTAACGTAACTATAAGTAAATAAGATCTCGTATTTTTTATCATTAATTTTTTAAAAAAATTGCAATATCCTTAAAATAATTAATATTTTTATTAAATAATATTAATTGAATAATAGTAAATTAATAGTAAATTTATTCAAGACTCCTAAAAATTCGTAAGTATTTCTTTTATTTTTAGCTGCGTACTGAAAAAGAGTATTATGTAAACCTAACCTAAAATTTAATTTATTTTTAAAAACCAGTTTTTTTATGATAATAAATTACAAACTCTATGTAATAAAAACGCTACTTGTTTTAAAATTTTACTACATGGATATTATAGTTGACAATAGGTGAATCAATTTTTTATCCAAAAGAATATTTACATAAAAATCGTTTACTGAAAAACGAGAAAACATAAAATTAAAAAATTTTTGATAAAAATTGAAGCATTAATTTTTTAGCAGTTACTAAATTTTAACAAAAAAGGTTAGATGTAACAAAGTTTAATTATATATTATTTATTTTTTTTTGTTTCAGGTCCCTATAAGTCTGCTAAAATTCAATAATTATATTGATAATTAAGGTGAAATTAGGAACTCGAAATCAACTTAAAGGAATTTCTCTTATTTCGAAAAATGTTTTCTGGATGTAAGTAAAAAAAATGGAGTTTATATTTTTCCATATTAATAGATTATTTAATTGTAAACTTTAATATTTTTATTCAACTATAGACTCAAGAATTGAAGGAAACACCAGTATATCAAGCATCGACATCCTTAACGATGACTGTATGATTAATATATTTCAATATTTGACAATAAAAGAAAAAGTTAGAGCAGAATTGGTTTGCAGAAATTGGAATCAACTTTTAAAAATGTCATGGAGCTCCATAAAAAAATTTGAAATCAGTAAAATTTTGCCATATGCATATGAGCTAATAATGGAAGATGAGGTGGATATGAGCTTTAGAAAAAAGAACACCAGTTACTTGATAAATATGTTAAAAAGATGCGGTATTTATGCAAATAATCTAAAAATTGAAGCTGATTTTGTGGACAAATTATTGTTTACTAATGTTATTAATCAGATTCCTCAATTTTTTAATAATTTAACTGAATTAAATTTGATTGAAAATGATGGGTTGAATTTACTTACGGATGAAAATCTAAGCAGTTTATTACAGAATAATCCAAACATAAGCATTGTTCATTTAGTTAGAGTAAATGTCAATGGGGATTGCTTGTTAAGTTTGGATAAAAATCGCATCAAAGAACTTCATCTTGAAGACTGTAGATTTGGATCAAAAGGATTCTTTTACGCTTTTTTAAGCATTTTAAAAAATTTAAATAAACTTAAAATACACGACTCTGTTGATGAAGTTAATAGTATGATTGATGCATTAGTAATGACTAATTTTAAAAATATCGTTGATATAGAAATAAAGCTAAAAAATATTTCATTTATCAATAATCTTTCATCATTTTTATCAAAGCAGGAAAAAGTTCGTAAAATCATATTAATAAATGTTACAACTGACCAAGAACTTTTAGAAAATTTGCCAACTGAATCTCTTGAAGAATTGGGAATAGAGTTTGAATTAGGATTAAACCAAAATTTACCAGGAGAATTTAAGTTAAATTTATTTTCATTTTTGACGAAACAAAAGAAAGTTCGAAGGTTAAAGTTTAAAAATGTATCAATCACAGACAAGTTCAATTTTTTGTTGCAAAAATTTTTGAAAGAAATTGACATTGAATATGGTTGGTCTAACTTAAATGCCCTAGCCCAAGAAAATCTTCCAAGCCTTTCATCTTTTCTATCTAGTCAATCAAGAATCTGTAAATTAAGATTACGGAATGTAATACTTGATGAAAATTTAGTAAAAAGCTTACCAACAGAATTCCTTGAAGAAATGGAATTAACATCAAAAGACATTGAATCTGGAGAGATTGTATTAAAACTTTCCCTCCTTTTATCCAAACAAAAAAAAATACGCAAATTAATGATTGGTTCTGTAAAAATTGATACTGAATTATTGAAAAGCCTACCAGCAGACAACCTTGAGGAATTAGACTTAGATTACATTGCATGTGACAATAAAATTGACTTAAGAACTTTGAGACATCTTAAGAAGCTAAAAACGTTAAAAATTTCATTTGATGATTTGGATGATGATTATTTAGAAGCTATAGCTGAATCATTAAATGAAAATATAAAAACTTTAAAACTTTATTTTAATGAGTACTTATCATCGGCCGCACAAATTCCTTCCTTTAATAACTTGAAAAGTCTTGAGTCCTTGACACTTTATAGTGAAGATGCTGATGAAGATAAAATAGATATAGATAATATATTAGCAAATTTATCAGAATGTAAAAATTTAAAATACTTGCATATCGATAATTGTAAGTTTACAACAACTGGGTTAGATGTTATTAGCAGTCTACCTGAATTAAATGAAATATATGTATATTCTGCTAATAACACAGATGGAGAAATTTTAAACTTTATTGGAAAATCAAAGAGTCTTAAAGAGTTAAAGCTTTTAAGATTTCCTAATCTTACAAACAATATAGTTATGGAAGCAAGTAAGGCAAAAGTTGAGCGTGGAGATTCTCATGTTTTAAAATTCTTCTTTTGGAGATGCGATCAAATTAATTATAAAGATTTAAAAGATGCTCCATTAATAGATGTTGGAAATCTTAGCTTTAGTGTATAATCATTTCATTTTTAAAGAAATGCCTAAAATTTTTCAGTTAATTCATAGTTTAAAATGAATTTTCTTTTGTATTAGTTAATAAAAAGATTTCATGTCTATGTATTTTTAAATTAAATATTAATTATCATAGAAAATATTTGTAAAAACTTTTAAAAAAATCATAAAATTTATAATTTTAATAAAAATTATATTTTTAGTATTATCTAAAACTGGTAAACTGTATGAATTTCATTACTAATGAAAAAATACTTATAAATGAAAAATATACTCAAGCTTGATTAAAAATTGGTCTGTAATTGAACTGTTTATAAGACTTTTACTCTTAAATTATAGTTTTATTTTTTGTGAATTATGTTTTATGTGTAACAAATAAAATATGAAGTATCATTTATATTGTATAAAATTTATTTAATTAAATATTTTCTTTATTTTTTTTTTGCGATACGCGTCAAGGCTCAATAGTTTAATAATTTTATTGTATCCCTGTATGATTGCAACAATACAATGTAATTGATGGAATCCTACCTAGTGGAAAATTTATACATTGTGTACAGACTGTACACTACACAATTTGTGTACTGATTGTGTTGTGTTCAATGTTACTAGAAAAATGTATAGAATTTTACCACTAGAATTCCAACACTGCCAATAAGCGCATCTTTTTCTCAAATAAAATTCTTTTTTTTATAGGTAGTTCTCAAATTTCCATATTGTTTAAAAAATATATGAATAATATAAATCACTTTTTTTTAAAACGATAACAATATAAGGTAAGAATTTAAATATTTTTTATTAGCATCCTTAAAATTTTTCCGTAAGTGCAATATAACCGAATATAACCTCAAAATTTCAATTAAACGTATTTCTTGATTTAACATTTTTTATTTGCATAATTAAAATTTTGCACTGTTATAAGAATAATATTTTTCAAATATAAGAATTATTTAAGTATAAGAATAAAATTATTTAAATATAAGAATTTGGTTAAAAATATTAATTAGGAGTTCTGATAATTTATAAATTTTCAGATTTTATCAAAAACATGACATCGATGGTAAATGAAGATAATGTTCATGGAATTACCATTGCTCATTTAAATGATGACTGCTTGGTTTATATTTTTGAGTACTTGACAGTCAAAGAAAAGTTAAGAATAGAAGGAGTTTCCAGAAGGTGGAATAAAGTTTCGAAGCTGAGTTGGAGCCCAATAAAAGACTTTGAGTTTAGTAACGAGAACAAAGAACTTTCAGCTAGTAAAAAACTGGATGAAAGAAAAAAAATAATTTTTACAGATTATTGCATAAGTATTTTAAGAAGAAGAGCTATAAATTTGAATAAGTTAGTATTAGAATCAAACTTTTTAAAAGATTTAGAGCACGAAAGATTCTTAAACGAAGTACCACAAAATTGTAAAAATGTAACTCACTTATCAATATCAGATAACCGTTCTAAATTATTTACTGATGAATGTGTAAAAAATATTTTTGTCAATTTGATCAATTTGAAAAGCATTCATTTAGAAAATTTGAATTTTAATGCTAGCTACTTTTTAAGCCTTAATGCAGATAATATAAAAGAATTTTCAATTGAATATTGCTTTCTAGAATCTGAAGATTTTTATTTTGATTTTTTATCAAAACTAAAAAACTTAAATATATTAAGTATGTCAGTTAAAATTGATGTGTTTATTGAAGATAAAAATGAAATGTTTACTAGATTAAACAAAGTATGTGATTCTCTGTTGAAAACTGAATGTGAAAGCATTTATGAATTAAATTTTAGTACAAATGTTTATTGCGATCATGTACCACCATCTCTTCATAAATTTATTTCAAATCAAAAAAATTTATATTCTTTAACAATAAATAGTCTTGTAATAAATGAAGAGATAATGAAAAATTTACCAGCTGATACTCTTGAAATATTAGAATTAGAATATTATAATGAAGAAGCAGATAAAACCGTACTTAAATATATTGATCGTCTAAAAAAATTAGAGAGTTTCAAATCTTTAGTTAAATATAAAAATAATGATTATTTTAAAAAACTATCTGAATCAATAAATAAAGGTATAAAAGAAATTGATATTAGTATGGCAACATATACTTCAATTGAATTAACAAAAAGTTATATTTATAAATTACAAAATCTTGAGTCTTTTGCTATTGATGCTTTAAATACTAATATAATTATAGATAATATTTTAAAAGATTTATTAGAATGTAAAAATTTACAATATTTATATATTGTAAATTATTGCTCTAGCATAATGAGCGAAGATAATTTACGTAATCAATTTAAATCTTTACCTAATTTTGTAAAATTAGAAAAATATAATGATGATTTTGTTTTTAATTTTGATGCTTTATTAGATTCAAGTTCGGATTCTGATTCTGACTCAGATTCCGATTAAAAAAATTCACATTATAATTTTTCATAAAAAACTAATTATTAGCTGTAGTGTAAATTATTGAATAATTTTGATAAATAAATTATAAAAAAAATCATGCTTTTGAGTTATAATTATATGTTTTGTTTCAAAATATTTGCTTTAACTTACATTATATTTTTTTACGATTAACATAAATTGAAAAATAATTAGTAAATAAAACAATGAATTAATTTTTATAATTTTAAAAGAAATTTAAATATAGGTAGAGGCGCGCGAAAACAAAATCAGCTGTTTTGTTGCAATTTGTCACGTGTATATTTTTCAGTAATTATACTGTAAAACTTTTGTTATAAAAATAAACAATTTAAATTCATAAATAAACTCATTTTTAATTATTTCAATAACTAATTACCATTTTATTAAAATCCAAAATACCTAATTATTTATTAATTTACTCAAGAAAAGAAGAAGAATTTTTGCTTTTATCATAATAACCTCCGAAAATTGATGAAGTATATTATTAGGATACAAAATTATTTAAGATTTTTATTAAATTAATTTTTTAATTTCTTGAATTGAATTTAAATCGACAGATAACAGAATTCAAGAAACAAATTGGTTATACACCATACACACGTTGTAAACATAAGCTGATGACCAATGAAGCCTAACAATATTTACAATACACAAAAAACTTAACAACAATCTGCTATTTATAATTTGAATTCGCAAATTACTGGGTAAGTACTTAATTTAATTACAATATCAGATAAAATTTTTTTATAAATTTTCTTTTAATTTTTATGCTTAAATTAAATTAAGAAACTTTTGAACGTTTTTTGTGCATTCCGTATATTGGAGCTGGTCAACGAAATACAATGAATATAATATATGATTTTAATAATAAAACATATCCAATATTAGGTATACAAGATTTTATACTTATAACTTTTAAAAAAAACATACCAAAACTACATTTTGGTGTCAAAATATTTATCCAAAATAATTTACATCACGAATTAATGTTATAAGTAAAAAGTTATTATAAATTATATTTTAATTAAAATACAAATTTGAAAAAATTAAATTTTATAGATCTTGATAAAGGTTTTGTTGATTAAGCAATAAAATTGGACTTTAGTCATGTAGTTCCGTTAGTTTACAATCATGTAAAATACGATGCATATTAGTGATAGTGTTTTAATTAAAGTTATTCAAAATATATAATTTGTTTAAAATTTTTTATCAGTTTATAACAAGAAGATATTTCATTTTGCTAAAATATTTTCAGGATATTTCATAAAATCAAGAAATGAGTACTTCAAAAGGTAAATAAATTATGAAATACAATATTCATTTGCTTTTTTTACTAAATCAAATAATTTTTAGAAACCAACTCAATGAAAAAATTGAAAGCTGAAGATCAATCCTCAGAAATAAATAATTTAACTATAGAATACCTTAACAATGATTGTCTGCTTGAAATATTTCAATATTTAACATTTAAAGAAAAAATAAGAATAGAATCGGTTTGTAAAAATTGGAACCAAGTTATTAAATTATCATGGAATCAATTAAAAAGTCTTCAAATTCATAAGATATTGCCCTATAGATTAAATATTAGTGAGATTTCTGATGATTATTATGATGCTGATATATTAAGGAAAAATACTCGTTTTTTAGTAGAAATTTTAAAAAGATCCAGCCATTACTTGCAAGAATTAACGATAAATACCTACAGAATAAAAAATTTGTTGTTATCTGAAATCCTATTTGTAATACCTGAATATTGCAGAAATCTAAATACTTTTGATTTGCAATATACATGTTCTAATTTTGTAACTGATGAAAATCTTAAAAATATTTTCAGAGGAAACCCAAACATCAGTAACATTTCTTTCCAAAATGTTGACATTACAGGTGATTGTTTAAAAGGCCTAAATATAAGAAACATTAAAAAAATTATTCTCTCGAATTGCAGATTTAAATCTCCTGCACTTTTCTATGCTTTTATTGGAAATTTAAAAAATTTAACTAATTTTTGTATGATAGACAACAAACAAGAAGTTATTAAAGTTATTGATGCATTAATTATTGGTAACAGTGAAAACATATCAGACATTGAATTAAGATTATTTGATTATGGGTCTGTAGATAACCTTGTATTATTTGTATCACAGCAAAAAAAAATTAATAGAATAAAATTGTGTGATGTATCAATTGATCAACAACTTTTGGAAAATTTGCCTATAGACACACTTGAAGAATTAAATTTAAGTAACACCGAAAGTAACACTAAGGATTCTCCTAATAATTTTGTTTTAAATATTTCATTATTTTTATCAAAGCAAAAAAATATTCGTAAACTTACTTTAATTAATGTTCCTATCATTGAGAGATTAATTGAAAACGAGTTTAAAAGCAGTATGCCAATAAAATTTCTTGAAGAATTTACCTTAGAATTCAATGACATAAACTTAATAGGAAATCAAATTAATCTTTCATTATTTTTGTACAAACATAAAAAAATTCGTATTTTAAAACTAAAGAATGTATTAATTAATGAAAAATTTATATGGAAAAATGTTTATTGTCCAAAAATAGTAACAACTTTAGAAGAATTAAGTTTAGAATTTAATGAAATTCCATCTGAAGAAATTGTTTCAAACGTGTTTTCATTTTTATGCAAGTTAGAAAAAATTAATAAACTTAGATTACAAAATATTATAATTGATGAAAAAATGGTTAAAAATTTACCTACTGAAGGGCTTATAGAACTAGATTTAGATTTTGATGCTTTTAATGATATTGATCTAGATTTAAAATTCATTGACGGTTTTCAAAACATTGAAACTTTCAAAATTTTAACTGTCGAATTAAAGGATGAATATTTGGATACACTTACCAAATATATAAATGAAAATGTTAGGAATATCGAAATCTATTTTGGTTATTACTTGCCATCAAATAAACGAATAAATAATTTCAGCAGATTACTCAATCTTCAATCTCTTATTTTTCATAACAATAACACAAGTATTCAACCAAATATTGATAATTTACTAAAATATGATTTATCAAAATGCAAAAATTTGAATTATCTAAGTATTGAATTCTGTGAGGTCTCAAATTTAGGTTTAAATAATTTGTCAAATTTGCTTGCATTAGAAACTAAATTTGCTGATATTGATGATGAAGTAATTGTGGACTTTCTTAAAAATGCAATGAAACTCAAAGAAATAAAGTTTGAATATAATTGTTCTGTAACCCATAATTTGATTAAAAAAGCAAGCAAAGTTAAAGTTCAACGTGGAGATACTCATGAATTAAAAATATTTTTTGATGATGAATGTTCTGAAGTTGATTTTGAAGAATTAAAAAATGCACCGCTAGTTAAAGCTTATTGTACAGATTAATATCAAATACTATTCTTATAAATTGTCAGTTTTTATTATAAAATACACTTGAAATAAACGATTTTTGTGATTTTTGTACTTCTATTTTTATATTTGATGTTATTATCAATTAATCAATAATATGTAAAATAACTTTATTTTAAAAAATAAAATTTTGTTCCTAAATTGTATTTATTGAATAATTTTTAAAGTTTGAGTTTTATCCTATTATACATTTTTACATAACTTCAGATTAAATAAAACTACTAATTATATTTATTTTTTATGCATAATTTTCTAAATCGAATTAGAAATATTAGAAAAAAAATATTTCCTTATTATTTAAAATAAATATTTTTTTCTATTTTAAAATTAAATTTTGAATATGCGCGCAAAAAGGACTTGTTACCGACTTAAGAGTTGTTCCCGAGAAAAAATAAGTTCTGGCAACGTTTTAGACCATTCGCATAGGCTAAAAAGGCCCCGTAAATCGTAATGGTCGTAATTATCTGTGATTTATTTCTTCCTCGGGTACAGTCAGAGGTACAGTTGATCAGCTGTTCACAGTTCAGTGTCAATATCACATTTTTACAATTTGTTTTTAATATGCTTTTAATATCGTTTATTTAAAATATTTTAATTTTTTAATTGCTGGTTTATTCAAAACAATAAATGTATTTAAGAATTATACTTTATGAAAAACATTGAACATGAATATATAATTGGTAAGAAATATTTTAGTATTTTTCATTTACCCTAACCTATACATTTTTATCGTTTATTTACATTTTATTTATAATAAGGATTAATTTCAGTATGACATCATAATAACACGCACTTTGAGAATATTCATTCATGATAGTATAGAGTTGTCAGTAAATACTTTCACTTGTGCTCTTAATAATACTATATATAGACACATAAAAAGTAATTAATTTACTAGTAAAGTGTATACCTAATATACTGATATTTTTTATTTTGTTTCAGATAAAGAAATTAATTAAAGTATTCCCTGTCTCAAAAAAACATTAGAAGCTTACTTTTTTGTAAAGGCAAAAATGAGTGTAACAAAAGGTATAAGGCAAAAAAACTTTAATTACTTTTACTTAATTATTTATACAATAATTTAATTATTTTTAGGATCTAAAGATATAAAGAAATTAAAAATGACAGATCAACCGTCAGATGTTAAAGATTTAACCTTAGAACGTTTAAAAGATGAGTATTTACTTGAAATTCTTCAATATTTAACGTTTGCGGAAAAAATGAGATTACAATCGGTGTGCAAGAATTTAAATCGGGTCGCTAAGATTTCATTGAACCAAATTAGAAGTCTTAAACTTGAAAAAATATTACCATTTACATATATTAAAGATACAAAAAAATGTATGGATTCTGATGATGAAGAAGATGAATATTATGGTTACAACAATTATGAAGATGATGAATTTAGTTATGACGAGGATGAATATCTACAGAATGAGATGAAAGAAAAAAATGTTAATTACTTAAAAAAATTTTTGAAAAAATGTGGCAACTTCTTAAATATAGTAAACATCAATACATATTTTATTAAATATCTATTGTCTTCTCGTATGTTAATTGAAATCTTTAAATCTTGTCATAATTTAACTGATGTAGTGTTATATGAAGGATCAGGAGAGTCCATATTTACCGACAAAAATCTCAAAATTTTATTTAGTAATAATCCAAACATATCTAGCATTTCTATCGAACATATTCAAATTGTAGGTGACTGTTTACTTGAGTTAAATGCAGACAACATAAAAAAACTAAAGCTTCTAGGTGTCAATTTCAAATCGAAATCATTCTTAACCAATTTTTTAAAAAATTTAAAAAATTTGAATAAATTAGAATTATATGGTCAAAAACATGAATTGGTTGAAATTATGGATGCGTTAATTTCAAGCCAATGTGATAATATATTTGAAATTGATATTATGGCATATTTTGAATATTATTCCCTTGGTAGCGTTCAAGTTGCAAATTTAAGTAATCTTTCATTATTTGTTTCTAAACAAAAAGAAATTAGAAAATTTGCATTATTTGATGTATCTTTTGATCAACAAATTCTCGATAAATTTCCAAAAAATAAACTTGAAGAACTGAGTTTAAAGTTTAAAGAATCTGCTGAAAGACCATATAGAAGATTCGTAGAATCACAAGTAAATCAAACAATAGATTTATCATTTTTATCTGAACAAAATAATATTCGTAAACTTAAGTTAAAAAATGTATCAATCAATGAAAAATTAACAGAGGGAGATGTTAACATTTTAAAAGAATTTACCCTAGAAGAATTAAGTGTAGAGTTTAGCAAAGTTGCATCTAAAGAGAATGTATTAAAATTTTCTTTGTTCTTATCCAGGTTAAAAAAAGTTAATAAGATTAGATTTGCAAATATACTAATTGATGATAAATTTATAAAAAACTTATGTACTGAATATGTTGAGGTGCTAGATTTAGATTTTCAAGATTTTTACGAGGGTTTTAATGAGATGGATTTAAGTTATTTAGCTCGTTTTCAGAATTTGAAGTCTCTTAAGGTCTTTTTTTTTTATTTAGTTGAAGATGAATTGGAAACACTATTTAAGGGTTTGAATAAAAATATAAAAAAAATTGAAATTTTTTTTAATGATATGACAACTGATCACTTTCCTTCAGTCAGGCAAATAATTAAATTTAACAATCTTGAATCATTATCTTTTGATAATTCAGACAACCGCAGTGATGCAAATTTTAAATTTTTATTCAGAGATTTACATCAATGTAGAAAGTTGAGTAATTTAAGTCTAAAATCTTGTGAGTTAAAAATTTTGAGAGCATGTAATTTACCAAATTTACTTACACTAGAACTTAAAAATATTTACTTAAAAGATGACGAAATTCTAGATTTCATAAGAAATGCAATTAAACTTCGAGAATTAAAGTTTACAAAAGCTTACCAAGTAACCAATAATTTAATTAAAAAAGCGAATGAAGTGAAATTTAACCGTGGAGATACTCATGTTTTAAAAATATTCATTGACAATAAATGTATTAATATTGATTTTTATGAACTGGAAAATGCACCATTAGTAAAGGCAATTTATTATTAATTTTATTTTTAATAAATAATTAATATTTTATTTCAAAATTTGTGTCTAAAACTTTTAAAATTAAAAAATATTTTTATAGTTTTTGATTTAAATAAATACCTTTTAAATGTATAATAAATAAATTTTATTATTTTTAATTTTATATTTAAATGTAACTTTTAAAAAAGTAAAAAATGTGTTTTTATTTTGTACTTATTAAATTTTGTAGCTTAAAAAAAATGTCTTATGTGAAATTAAAAATGCTTTGTTGATAAAAAAAATAAAAATGTTAATTATAAATTATTTCTTGTACCAATATATTTTTTTTCTGAAAATATAAAATGATCAATAATCTAATTTCTCCGTTAGTTAATGCATGTTATCACTGATAAAAGTTACTTCATATTACTTTTTCTTCTTTATTTAATCAAAATTTTGTGTTTTTAAACAATATAAAAATATTTATTTTTTAATAATGTGAGGATTGCCATTAATATTTTTGCCAAAAATATTTTTTAGGCTCATCAATAAGATACTTTTATTAAATAATTTAAATAATAAGGTATAAATTTAATTATTTATTTAAATTTATATATATAAAGAAAATAATTATAAGTTTATATGTTAACTAAAATATTTTTCGTTTAAATAAATGTAAATTACAGTATAAAAAATTATAAAAAATGTATTATTTCATTCAATCTTTTATCTTACATATTTAATTAATGTTTAATATAGGTATAAAAATGAGTTTAAAAATTATTCAATTAATTTTGCTACATAGAAAATAAAAAATTGGATTAATTCTATTTAATTTAAATTGTTTACCCTTTTACTTCACATCCCAATATATATTTCAATATAAAAATTTCACAAGAATAGGAACTCTTTAAAATTTTAATTATGTATAGTAATATAATAATTATGTAAATATACACATTTTTTAAAATTAAATTCTCTAATTTAATTAATAGTTTTTAAAAGAAAAAAAATTTTGTAAATAAATAAAACATCATTTAAATTTTAAATATACAAAGGAACTAGAATAGTCACTATATTTTTATACTATATTTTTCTAGTTATATTAAATCGCAGCTGATTTTGATGATCTGATGGTGATGATTTTTTGTAACAAACAGATATATTTATTATTCATTTTTGATTGTTTTAAAAACAGATTTAATGGTTTTTTTTTTAATTTAGTAAACATAGACCTTATTCCAAAAAGTGTAATAAATTAATTTACTGATTTTCAAGAACACAAAACGTTGGTAAGAATTATTAAAATATTTTGTATTTACTCTAACCTATAATATTAATGTTATCTGCAAAAACACCAATTTTATCACTTTACAATAATTAAAAAACTTGATTTTATATTTTGGGGAAAATAAGTGCGTTTACCTACTAAAAAAAAATTATTAATACTCAAAAATTTTGTAATTTTTTCTTTGGTTTTGTGATACATTAAGTATATTTATGGTAATTTAAGCTGCCAAATATATGTTTCAACAGCTTTTACTTCATTGCAAGGTAAATATTGAAGCTAATTATTAAGTAGTTTTTCAAAAAAATAATTTAACTGCACGGAAAATTTTTTTATTTGTTTTAGACAAGAAAAAACCATTACTGTTAACATTTTAAGAATATTTTTTGTAAAAATGAACGTACTAAAAGGTAAGCATTTTAACTTCTATGTTTATAATACAATAAATAATAATTATTTTAATTTCCAATTATGAATAAATTTTAGGATCTAATAATATAAAAAAATTAAAAGCTAGAGAACAGAATAGAGACGTTGAAGAATTTACAATTGAATCTCTGAATGACTACTGTCTGCTTGAAATATTTCAATATTTAACTATCAACGAAAAGATCAGATTGCAGTCAGTTTGTACAAATTTAAATCGGGTTGCTAAAATTTCATTAAATCAAATTAAAAGTCTTGTCCTGCCAGATGTGTTACCTTTTGGAATTATTGATGATGAGGATGACGAAGGCGTTGATAATTTTTTTAATTACAACATGTGTAATATAAGAACAAAAAATATTAATTACTTAAGAAAATTTTTAGAAAATTTTGGTTCTCAATTGAAATTAGTAGACGTCAGTTCTTATATAAAATATCTTTTATCTCCAAGCATGTTGTTTAAAATATCCGAATATTGTAATAATATAACTGATTTAGTTTTATATGAAGGTTCAGAAGAGTCAGTTTTTAATGATGCAAATCTTAAAATTTTATTTGTTAATAATCCAAATATCTCCAGTATTTCTATCGAATTTTTGAAAATTAACGGTGACTGTTTGTTAGACTTAAATGTAAAAAATATCAAAAAACTAAGTCTTGAGTATTTTGAAGTCACTTCATCTTTGCTATATAATTATTTTTTACAAGATTTAAAGAATTTGAATTCCTTTCAATTCTGTGACTTTAAAATAAATAAAATTATTCATGTAATAGATGCACTAATTTCAAATAAATGCGAAAATATATCCGAAATTGAAATTAAACTATCATCTCATTTTGCAAGCTTAAGTAGTCTATTAGTATTTATATCTAATCAAAAAGAAATTCGAAAATTTCATTTAAGTAGTATATTAATTAATCAACAAATTTTGGATAAAATACCTGAACATAAACTTGAAGATTTTAATCTGCATTATTTTGAAAGCTCACCAAAGGATTTTGTATTAAATATCTCATTATTTTTATCCAAACAAAAAAACCTTCATAAACTTCAATTAAGAAATGTATTAATCAGTACAAATAAAAGAGAATTTGATTGCTTAGAAAGAACAACTTTAGAAGAATTAAGTATAGAATACAGCAAGATCCCTTCAAAAGAAACATCTTCAAACATTTCACTATTTTTGTCTAAATTGAAAAATATTCAAAAGCTTAGATTATATAACATAGTTATTGATGAAGAATCATTTAAAAGCTTATCTACTAAAAATATTGTACACCTAAATTTAGTATTTAATCAAATTCAGTTTCCTGAGCACTTTTTAAAATGTATTAAAAATTTTAAAAATTTACAAGTTTTTGAAATCTCAATGACTGAATTAAATGACCATTCTTTGCAAAAAATAAGCGAATGCATAAACATAAATGTCAAAGAAATTGAAATTGATTTTAATACTTGCTTGTTATCAAGTAATCAAATAAGCAGTTTTAGTAGATGGCAAAATCTTGAGTCTTTTGTTTTTAGAAATAATGATAGAAAAGGAAATGACCCAAATATTGATAATTTGTTAAAAGATTTATTAAAATGTAAAAATCTGATTTTTTTAAGTATAAGTTCTTGTAAGTTTACAAATTTAGAATTATATAATTTATCAAATTTATTTACACTAGAGCTTACGCGTATTGAAAAAAATGATGAAGAAATTGTGGAATTTATTAAAAAAGCTACGAATCTTAAAGTTCTGAGCTTTGAAATTTGTCGGTACATAACTAACAATTTAGTAAAAGAAGCAAGTAAAATTAAAATTAAACGTGGAGATATTAATGTTTTAGAAATATTCTTTGATTTTCAATGTAAAGGAATTAACTTTTATGAATTGAAAAATGAGCCATTAGTAAATGTTCTTTACCTATGACCAAAAGATAATTGTACGCTTTTTCATATTTAAAAATATTGTAATTTTTGTTAGTTCAGAATAAATGTTTTCTTTAAACAATTTTCTCTTGTTTTGGTTTGATTATAATTATCCTTGTATTATTTTTTAGCAAAATTTATTATTCTTATTTGAAAATATTATGTATAACTTTTTTTTATTCTAAATTATATGATAAAAATTTTTTGTTTCTTTAGATCCAGCTAGTATCAGACTCAAGGCTATAATAGCTAATATTTATGTTTCCAAAGAAGTTCATATCATCCAAAAAAATGGGATCAGAAGGTAATCTAAAAAAAGCTCTTATAAATGATTTAACTTTTTTTAATGATTTATTTAATTTTTTTTAACAGTTGAAGATAGCTCTTTAAGTATAATGAATGAGTCAACTATTGAATGCCTCAACGATGATTGTTTGCTTTACATATTTCAGTACTTGACAATAGATGAAAAAATTTGCATAGAACTTGTTTGTAAAAATTGGAACCGAGTAGTTAAAATTTCGTGGAATGACATAAAAAGTCTTGAGCTTCATTCGTTGTTACCATACAAATCTAAAAATGAATTGGATATACCCTTTAAAAAAATGAATACTTCCTACATTGTTAATATTTTGAAAAGATGTCAATTTTATTTGAATTCTATAGAGATCCAAAGCTGTTACGTAAACAACTTAATAAATAAGCAGGTTTTTAATAGAATTTTTGAATGCTGCAATAATTTGAAAGAGGTGTCTTTATTTGAAAATAGTACACCAATCTTCTTTACTGAAGATGATCTTAAACAATTATTTAATCAAAATGCAGATATTAGCAGCATTTTTTTATCTCATTTAGAAGTTACAGGCAGATTTCTCTTAAATTTGGACACCAGCAAAATTAAAGAACTACATCTTGAATATTGTAATTTTAAATCAAGTGGCTGTTTTTACGGGTTCTTAGGACACTTAAACAATTTAAACAAACTTAAAATAATTGATGAACCTGATAAAGCTAATGCCATTATTGATGTATTAAATTTTAGTAATTGTAAAAGTATTTTTGAGGCTCAAATAGATTTAAAAGAATTCTCATTTGTTGATGATCTTTCATTATTTTTGTCCAAGCAAAAAAATATGCACAAACTTAAATTAAAAAATGTCTTAATTGATCAAAAGTTTCTAGAATCTTTACCAAAAGACTGTTTTAAAGAATTACATTTAGAGTTTCATTTAGATGTTTATAAAGGTCCATTTATGGTTGTTATTATAAATGTATCATCATTTTTAAAAAATCAAAAGGAAATTCGTAAACTCCAGCTAATGAATATAATTATAAGTGAAGAATTAATAGAAAGTCAAGTAAACTATTCAATCGCATCAACTTTAGAAGAATTAGATATAAAGTTTACAGATATTCAAGTTGAAGAAAATCACTTTAATCTTTCTATGTTCTTAATTAAACAAAAAAAGATTCGTAAGTTAAGTTTACATAACGTCGTTATTAGCAAGAAGCTAATAGAATGCCAAGAAATAAGTTTACTAAAAGATAATCTTGAAGAATTATATATAGGATTTCGAGAAGAGCAGGAAAATAAAGAAATAATGTTGAATGTTTCAATATTCCTATCAAAGCTAAAAAAAATATACAAACTGCGATTGTTTAACATACTAGTTGATGAAACATTAATGCAAAATTTGCCAACAGAATATCTTGAAGAATTAGATTTAGATTATATTAACGAAACTGAATCCAGTGAAAATATTTTAAAATATCTTGATCGTTTACAAAACTTGAAAGTTTTTGCAGTTTTTTTTGTTAAATTAAATGATGATCATTTAAGAAATATAACAAAATTCATAAGTATAAAAATAAAAAAAATGACATTTAACTTTTTTAAATACTTGCCTTCGGGTAAACAATTTCCTTATTTTTTTAGGTTGCAAAACCTTTCAAGTTTACATTTGGAGGATAAAAATAAAGTATACAATATACAAACTACTACTATTGTAGATATAGATGATATATTAAAGAACTTATTACATTGCAAGAGCTTAAAGTATTTAAAAATTGCATATTGTGAATTTACATCTGTTGGATTAAATGGTATCAGCCATCTTCCAAATCTCTCTGTCTTTGAAGTTAAATGTTCAAATAACAAGAATCAAGTATTTTCGGATTTAATTTATAAGTCAACTAGCCTTGAAGAGCTAAGAATTCTATCTTCTCATGAAGTCAGCAACGAATTAGTAACAAAAGCAAGTGAAATAAAACTTGATCGTGGAGACTCTCGTGTTTTAAAAATAATCTTTTCGGATTGCAATGGTATTGATTGTAAAGAATTAAAAAATTTGCCATTAATAAATGTAACGCACAATTTTTAAAATTTGCATTTGCACTTAAAATAAAAATGATTTTTCAATTTTTTCAATAAAATCTTTATAGGTATAAGTTTTTTTTTAATTAATTTAATTATTAAAATAATAAAAGTAAAAAATTATAAATTTAAATTTAAAAATGTACTCATTATAAAATTTATAAAATTTGTTTTTTAATAAAGTTTATTTTTTTCCTTATAAAATATGAATTTTTAATTATTACAAATCTACTTTAACTGTTGATCTATTCCAATTACATTAAACATTTTTTTCTTAATTGTAATCTATAATCAGGTATTGATAGTTTTCAAAATAATAAAAGAGCTAAAAGATAATATTTATAATATAATTTTAATTTCAAATATTGCGCGAAAAGAACTATTTTACTATACCTAGTATTCTTTGGTTATATAATCAGCTGATCAGCAGAAATAGAACACATCAGTTATTTTTTGTGTGATTTTTTAATGTCTTATATTAATTGTTTATGTTTTTGTGTTTAGTGTAGATGTAAAGGATTATTTAAAATATATTAATTTAATAAACATGGATCATTTTCATTTATCATAAAAAACTAAACGCTTTAAAAACAACAAAAAATTGGTAAGAATTACTGTTATTTTTAGTATACTCTCATTTTAATCTCCAAATTTGTAAAAACTATTTTGCATTGTAAACATTTGATAACTTACATAAATGTGTACATAATCGTTTTGAAAAAAATTGAATCAATGTTTTTAATTTTAATTTAAAAACGAACAAAATATGCATAGAGTACTCCAAAAAAAAGAATATTTAAAAATCAAGTTATGCATTTTTTTCTGTTGTCTTTGGAGCTAAATATTGTAGATTTGTGTATAATTTGTACATCTTTCAGCACAAGATTATGAAACAATAAAGATTTTCTTTGATTTAAAGTATAAATATTAAATGTTTATGTGGTATTCCATAGATCCCAGCTAGTCCTAGATTCAAGGCCATAATTTTTTTGTTCTTAAAGAAGCAACGGCTTTTTAAAAAATGGCCTCAGAAGGTAATCTAAAAAAAGTTCTTACAACTTATTTCATGAAGTTATAATAATTTATTTAATTTTAGATAGCTCTTCAAGTATAAATGATTCAAGTATTGAATTCCTCAACGATCATTGTTTGCTTCATATATTTCAATATTTAACGCTCGATGAAAAAATTAGCATAGAACCTGTTTGTAAGAATTGGAACCGAGTAGTTAAAATGTCATGGAATAACATGAAAAGTCTTGAACTTCATTCGTTGTTACCATACAAATCTATAAATGAATTGGATACACCCTTTAAAAAAATGAATACTTCCTACATTATTAATGTTTTGAAAAGATGCCAATTTTACTTAAATAAAATAAAGATCCAAAGCTATTATTTATTAAATTTAAATAATGAGGAAGTTTTGAATACGATTTTTGAATACTGCAATAATTTGATGGAAGTGTCATTAGATGAAACTGACGTAGCAGCATGTCTATCCTTCTTTACTGATGCTACTGTAAAGCAATTATTTATTAAAAATAAAAATATTAGTAGCATTTGTTTTTTTCACCTTAAAGTTAACGGTGATTTTTTATTAAATTTGGACATCAGAAAAATTAAGGAGCTTCATCTTGAATATTGCAATTTTGAATCAAATGGTTGTCTTTATGGTTTTTTAGGACATTTAAATAATTTAAATAAACTTGAAATAATTGATGAACCTGATAAAGTAAATTCAATGATTGATGCATTAAATTTTAGCAATTGTAAAAGTATTTTTGAAATAGAAATATGTTTAAATGATTTCTCAACAATTAATAATCTTTTATTATTTTTATCCAAGCAAACAAAAATGCATAAGCTTAAATTGGTGAATGTATTAATTGATCAAAATTTTCTAGAATCTTTACCAACAGATAGTCTCAAAGAGTTATTTTTAGAGTTTCATTCAGATGATTATGATATTGAAATGGGTATTTCTTTAAATTTATCATTATTTTTAAGTAATCAAAAAAAAATTCGGAAACTTACATTAAAGAATATATTTATTGATAAACAACTGCCAGGAAGTAACCAAAGTAAAAATTTACCACAAATTAATCTTCTTGAAGAATTAGATATAGAGTACAGAGATTCACAAGATGAAGATAAGCAAGATAACCTTTCATTATTCTTAAGCAAGCAACAAGGCATTCACAAGTTAAAATTATTTAATGTACCCATTAGCAAGAAATTAATACAATTCCAAGAATTAAGCTTACTGAAAGAAAATCTTGTAGAATTTAGCTTAGGATTTGAAGAGCCACAATATGCAGAAAAAGTTTTAAATATTTCAACATTTATATCAAAGCTGAAAAAAATACGTAAACTTCAATTAAATATGGTAACCATTGATGAAAGGCTTATGCAAAATTTACCAACAGAATATCTTGAAGAGTTGAGCTTAGATTACATTATTTATCCAGATTCTAGTAATAATGTTTTAAAATATCTTGATCGTCTTCAAAATTTAAAATATTTTGAAGCTTCTTTTAATGAATTAAACGATAATCACTTAGAGAACATATCAAAATTCATTAATGTAAATATTAAAAAGATAGAACTTAGTTTCTATAAATACTTGCCATCAGATAAACAGATCCCTTATTTTATTAGATTGTCTAATCTTGAAACCTTCGTTTTGAAGGATAAAAATGAAACGTCTGATGATTTAGATGAAATAGTAGATATAGATAATATATTAGAGAACTTATTACATAGCAAAAGTTTAAAATATTTGAAAATTGAGTATTGTAAGTTTTCATCTGCTGGAGTAACTGGTATTAGCTTCATTCCAAGTCTTTCTGTATTAGAAGTTAATCATTATAATAATACAAATGCAGAAATTTTGGATTTAATTTATAAGTCAACTAGCCTTGAAGAGCTAAGAATTCTATCTTCTTATGAAGTCAGCAATGAATTAGTAACAAAAGCGAGTGATATAAAACTAGAACGTGGAGACTCTCGTGTCTTAAAAATAATATTTGAAGATTGCGATAATATTGATTGTAGAGAATTAAGAAATATGCCTTTAATAGAAGTAATAAACAATTTAAAAAAAGTTTGTTAGTGTTAAAAATGATTTTAAAAAAATTGTTTTAAAAATATATTTTTTTTTTTTAATTTTTCTTTGCCAAAAAATAATTTAATTATGATAATATAGAAAAAAATTATAAATTAAAATTAAAAAATGTATCATAAATAAAATTTGTAATATTTGTTTGAAATGAATAAAATAAAGTTATAGTTTTTTGAAATACATACACTTGTAACTAATGATTTAAAATATTTAGTTATTTGAAACAAAACTATATGACCTTTACCCCATTTTATTTAAAATCATGTAAATTAAAATTTTATAATTTTATTATTTTTTTTGTTTTAGGGCTAAAAGCTGAAATAATTTGACAGGTCTTTAAAATATTTCAAGAACAATATTTGCAATCTTTCAATAAGTCATTAAAAAATGGGACCTAAAAGTAAGGAATTAATTAAACTAGCTAAAATAATTATTTTATTACTAATACACAAATATTTTTCAGAATCTAATGCAAGAAAAAGGCGTAAAACTAAAAATCAGTCATTGCCTACTTCAAATTCAACCATTGAATGCCTCAACGATGACTGTATGCTTGAAATATTTAAATATTTGACAATTAACGAAAAAATTGTATTAGAATCAGTCTGCAAAAATTGGAACCGTGTTGTTAAATTGACATGGAACAAAATAAATAGCCTTGAATTTCATAAGATAGTGCCTTACAGACATAATATTAATCAAGATGCTTTTAAAATAAAAATAAATACTAATTATTTAATAACAATTTTAAAAAAATGTGGTAATTACTTGCACAAAGTGGATATTGATTCTGACGATATAGACTCTTTGTTTTCTTCAAATATACTAAATGAGATATCAAATTACTGTAAGAACATTACTTCTGTTCATTTTTCTGGAGATTTAGATGATAATCTATTTTTTACTGATGCAAACCTAAGAAATTTATTTCATAATAATAAAAAAATCAATAGTGTTGCTTTAACTTTTATTAAAATTAATGGTGACTGTTTATTAAATCTAAACACCAATTGCATCAAAGAATTATATCTTTCTAATTTTCAATTTAAAACAAGTGGTTATTTATATGCCTTTATAGGAAATTTAAGAAACCTAAATAAAATCGTAATATTAGATAATGGTGATAAAATCGTTCAAATTTTAGGGGCTTTAATTATGAGTAAATGTGAAAATATACATGAAATAATTATAGATGTCTACAAAAATTCAAAAGATATTGATAATCTTTTGTTGTTTGTCTCCAAACAAACGAAAATTCGCGTGCTTGAATTAAATAATGTATTTATTGATCAAAATTTTTTGAATAAACTATCAAAAGACAATCTTGAAATATTAGATTTTAATAATGTTAAAACTGATCGGGAATTTTTAAATTTTTCATCATTTTTATCACAGCAAACAAGCCTTCGAGTACTTGGTTTAAAAAATGTACCAATTAAGGACAATTCTTTAGGAAATAATCTAAAAAGTATTCGTCATGAGTCTTTTCTTGAAGAATTAATTTTAAAGTTTGATAAAATTCAACATGGAAATCAAATAAACTTATCATTATTTTTATCCAAACATCAAAAAATTCAAAAAATTAAGCTATTTAATGTATTTATTTTTGAAAAATTAATGAATAGACCAGTAAATAAATCAAAAATGGTGTCTTTAAAAGAATTAAAAATAAAATTTAGTGCTACTCAGACTGAAAAAGTTGTATCAGATATTTCATTATTTTTAACAAGGCTAAAAGGAATAAGTAAATTTAGTTTAATGAATGTAGTAATTGATGAAAAATTAATTCTAAGTTTACCAGTAGAAATTCTAGAAGAATTAAATTTAGAATTCACACATAATAAATCTTGTGATACAATTTTAAAATGTTTTGATCGTTTTCAAAATTTACAAGTTTTAAAATTATTCTTTCATGAATTTACTGATGTATATTTGCTTTCCTTAACTGAATGTATTAATGAAAATATAAAGAAAATTGAAATTCATTTCAATATCTACTTGCCTTCAGGAAAACCAATAAGTAACTTCACTAGATTGCAAAAATTAAAATCATTTTATTTTATAAATAGGAAAGAAGATAGTAAGCCATTCATCGATAACCTATTAAAAGATTTATCAAAATGCAAAGATTTGAATTATTTAGGCATTGAAACTTGTAGAGTAACAAATTTAGGACTAAAAAGTTTATCAAATTTAACAAAATTTGAAATAAAATCAAGTAAAAATTTTGATTATGAATTTTTAGAGTTGATTGAAAATTCTATAAATCTTAACGAAATAAAGTTTGAAGATTGCAATAACGTAACAAATAATTTAGTAAATAAAGCAAGTGAAATTAAAGTTAAAAGAGGAGATATACATGAGTTAAAAATAATTTTTGAGGGTGAATGTCCTGAAATTGATTCTGAAAACTTAAGAAATGCACCTTTGGTTAAGGCATTTTATTAAATTTTTTATGATTAAAACTATCATATTTCTTAATTCTTTAATTTATTTTTGTAATTTTTTTATTTTTATTGATTCAAAATTAATGAATATTCTTTATTTATATAACTTTTTAAAAAATAATCATAATGTTGTAAAAGAAAAACAGTGTCATTTGTATATTAAAAATAAAAAAAAAATAATTTAAAATTATAAAAATTAGTATAATTTATTTTTAGAAAAAATTATTGTAAAACACTTTTTTATTCCCATATACTATAAAATTGTGTATATGATTTATCAATTAATAAATGAATTAGAATTCTATAAATTAAAATAAGTTTTAGTTACATTAAAAAAATATTTAAACAATATTAATTCAAAAATATAATTTATTTGCAATTAAAATTTAAATCATTGTGCCATTTTTATTTATTTATATTAATTTTAGCCTTTTTTTATTTATTGATATTATTTTGTAAAGTTCAAATCAATAAGATAAATTCTAATTATAATGTTTTAAATAAACTGTAAATTTTATAATAAAATTCAAAAATTCAAAAAAATTTGTTGATAAATAGAACCCTACCTTATCATGATCATCAGTTTGCAAAAATGTTAAATCGTTCTTTGGTGCTCCAATTTTAAAGTTAATATTTAATCAAAATTAAACTGATAATACTAAACTGTTACAAAATTATAATTATTCAAATAGGTTTTCTTTTCAGAAATAATCCTAAATCTTTGGTAAATAAGAACTATTTATTTTTTATGAATATAACCTAATCTATACCTTTCAATTTAATAAAATAAAATTTTTAATGCTTTGGTTAATATTTTTCGTTTATTAAATTAAAATATATAAATTTTAGCTTTTCATGTTAAAAATATAATAAACAATTTTATGGTTGTGAATATTTTATCTTTATGTTTTTTCAGTGAGTTTTTTGTTATCTTGGGGTAAGATTTTTAAAACATCAATTACCACAAAATTATGGTTATTTTGGATAAAGTTATTTTTTTATAATATTAATACAATATTTGCACATTTAGTTTCATTTTGTATATACTTTGTCATTGTATATAAGTACTCACATAATTTGTTGTATATATATAAGTCGCAGATCATATCGATGTAAAGAAAAGGAGTTATCAGGAGTTGGTACTTACCTAAAACAGAGAAAAGAAAAATAATTAATTTAAATTAAATTGATAAAATACTTAATATACTATTAAAATTATTTGATTTTTTCTTGATTTATAATTAGAAAATCTCTGATTGTAATATAGTAACCGATACTAAATGTGTATCCTCATTTTAAGTAAAAAAGTCTTTATAGTAACAATATACAATAACAATAATTTTTTATTTAAAAAATATAGTGATAGAAAATTATTATATTCTGAAAAAATTAAATAACTTTATTTACACAAATATTTGTTTTCAGAAATCAAAATTATAAAAATTCAGATACTATAGACCAAGCTATCTTCTATTCAGATTGTTAATAAAAATAAAAAATGAGTTTTGAAGGTAAGCAAAATAATTATAAGCAGTTTTTATTTAATATACTAATGATTTAAATATTTTCAGTGCTCAGTACATCTAAAAAAATAGAGTTTACAAATGAATCATCAAATATTGAAGATTTAACCATCAGCTGCCTCAATGAGGATTGCCTTATTCATATATTTCAATATTTGTCCATGAAGGAAAAACTTAAAATAGAAATGGTTTGTAGCAATTGGAATCGAGTCGCAAAGCTCTCTTGGAATCACATAAATACTCTTGACCTAAGAAATGTTTTGTTTGAAGATATGCCTGATAGACAAGATAACTATGAAATAAAAGAAAAGAATACACGTTTTTTTATCAGGATTTTGGAAAGATGCGGAATTTTTTTGAATAAATTGGTATTAACTCATGCAATAGATTATTTATTATGTTGTTATGTATTTAAAAAAATACCTGAATTCTGCAAAAATTTAACTGAATTAGAAATGGTAGCAATTCGCAATGTATTTAATGATGAGAATCTTAAACATTTATTCAATGAAAATTCTAGTTTAATTAGTATTTCACTAATAGATGTGAAACTTAATGGAGACTGTTTGTTAAATTTAGACTGTAGCCGCATAAAAAAATTAATATTTTTTAACTGCAATTTTCTTGAAAGTGAATATCTTTACGCATTTTTATCAAGCTTAAAAAACTTAAATATGCTTCAATTAGATTATTTAAATAACATAGAGCAAGCAGTAGATGCATTACTTAGGGGTGGAAGCGATAATATATCTGAGATTAGATTGTCCTTTCGAACTTTTACCATCATCAACAATCTTTCATTATTAATATCCAAGCAAAAAAATATTCGCAAGCTCTATTTATGCAATATATCAGTTGATCAAAAACTACTCAATGAAATAATTCCAAATTCTCTTGAAGAAATTACCATAATAAATGGAAGTATTTATGAAGTAAATTGTTGTATACAACCTAAACAAGTTATTTTAAATATTACATCATTATTATTAAAACAAGAGAACATTAGAAAACTTGCATTGCATAATATAATGTTTACTGAAAAAATATCGGGTTATGAAATAAACAGATATCATCGAACAAAGTTTCTTGAGGAATTAATATTGGAGTATAATGTAATGCAGGCTGGTGAAAATCTTTTAAATATATTAATATTTTTATATAAACAACAAAAAATTTACAAACTAAAGTTAAAAAATGTATTGATTGATGAAGCATTAATTGGTGATCAGATTGATCATTTACCTTATTTTAATGTTCAAGAATTAGATTTAGATTTTAGTAGGACTCAACCTGGAAAAAATGTTCAAAAATTATCTTCTTTTTTATCAAAGCAACAGGAAATTCGTAAGCTAACGTTATGCAACGTTGTGATTGATAATAACTTAATAGAATGCTTACCAGCTGAATGTCTGGAAGAACTAAATCTGAATTTTGGTAAACTAAAAAAAATTGAATCTCTTAAGACTATTCTAGCATTACTCAACCGCTTTAAAAATTTGAGGGATTTTAAAGCTACATTTAAATTATTAAATGATTGTATTTTAAAAATGTTAACCAAATCATTGACTAAAAATATAAAGAAAATTGAAATACATTTTTATGATTGCTTACTATTAATCAAAGAAATACCTAATTTCAATAGACTGCAAAATCTTGAATTTTTAAATATTCAGAATCAATCCCAAAAAAAATTAAATTTAGACAATTTGTTAATAAACTTATCACAATGTAAAAATTTAAGACATTTAAAGATTGGAGCGTGTAATATATCAACAGCAGGATTAGATAGTATTAGCTGTATTTCACTTTTAAGTAAATTAGAGTTTGAGTATGTTCTTAACGAGGAAGATGAACTTGTTGATTTTATTATTAGTAAGTCAGTCAATCTCAAAGAGTTAAAATTATCAGCTTGTTATTCCGTAACTGAAAATTTGATAAAAAAGGCGAGCGATGTTAAAATGAAACGTGGAGATAATCACACTTTAAAAGTAGTATTTGATGCACAATGTCCTCACGTTAATTTTCATAAATTAAACAATGCACCACTAGTAGATTTTATTGTTAATTAATGCAATTACTTATCTACAAGAAATTTCCAGCTTATAAAAATATTTCAAAAATCTCTTAATGATTATAATTAATTTAAAATTGTATATCGATTAATACATGTATAAATTCATAGCATATTAAAAAAATTTATGCAGAATTTTTATATAAATTTTTGCAAATTTATTTTAAACCAGTTTTTTAATTGTGTATTTCAATGTGCTTCTTAAATAATCATTTAATTAAATTACTGTTTTTTTTTATGTTTTCCGTATGAATATTTAGAGTAAAAAAGTATAGCAAAAATATCTATAAGTATTTATTTAAAAATTACTTGTATATGATTTAAAATCTTATTAGTTTTTAAGTAAAAGTTGTATTAAATTTTGTATACGTTTGTATGTTCTTGTATTATTAATAAATATTGAGAATAAAAATAAACTATCAGATTATTATTTAGTTATTTTTATTTTATAATTAATAGAAAAATAAAAAAGTAATAATTAAAGATATAAAGAGTCGAAAGAAAAAAATTAAATCTCGTCATCTAGTATTAGCAATGCTTTTTATTTTATAGCCAATTTTAATGGGTAATTTATTTTAGTATTTTTTTAACTAAGAAAAGCTTAAAGAACGACCAACACTTATTCTAAAATTAAATAGCATTTTTTTTTTTTAACTACCTGTAACTTGATAGAATAAAAAATTGCTTTTTTTAATTATAAGTACAGTTTTTTTAATTTTGGCAATTAATTTTTGATAAAAACCTACTTATGCTCGTATTTATGTAATTTTGTGTAATCATATTTTAAATTAAATATTTTTATTACAGAATTTACACACCATATATAATACTGATAATTAATTAAACAGATAATTTAAATTTTATTTTATTTTAGATAAGAAAAAAAAATTTTCGATAAAATTTTGTTTAAATCAAAATTTGAAAATAGTTGATAAAGTAGAACAACTTCTTTTTCGCGATCAGCTGATCGATTTCATTTCAGTCTGCTCTGAAGCTTCTAACGATCAACTTGCAGCTCCGTTAATTTTCAAATAGAAAATTAATAATTTTATTTAATTAGCTTAAACTTATATTTAACAAAGGATTATTTATCTGTTTAGTTCATTTAATTTAACATAATTCTTTTACGTTTAATAATAAATGCTTTTTGTTATTTTTGAATTGTAAATTAATTTTTGTAAGCCACGTGTTTTACTGTTTGTTTTGTGCCATACTGTGATAAAGGCTAAAAATATATAACGTATATATATTCTTTGATAAAGGTAAGAGGATTTTAGTGCATTATTAATTATTATATGCAAATTGATAACATTGATAAAAATGATTTATTGTAATGTATGCTTACGTTATTAAGGTATAATATATTGCCAAATATTGCTGGTAGTGGCACGTGTTTTGATAATATAAACAGTAAATAATTAAATTACAACAATAAAATTAATTTAAAAAAGTAAATAAGCTGGACCAAAAAAATATTGCAGCAATATATTGCCTTATGTAAACGTACCTGATAAAGATTTTTGATCGCCTTTTATTAATACACAATATTTTTATAATTTTATTTATGTCTTATTAATTATAATTTAACTTTTTCAGAAATCTAAGTAGCTGTATTAAAAAAGAAATAAAAATGACAAATAATAAGTATGAAGTAGTAAATGGAATTGAAGGATCAGAAGATGGTCTACATGCTTCACAATTATTTTCCAATGGCGATGGCTTAACATATAATGATTTTATTATTCTTCCTGGATATATTGACTTCAGAGCAGATGAAGTAGATCTCCATTCACCACTTACAAAAAAAATTGTTTTGAAAGCTCCTTTAGTTTCTTCACCTATGGATACCGTTACAGAGTCAGAAATGGCTATAGCTATGGCTTTATGTGGAGGTATCGGAATAATTCATCATAATTGCACAGCTGAATATCAAGCTAATGAAGTTCATAAGGTAGATTTATTTGCACTTTTATGTTAATAGATTTTAGATTCTGGAGTAAAATAAAAGATTAAATTTTGTATTTATAAAATATTTGTTTAGGTAAAAAAATATGAGCATGGATTTATTCGTGATCCTAAAGTAATGTCACCAAAACATACAATTAAGGACGTTTTAAAAGTTAAATCAGATCAAGGTTTTTGTGGAGTGCCTGTAACTGAAAACGGAAAACTAGGTGGAAAATTAGTTGGTATTGTTACATCTCGTGATATTGATTTCTTGGAAAATATTGAAGGACAACATGACTTGTTATTAGAAAATGTTATGACAAAATTAGAGAATTTAGTGACAGCTTCAGCTGGTGTTACATTACAAGAAGCTAATGCAATTTTGGAAAAATCTAAGAAAGGGAAGTTGCCAATTGTTAATGAAAAAGGAGAATTAGTTTCATTAATGGCAAGGACTGATTTAAAAAAAAATCGTAGTTTCCCAAATGCTAGTAAAGATGGAAACAAACAATTATTAGTAGGAGCAGCTATTGGAACTCGGGAAGCTGACTTACAAAGACTGGAATTACTTGCCATGGCTGGAGTTGATGTTATTGTAATAGATTCTTCACAAGGAAATTCAAAATATCAAATAGATATGTTGAAATATATCAAATCCAAATTTCCTAACTTGCAAGTAATAGCTGGAAATGTTGTAACAGTTGCACAAGCAAAAAGTCTTATTGATGCAGGAGCAGATGGATTAAGAGTAGGAATGGGTTCTGGTGCAATCTGCATCACTCAAGAAGTTATGGCAGTTGGTAGATCTCAAGCCACAGCTGTTTTCAAAGTATCAGAGTATGCCAAAAAATTTGGAGTTCCAGTTGTGGCAGATGGAGGGATACAATCTATTAGTCACATCACAAAAGCTCTTGGTATAGGTGCTAGTACTGTAATGATGGGTTCATTATTAGCTGGAACTTCAGAGGCTCCTGGTGAATTTTTCTTTAGTGACGGAGTAAGATTAAAAAAATATAGAGGTATGGGATCAATTGAAGCAATGGATAGAAAAGATGCTAATGGTTCCGCCATGAGCAGATATTTTCATAATGAAGCTGATAAATTAAAGGTAGCGCAAGGTGTTAGTGGAACAGTTGTTGATAAGGGTACAGTTTTAAAATTCCTTCCTTATTTACAATGTGGTATAAGGCACGGGTGTCAGGATATTGGTGCAAAATCGCTTTCTATGTTAAGAAATATGATGTATAACAGGGAATTAAGATTTGAAAAAAGAACTTTGTCGGCTCAACAGGAAGGAAATGTGCATGGATTATTTTCTTATGAAAAGAGACTTTATTAATAATAAAAATGCATTTGATTTTAAATAAATAATTATCAAAATAATTTTTAAAACTTGAAACTAACGAAAATATGAGAATTTACTAGTACAATTGTTTTTCAATTGTTTCAATATCAGTAATCAAAGTGGAAAATGAATTTTATATTAAAACGTCTTTTTAGTGTGTTAATTGTTATACAAAATATTTTGTACATAACTTATCCAATTATTTATATTAATAGATATTTTTTAACTCTTTTTTACAAAATGTTTATGACTACTATTAAATGTGAAGAATTTTTCATAATTATTATTAATAGGGTTGTTGCACGAAAAAAATATTGAAAATTCTATTTGGTTGGTTTCGTAGCCAGAATTAAAATATTTGATACGTATTTTTTTATTTTTCATAATAATTAAAAACAATGGAGTTAGTAGCAATTAAAAATCGGTGGAGGGGACAGCTGACATCACACCCTTATATTTTTAAATAGAATAAATTTTTAGATATATCTCCTATAGGAGCGTTTTTCTTTATGACGTCAGCTACCCCTACCACAGTTTTTTATGTGCTAATAACTCCATTGTTTTTAATTATTATGAAAAATAAAAAAGTTCTTATTAAATACATAATAATCTCAATACCATGCAACAACCTTATTGTTTAGTTCTAAAATAATATGTCAAAGTACAATTAATGTCAAAGTGGACCTACAAGTGCAATTCTTATTTACAAAGCTTAGAATTATATTTTTACTGTTTTATATCATGATTATTTTTTACTATAATATGAACTAAAATACTTGCATACATATTTTATATAAATTTTATTGTAAATTAAATAGCAAAATATATTAAAAACAATTTATAATAAAAAAAATATTTTAAAACAAGCTCATTTTATTCATATAAAAGTACTGATTTATTTATAACACCTACATAATATACAAAAAAATCAAATAAAATTTTTAATATTAGAATATTATGGGTAAATTTTTATTTTTGATTTTAAAATGAATTTTATTAATTTGATAAATAATTTTAGTATAAAAGCTTGCAGAACTGTACTAAACAACCTTCCGTGATAAATTTTTTATAACCAAACTGATAAACGCTTTGCAGAAAATTATTTAATTTTGAAAATTTAAATTCAAAAAATAATTGTCGGTAAATGGAAATTCTGCCTGATCACGAGCAGATATGAAAACCGTGTCGCCAATCTTCCAATTTTGCGGTCTGCTCTACTCAAGCTCCAATGATGGCCTCGTTTGTCTTCACAATATTTTCAATAATATTAAATTAAAATATAGTATACTTTAATAATCTTAAGATTAATATAATTTTTATTTTTGGTGATTTTTGGCCATGCAGTCCATGCTTGATTAATATTTTTTTTATGTGTATTGTGCATTAAATATTTAAGAACATATATTTGCAACATCGTTTTAATCATAAAGGAAAGGATTTTTTGGTAATAATTGCAATTTTTTAATCTCAAATCTCAATTGAATTGTTTACTATTTTTTCATTTGCTTTGAATCACTAATAGTGAAAATTAATTTAAGCATGCACATGTATATGTACTACCAGCAATGGCTACCAGGTACTACATATTATAAAGCGTTTAACTTTAAAAAATTGTGATTACTTTTTCTTCTCGTTTTTCTTTAGCCAACTTGGTTAAACTGTTAAGTTTTAAATAATTATATGTATCAATTGATAATAATCAAATTTCCATAATCATTAAAAATAAATCAAATGAAGGTTACAGACCGGCCACAATGTTCAGCCCTTCCTATAAGACTAGGTTAATTTTTTTTTTATTTTTATTTTCTCATAAACCTTTTCTACATCAGATTAAATGTTGATATTAAATCTAGTCTATTATTATAAGTTTTATAGTGTAGTTGGGAGTTATTTATGATTAATCGTAAAAAATCCCAAATTGCACTATATGTGGCCAAGAGTATGGCTGGGCTGTAATATGCTCATCATTACATTTAATTTAAAATTAAATATTTAATTGTTTCAAAAAAGATCTTCACATTTTTGTGTGTAGGTGCACTAATTTTTAAAATATTATTTTGCAACAAATAATAAAGCGTTAATTTTCTTTTGAAGCATTCCAAAGTTATTTTGTGCTTATAAATATTAGTTCCGGGGTAAGCTGATCTGACGATTGGGTTTTGAGCTCGTTTGCCAAAATTTAGATTTTTTTATTGATTACAACAACTGTAGCAGATAAAGTAAAATTATTAATGAATGCTATAATGAAACACATTCCTTTTTTTAATTTTTTCTTTGTATAAATGTGAGTAGTATTTTGTTTTTTAGTCTCCTGGAACCGAATCTGGGGTTAATTTTTACTTGAAGTAGCAAATAAGTTGTTATTTAGTTCTTATGTATAGCAAATTATTGCAAAATAAAGGGCTGAACCTAGCGATTTTCCTAAATTTAAAATGGGTCCAACAAATTTTTATTTAAGACGTATGCCAAAATTGAATCCTCTATTTTTGAAGTAATGAAATTAATAGTTTCAGAAAAATCTTTTGACGTTTTTAATGCAGACCATTTTTCGTAAAAATTTAATATTAACAGATAACTGATAATTTTTTGTGACGAATTCATGTTGAGATTCAAGTTCATTAGATCAAAATAAATTTATAACTGCACGCATCCCTCATGGATTTCACTGATTTAAAGCTAAAATAATTTACAAATAATTAAATTTTGTTTTAACAATTAATATGATTCCTTCAAAAATAGAAAATTTGGATTTGGCAGGTCAACAAATCACATAAAAATTTGTTGGTCCCTTTTTAAAATTTTAATAATTGTTAATTATTGCCAATTTTTTAAGAATTTATTAATAACAACTAATATGCCACAGTTAGATTAAAATAGGCTCTAGATTTGGTTTCAGGAGAATAATACCATAGAATAAATACAATCCAACGAAGGCCTGTGGCGAATTGCTGATTGAAGTCAAAACTAATTTTAAAACTGTCAGAAACGGTTAATTGATAAACTTTAAATATTAAAAATGACTAATTAAAAGATATTTAATTAAAACTAATTAAAAAATTTCAATTGAGTACCCTGCATAAAAAAATTTAGGCAAAAAAAAAAAATTTTTAAACCGTTAAGATATTATAAATAGTATATAAAATAATTAAAAATAAAATAAAGTAAACTAAAAGAGAGGACCGTTCTTTACAGCGATTATTTGGGCTTCTCTGTTTAAACAAGATATAAATAAATTAAATAAGTATTAAAATTATTGTATATTTAGAAAAGGTGGATCCACTTTCATGAAACCATTTGAATAGGTTAAAATTTTTATAAAACAAGTTTACTTATTATTATTTGCAATTTTAACGACTTTTTTCGAATGAAGATTTTATATACTTTTAATCAACATTATACTGCTTTTAACTATTTACATATGAAATACAATGTATTTTCATACTATGTAGGAGCAGTTTTAATAATTTTTTAAAAATATTAGATCTTTTTGTAAATAATTTTTATAAACTTTTTTAAGCTAATTAAAGCTTAAAGAAGCTAATTCTTGAAGAAAAAAAATGTCCATCATTTTGTCCCCAGGAGGGTTCGAACCTCCAACCTTATGTATTAGCCACATACGCGCTAGCCACTTGCGCCATGGAGACGGACACCACCTGAGACAATCAAACACACTTTTATCCTTCAAGAACGGCAACCATTTAGTCAAGTGCCAATGATAAGGAAGAAATTTTTATACATTCGATAGTAAATTAATATTATTTGCAATTTTAACGACTTTTTTCGAATGAAGATTTTATATACACTGAAAAAAAATTACTGGCCACGCGCCTATAATTTTATAGGCGCAGAGCGTGTTCAACGAGAACGGGCTCCGGGCCTCGAACAAACTTGCGTTTCACACGTTTAGATCACGTGACATATAAAAAATACAAAGAGCAAATGCTGGGGCCCCCTCTCCAAACGCGTGAAACGCCAGTTCGTTCGAGGCCCTCGCCGGTCTCGCTAAACAGGCACTACGCCTGTACTAGCAATCTAGGCGCGTAGCCAGTAATTTTTTTTCAGTGTACTTTTAATCAACATTATACTGCTTTTAACTATTTACATATGAAATACAATGTATTTTCATACTATGTAGGAGCAGTTTTAATAATTTTTTAAAAATATTAGATCTTTTTGTAAATAATTTTTATAAACTTTTTTAAGCTAATTAAAGCTTAAAGAAGCTAATTCTTGAAGAAAAAAAATGTCCATCATTTTGTCCCCAGGAGGGTTCGAACCTCCAACCTTATGTATTAGCCACATACGCGCTAGCCACTTGCGCCATGGAGACGGACACCACCTGAGACAATCAAACACACTTTTATCCTTCAAGAACGGCAACCATTTAGTCAAGTGCCAATGATAAGGAAGAAATTTTTATACATTCGATAGTAAATTAATATTATTTGCAATTTTAACGACTTTTTTCGAATGAAGATTTTATATACTTTTAATCAACATTATACTGCTTTTAACTATTTACATATGAAATACAATGTATTTTCATACTATGTAGGAGCAGTTTTAATAATTTTTTAAAAATATTAGATCTTTTTGTAAATAATTTTTATAAACTTTTTTAAGCTAATTAAAGCTTAAAGAAGCTAATTCTTGAAGAAAAAAAAAAAAAAAATTATTATTATAAGTTTACTTATAATGAAAAAATATGTAAAATAGAGAAAAACCTTAACAAATACAGTCCAAAAAGCCTGAGAAATAAAAAAACAAGATATAAAAATTTAAATAGGTATCAAAAATATTGTATTTTTAGAATCTATGGTTTGGGCACAATAAAAAAACATCAGAGGACTTGTTTTACGAATACCTGCTGTGCCTTTGATAAATACACAATTTGCGAGTATTCGAAAAATTGTGAAAATCGTTAGAGCCGCTTTTGAGAAAAAATTTATAAACAAACAAATATACAAGATTTCCTCGTTTAATATTATAAGATACAAGATATACCAGGTATTATACAATAAGAAAATAATGAGTTCAAAAGGTAAGTTGAAAAATATTTTAACTTTATACAAATTTAAATTATTACTAAAAAAAACTTTTTTTTAGGTTTAAAAAAAAATCGAAAACCAAAAATGAATCATCTGCAATCAAATGTTACTATTAATGACTTGAACGATGACTGTTTGATTCATATTTTTGAATTTCTGTCGGCCAAGGAAAGATTAGAAATAGAGTCAGTAAGCAGAAGGTGGAACAAAGTTTCTAAACTTTCTTGGAGTCAATTCAGAACTTTTGGAGTATCTGATATTTTACCTGATAAACATAAGATGACCAAAAGGGAAAAAATTGTTGTAACAAACATGTGCATAAATATTTTAGAAAGATGTAGAATTTATTTAAATACATTATCTTTATATTATGATCCGGATTTGAAAAAATACTTAGATTGTAAAAGGTTTTTTTATGAGCTTCCAAAATATTGTAAAAATTTAACACATTTAAATATTTATAAATATAAATTTGATTCTTGTGATTCATTTCCTGATGAATATTTAAAAAATTTATTTAATGTTGTAATAAATTTGTCTAGTGTTTCATTGAAAGATTTATCAATTGATAGCAACTGCTTTTTAAACTTAAGAGCAGATAATTTAAAAGAATTAAAAATAGATAGTTGCAAATTTAAATCAGTTGAATTTTTTCATGAATTTTTGTCAAATTTGAATAAATTGAATAAATTAGAAATAAAAGAATATGAAGGAAACCTTGAAAAATTAAGTGATGCTTTTTTGAAAAGTAACTGCGAAAATATAGAAGAATGCAAATTATTTTTAAAAGCAAACCAAAAGCCACCACTTAATTTTTTTATATTTTTGTCAAAACAAAAAGATTTAAAAACACTAAAATTAGATATACAGTTAGGAATAATTAATGAAAAAATGATGAAAAATATTCCAGCTAAATATCTTGAAGACTTAGATATTCAATATTTTGATACTGATAATAATAGTGATATTTTACTAAAGTATATTCATAGATTTGAAAACTTAAAAACTTTTAAGTGTGTATTCTCAGAATTTACTGATAATTACTTGGCAAAATTAACTAAATTCATAAATAAAAATATAAATTGCTTATGTCTTCAATTTTTCGTTAATTCTTCTACAGGTGACCCAGTAAGTTGTTTTAAAAGATTGCAAAGTCTTGAAAGTTTCACCATCGATTTTTATAATCATAATTTTAATAGCCATAGTGTAGATTTAGACAGTATTTTAGAAGATTTATTAGAATGTAAAAACTTAAAGTATTTGAATATTCTAAATGATTGTACTTATTCGGATTGGGTAGTGGAAGAATTCCATGCTTTACCAAATATAAAAGTTGAAATAAATGATAGTTGCTATTAAAAAAAAAAAATAAAAAAAAAATTTTCTCAATTTGTAATTTTGTACTTGCGTTTCAGATTCAATAAAGTAACTTTTATGTTATAAATATGATCTTTTTTATTCATATGGGACCAGAGAGATTCTTTATTTCTTTTTTCTTTATATAATATTTTTTTTTGCATATTTGTTTCAGGTGGACTAAATCTAAGTAAGGACTAATCCCAGAAAAAAATCTGCATATTTTTGAAGAATTTTAAGGATCTCAACATTCACAATAAAAAATGAGCTCAAAAGGTACATAAATAATAATTTTAAAAAAATCAATTGTTTTATTATTTAAAATTAAATTTTTAGGTAATAAAGATCAATCGTCAAATATAAAAGAAGTAACAATTGAATACCTCCATGATGACTGTCTTCTTGAAATATTTCAGTATTTGAATATAAAGGAAAGAATAAAATTAGAATTAGTTTGCAAAACTTGGAATCGAGTAATAAAATTGTCTTGGAATGACATGAAAATTCTTTATGTACAATTAGTATATGACGGTTACATTTGTAAAATAGGTTCAAATGTTATTCTTCTAAAAACTAATTACATTTTTTTGAAAAAATATTTAGAAAAATGTGGTACTTATTTGCGTCAAGTGGAGATACTCACACATGAAATAAAAAATGTATTATTTTTGAGTATATTATGTGAAATACCTCAACATTGCAATAACTTAACTTCCTTAAAAATAAAATCTAATACATATGAGCCATTATTTATTGACGAGAATCTTAAAAATTTATTCAGCAATAATCCTAATATCTGTAATATTTCTTTGCGCAACATTAAATTTAGCGGTGACTGTTTTTTAGAATTGAATGCAAGTCAAATTAAAGAACTTACATTTGAACGTTGCTATTTTGATTCAAATGGACTTTTTTTTACATTTCTAGAAAGGTTACAGAATTTAAATAAATTTAAAATAACACATTATGACTTTGATGACGTAACTCAAGTAATACATGCTTTAAATATAAGTAGTTGTGAAAAAATATCTGAAATTAATATTAGTATTTTAGGAATGAAAAATGATAATATAAATAATCTTTCATTATTTATATCAAAGCAAAAAAATTTACGTAAAATCGAATTGAGAAACGTATTTATTTCAGAAGAATTAGCAAAGAAATTAAACAAGAGTTCAGAAACAGGTGTTCTGGAAGAATTAAGTTTAGGATTTTACGATGATCTATATGAAGAAATTATCTTAAACATTTCTAAGTTAAAAAAAATCCAAAAATTTAAGTTAGAAAACGCAGAGACAGGTGAAAATTTACTGAAAAGTTTATTATCATCAAATATATCTTTATTTGAATTAGATTTAGATTTCAGTGAGAATGAAACATGTGATTTGCTTTTTAAATATTTAGACAGATTTCAAAACTTGCAAAAATTAAGAGTTGTTTTTAATGAATTAACAGATAGTGATTTGCTCGACTTAATTAAATGTGTAAACAAAAGTATTAGAAAAATTGAAATTTGTTTGGATACTTACTCTCTATCAAATGAAGCAATATATAATTTTGGCAAGTTGCAGGATCTTGAATCTTTCATTTTTGATTATGATGAATCAGATGAAGCTCCAAATATAGATAATTTATTAAAAAATTTATCCGAATGTAAAAATTTAAAATATTTAAGTATTGATTTTTGTGAATTTTCAATTCGAAAATTAAATAGTTTATCAGATTTAAGATTTCTAGAACTGAAATATAGTGGACTAAATGATGAAGAAATTTTGGATATTATTAAAAATAATTTTAATCTCAAAGAATTAAGGTTCATTAGTTGTTCCAACGTAACTAATAATTTGATAAATGAAGCCGATGCTGTAAAAGTTGATCGCGGAGATATCCACTTTTTAAAAATATTTTTTCAGAATTGTGATGAAATAATATTTGATGAATTAAAAAATGAGCCTTTAGTACATGTTATCTACAAATAGAGTTTAATCATAATTAATTATAATTTTTTTTTGAATTAAAAATTAACCTTTATTATTCTTATCGAATCATTGAAACAGTTGAAAAAAAACAAAAATTTATAAAATATAAAAAGTGAAGTTATTTAATTTATTATTTTAAGTTGTAAGTTTACTTTATAAATATTTTTTCACTTGTAATGTTTTTGTAAAAAAATGTTTATCTAATAAAAATAAAATACCAAATTTAAATAAATTTACAAATTAAAAATTAAGTAAAAGTTTAATTTATTTACATATACTTTATAAAATATTTTAAACAATTTCTCGCAATTTTTATCTGAATAAATTATGTGCGAAAAATATTCAAATTTTGAAAATTAAAAGTTAAAAAGTTGCATTTCTCTGTTTGATCGTGACCAAACAGCTTCGCAACTTAATAGTCGTGTCTTCCAGCTGATAGATTTTTTGAAAATTCTCTAATATTTTTAACTCATAGTGTATATTTTCATAATTTAAAGATAAATTTAATTGTTATTTTTATACAAATAATCAATTACATGGACCACATTTTTTGCTGAATTCTGGCCTTATTTCATTAATTTTTTTATTTGGCATTATTCTATTCTATGTCTTTAATTCTATCAAATTGAAAAGATTTGCTGGTAATAATATTTTAATTATTTACATAAATAACAATATTAAGATTTTAAGTATCTTTACATGCTTTCTGGGTCATATTCTTGGGTTTTCCGGGCCCAAATTTCTTTTCATTGCAATTTTTTTCTAATAATTTATATAAAAAATATATTGGCTGCATTTAAAATAATATTTTATTATTATAAATATATTTTACTCTCAAATAAATATAATTTTTATTTTATTCATATTTTTGTAACTATATTCATATATTCTGTAATCTGTATTCATGTTCTGTTTGTTTTTTTGTTTCAGGTGGAACAGCCAAAAGTTTCTTTAGATATATTGTTGAAGTATTTTGAAAACATCAGCAAGCAATAAAAAATGAGCTCAACAGGTACATAATTTAAAGCTTAAAAAAAACAATATTTTTTTATAAGTATTTAATAATCCAAAATTTTTTAGAAACTACAGAAATGAAAAAGTTGAAAACTAGAGATCAATCGTCAAATATCAATGAAGTAACAATTGAATACCTCCATGATGACTGTCTTCTTGGAATATTTCAGTATTTGAATGTCAAGGAAAAAATAAAATTAGAATCTGTGTGCCAAAATTTTAACCGAGTGATTAAAATGTCTTGGAATCGCATACGAAATCTAGAGCTTCATAAAATATTGCCTCATAAGTTTAATCCAGATCAAGATAGTATTGTGAAAAGAAAAAACACACGATTTGTGTTAAACATTTTAGAAAGATGTGGCAGTTCCTTATATAACATAAAGATCTCTTATCAGGATATAAACTTTTTATTATCTTTAAGTATATTAAATGAGATACCAAAATATTGCAACAATATAACTTGTTTAGATTTATCTGATGGCTCGGTGTTACCATCATTTACTGATGAACACCTAAAAATTTTATTTAGTAAAAATCCAAACATCTCCAGTATTGCTTTAGAACATTTTGGTATCGGTGGTGATTGTTTCAGCGAATTAAATATAAATAATATTAAAGAACTTAAACTTGACAATTGTAGATTTGAATCACCTGGACAGTTTTATGGGTTCATAGCAAATTTAAAAAATTTGAGTACATTTCATTTAATCAACAATCTTGGTAACATTATTCAAGTATTACATGCATTAATTGTAGGTCGATGTGAAAAAATATCTGAAATGTTTTTAAGGTCATTGAGGCTTGGAGCTATAAATAACCTTTCATTATTTATATCAAAGCAAACAAACCTTCGTAACCTGACATTATCTGATGTAATGATAGATCAAAATTTCCTTAATAAATTACCAAGAGATAAACTTGAAGTATTCAGTTTAAAATTTCCTGATAATCTTGCTAGTAATTTTGTTTTAAATATTCCATTGTTTTTAATCAATCATAAAAACATTCAGAAAATTGAATTATTTAATGTCCCTATTACTGACAAGCCATTAAATAATCAATTTAAAAACTGTCAAGAATCAGTTTTTAAAGAATTAGTTCTAATTTTTGATGACATTGAGTCTAGAGGAAACCAAATAAATCTATCAGTGTTTTTATCCAAATATCAAAGTATCCGTAAACTGCAATTACATAATGTATTGATAAAAGAAGAATCAATTGAAGATTTAATTTGTAATTCAAAAACTTTAGTGTTAGAAGAATTAAATATATCATTTAGCAATTTCTCAAGACAAGAAATCAATGCAACGACTTTATTATTTTTATCCAAACTCAAAATAATAGAAAAACTGCGATTAAAAAACATAAAGGTAGATGAAAATTTGATGAAAAATTTACCATTTGAATCTTTAACAGAATTAGATTTAGATTTGAGGAAAAACGAAAAATGCGATATGCTACTCAAATTTTTAGATCGATTTCAAAACTTGCAAGCTTTGAAATTATTATTTAAAGAATTATATGATGGTTATTTATTTAAATTAAATAAGTTTTTGAATGAAAATATAAAGAAACTCGAAATTCATTTTGATGATTACTCTCCATCTTTGATGAGAATAGATAATTATAAAAATTTAAAAAAACTTGTTTCGTTTAATTTTCATAATGATACTGCAAATTCTATACCAAAAATTGATTATTTGTTGAAAGATTTATCAGCATGTAAAAATCTTAATTATTTAAGTATTGATCATTGCGTATTTTCATCCTCAGCTTTAAGTAGTTTATCAAATTTAATTAAATTAATAGTTATGTTCGCTGATAGTGATGATGACGATATTGTAGAATTTATTAAAAATGTTAAAAATATTAAAGAAATTCAGTTTGTAAATTGTCATAGCTTAACTAATAATTTAATTAAAGATGTGAGCGATGTAAAAGTTGAACGAGGAGATACTCAGGAATTGAATATATTTTTTGAAGATTGCGAGGAAATTAATTTGCAAGAATTAAAGGATGCTCCTTTAGTAAATGTTAATTATATGGATGAATAATTAAATTTTGCATTAGTTTTATGTTTAATTAAAAATTAATAATCGTTTTTTTTTCTGTAATAATAATTTTAAAAAAGTATATACTTTTGTGCTTTTACATATATTACCTATAATTTTAATTATTTTAATTTAATTAATTAAGATTTAGTTAATAAGAAATAAATTATTTACTGTTTTGTTCTTAATATAGTTTAAGATATATCTTTATAAAAAATATATCTAATTAATAATATGTATCAGATTACAAAATAAAATAAATAAAAAAAAAAATTTAATATTATTGTTCAAATTTTATATTTAAAATTGGCGCTAATTCCAAAAATAAAATATATCTTCTGCTCCGAAAATTATAACAGTGCATTGTGCAAATTGCAATGCAATCCATTTAATGTGAAACTTTTAGTGTATTTTATTTTTAAATATATAAAATATTAATAAATATATAGGTACTAACTGTTATAACAAGTTTTTATAAAAAGTCATAAAAATTTCTGATTACTTTTATCAAGAAAAGAAAATTTTTTAAATTTTAAATCTGCATTATCTTTAATTTTCATATTCTAGCCTCCAAATTTTGTAGATAAATTTTATTCTTTGCAAATTGTTCTGATTGTTCGCTGTTTGATTTCTTTGTTTAATTAATTTTTAATATTACTATCAAGCCACATAAAATTATAAGCAAATTCATAATATATATTTTACTATAATTAACTTCTCCAAAATAATTTGCAATATCAACTAAAATCTTAGACCTGGCTCGAGTTGTTCTAGCAAGACCATCTAGCTGTGTCAATATTATATATTATTGTAAGTCTTAGATTTAATAAAGTAATTTTCATGTTAAAGGTATAAATATTATATAGCATTTTTATACATATTATTGACAAGTTCCTTTATTTCACATAAATATTAAATTTTTTAGAAATATACTCTGTTGCGTGCAATTTTTTTTTTTTTTTAAATAAATAGATATAGTAAATCAAATTTATACCTGGCCTCAATTTTAATTATTTAATGATATTTACATTTTAAAATTTTTATTTTTTTTATAGGTGGAACCGACAAAAAAATTACTTTTAAGCATCATTAAAATTTTTTAATAATAATCACCAATCAAAATAAAAATGAGTTCAAAAGGTAAATAATTAATAATTAAAAAAATAAATTCAGTCAATTATTAATTAATCATATTTTTCAGAAACTAACAGTAAGAAAAAGTTAAAAGCTAAAAATCAATCATCAAATATCAAAGAAATAACAATTGAATACCTTAATGAAGACTGTTTACTTGAAATATTTAAATATTTGAGTAATAATGAAAAAATAGAATTGGAGTCAGTATGTAAAACTTGGAACCGAATTATTAAAAGGTCTTGGAGTCACATAAATAGTCTTAAACTTAATCAGATATTACCTTATAGATTTAATACTGACCACAATAGTGCTATAAAAAGGAAGAATACAAAATATTTAATAAACATTTTGAAAAGATGTGGCAGTTACGTAAACAACATAAGAATCACTTATAGTCATATAAACTGTTTATTATCTTCTCGCATTTTAAATGAGATACCAAAATATTGTAATAACGTAACTTGTTTAAGTTTACTTGACGATAATGTTTACTCATTATTTACTGATGAAAACCTCAAAGTGTTATTTAAGAATAATCCAAACATTTTTAGCATTACTTTGAAGAATATTGATATCTATGGTGATTGTTTCAGTGAATTAAATATAAATAAGATCTCAGAACTTCAACTTATCAACTGTACTTTCGAGTCAGATGGACAATTCTACGGATTCTTATCAAATTTAAAAAATTTAAAAACATTTTATTTAAACAATAATATTGAAAACATTAATCAAGTATTGCATGCCTTAATTGTTGGTAAATGTGAAAAAATATCTGACATTAATATTAAAGTATTGGATTTAAATAATAAGTCTGGGGAATTAAAAAATCTTTCATTATTTGTATCCAAGCAGATTAATCTTTGTAAGCTGAAATTATATAATCTGTTCGTAGATGAATTTTTCCTGGACAAATTACCAAGAGATAGTCTTGAAATATTAATTTTGCATTTTCCTAAAAATTTTCACAGCGATTTTGTTTTAAATATTTCACTGTTTTTATCCAATCATAAAAACATTCAAAAATTTGAATTATTTAATGTCCCCTATTCCTATGAGTTGTCTGATGATCAATTAAAAAATTGTCAAGTATCGGATTTTGTAGAACTATCTGTAGGATTTGATGAAATCGAAGAAATTGAATTTGTAGAAAATCAAATGAATCTTCCATTATTTTTATCTAAACATCCAAATATTCGTAAACTGAATTTATTCAATGTGCTGATTAAAGATAAATCCATGGATGAGCTGACAAGTGAACTGACTTATACTTCAAAAGCAACATTATTTTTAGAAGAATTAAGCATATATTATACAGATATTGATTCACAGTATTTTGCATTCTTACACAGTGTACAAGACATTGAAAAACGAATATTTAACAGTATAGACTTAAATGAAACTTTGATAAGAAGTTTACCATTTGAATCTCTAACAAAATTAGATTTAGATTTGAGTGGTAATCAAAATTGCGATTTGTTAATAAAATGTTTTGATCGATTTCTAAATTTACAAAATTTGAAATTATTATTTAAAGAATTATTTAATGATTATTTACTTTCAATAATTAAATTTATAAATAAAAACATAAAGAAAATAGAAATTAATTTTCTTGTTTACTACCCACCAGAAAAACCAATTGGTAGGTTTAGTAGATTGAGAAAACTTAATTCTTTTGTTTTTCGTTGTTTAAAAGGAAACAAACCAAAGATTGATTATTTGTTAAAAGATTTATCAGCATGTAAAAATCTTAATTATTTAAGTATTGATTATTGTATATTTTCCAGTTTAGCATTAAGCAGACTGTCAAATTTAATTGAATTTGAAGCTAAGTATACTACTAGAAATGATGATGATATGGCGGAGTTTATGAAAAATGTTAAGAATCTCCAAGAAATTCGATTTGAAAATTGTAATTATTTAACTAATGATTTAATTAAAAAAATTAGTGATATAAAAATTGAACGAGGAGATACTGAAGATTTAAATATAATTTTCATTGATAAATGTGAAAGCATTGACTTGAACGAATTAAAGAATTTGCCTTTAGTAAACGTTTATTATTATCAATAATTATTATAATTTAGATTTTTTTTGTTTAATTATAAATTAATAATCGACGTACCTATACATTTTCTAATCATTATTTTGAAAATGTTTTGTTTTAAAATAAATATTTAAAATTTACTTTACATGAAAAAAAATTATTAAATAAGCTAGAATATTATTTAGATGAATGCGAATGATTTTATTATTTGTATCCTTATTAGTTTATGTTTAGTTTTTAGTTTTTAGTTCTTTATGTATACAAAGTAAATATACATATTATGAAAAAAACTAAATCTTTTTTTTCTTGATCAAAAGTTGTTTAGATTAATTAATGAATGATTATTTAAATTTAATACTTTTAATTAATAAAAAAAGTATAGAATTCTCTTCTATAACAAATAATATTAAATGAAACAGGTATATTAATTAATACATATATAAAAATAATACAAAAATTATAATAAGAAAATCAAATATTCATTCAAAAAATTTTTTTTAAATTTGTCGATAAAAAAGAACTCTGATGACTGCGATAAACACGTGACTTATCGAATTTTCGCCTGCTTCAAAGAACCGAGAACGCGTTTATTTATTGCTAAACAAACAAAATATTTAAACTTTATAAAATAATTATAAATTAATGTTATTGACGATAAAAATTTATTTCAACGAAAATAATACTTGTGCGATAAGAATTAGACTTTAATTGGGTATGTAGTTTTAAATTTTAGTTTATTTTATCCTAACCTTTGAATTCAAAATTATTAATTTTTATGAATTATTTTTTTGTATATTCTTTTGTTAAATTATACCATGAATAAATAAATTATTATAATATCTTAAAGTTTTCTTTAAATTTTTCGTACTATAAAATTTGTCATGTGGCAAATCGGATAATACTAAGTACAAAAACCGTTCCCCAAGTTGTGCCATTCTCAAATTTACTTATTGTTGCAACAAGTGAATATTTTTATGTTGCATGTTTTGTATTATTTTAAGTACAAATTGTTGTATGTAAGTTATTCGAATTTGATTAATCGTGCAAAAGAACTGGTAAAAATAGTAATAAAAAAGTTATTACGCTTTAAGTATTATATTTATAGGGAAATAGATTTCAAGCAAGTATTGTTTTTATTAAAGAAAATTCATACTAAATGTATATTTTTGAAAATTAATCTTGTAGATCTAATATACCACTACATTTAACTATTTGTAGTTTTTTTTTAATTTGATTATTATTAACATAATACTACTTACAGCGTTTGAAGTTTCGGATAGAGTATAAACTAATTTAATTTGAAGTCGGTACTTACCTAAAACATAAAAAAGTAAATAAATTATTAAATTGTGATTTAAAAAATATATTGTGTTGTTTTAAAAATTTAATTTGACTACATAATTAATATTATAAATATTTTTTCTTTTAAACTATACACTTTTTTTAAATGTAAGTATATTTTTAAATATAAATTTGCTTATCAGGTATATTTTTTGGTTTTATTATAGATAATTATTTATTCATGCTTTTTTTTTTTTACTTTAGGACAAACGCTAAAAAAAAGTTTTATACTCAGCTGTAACGTTATATGAATTTTATCAACTGAAATCAAAAATGAACTTTCCGGAAGGTAAAAATAATTTATTATGGAATAAGAAAATTGAAAATAATAATTGAATTTAACAATATAATTTATTTTAGCCTTAATCAATTTATACATTATTTTTTGCAGTCAAAAACTAATTTCTACAAATAGTTTTATAGTAGTCCAGTAAAATAATATATGTTTTTTTTAATTTAAACTAATTTTTATATTTTTTGTAATATTTCAAATAAATGTTTGTTTTTTAATTTTGAATAAACAATATATTATTAATAAACTATACATTTGCATTTTATTTATTTATTTTTTGGGTTTTAAAAATTTTCAATTTCTGTAAGATGTAGATACTATTATTTTGGGTACAAATTTAAAAAAATATTAATAACAGAACTGTATTATTGTCTGCTTGTAAATGAGAAAAAAACTGAAAATTTTATTTGAATTTTTAAAAAATAGGACACATAAATTATTTATCATATTTTAATGTAAAATACTTTTATTGTTTTAGGTCTTCATCAGAATTTGGTACACATAAAAGCAGGGTTAAGGACATAACTTGGATTAATTTCAAATTATTTATACAGGAATCAAGTTTCTAAATATCAGTTCTTAGTATAATTTATTTCAAATCTGTAGATACATTACAACCACGTTCAAAACTGCAAAGATTTTGTGCTTGTTTTTAAATTTCAAAAACAATTTTTCTGATATATCAAAATATAATTAGCTGAATAAACTTTATTCTTAACATAAATTTATAAAGAATGAATTCAGAAGGTAATTTAGAAAACTTGGTTTATGACGTTAAATTTATTTGTTAATGATAAATAATTTGGTGATTTTAGATTTAAACAAAAATAAAAAATTAAAAACGATTGATCAACCATCAGATGTTGTGGATGTAACAATTGATGACTTAAACGAAGATTGTTTAACTCACATTTTTGAATTTTTATCAATCAAAGAAAAATTAAAAATTGAATCACTTAACAAACAGTGGAATCGGGTTTCTAAACAATCTTGGAGTAACATCAAGTATTTTAGAATTGAATACGTTTTAACAAAGGATTCATTGTTTCTTTCTAATCACCAGCTTGAGAGCAAAAAAACTATGTTAACTGATGCCTGTATTAATATTTTAAAAAAATGTAGCCCATATTTAAATGGTTTAACTTTATGCTCTTACGATGTAAAAAAATTCTTAGATTATAAACGGTTTTTAAAAGAAATGCCAAAATATTGTCAGAATGTAACGTACATATATTTAATAGACTCTTCTAACATATTTAAAAATGACTTTTTGAAATCTATGTTTGTAAAAATGAAAAACTTAAACAATGTTGCTTTGAATTCTTTATATGTTAAAGGTAATTGCTTTTCAAAATTGAATGCTGATAAGATTAAAAGGATATCAATTCTCTATTGCCGTGTCGAGAAATCTTTTTTTGATTTTTTATTAAGATTAAAAATTTTGAATCATATACAAGTGAATGAAAATTTTGAAATGGTTAATAAAATATTTGATGCTCTGTCAAAAAGTGAATGTGAAAAATTGGAAGATATTTATTTAGGCTACACCGATGGACGTACTAATCCATTTAATTATCCTATGTTTTTATCCAAACAGAAAATGTTACGAAAATTGAAATTATCCTGTGTGAAGATTGACGATCAGCTGATGAGAAATTTACCTGTATCATTAGAAGAATTAGAAGTAGATTATTGTTTTTATTTTTCTCCCAGAGAATCTGACGAAATTTTTCTAAAATATATTAACCGTCTACAAAATTTAAAATGTCTGAAGGTTGAATTTTTTGATTTTACTAATGAATATTTAGATAAATTGACTAATTCTACAAATAAAAACATAAAAAGCATTGATCTAAATTTTTCGAAAATTCATTATACTGGCGAACCAATAAATGCTCTAAGTAAATTGCAAAATCTTGAATCTTTTTCATTTCATTACAGTGGTCGTGAGGGTGAAAATCAGATTTTATTGATAAATAATATTTTAAAAGACTTATTAGAATGCAAGAATTTAAAAAATATAAAGCTTTGGGAAAATCGGGGTTATTCAAGTGAGATAATAAAAAAATTTTACTCAAAACCAAATTTTAAAAGTTTGGAATTCACTAGCGAGCTTCATAAAAGAAAACTATAAACAATTGAAAATATTGACTAAATCATAAAATAATAAATTACAGAATTGAAATATTAATAGACAGTTAAATTATAATAACTTCTTGAAAGTACTAAATTAATTCTCCTTTACAAAATGATATCTACTTCAATTAATCCATGAAATAGAATAGAATTAATCAACATTGTTATGTTTATAAAATTATCAAAATATCTTAACAATTAAAATTTTTAAAGAAAAAATTTTCTTTTTGATTTATTACAAAAATGTTTTTATTGAATTTGAAATTTTTAATAGGAAAAAAACATTGTAAAATTAACTTTAAGAAATTATGTAAAGTTTAAAAAAATATTTGTTAGTTATAAAAAGTGTACCTAATTGAATCTCTAATTTTTCTGAATAAAATGTATCATGTAGATTATGTTAAATAAAATTTTGTATTTAATTAATAATTGCACCTTTGAATTCATATCAGAGAATTTTAATAGTATATGGATCAATTAATTGTTTTCATATAACAGTTAAACAAATTTAAATTCATTTATTTTTAGGTTTCTCATTTTTAGATTTTTTAATTATATTTTAATGCTTTATCTTTTCTTTTTCATTTCAGGTTCAAGACTTTACGTATCAAAATCTGGATCAAATTCTCATCGGTACTTGAGACAGTACAAAACCCTGGCCAATAACATAAAATCTCCAAATTATTCAGAGAGGAAAAATTGTTGCATTCAAGATTCATCTAATAATTGGTCTTTTTTTTTAATTCAATCAAAAGGATACAATGAACTCAGAAGGTAAGCAAAAGAATACATTTGTCAGGGATATTACCTCAGTTTTATTAATGATTAATAATATTTTTTTAGATTTAAATGAAAAGAAAAAATTAAAAATCAATCATCAACCATCAGATGCTGTGGATATTACCATTGATTATTTGAACAATGATTGTCTTATTCACATTTTTGAATTTTTATCAATCCATGAAAAGCTCAGAATAGAATCAGTTAACAGAAGGTGGAATCAAGTTTCCAAGCAATCTTGGAGTAACATCAAGTATTTTAGTATTGAATATGTTTTACCACGTAAATATACTAATCTTTCCGAAAAACAAACCGAGGACAACAAACCTTATTTAACTAATATCTGTATTGATATTTTAGAAAGAACTGGTCCTTATTTGAATAATTTAAATTTAAATTTAATAAAAAAATACTTAAAATACGATAGGTTTTTAATGGAGGTAACAAAATATGCCGAAAATGTAACAATTCTAAGTTTATCAGATCATTATTTTCTATTTAATGATAATCATTTCAATAATTTGTTTGCAAAAATGAAAAACTTAAGGGATATTTCTTTCAGTTCTTCACACGTTGTAGGTGATTCTTTTTCAAAATTGAATGCTGATAAGATCAAAAGTATATCAATTCGCTCTTGTAATTTGACAGATTATTTTTTCGATTTTTTGTCAATCTTAAATAACTTAAATTTTTTAACAGTATCAGGAAGTATTGAAATGGTTAATGAAACTTTTGATGCTCTATCAAAAAGCAAATGTGAAAATTTAAAAGATATTTTTATAGGCTACGATGACAGTAGTACAGCTCCTTTTAATATTCCAATATTTTTATCAAAACAAAAAAAATTGCATAGATTAAGTTTACATGACGTGGTAATTGATGACCAGTTGATGAGGAATTCACCTGAATTTCTGGAAGAGTTAAGGATACATTTTTCCATTATTGCCCACAGAGAATCTAACAATATTCACCTAAAATTCCTTAATCGCCTAAAAAATTTAAAATCTTTGGATGTTGAACTTATTGACTTTACAAACGATTATTTTCATAAATTGGTCAAGTCTATAAATAAAAATATAAAAAACATTGCAATAAAATTTTTTAGTATAAATCAATATACTGGTGAAAAACCAATAAATACACTAAATAAATTACAAAATCTCGAATCTTTTTCCCTTAGAATTAATAATTATTATGATTTTTATAAAGAGAAGTTATTAACAAAAAATGTTTTAAAAGATTTATTAGGATGTAAGAATTTAAAATATTTAAAAATTTCTAACCATTCTTACAATTCTGATTATTTAAACGAAATAATAGAACAGTTTAAATCAAAGCCAAATTTTAAAAGCATACAATTCTTTTAATTTTTCTGCCAGTAAAGTAAAAACTACAGCCAATTGAAGGAAATGCATTTTTATAAATATAATTATTTGATGCAATAGTTTTATTAGGGTTATACAGATTTTTAAAGTTAGTAAAATCTAAGATTAGGTCACTACTGCGTAGTTATTTCTGTATTAGCAAAGAATATATAGTTTACAAAGTCTTTGAAACATCCTTCTAAGTAATTTTTTTTTTAAGTAGAGTTCAGATAACATTAAAAATTCAAATAGGAAAAATTGCCTAAATTGAATTTAAATGGCGTAGAAATTGATCTGATGGAAGTTGTTAGGTCGTCTCTATACCAAACAAGATTATCTTTTTTTAAAATTACATTTCTATACATTTTAAATGGGAACATAATCATAAAATAAAATTATATTGTCTGGTGTAGAAAGGGCCTTATAAGAAGTATTAATTAATTTTTTTTATGCTATGACTTGAAAAATTTTAAATAAAAATATCTTATTTATGATTTGATATTATGATAGTTGCTTAAAAATTGTTTAAAAGTAAGTATTAAATGTTAGCAGCAAATTATTGTTTTATCGTCAAACTTTATGAAAATTGAGTACGAGTGTTCACCAGGTTTAGTAAAATGTGTACCCAAGTAATACTATAATAACTTGTAATAAAATACTAATATGTAAACAATAACATTTATTTATTTAATCAATAAAGATTATTAAACAAGGATCAAAAAATTGTTATTTTTATTTCATGTTTATTATTATTAGTTTATACTTAAATATTAAGCAATTTAAAAAAAAAAAAATTTTTTCTTTGCATGTACGTTATATGCAACGTTCCAATAACATGCATAAGAACATTACAATGAACGTTCTTATAAGACATTTTTAAATAACCTATAAATGAATGTTAAAATGAATGTAGTTATGAATGTTAAAATGAAGGTGGAAATGAAGGTAGTTTTCTTTGCCTGGGATTTAAAATTTATTATTATCTTTATAATATTCACAAGGAATCTAACAATATTATCCTAAAATATCTTTATCGCCTAAAAATAGTTAAAATTAAAAAAAAGTTAAAATTTTTTATTTTACTGATGATTATGTACATAAATTCACCAATTATATTAATAAACATTGAAATACATTTTTTGGAAAGAGATTTGTTTGTCAAAAACAAACTTATACTAAAATGTAGAATGTATATAAGATTTTAAAATATTTAATTTGACTATTAATTGGAGAAATTATTTTTATTAAAGAACAATGTAGGTACCATGTAAAATTGATAAGAATTATTAGAATGTAAAATTTAAAATCTATATGCTTATAAGACTATAATGTACTGATTTAAAATTGTTTTTTGGGTCGCTGAATACGAGTATGATGTCGGTTTTACCGAATATGGTTTAGCTGCCCACAATAGGTAACTTTAGGTTAGTTTTTGGGTTTTTTATTTCAAATTTTTCAAGTGTTACTCATGTTTTTTGGGTCAGTGAATACGAATATGATATCGAATGTATCATCTACTATCCATAGTATCATCAGGAAAACAGATAAATAATTTTAGTAGATTGCAAAATCTTGAATCACTGATTTTTTTCAATGATACACCAAATAGTGATAATGATTTAAATATAGATAACATATTAAAAAATATATCCCATTGTAAAAGATTAAATTTTTTTAAAATTCATGAATTTAAATTTACAAACGAAGGATTAAATGGTATCAGCAATCTTCCAAATTTAGCTCGATTAGAAATCGATTTTTCTGATAGCACAGATAATATATTTGTGAATTTAATTGAAAAATTAAAAAGTTTAAAAGAAATAAGATTTGTATTTTGTTTTAGTATCAGTAATAATTTAATTAAACAAGCAAGTCAAATAAAAATCAAACGTAAAGATACTCATGTGTTAAGCATTAAATTATATCATTGTCCAGGTATTGATTATAATTGTAAATCAGAAGGGAATCTTCCATTAATAAACCTTATTTGCGAAACTTTTTAAAAATTATTGAAATATTAATTATAGTATTTTAAAAATTTCGAAAGTAAAAGTACTTCAAAAAGTTTTTATTTTTCTTAATTTTCATTATAAAAACCTTATGTATTAAATTTTTTGTAACTTTATTTAATTAAAATTCATTTATTAAATAAACTGTTTAAAATTATATATTCATTTTTTAAATTTCTTAAGAAAAAGTATTTCAAATATTGGCGCGCTTTCCTTAAGTTTACCAGCTGATCGCTGCTCTGCGCAAATGGCTCAACTCATTACTCAAGTAAATATTGCAATTATCTTTTCTTTATTTATTTATATAATTATATCATTATTTAAAATAAAAGTATAAATATAGTTTTAAATAAAAAATTATAAATATATGGAATCACACTTATATAAAAAAACATTATACTCAGGATCTATTGGTAAGAATTATTTGTTTTTATTAAATAAATATAATGTGATTATTAACCTCCGAATTTCGATTAAATTATTAAATAATCAGAAAATAATAAATAATTTTACTTATTAAAATGTAATTCATATAACGTTACTTATTTTTGCATAAAATAGCGTAAGATGGATAAACAATTGTTTATTTTAAATATTTTGTTTATCAGTGTGAGTGCTTATTGTTGTGATGCACATACATCCCAAAATTGATTTGCTATGTTTAGCAATTCGCTTGGGACACTAGGCGGGGCTTACGTTATCACGTGGTATTTTTAATCTTAGGGGGGCCGCTATTCATATGAAATGTACATGAAAATTTGGTATTTCAGTTTTTTAAAGTAATTTCTGGTCGATTTTTGCAAATTTTTTTTTTCTACTTATGCAAAATTGTTTTTAGAAACTAATTTTTATAAAATACTTGGTGTGCTTTTAAAATATTTTGTCAAAAATAAAGTTTTTTCATGTTAAGAAGGTTATGAGTAACATATATGCAACCCGCTTTACACTATATTTTTTATTTCTTTCAATGGGAATCCTCATTTGTATTGCTTATATTTTTTTTATAAATAAAAATTTATCTGTAAATCGTTTTAATTATTGTAAATAATAAGATTAACTATTATCCTATAACATTATTTTTATCTTTTATAGTGTTTTCTTTTTTATTTTTTAGATTTACCAAAAAATTCCATGCTAAAGTGTGTAAAACGGCCCCCCCGATCGGTATATTTCTCCACCGCGAGCAGCACCGTATTTTTCAATTCTCCCTTCTACCTCCGTGTCCCAAGCGAATATAAAAGTGAAAATTTTTTTTATATACTAAAATAAACGTTTTCTTGTCAAAATATCATGGTAGTATGCTAATAGCAAAGTTGATATTCTAATATTCTGTGCTTGAGTATATGAGCTTGTGACAAAAATTCTATTTTATAAAAATTAATAAGCATTAACTTTTTTTTAAGTAAAGATATAGTTTTTCAATGGGTTATTTTTATGTGTTTCCAATTTTTGAAATCTTTGTTATAAGAAGATAATATTCAAGTGGTAAGTTGAACAAATTCATATACTCAAATTAAATTTTTTTATTAATAATATTACTATTAATTGAGCATTAAATTATCAGAAGTTTTTTTTGTTTAGGGATAAGAAAGGATTATAGGAAGTAACTGTACAGAGGCCGTAATAAAAATAAAAATGAATTCAGAAGGTAAGCAAAAGATGAAAGATTAACAATGTTTTTTTAAAATAATAATAATTTAATAATTTTCAGATTTCATAAAAGCTGAAAAACTGAATTTCAATGATGAATCAGCAACTCCTGAAGAATTAAACATCAATGATCTTATTGACGATTGTCTTATTCATGTATTTCAATATTTGACTGCGAAAGAAAAACTTGAAATAGAATTAGTTTGTAAAAATTGGAATCGAGTGGCTAAGCTATCATGGAATCATATGAAAAGTCTTAATCTTAGTCATAATTTGCTTTATAAATATAATTTTGAGGATGAATGGATAATAAAAAAAAAGAATACTAGTTTTTTAAAGCAAGTTTTGGAAAGATGCAGCACATGCTTAAATCAATTATCAATGCATGGTAATGATATTGAATCTTTATTATTTCCTCAAATGATTATAGAAATACCTAATTATTGTAATAATATAATTAAATTAGATTTATCATCATTTTATTCCGATGCATTTAATGATGAAAATATCAAAATTTTATTTGATAAAAACCGAAGCATAAGTAGTATTTCTCTATTCCGTTTGAATCTTCAGGGTTATTGTTTATTAAATTTAGATGCCAATCGTATTAAAGAACTTGATATTGATGAATGTAAATTTATGTCAAATGGACATTTTTTTGGTTTTTTAGCTAATTTAAAAAATTTAAACAAATTTCATATAAGAAATGAAGTTGATATAGTTATTCAAGCATTAGATGCATTAATCATCGGAAAATGTGAAAATATATTAGAATTTAGATTATTTTTTTTAAAATTCACTGCTATCAATAATTTTTCATTATTTCTATCTAAACAAAAAAATATTCATAAACTTGATTTATGCAATGTGTTAATTAATCAAGAAATTATTGAAAAAATAGCCACAGACTGCCTTGAAGAAGTGTCTCTTACTTATTTTGATTCTTATGACCACGAAATTTTTTTAAATTTGTCATTATTTTTATCCAAGCAAAAAAGAATGCGCAAACTTAAACTAAAGAACATATTTATAATTGGAAAACCTGTACAATATCATATAGAAGCTAGCTTACTTGAAGAACTAGATTTAGAGTTTAAAAACTTTCTGTCTGGAGATAATCTTCTAAATACCCTATTAATATTATTCAAGCTGCGAAACCTTCGTAAACTTACTTTAAAAAATGTGCTAATTGATGATAAGCTATTAAATAACGAATTTAATGGGTTATCGATATTAAATTTAGAAGAACTGGAATTAGATTTTAGTGATACTCTGTCTGAAGATTATGTTTTAAAACTTAGCTCTTTTTTATCTAAGCAACAAAAACTTAGTGATTTAACTCTGCAAAATTCAGTAGTAGAAAAATCATTAATAAAAACTTTGCCAATTGATTGTCTTAAAGAATTACATATAGATTTTAGTAAAACTGAGTCTTCTGAAACTCTTTTGGAATCACTTGATCGCTTAAAAAATTTGCATTATTTTGGAGCCGTTTTTGATACATTAAATGATGGTCATTTACAAATATTAAGTAAAACTTTGACTTCAAATTTAAAAGTAATCTTTATTGGTTTACAACAGTATTTATCCTCAGGTAATAAAATACCTTTTTTTAATAGATTCAACAAACTTGAATCTTTTATTATTAAAAATTATGAATTTGAAAAAGAAGCTAATTTCAATATAAATATTATATTAGAAAACTTATCACAATGTAAAAATTTAACTTGTTTAAAAATTATAAATTGTAAGTTTTCAAATATAGGATTAAACTGTCTCTCCAATTTGATTAAATTAAAAATTGTTTCTGTTAAAAACAAAGACGAAGAAATTATAGAGTTTATCAGTAAATCATTAAGCCTTAAAAAACTAAAAATTGAATGCTGTGATATTGTAACTGAAAATTTGGTATACAAAGCAAGTGAAGTAAAAGTTAAACGAGGAGATACTCAATTATTAACGATAGTGTTTCATGAATGCGATGAATTTAATTATGATAAAATAATCAAGAAAACACCATTAATCAATGTTATTGATACATAATTTACTTTATTTAGTAGTTCAATAAACACTTATTTTTATGTTTTAGCTTCAAAAGCCTTTTTTATGTTTAATAAATAAATAAAGTAATACAAAATTACTCTAAGATTTAAATAAATTTTTATAGATTTAAAATTTTTGTTTTTTCTTTTGTATACGACTTGTACTAATTCTTATTTAAAAATATAAATTTCTCTATCTCAGAATTTGTAAAAAAAATTTTGTGGCCATGGTTTGTAATGTACTTTTATTTTTTGTATTTATTTAATATTAACTATTTACCAACTGTACCAATTTTATAAATTGCAAAATAAATATATTAATAGAAATATATCAGTTATAAACTTTTTTTTATTTAATACTACCCAAATTTTTGTCAGTTTCAGAAATTTGTGTATATTTGAAAATTTAGAAGCATGTTCTTTGGAATTCTGACAATTTAATTTACTGTTGGTGATAGCAATAGAATTATATTTTGAGTTTTCAAAAATATAATAATTAAAATTTGATGTTTAACAAATAATTAAAATTAAAATGCTATAACAGAATTCAGTATTTAAAAACTTTTTCAAATAACGATTATCTGTGTAGATGTTTAATAATTTATTAAATCATTGGTGCCAAAATTTAGATTTATTTATTTATAGAAGATAGAATATTTTTTAACTAATGTTTGATTTTTTTTTTTTTACAGGTTCTAGCGCTGGTTACCATAAATTTTGACTTAAAAATGGATCAAAAAGGTAATAAATTAGTTTAAAGCAATATCTATATATAGGCACCATTAGTATTATTAATAAAAAAATAATTTTCAGATTTAAATTTAAATCAATTGAAGATTGAAGTTAGAATGCCAGTTACCGAAGAAATTACAATTAATTATTTAAATAATGATTGTCTCATTCATATCTTCAAGTATTTATCCATAAAAGAAAAATTAAAAATAGAAAGAGTATCAAAGCGATGGAACGAAGTTGCAAAGTGTTCATGGAGTACGATACAAACCTTCGAATGTGATCTTCATTACTTTGGTAAATTTATGGATAAGAAAAAATGTACTAAATTTTTGATAAATATTTTGGATAGATGAGCAAAGTAATCCTAAATGCTAATAGTTATGTAGAATGTTCTTTGATTTTAAAAAAAATGTTAAAATATAGTGAAAATATAAAAGATTTGTCACTTATCGATAATGGCAAAAACTTTAAAGATAAAGATTTAAAGTTATTTTTAAGTAAAGTGAATCTTAACAGCATATCTTTTAAAGGGATATACATCAATGGTAGCAGTTTGTCAAATTTACGTGCTGATTGCATAAAAGAAATTAATATAAATAATTTACACATTGCTGAAATTGATTATTTGCATAATTTTTTTTCTAATTTACAAAATTTAATTAAATTTAATATTGATGATAAAACTGAAACAGTTAAAAATGTAATAGATGCATTAGCTGTAAGTAAATGTGAAAATGTACATGATTTTTCTGTTAGAGGTAGTACTTCAGAACAAATTTTAATAAATAGTCTATCAAATTTTCTATCCAAACAAAAAAATATTCAAAATCTATCTTTGCAGTATGTGTTAATTAACCAAGAAATAATTGATAGTATTCCAGCTAATAATCTTACAACTTTAGAATTATCATTTGATATACATGAAAATTTATTCTTTAGCTTAGATCGGTTTGAAAATTTAAAAACTTTACGTTGTTTTCATTATTCGATTCCTACAAATGGTTTTTTAATTATTTCTACAGCTATTTATGTAAAAGAAATTAACATATATTACAAGGAAGATTTGATTTTAAATGAGCCATTGGATTGTTTTAAAAATTTACAGTATTTAGAAACTTTAAATATTTTTCGTCAAAAAGATTTTAATATTTCCATAGATATAATAATAGAAGATATTTTAAATTGTAAAAACTTAAAAAAATTGTTATTATATGGTTGTCATTTCACTGATGAAGGGTTAGTTAATGTAAGCATTATTCCAAATCTTGTAAGATTAGAAGTTGAGTCAAGATATGTTGAAAACTCAGCACTTGAAGATATTGTAAATAAAGCACCTAATCTTCAAGAACTTGAAATTAGAGGTTGTTTTCAATTGACAAATGATTTAATAAAATCTATTAGTAATATTAAAAGCAAACGTGTAGATGATCATGTATTGAAGATATTTATTAAACGTTGTTTTCAAATTAAATTGTATGAATTAAAAGATATTTCACCATTAATAACATTGATTTAATGTAAGAGTTATAACGAGCCTTTATAATGCAAAAATTAAATTTTTCATTATACTTTGTATGTAAGACATCTAAAAAATATTATAATTTTTTTATAAATTAAATTATCTTATTTCTCTAATAAAAACGCCTGTTTGTATTCTTTACTTATATACTACACTTATTTCTCTCAGAAAATTAATTTATTGATTAATTTGTATTTGCTAAAATTTATTATATAATATAAATGCTTATAAATTATAATTAAAGAAATTTCTTATTTATTTATTCAAAATTTTGGCTCTGGTGATACTTTCCCGCGCGTCTAAAGGTGCGATTTCATGGAGCATATTTTTATTAGATTCTAGGGTCACTAGAGTAGAAATAATTAATTATGACTCAAAATTTATTAAATTTTTGTTCGAGCAGGGTCTATAAAATCGCTTCTGAGCAAAAATTTAATTAATTTTTAGTGATCATTACTAGAGTTCAATCTATTCAACTCTAGAGTCCCCAGATTCTAGTAAGAATACGCTCCATGAAATCGACCCTTAATCGATATTCTGCACCTAGAGACCCTAGATTACCAATGCTAATCTAGCAGAAGCCACAGAGCTTATTCAACGCATCAGTGTGCAAATTTGCAAATTTTTATTTAATGAATTATTGCATCTATACGTAATTATAATTGTTAGCATTTTATAAATTTAATAATTAAATATAAGACAATCGGCAGAATTCCGTTTATTGTGAGAAAACAATATATAAGGTATATTTGGTAAGAATTATATTTAATTTAATTATACGAATTTAAATGGTTTCATAACCTTCAAATTTCAATGAAATAATTATGTAATTTAATAAGTTGTGCAAAAAACTTTTAAATTAAAAATTAATTCTTCAAACATAAAAATAACAAATTGTTCAATAACTATAATAAAATTATATAATTTTAGTCAATAATTATAGGTTTATATTAGGCAGCGAGTCACATGGGACTTGATTTATTGCTTAGCAATTAATTTAAGAATATTTTGAATTAAGATATTTTCACAAATGAATATTTTATTATAAAAATAATAAATTAAATGATGTTTATATATAGGTTCTGGAACTGTTAATCTGACATTTTTCTTTATTTGAACATGGATACTGAAGGTAAAACAAATTTATTTATTTAGTTAAAAGCTTAGATTTTAATATTAATAAAAAAAATAATTTTCAGATTTAAATTTAAATCAATTGAAGATTGAAGTCCAAATGCCAGATACCGAAGATATTACAATTAATAACCTAAATAATGATTGTCTCATTCATATCTTCAAGTATTTGTCCATAAAAGAAAAATTAAAAATAGAAAGGGTATCTAAAAGGTGGAATGAAGTTGCAAAGTGTTCATGGAGTGAAATTCAAACCTTCACATGTAACTATGACTTTAAAAAATTTAAGGAAGACAAGATAAAATGTACTGAGTTTTTAATAAATATTTTGGATAGATGTGGCAAGTATTTGAATGAAGTTAAACTTTACGCTGATAAATACATAGATTATTCTTTGATGTTAAAAGAATTATTAAAATATAGTTATAATATAAAACATTTGTCCCTTTCTCATAACGTACTCAGATACAGCAGTTTTGAAATTAATAAACAGTTCTATGATCAAGATTTAGAAATATTATTTTCCAAAGTTAATGTGTACAACTTACAACTTAGCTATTTTAGTCTTAATGGCAACTGTTTGTCAAATTTACGTACTGATTGCATAAAAGAAATCAATATAAATAATTTACACATTGTTGAAATTGATTATTTGCATAATTTTTTTTCTAATTTACAAAATTTAACTAAAATGAAAATTGATGATAACACCAAAACGGTTAATAATGTAATAGATGGATTAGCTGTAAGTAAATGCAGAGATGTACAAGATTTTTCCATTGAACTTTCTAAAAGGGCAGTAAGTTCAGTAAAAAGTTTATCAAATTTTCTATCAAAACAAAAAAATATTTGTAATTTATCTTTAAATTATGTATCAACTGACCAAAAACTAATTGAAAGCATTCCATCTGCTAATCTAACAACTTTACAATTATCTTTTGAAACGCAGAAAAGGAACTACATTAATTTAGATCGTTTTGAAAATTTAAAAACTTTTATTTGTTTTCATCATTCTATTACTAAAGATGATTTGCAAATGATTTGCACAGCTGCTTATGCAAAAGAAATTAAAATTTTTTTTAGGTATGACCTATGTATATATGAGCAATTTGATTGTTTTAAAAATTTACAATATTTAGAAACCTTAACAATTAGTCATCAAAAAGACTTCGTATGCGTAGATAATCTAATAGAAGGTATATTAAAATGTAAAAGCTTGAAACATTTAATATTAGACGATTGTTATTTTACTAATAAATGTTTAGTCAGTGTAAGCACTATTCCAAATCTTTTAAAATTAACAGCTTCATCTCTTTATTTTTATAATTCACAGCTCGAAAATTTTGTTAAAAAAGCACCGAATCTACAAGAACTTGACCTTGGACGCTCTCGTGACTTGACAAATAACTTAATAAAATCTATCAGTAATATAAAAAGCAACCGCTTAGATAATCATATATTAAAGATAAATATTAAGAAATGTGAAAACATTATTTTATCTGAATTAAAAGATGTTTCACCATTAATATCACTACTTAATTAAATTTAATGTATGAAACAAGAAAGTATAAATAATGTACTATGAAATTTTTCTGAAAAAATTTAGATCAAGCATATCTCAGTTTTTTATAACAAAAATTAATTTAATAAAAAAATTTTTTAGTTTGTAACAGTAGTCCTATAATAGAATTTTATTTTGTTTTAATATCAATTATTCAAAAAAAAAAAATTATTTTTTCTCATAAATGACATTTTAAATAATTGTTAACTAAAAAAAAACTATAATAGTGAATTCATAAAATTAAAAATAAATCATAGCAATTTATTATGTAAAGATAATACATTATTTCATACCATACTTATAACTAATATTAAATAATAATAAGTCAAAAAATCATATATTTTTTCTTTTCACTTGATAAGTGCATTCAATTATATTATTATTAAGTTAGTCTATCTAATAAGTATTATAAATTGGTATATTTATATTTATAATTCAATTTATTTCAAATTATAATTCAAATAATTGTATGTTAAATGTATAATTATAAATATTATTTATAATTATACATTTATAAAAAAATCACATTGTAGTAAAATTAATTAAGATTCTGCATATATTTAATAGTGTGTAGGATATAGAAATAAAGTTAAAATAATTAACTAAACATTTTTTTAAATTATTTATTGTACCTGCAAAATATTTCCTGAGATAAATTCGAATTAATTTTTTCCTAAAAACTGAGAATAAAATATATATTTTTTTTTTATTAACTATTCTTAAATTATTATTTAAAATTATTTTATTTAACTGGTTGTGATCGCGATTAACTCATTTTTATTTACACATGAGTGTGAGTAACTTTATCGCCCTTTTTTAAAATAAAATTATGTACCAAATTTGTACCTATAGCATAAATACATCAATTACTTGTTTTAAAAATAATTATTTTTTGTTTTTAATAATCATTGATAAAATTTTATCATGAAAATTTTTGACTCTGATTTTTTTTTTTAGATTAAAAGCATCTTGCACAACATAAAACTAATTGTACTTTTTTGGTGCCACAAGCAAAATTTAAAAAAAAAAATGAGTTTAGAAGGTAAGCTAAAAAAATTTAAATGATCTATTGATTACTAAAAGTTTTACTTTAATTTTAGATTCTAAAAATTTCGACCTTCCAGACACTGAAGATATCTCACCAAATACTTATCATCAACAAATGAACATTTCTTATTTGAACGATGACTGTTTACTTCATATTTTTCAGTATTTGACAAGAGAAGAAAAAATTAAAATTGAATCAGTTTGTAAAAATTGGAATCGAGTAGTTAAAATGGCATGGAACGATATGAAAAGTTTCTGTATTGATAATGTTTTGCGATATGATTATTATCCTGATGAGGATGAGATAATTGTTAATACAAATTATTTGATCAATTTTTTGAAAAGAGCTGGTACTTATATTAAAAAATTATATCTTTCTTCCGATGATTCAATAACATATATAGATCTAACAAACTTGCAAAAAATAAACTTATTTTCTGAGTATTGCAATAATATAATAGAATTAATTTGTACAGAGTTGTCAAATGAATTATTATTCACTGACGAAAATCTCAAAAAAATATTTATTAACAATCCAAAAATTAGCAGCATACATTTTAGAAATATTACAATTAACGGTGATTGTTTATGTAAATTGGATGCTAATTACATCAATGAAATTTATATTGATAATTGTCAATTCATGTCAAATGGTTATTTTTATGGTTTTTTGGCAAATTTAAAAAATTTAAAAACGTTCGATATTAGGGCCAACGTTAATAAAGTTAACGAAGCATTAGATGCATTGATAATTAGTAAATGTGAAAATATAATTAAAATTCATATCAATTTAACAAATTCTTCAATAGTTAACAATCTTCCCATATTATTACATCAACAAAAGAAAATTCGTTACCTTTCATTAGGCCGGGTATTAATTGATCTAAAGTTAATAGAAAGTTTACCAGCTAACAGTCTTGAAGAATTTTCAGTATGGTTAATTGATAGGCCTCAAATATTTTCAATAGAATTTTCACAATTTTTATCAAAATTGACAAATATTCGTGTAGTTTCATTATGTAACGTATTATTTGAAGAAAAATTATTGAAATACTGTGTAGAAACACAAACAAAATACATAGAAAAATTTAATGCAAGATTTCATGACATGCAATCGGAAGATAATCTCTCAAATTTATTATTATTTTTATCAAAACATAGAATTCGTATACTTGTTATTGATAATGTCTTAATAACTAAAAAGTTTTTAGATAGAATATTGACAAAATATATCGAAGAATTATATTTAAATTGTATTGATATTAATGATTGTCAAGCTTTATCAAAATTTTTTGCTAGTCTCCAAAATTTAAAAATTTTTGTTGGTCATTTTGGCCACATAAATGATAATCATTTGCGAGAACTGATAAGATGCGTTAATCCAAAAATTAAAATGATTGAAATGCATTTTGAAAAATATTCTACATCAAGCAATTCATCAAATGTTAAAATTGGTTACTTCAATAGATTGCAAGTTCTTGAAAGTTTTGTATTTACTAACAAAAATTTTGATGACATTTTAAAAACAGATATAGATTATATATTAGATGAATTATCATTGTGTAAGAATTTAAAAAATTTAATTATTAACTCTTGTCCCTTTACTGAATTAGGATTGAAAGCTATTAGTAAAATGTCAAATTTAATAAAATTAGATATCACTTTTTATGATAATAATGTATCCGATGAACTATTTGGTGAATTATTGATTAAAAAATTATTGTATTTAAAAGAGCTAAGAATTGAAGAATGTGATTCAGTAACAAAAAATTTAGTTAAAATAGCTAGTGATATTAAACTTAAACGTGGAGATTGTCACAGTTTAAAATTAAATATAATTGGATGTGAAAGTATTTATTATTCTAAAATAGAAAATGTACCATTTATTCAATTAGTCTAATAAAAATTATTAAAAATTACTAACTTTTAAAAAATACTTAAATTATTTTTTTATATTTTTGTTTTTACATGTCAAGTATAAAAATTTTTTAAACAAAAACAGAAATTGATTCCGATATGATAATTCTTGAATAATTTAATGTATAATTTAGCTAATTGTAAACTTAATTTAAATTTTTATTTTTTTGTTAGTAATCGTATAATTAAGTACCATAAAAAAATTTTGTAATTTTATTAAAAAATAATAAAATAAAATAATATAATTATAATTCATTATAAACTTCCCTAATTACATTTTATTCCTTCAGTAAATTCCTTTTGTAATATTATGAATAAAAAAATGATTTTTATATTAGACCTACATCGTTTTTTCTTTTTGAAAAATTCAAAACTGACGCGCTTTGTATTGTATTGCGCGTGTAAGCATCAGTCAGTTAAACACCGTGTATATGCTGTGTACATGCGTATTTATGTGTTCTGTGTATATACATTCAAAATATGAGGAATAGAAACTTAGCAACCGATTTTCATAAAATAAAAAAAAAATTATGCCATCGTTTGCGTTTTTTAATTTTAAGCTAATTCCCAAAATCTCGCGTTTGCGTTTGCTTTTATAGCCGAGAAATTAATTAATTAAAAACTTTTTATAACCCGTCTCCATACACGATAAAATGGCGTATACGTGCGCGCATCTTGTCAATGATGCATTGTTTGTGGTTATCTTCTCACTCTGTTCTCACTCACCGCATAGAGGGCGAACAGATGACGAGAAGATGATGTTACCGACATTACCGTGCCGTGTGTTTGTTATTGTGAAAAACTGAAGGAAGTACAAAAATAGACTTGGTGGACTCTCTTGTTGAATAAATAAATATATCATATAAGTCAGATAAGTATAAATTATTTTTATTTTATTAATTAAGTGCTATTTCTTTGTAAAAAAATTCTTTTTTTCAGGAAGGCAATCTAGACACATTTAACCAGCGCAGGAACTTTGGAATGTTTATCTGGATTATTAGAAGGATTTACTGGTTCTTTATCGCTGCTTGAAAGAGGAGATAAAGAACTTCGAGATTTTACTTTATTTACCTGTATGAATCCCTAACAGAATGGTCAATTTATTAGTACCCTTAGATATTGGAGCAAGAATGCATCGGCAACATGATAATCATATTATTGATGATTGAGCTAGCAACAGTATAAAAAATAGGTAAAATTTATTAAAAAAATTTAGTTTTATTTATCAAATTATTCTAAATTTTTTTTTGTTTTGTTATTTTAGTATTGCTAGTGATAGCTACGATGCTGAATCTGCTTTTGAATAGCAAATGGTCCTAACATCGATTCAGCTTTGCAACAATTTTCTGGTAAGCACGGAGGCTTATATCTTTATATTTGAAGAATAATGCATTCTATTTTGATAACACAAATTTCTTACCAAAAGTTAGGTTATCACTAGAATAATGATCAGGTATTTTTGCAATAATTGATATTTATTAATAAAATACAAAATATGTGGAAATTTAAAGTTTAATGCAACTTAATTTGAATAATAATATTTAAATATGTCGTCTATGTTAAATTTAAAAATGAACTCATTCACTGATACAACTTTTGGTGAACCAGAACAAGATGCTAGTTCTGCTTTAATTGAACTAGATAAAGGTAAATTAATTATTTAATAACAAAGTTTTTCTTTGCTACAATTTTTTTTTCTTAACTTAGGCTTACGATCATCAAAAATTGGAGAGCAATGTCAGGCGATAATAAAATTTCCTAGATTATTTGAAAAATATCCTTTCCCAATATTAATTAATTCATCTTTATTAAAGTTAGCTGATGTATTTCGTACTGGAAATAATTTTTTACGAGTATGGGTACTTCGAGTTTGTCAGCAAAGTGATAAACATTTAGATAAAATACTGAATGTAGATGAATTTGTTAAAAGAATTTACAGTGTTATGTACTCAAATGATCCAGTTGCAAAAGCCTTAACATTAAGAACTTTAGGTAGCGTTGCTAGAATTATTCCTGAAAGAAAACAAGTTCACCATAGTATCAGAAGATCTTTAGATTGTCATGAGCTTGTACAAGTTGAATCAGCAATTTATGCAGCACAAATGTTTGCAGCACAATCAAAAGGATTTGCTATATTTTTGTGCAGTAAAATTTCTGACATGATCAGAGGACAGAGTACACCAGCATCAATGAAATTGCAATTGATACCAATATTGCAACACATGTACCATGATATTTCTACTGCTTCTCTAGTAAGTTCATCATTCATATAAAATTAATAAATGTTAGTATTTATTTTTATTTAATTTTTAAAACACTTCAGGCTAAGGAATTATGCATGGAATTATTAAAAAGTTATCCCACAGTAGAATTTGTTCAGATAACCTTAAGTTCCTCAACAACCTTAGCATCTGCCACTTTAATAGATATTTCAGCTCAAGTTTCATTGCTCATCAGATATTTGCTTGATGACCCTAGATTAACTATTAAAAAACATGCCCTACAACTTTTGCATTCATTAGCTAAAAAAGGAGCTCATCTTTGGCCTATGGAAGCTACTAAACAGTTAGTTGGTAAATATTTATTAAATTATAAATTTTTAAGTTTTTCATTTCACTTGAAAAATAATTTTAAACAAATTGTTTTAGATAATACAGTTAAAGTTTTAAATGATGCTGCAGAAAATACTAATTTAATAATACAAACATTAGATGTTTTAGAGGTATTTAAATACCAAAATAAAAATTGAATAATAAATAAATTGTAAATCCAAATTATTATCTTTTAAGGTCTTAAGTCAAAGTGCAGTAACTTGTGATGCTAATGTAAAACAAAACAGTCCACTTTTTTCTTTATGTTGCAAAGCTTGTTATTATCCAGATCCTATTGTTGCAGTAAAAGCAGTAACAATTTTAGCTAGAATAGCTTGCTATTGGTAAGGCTTAAATTTTTATTTTACCTTGTTAATAAGTATTAAAAATAATTTTTCCACATTTTTAGTTATGAAGAAAATTTACATGTTTATAATATTCAAGACATTGTATCATGTCTTGAATCATTAATCATGTTATTAGCTGTAGAAGATAAATATTTGTATCAATTCAAAGTATGCTTAGCTATGATAGTAAAATTGTGTCGTGCAGAGCGTAGTCATTGTAGTTATTTTGCTGATGCTATTGGTTCAACACTTACTAGTACAAATAATAAGCGAAATAATCGTCAAGCTGTAATATTATGTGAAGCATTAGGAGCAATAGGAAGTCTTGGTGAAAATATTTTATTACCACTTTTGCCAGAAATTTTAGGAAAGTTAGAACAAACTCAAGATTCTCTTACAAAAATTATGTTATGTACTTTACTTTTTCAAATAATTGCTGCTGGTTTTGAATGGAATCAAGAATGTTTAAATGCTATTAAAATAGTTGTAAAGTCAGTTAATGATTGGGATAAATACAGGATTGCTCGAGGAGCTACTAGATATGGACATCATAAAATTGCTTCAGAAATATTTGTTTCATTAAAAGAAGCAGTGGCTTCCGAACCACTTCATTTTTGGATTTTAGGTTTAGAATTAGTTACTAGTGCTGAAGGCTTTCTGCTGTAAGTATTTATATACTCTTGAATAAAATTATTTTAATCTTTAAAAATTTATTATAATAATGTTTTTGCTAAAACTTAATTATTTAAGGAATGAAACTGAAGATAAAGACAAGAAAACTTGTGCTGTTTCAAAATTAACTGTAGCTATAAGTCGCTATTCAAGTGCCTCGGCTTCATTAAAAGCAGCCTATTCCCCAATACGTAGCTTACAATTCACTTTGGATTATGCAAAATTAAGATGTGAATTTTTACAAGCATTAGTTCAACTATTACATAATTGCAGATCACTATGCACATCTCCTCCTTATGCTATTGCGGCACATCTAGCCCATACATCTTGTTTTATTTAGTTGCGAAACAGATGAAATTATGGATCAAGAATCTAAAAAATTCAGCTGCAGTAGCGATACATGTGTTCCAGCAGTTGAAATACAAAGTATGTTTAATGACTGGAAAAAATCACCACAACAAAGGCTAGCTGATTTAGTTGAAGCTTTAAATTTATCTTCAGCATTAGAAGAAGAAGAGGAAGAAGAGGAAGAAGATGAAGGTGATGATGAAGAAACCGATGTTGTCCAATGGTAAACTAATTTAATTGAAATATTTGTCTTTTTTTTTTTATTAAATTTTAAATAATTTATTATAGCCTGGTGAACAATCATCTACAAAGGCTCCAACTGGTAAAGATTTTTCTTTGCACTTTAGTAAAAATTTAGGTAATTTAACCTAACCTAACCTAACCCAAACAGTCTTTCATCATCTTGTGCTTTACCAAAACAAAAAGCAGACGACAACACAGAGCCATTAAAAAAGATACTAAAAACAGCTGTAGCTCAGTCAGCTCAAACTCAAAGTAGACATTCTACAACACAAACTCCAAATTTGAATCATAGCCAAGCACATACGCATCGCCATCATCACCAAGGTAGATGTAAGTACTTTGTTAAAAAAAGTCAAATATTATAACTATCCTTTTCAAATTTTTTCATTCATTTCATTTTCTTTCCTCATTTTCTTGACATCAGTCTAATATATTAATCGTGTGTTTTTTTTTACAAATAGCCCTACTCCTAGAGAGGCAAATAGACATTGCGATTGTTGCTATTGCGAAGTTTTTGGTAATGGCGTGGTAAGTACAGAGTTTAATACTTACAGTTATGCCCAGTTATACTCAATTTCCTAAAATTTTAGCCATCTGTAGCACCAGTGAGTCGCAATTACAACAAAATGAGAGAAAGATTACGTCAACTCTTATCAAAAAAGAAAGCTAAATGTAAATCTTCTTGTAATCCTCACACTAAAAATACCGTCGAAGTATCATCTTCTTCATCTTCTCTCTCATCAATTTCGTCAACTTCATCAACCATTATAAATGTTGATTCTACAACTTTACAAAATTCTACTGCAAGATCAATAATACAAACATCAAGTTCTAAAAAAATTCCCTTGTCCTCTGCAACAATTTCATCTAGCGCTATTGCTCATTCTACCAGTAAAATTATAAAAGAACGAAAAGAGCTGTGGAGCCTTGAAGCTGCCATTGAATTTGTTGAAGGTAACCAAAATTTAAAGAAAGATTCCAAAAAAGCTGAAAAGAAAGCACGTCAAAAACAAAGAAAACTTGATGAGCAGCAGAAAAAATTACAAAAACAACAAGAACCATTAAGGTTATTAGAACTTCAAAAGAAGAGTGCATGTGAAATTTTAGGATTGTGGAAAATTTTATGTGAAAACCAACTTAATAAAATCATCAACTGTTTATCAAAAGATCAATTAAATCAATTTACAAATGCCACTTTCCGAGATATAATTTTAATACGGCATGAAATATCTTGTCTTTTAATTATACATCTTATTGAAAGGTAAAAAAATCAAAGAAGTTATTGATTCCACAAACTAAATTAATTTTTCATTAATTTAACTTTTAGTTATCTTGGAGATAATGCTTCAGTAGACTCTGTGAGTTCAAAATTGCGAGAAGTGTGTCCAAACCTTTATCGTAGTGAAGATGCTGTTTGTTCTAAAGTAAATCAAATAACTATAAATCTAATTTGTATCGTTCGTTATAATTTTTATAATAATTAATTATTGATATTGGTCTTTACGAACAAGGAATGTTAGCAATACTACTACTAAATGTGGTATACATTGATTTAAATACTCAACATAGTAGATATCAGTAACTTTACATAGAAAATTATTGAACTATTTTTTTATTTTTTAAATTTTTAAAATTTTTTTCTTAGTTGGCTAAAGCGATTTCACTAGATATAAAATAATCGTGGACTCAAATCCCACCGGCCCTGGCATTTTTTTTGACTCGAGAAATATTTATTGAAACCATTTTTTTTTTCAATTATTTTGTGTTTATAACATCATTACAGATACATAAAATTATTGGAAAGTTGATAAAAAAATTTTTCAATAATTTTCTATGGAAAGTTACTGATATCTACTATGTTCAGTATTTAAATGCATACCACATTTCGAAGTAGCATTGCTAACATTCTTTGTTCGTAAAGACCAATATCAATAATTACTTATTATAAATTAAATAATGATTTATAAGTTTTTAATTAGATTCTAATGTATTTTCGATTTATAGGCGAATGAAATTATAATAAAAGCTAAGACTTGTATAAATCCAGAAGAAAAAGAAACATATTTGCAATCTGCTCTAAAGGTACAAGATTATTTAAATTTTAAACATAATTTGGAAATTAAATCATTAATTACTTTGATTATTTAGATATGTAAAGAAGTTACTCCTTGATTAAATATTGGTGCAGTTTGCCAAAAATTTGTCGCTTGTCAATTTTATGCTGGAATACTTCAGCTTTGTTTATGCTGTCCAGAGAAAATTTATCCTAACAATGCTGCCTCGCATTTTTATAAAAATAATGAACCAGTAGAGGATCAAGAAGGAAATTTCGCAAAGGTTTTTATTTTAATTAAATATTTTGTGTTAAAAGATTTTAAAAAAATTATTCACAATATTTTAATTAAAATATTTTAGCCAAAAATTTTAACTCCAAGTATGCTTCCTGGTGAAGAAATGATAATGGAAGGGTTACAAAGTTACTTATTATCTGATGGTCGAGAATAGATAGATCTATAGGCTTTCCAAAAACACCACCATTATTACCAGCCGAAGGAGCTATATTCCTTACAAACTACAGAATAGTTTTTAAAGGAATTCCTTGCGATACATTTGGTAAGACTTATTTAAATTTTTATAAGTTTATAGTTGCAATTTTTCTAATTCTTATTTTCGTATAATTTATGTTGCTATTAATTTATTAATTTATTTTCTTAACAATTCGTTATAAGTCTTTAAATGTTCTTAATCAAATAAGATTATAAAATTAATATTTATACAGCATATGAGCAGCTTGTACGTGCATTCCCAGTGACATCATTAACCATCAAAGAAAAACGAGTTGCTGTGCAAGGGTTAGCTCACGTGGATCAATGTTTACAAGAAGGTTTACAATTGACTTGAGCCATGACGATGATCTAAGTAGTAAGTATTTTTATTTTCCATACTTAATAATAAATTATTTATGAGAATATTCAAAATTTTTAATTCTTTACTAGTCGATGAATTTGAAAAATTTACAACAAGAAGAAGAAGCTGAAGCTTGTTGAAAATTGTTGTTAAAGGATATAATAGTGTAAATTCAATGATTTCTGATCAATTTACACATCTGTTAAATGAAATTCATGAATACGAAACTGAGTTAGGTCATTTAAGCTGCAAGTTCTCGACTGCATGTATAAGCCACCTTAGTAAATGCTGTCTCGCAAAAAAATTTTTTCTTATTTTTTATCGAGACAGCAATTACCCAGGTGGCATACACATGCAATCAAGATCTTGCGGTTTGTCATTTCGAGCAAGTAGAAATTAAACCTCAGAATTAGGAAAGTGGGTATTAAATTATATAATTTTACAATACACATTATTTATTTTGTTATTAATCTTTTATTGTCAAAAATTATATGATGCATGGACACCTGAAATATAATGTATGTAATAATTTTTACCAGAAATTATTACAGTTGAATAAATAAAAATTATTATATTTATATTTTTTGTAATTATTTTAACTATTATTATTTTGGTTATTTTTTTATTAATTTTAAATTTATATCAGTAAATAAATAAAAAATTATGATGTTTTTATGTAAACAATTAAAGAAATGTCTATATCAGGTACTTTTCGTAAAGAATGAATTTGTTTATGAATATTATTATACTCTTTGTATTTTTCGTCGTAGCGAGTGTAGGCTACGTAATGATGATCATTGTTACGTTTACAAAAACTTACTGTACCAGTATGCACAAATTTATTTTCCAAAATGTTGATTTCACTTGGTGTTATGTTTAAGCAGGCGTTGATTTCTGAGCTTTGAATATCTATAATTAAATATGGGCCAAATTGAAATGATAAATCTAGTTCGTTATCGCAGTGACAACACTTCTTTTGTTGAGTGATTTCTTTTATAATTTCATTCTGAATATTTATTAGTTTTTCTTTCGTAACGTTATGAATTCTTAAAAAAGTTAAATTTTCATTTTCTGATTTACACGAATTAAAGCAATCAGCAATTATTTCTAATGAATAATGATTTTTTAAAATTTTACTAAATAGATCTGTTACTGTTAGCTCATTACATTTTATAAGATAATCTGCTTTGTTGCAATATTTAAACAACAATTCTCTTCGTTGTTTATAAAAATTGTTCATATTATTATTATTTTTAAAACAATATTCTTTTATAATTTTTAAAAAACAACTATCTATGCAAGGATGTTGATCGCAAAAATCTTGGAAACTTTTGATATTTTTAAATGAAAACGCTAGAATTTCTGTCAACGTATCGTAATTACCCGTGTCATCCAATTTCCACTCGGACCCATTCACTATTTTAGCACCAAAACAGTTACCGTTCCTGATTAACGTATCTTTAACACACTTCCTTTTGGTTCTTTGGCTATGTTTCGTTTTCATAGATGGACAACCTCCTAAATATTTGGGGTGCCTGATTGCTGAGTTCGGTTTGTTGTAATTTTTTTGGAAATCTGGTAATTTAGGTTGTGCGCAATAGCTGTGCTCTAAATGATTTTTGGAAGGAGTTGAATATGAACATATGTCATTTGAGAAATTATTATAGCTGTTTTCTGCATTATTGTCTTCCATTTCTTCCTGACAATTCGTACTTTCCTTTTCAAAATCACTTCTATCACTTCCAACTTCTTTCTCGCTTTCTTCACTTGGTTCAGTTGACGCAGGATTCTTGTTCATCCAGTTTTCTTCTAAACACATATAATAATGTAAATTGTAGTTTTTTCTTTGTGCATTGTTATAATTTGGTTTGCTTTTCATACTATCACGTCCAATGTTTATAAGTTTTTCTATTGTAGTAACATTCTTTTTTAAGAATTCTGGTATTCTTATACTTTCATTAATTTCTAAGTGATGTCTATAATTTTTTGAGGTAGGTATATACCCAAGTCCACTAGATTCACTTATAGCATTTTTATTTATTAGTGATGTCCAAACTGGAAAATTGTGTAATATTCCTAACAAATCATTAATAAAACTTGGAAGATATCTTGAGTTTGGAATTGTCGACTTAAGAGCTTTAGATAATTCATCTAAAGATTTAGCATCGCTTTTGGCTTTTTGATGTAATTCATCGATGAATTCTTTTATTTTTTTGTCTGAATGCATAGTGTCGTATGTACTCTTTGTATCTCTACTTTTCAAAAATAGCAACTGATTTTTAGTTAAATCTGCGTTTTCTACATTTTGATTAAAAATTTTAAGTATATTTTTTAAATCAGAATATAAATCAAAATTTTCTTTTAACATGTTTTTTGCAGCACTAACTTCATTATTTTCGAAAGCACATAAAATAGAAACTAAATAATTAATTATTGATTCCTTCAATTCTGATAACTCACTGATTCTGCTTAGTAATATAATAAACTTTATATGGAAATTTTTTTTTGTTTGCGATATATTTTGAAAGCAGTTTAAGTTATTTATATAATTTAATAAGGTTATCAAATCTGCATATATCATTGTACTGGGTAAATCTGTTGGCGATGAATTTAAAAAGATAAAATTAAAACATTTTAAATTATATTCTTCAATTGAAATATTATTAAAAGCTAGAGAACATGAATTTAATAAAATTGAAGAATACCCAGTAACAAAAATTTCTGGCTGATTGTTAACTTGTTTAATATACTCTTTCAAAAATTTCATTAATGATAAAACATTTAGTGTTTCACTTAAGGTTTGAGCTAATGGAATGTAAATATCATTACTCATTTTCATTACTAGAGCAAATAAGATTACTTTTTCAGTAATGTAATTATCACAGACAAATGGCTCAATGCAATTTTCAAAAGATGATATTAAAATTACAGGGAAATTATTTTGACTCATTAACAATTGTTTTCCAAATGCTAATTGGTCCGGTGTCCAGTAAGATACTTGAAATGAGCGAGGACTAAATTGTTGAATAACTGAATTAAAAGCAACTTTTTTTTTCAATTCAATTATCTCAGATAAATCATCAACCTTAATTGATTTCCGATTTCTCAAACTATTTTCGTCCAAGTTAAAATTATTATTTGATGTAAAAAATTTTTTTTTCAATTCTGTCAGGATGTTACCTCTATTTTGATTCACTCTTTCAAAGACGTTCTTAATGGTGTCTGTTTTAATAATATTAATAGCTTCTATCCAAACTGGGTCGCCTATTTTTTTTAACTTATTATTCGAATCAAAAATTTCTAAATCTTTTAGCACTTCTATTATTTGTTCCTTTGAAGTTCTAGCCGTTGGAGGCATTTTCAGGTAAGTTTTATAATGCCAAACCAGAAATTATCTGTAAGATCTACAACTATATAAAAAATATTAGAAACAATGTTTATAAATATGCACATTTTTAGAAAAATTTATTATTTAAATAAAGCTAATAGATAATTAATAATGAATAAAATAACATTAATTTTTTAAATATGAATTATGAAAGAAAAATTGCATATATATATATAAAAAAATATTTATATACCTATATAGTATATGATATACCTATGTATAGATTATAGGTATATCTTGTATATATTTCATGTTATAATTTAATTTGTTTAAACAAATTTTTTTCTTTTTAAAATTTTTTTCATTACAATTATTGAAATTGATTAAAAAAATTAAATTTTATTAAGCATAAGAACTATTAGATATTATATTTTAATTTCATATTTTGTAATGCATTTATAGGTTACATTTATTTTTTTATGTGATTTTATGCTCTCATTTTAGAATTAAAATTAATTATATAGTAGTATACAATTTTTTTTTTCGTTTTTTATAATGTCACTAATTTGGAAATTTATTTTAATGAATAGGCAATTACTAGATAAGAGTTCCCAAAATCAATATATAATTATATATGCTTTATTTTTAAAAACTTTTTCTAGTTTATTAAATAATGAAATATTGAAGTTTTTTATTGCCCAAATTTAATTTTGACTTAATTTCATTATAAAGCTTTTTTTGAATCAAAGATATTTTCATTTTATTATAAAAAATTACTTACTGTAACTCTTTTACAATATAAACTTGAAAACAATAAACTATAAGATGCACTATATAACTTGCTGAAAGAGATGAGGATCAACGAAAAGTAGTTTTTTAATTAATTAATTTTTTTTTTTAAACACAATATATATAAGTTTTAAACTTGGTTTTGAACTATGAAAAAAATTTAGAAATAAATATTTAGATATTTAGAAATAGGTATGCTTTATATTTTTTCTTTAAGTTTTATCCCGCTCAAATATTATATACCGGCTGCTATAATATTATGAATTCATCAACATGCTGGTACCTGATACTGTTCTCACGTGGTTTATTTTTCTACAGGCTTGAATTCGTAAATCTTATGGGATTTATTAATAATTGCAATAAGATTATAGTTTTTTATTGAAATTAATTGTTTTAAATTCGAGTAGTATTTATTATAAAATACAAAAAAAATGTAACTTAATTCAATTTTTTTTTTGAATAATCCAAGTCAGTGTTTACTATAAGTGTATACAAAATATATATATTTCTTTTGTTTTTGTTTAAAAATAAATCATTGACTTTTGCAGGTATGTACATCTTTTTAAATTCATTTTTATTTATCTTAAAAAAATCTTTAATAATTTTTATCATAAATAATTAATAATTATGCAATCAAGGTTAAGGTACTTTTTTAATATTTTACATTTATTGTAAATATAGAACCGCACTGCAATGTTGTCTAATAACGTGTCTAAATTTTTTGTTTTAAAAAACTCACTTAATTAGAATTGATATTTTAAATAAATGAACTGTTACTATTATTGTTAGATTTTTTGGTGCATTGACATTAAAAAAGTCTGCTTAGGTATTTTGGCTATTGGATAAAATTTATGATCTTCATAATATCTTTCTGAATCAGTGCTGATTCAGCGCTAATTGATTGCTAATTTAGCGCTTGTTTAGTGCAAAAAAAATCACTTAAATTTTTTTTTAAACTTTTTTGAAAAATTTTTTAAACAGTTTTTTAAACATTTTTAGGTGGGGGGGGGGGGGGGGTGGAGATTTTAAAATCTTTATTGAACAATTTTATACATTTTTTCCTAAATTTTATACTTTTTATCGAAAATTGGAGATATTAACTTGAAAAAAATAATTCTAAATTTGTAGATAAGATAAAAATGGTTCAGGACGATGTGGATTACAGTAAGCATCCTAACCCACAGTTTAATTTGGGACCCGAAGAAGAAGAAAGTCAAATTAAGCCTATTAAGTGTTGGCTAAAATTAACCGAAGAAAATTGGTCCATTTTAACTAAAAAAGAAGTCACTTACGGTGATAATCGAGAATACGTCATCTTTGAACCAGGATGGACGGATGTAATTTATGGATTTACAAAAAAACTTAAGCTACCTTGTCCATTTGGGTTTAAATGCCATAAATTTATGAAAAAAACAGATACTTTCTCTTATTTTAGATTTGAAGGTTACTGCAGAAAGTGCAATAATAAAATATATGGTGAATGTTTTGAAAAACCAGATTTTTCAGTGGATCCATTTGTAAACATATTCATAGAAACATGGAACACCAAAGGCATAAAACATGTTAATGAAAAAACGAATAAAAAATTAAAACGAAGTTTAGCAGGGAGGCTCCGAGTAGAAGCAAAAGATTTTTTGCTGTACCTAAAGGCAGGGCATTATAAAGACATAATAAGTGATGAAAAACTTACCACTTCTGGAAGAGAAATAGATTTTTTGTACGATACTTACATATATCAAAAAGTAAGACAAGAAGCACGTGACGAAGCAATAGGTTTAGACAAATACCCTGGCCCACCAATTACATCCATTATGAATATGATGAATGATCCTAAACTTTCCTGCATTAAGGAAGTTTCTGCCGAACCATTTTATGTCTGGTACTGGAGCGATAATCAAATACAGTTGTATAAGGAAGCTTGTGAACTAGGTATCCCTTTCAGCTTAGATGCTTCCGGCAGATTTGTAACATCGTTACTTATTGGAGAAAGACGGACTTCGCATGTTTTTTTATACAACATTGTTGTAAGATTACTCGGGAAAATATACAGCTTAGGTCAAATGTTATCATCAGTGCATAGTGTAAATATAATAAGTTTATGGTTATCAGCTTGGCATTGGCCAAAAGAGGAGCCAAATATGCTTCCAGTTCCAAAAGAACTCGTAGTTGATTGCTCCCCAGCTCTACTAAATGCAATTAGCTTAGCATTCAACCATTGTACCTACAATGAGTATTTAGATGATTGTTTTAAAATACTAAAAGGAGTAGAAAATATAACTCCACGGCCTTGTTTTCTAAGGCGTGACAGAAACCACCTTATAGTTTCTTGTTGTCGCTGGGAATGCTTTGACGAAGACCATTGGCCAGTTAAGGAGTTCTACGTTAGGTGTATAGCGTATTCTCTAGAAATTGATAATTTAAAACAATTGGAAGAATTTATTATTTCACTATTTATCGTGTGCGAAAGTAGTTCAATAGAATATGGAAGTGAATGCTGGAAAAGAAAATCATGGATAGATGATTTATTAGGTTCATTCGATCACAAAAAATTGTATCCTGATGCAGAGACTTTAAATGCTGATGATGAAGCAAACCGTGAAAAAAGGAATACTTTTTCTGTAAGCGATAATTCTTTGCTTGATGAAAGTGTCAAAGGTAAATATAAAGAATATTTAAGGCTAGTATACGATAACTATACTTTATGCAAATTATTAGTACTAAAAAAGGCTCTTAAGTATTTTTTACATGATTTTCATAGTGCCATAAAATAAAAAATAAAAAAAGAATAAAAATTATAGATTTATTTACCTAATAAATATAAATATAAATTTTTTTATATAGTAATTGAAATATAAATCGAAAATTTTTACCTTTTTTGATACTAATAATTAATTAACAAATAAGGGCTCGTTTATATAGCAGAGGAACTTAAATTACTAAAAAAACTTAAATTACAAAAAAAAAAAATTTATTATTATTTTTATTTATTTTTATAAAATTTATATTTATATTTATCAGATTTATCAGATTGATAGTGTATTTTTAGTTTTTTGGATAATTTAAGTCCTTCCGCTATATGAGCGTGTCCTTATTTGTTAACAAATTATTAGTACCAACAATAAAAAAAGATAAAAATTTATACGATTTAAACTTAAATTTAAAAAAAAAAATTATATTTATATTTATCAGGTAAGTCCATAACTTTTATTTTCTATTTTTTTTTATTCTTTATTATATGGCAATTTTGAAAACCAGCATGAAAAACTAATATAGTGCTTTTTAAGTTGATAGTTTTAATGAAAAAAAAAAAATTAAAAAAAAATTTTCAAATTTGTATAAATATTATATAATAAATTTGCTGCATATCTGCAGGGGCGTGTCGCTCCGGGACGCAAGTTTGCAGTAATAACTTTGATATACCGAGAATTTTCTTTTCTTGTCAGTGGCCAGAAAGCACGTATTTTCCGGCCGCAGAGCGATTCGAAAATACGTAAAAACGTAAAAAAAGAATGTTCCAGATCGCAGTTTGTCATCCTCGGCTTCGCCTCGGATTGCAATTTACGTGCGATCTGGGCCATTCTTTATTTTTGCGGCCTAGGATAAAAATATACTATTTCCGTTTCACAAAAGGGTAATGTTATAATTAATTAATTTAACTTGCAATTATCAAAAATTATCCATAAAAATTTGTCAAACCATTAATTAATTATGAAAAATAAAAGTTCTTCTTTTGTAGATTTTACAAAATAAATTTTCAAATTTTTTTACTTGGGGACCTGACAAGTTTTTTTTGATAATTGTAAGTTGGATTAGTCATAAGTCAATTCTTCGGATGATGAACGATTATTTTCAATAACGCAAATTTAGATTTAGATAATAATATATATATTTTCAGAACTAAAAATTAGCAATGGAAAATTTCATAGCATAAAATAAACGTAGGTCATACTTGCGCGATTTGAGCATGTAAATGTTTTTTTTTTTTTATTTTATATTGAAATTCTATAAATTTTTTAATACACTTATTCCAAATATTTATAATTTCATAAAATCAATGTTTTTATATTCACGATAACTAACTCTATTTTCGAACGATTTTTCTATGTTCATCTAAAATACTTAAATAATGTAATCTTTCCCAAAACTGTCCAATTGAATGAAAATGATAAATTTTTTTTAGGTAATGAACTTTCTAATTATATCTACCATCTTTACAATGAAAATAAAAAAAAATGTTCGAAAAATAAAGATTCTACCACAGCAAATAATTATGAACTTCCTGGACTAATTAGCTACTTAATAATGTTATATAGCCAATTTCCAGCATGGACCAACGTCATGTGCTCTGTTTATCCAGGTTCTCATACTGTTGCTACTTCAACGGGCTCAGAAAATTATTATAGAAAAATGAGACAAGTGTATAAGTTTACAAACCCAGTTTCAGCGAATAGATTTTTGTTAAATCACATACAATGTCTAAATGGTGCTACAAAGGAAGGTCGGAGTAAAATCAAAGAAATATATGAAATCCTAAGGCAAGAAAATTTAATTCATCGTAACAAAAATAATTTTATTCAGAATGATATCGTAGAAGACGTACATTGTGAAAAGGAAAACGAAAGGAGCAACAGTAACTCACTTACGGATGATGATTGTGAAAATTGTGAAAATCAAGAAATAATGGATGTAGCTTCATTGCAAATTAATAGCAGAAATTTTGTCGAATTAGAAAATTATCCAGTTGATGAAAATCCACTAAACATACCTTTTTTTAATCATGAAGATGAAGAAAATCCACCAAAAAATTTTTATAATAATGAAGGTAAATACCCTGCGGCAGTTTCACATTACATGAAATCTGATTACTTGATTGATTCAACAAGATCTTTCGATGAAGCTATAGTTTCTTATTATCAATCACCATCAATTTTTAAACAATTAACTAATAAAAGCATATACACAATAAATTCTCAAGATTATCGCTCCATACTTACAATTGATACAACCATAGCCACTTCCATTATTGATGCTTTTATGATTATAAAAAGTCAAAGTTGGAAAAATGTCTCTTTTTTTCCAATAGAATTTACCAATTTTATATTTGGAGATAATCGAGAAAAACAGCCCGATAAAAATTGGAAAGGGTACCAAATAAATAAAATTTTTGGAGGGATGGTATTCTTACCATATATTTTAAAAAACAGTTGGTATTTAGTAGTATTAAATATCGAAGAAAAAACTTTTACTTTGTATGATCCTGCAGAAAATCGCAAGGATATTAAACATGTTCGAGATATTTTAAAATTTTTTAATATTTATCTTAACAAGTGCAATCCAAAAAATAAAACCAATCTTACGCAAATTTATTGGAAAGGTGTATTGCCAAATTATGATAGACCGCCACTAGATTTAACAGATGATAAATACAATGGATGCTATGTGATGATGTTAATGGATCTGATAGCCAAAAATGAATTAGAAAACTACAATTTTGTTGCAGGTCAAACTAGATTTTACACAGCCGCCTTAATAGTCCAAAATTCATTGCCCGTTGTAAATATTTGCTTAGGTTGCGATAATTTAAACCCAAATTATATAAAATGCGATTTCTGTGGTCGCTGGGTACATTCTATAAGATGCCACCAACAGCATTTTATTTTTGAAAATCTGTGCAAGTTTTGCTACTTGAAGAGAAATGTAACGCCAGATATCGACTCAACAGTGGAAAAACTGAATAATGATTTATTACACCAAAATAATACATTAGATGAAGAACTAAATCTTGAAATGGATATTAGTAATAACGTTTATCAGCATTATTCATCAGCAGAAAATAATAATTTAAATGAAAAAATAATAGATGAAAAAAATCTTCGTGCAATTATTAATAATGAAAACTGTGTAATCGATTTGAAGGCAGGGTTTGAAAATCCTTTAGGAGAAAATCTTTGCTGGCTAAATGCTTCTTTTCAGGCAATTTCAATACTACCCATTCTCAAAGACATTCACAAAATTTTTGAGAGAGCAGATTTCAGTAGAGATTTTAGAGAATTAAAAGCACTCAAAGTTTTTACTGAAATTCAAATTAATGCCAACAAGAGACCAAAAAATTTCAGAGCGATTGCAGAAAAAATGATGTAAGTGTATTGTAAATTTTTCTTCTACATATTTTATTTGTAATATTTCTGTTACGAACCTGCAATGAAAAAATTTTCCTTGCCGCAACTGGAAATAATTTTAAGCGCGTATACCGGGTGAAACACAATTACCACGGATTTTTACATTTCTAGTATATATCAAAGCAATGTAAATAACCCCGACAATTGTGTTCCACCCGGTATATGAATGTTTAATTTAAATAAATATTAATTTATATTATAATTATAGAATCTATATAAGAAATTTTTGTTTTAGCGATTTAAAGTTTGAGTTGGCAACAGAATTAAAGGAAGATTCGTATAAAACAAATAGGCAACAAGATGTGCCTGAATTTTTTAATTGGCTCTTTGACTATATGTCAACAAAATTCCAATTATTATTAACATGTAATTTATTAAACGATTTATACCAAATAAAATTAAATAATGTCTATAAATGTAAAACGTGCGACTATTCTTCAAATCGTAATCTGCTGCCATTAAAACTTTGGGCTTTGTTGGTGCCACTATCATCCAATTGTGATATGACAATAGACATAAAATATTGTATAAATAGATATTTCACCTATGAAGATAGAAATGTAGATTGTGAAAATTGTGAGCGTGAGGGTAGAAACTTTATAAGAATACCTCATTATTTTAATTTACAGTTGGCCAATTGGCCTAAGTTTCTAAATATTCAGTTAGGAAGATTTAATGATAATATGCAAAAAAAGCACAACAAAATATTAATTTCAAAATTACTTAGGCTTGATGCACATATGCTGTAAAATTGATTATTAATTTATGTTTTTATGTATTTTATTTTATTAAGAATTCTAATTATTTTTTAAATTTTAGTATGGGTTCCAATAAGAATTCTTCAGTTGAATATGAACCAATTTGTATAATATCGCATCTTGGAGAAACGATGGACGTTGGACATTATATCGCTCATATTAAATACCAAGATAAATGGCTTTTATTCGACGACAAAAAAGTATCTTTTCCAGATTCGACAGAGGTCTTTGCAAAAGTGCTCAAAACTGCATATCTTATTGTTTATAAAAAAATAGAGACATATAACTAAAGTTTTATAACTGTTTTTATTATATAAAACTAGCTGTTTTCATTAAAAAATTAGCTTGTTGTATTTTAAACAATCATTCTAAAAATAAAAAGAAAATTAAGAAAATAAAAATCAAGTTGCTCTTTAATTGACAGAGTATAAATCTAGTTATTATCTCATAATAATTTGCATTATTAAATGTTATTTTTAACTTCTTAAATTAGTAATTAAAATTTCTTTTTTGTTTTAACATTTTTCATGTTTAATTTTTTTTTCTAAAAATTTTACAGGTTTACTGGGTACTGTTGGTGTTAGTGGGTTTGAAATACTTTGATTATAAAGATAATCTACCATTGCAGTAAACTCTTTATAAATTTCTAATCTGAAAATTGGGTAAAAAAAATTAACTATCTGTTTTTTTTTTAAGACAAATTTTAATTAATAATTTTAAGACCTTTTAATATATGCGAAATTTCCTTCTTGATCCTCTACTGGTTCATTATTTTTATAAAAATGCGAGGCAGCATTGTTAGGATAAATTTTCTCTGGACAGCATAAACAAAGCTCAAGTATTCCAGCATAAAATTGACAAGCGACAAATTTTTGGCAAACTTTAATCGAGGAGCAACTTCTTTACATAACTAAATAATCAAAGTAATTAATGATTTAATTTCCAAATTATCTAGTGAAATCGCTTTAGCCAACTAAGAAAAAAATTTTAAAAATTTAAAAAATAAAAAAATTGTTCAATAATTTTCTATGTAAAGTTACTGATATCTACTATGTTGAGTATTTAAATCAATGTATACCACATTTAGTAGTAGTATTGCTAACATTCCTTGTTCGTAAAGACCAATATCAATAATTAATTATTATAAAAAATATAACGAACGATACAAATTAGATTTATAGTTATTTGATTTACTTTAGAACAAACAGCATCTTCACTACGATAAAGGTTTGGACACACTTCTCGCAATTTTGAACTCACAGAGTCTACTGAAGCATTATCTCCAAGATAACTAAAAGTTAAATTAATGAAAAATTAATTTAGTTTGTTTAGTTTACTTTTGATAAACAGTTGATGATTTTATTAAGTTGGTTTTCACATAAAATTTTCCACAATCCTAAAATTTCACATGCATTCTTCTTTTGAAGTTCTAATAACCTTAATTGTTCTTGTTCTTCTTGTAATTTTTTCTGCTGCTCATCAAGTTTTCTTTGTTTTTGACGTGCTTTCTTTTCAGCTTTTTTGGAATCTTTCTTTAAATTTCGGTTACCTTCAACAAATTCAATGGCAGCTTCAAGGCTCCACAGCTCTTTTCGTTCTTTTATAATTTTACTGGTAGAATGAGCAATAGCGCTAGATGAAATTGTTGCAGAGGACAAGGGAATATTTTTAGAACTTGATGTTTGTATTATTGATCTTGCAGTAGAATTTTGTAAAGTTGTAGAATCAACATTTATAATGGCTGATGAAGTTGACGAAATTGATGAGAGAGAAGATGAAGAAGATGATACTTCGACGGTATTTTTAGTGTGAGGATTACAAGAAGATTTACATTTAGCTTTCTTTTTTGATAAGAGTTGACGTAATCTTTCTCTCATTTTGTTGTAGTTGCGACTCACTGGTGCTACAGATGGCTAAAATTTTAGGAAATTGAGTATAACTGGGCATAACTGTAAGTATTAAACTCTGTACTTACCACGCCATTACCAAAAACTTCGCAATAGCAACAATCGCAATGTCTATTTGCCTCTCTAGGAGTAGGGCTATTTGTAAAAAAAAACACACGATTAATATATTAGACTGATGTCAAGAAAATGAGGAAAGAAAATGAAATGAATGAAAAAATTTGAAAAGGATAGTTATAATATTTGACTTTTTTTAACAAAGTACTTACATCTACCTTGGTGATGATGGCGATGCGTATGTGCTTGGCTATGATTCAAATTTGGAGTTTGTGTTGTAGAATGTCTACTTTGAGTTTGAGCTGACTGAGCTACAGCTGTTTTTAGTATCTTTTTTAATGGCTCTGTGTTGTCGTCTGCTTTTTGTTTTGGTAAAGCACAAGATGATGAAAGACTGTTTGGGTTAGGTTAGGTTAGGTTAAATTACCTAAATTTTTACTAAAGTGCAAAGAAAAATCTTTACCAGTTGGAGCCTTTGTAGATGATTGTTCACCAGGCTATAATAAATTATTAAAAATTTAATAAAAAAAAAAGAAAAATATTTCAATTAAATTAGTTTACCATTAAATCAACATCGGTTTCTTCATCATCATCTTCATCTTCTTCCTCTTCCTCCTCTTCTTCATCTTCTTCTTCTAATGCTTAAGATAAATTTAAAGCTTCAACTAAATCAGCTAGCCTTTGTTGTGGTGATTTTTTCCAGTCATTAAACATACTTTGTACTTCAACTGCTGGAACACATGTATCGCTACTTCTTTATCGAAAACAAGGTAACGATCAACCAAGTCATGATATTCAGAACCTTTTGTTGGTAAATGTTTTCTCAACTAAAATAAATAAAGAATAATTTATAGCTTTTTCTTTTCCTAATAAATTTGATAATTCAGTCATATTACCTGTCCAATAAAATGAAGTGAATTATTTTGAATTAATGGATCGCTATATACGTAATTTTGATACAAAATTTAATTAATGCATTCCCATGTTAAATTTACTTTACTAAAAAGTTCTTTGTGAAGTGGTTTTAATAAATCGTAAATATGTACAGCAGTGGCCAGTAATGCATAATAACCATCTAACAATTCTGTAAGTAAAAATAAAAAAAATAAATATTAATTATAATAAAAATGCAAAAACAATATTTTACTTGTTATAAAAACTTCTGCTAAATTATCAACGCTATGATCATAAAGAAGAGATAATAATTGAACTTTTACGAATAAGTGATAAGGTACTTTGTCGCATAGCCTGTGAAATAAAAAATAATTTGATAAAATATTAATATAATTAGATAGAATATAAATTATTAAAATCTACATACAAGACAACAGATTCTTGAAGTTCAACAGGATTAATAACTAATGGTTGGAGCTCAGGTGGTTGTTCTAACGATGATGCATTTAAAGAAAAACCCGAGGTTTCCATGAAATAGTTGAATTATAATAATACAAGTAAAATATTTCACAAGCAGAGCCTAAGATAACAAAGCTTAAGTTTTAACTTTCAAATAATCTCAAAAATTTACCTTCATCTATTATTTCTGAATCACTACAAATTGGACTATAATTTTCATCAGCATTATCATCTAATTCATCTTCATCATATAACGAATAAGGTGGTGTACCAGGAGGTGATGATGACCCACTAGTAGCACTACTCGGACTCCAATCATCCCTTGGATAATCTAAACTATACCTGTAAAATATGTCATAAAAATTAAATTATAATTAAATGAAAAGTTATTTATATTATGATTTAATAAATAAATTGAAGTGATTCATACCTTCCATAGTTTGTTCTATTATATTTTGTTTCTATTTTCCTATAAAGAAGTATCACCAGATCTTTTAATAGGTGTTTTGAGTTCTTCCGGTTCATTAGGAAGCTCAATGACCATTTTATTAAATTTTTCTGTTAAAACTTGCACTAAACCATTTTCAACCATAACGAGAATACTATCATCATCAAAAATATATTGTGCTAATGCATGAAGTAAGAGAGCATGGTACTTTTCATGTTCTGAATTTTTTCAAATTTCTAACATAATTACAAGTCCTGACTCTGAACGTATTCTAGCTCGATTTATGGCTTCTCGAGAGAAAAAACAAAAACTATGTAAAATTTCTGGTGATAATGATGGGTTTTGCTTTAATACACAAATCATAATGTCAACTGCACCACAATTACCAAGAAAAGGACGTGATTCTGGTATTTGTGATAAATAGTAAAAACATTTAATTGCATTTTTTTTCGTTCTTACAATGCTCAAGAATCAGTTCATATCCGCTTCATTTTTTTCACCTTTCATGTGTTCCGCACACTGATGATTTAAAGTTGCTAAAAATGCACACATTGCTTTTAGGCAAGTCTTATTTAATTCTGAATATTTTGCTTCTGGTGACTTTTTTTTTTCCATTATCTACAAATATTTTAGTTATTAACTTAATTATACCATTTCTAATAATTTCATCTTGACTCCCGACATGATTATTACAAATATTTCTAAAATTAAATAAATAAACAAAATAAATTTTTAGGATTCAAGCATTAAAATCTTTTTTTCATACCTTACGGCTCTTATAGCAGTTAAATATGTTTGTACATTTGTCTTTGCTCCTAGAATTTCTGATAATACAGGAACTACTCCAGCATCGTAGAATACTTTTGCATGTCGATTGCATTCTGTAAGATTTCCAATCAATCTGCAAGCTCTGCATTGTAAAGTATCAGATAGTTTTAAATTTTTTATGATAAATAAAATATGCTTTGTTAATTTTGTTTCTCGAACCTAAAAAAATTTTAAATAATTGATAATTTTATTACTTTCAATTTTTAAAATCTTTTAACAAAAAATATTTAATTAAATAAAAACCTTTTGAATTGGCGGTAATTAATTAAATGAATGATAGATAAATTCCTATTTTAAAATTTTTTCTTTTTTTTAAAAAAAAGGTTATATTTATGAATTAAATAAAATAATATATATGTCCTTGCTTTTTTAAATTACACGTTTGATAACAAAAATATGTAAATTATTCTCTGCATTTTTTTATTAAAATAAATTTTTTTTTAATTTACGTCTGATCAACACGTCTGTTACTACTTGCAGAATAATTTTTTGTAATCGTTTAAAAACGTGCATATTAATTTTTCTGATTAAAAGTTTTTAAAATTTTCCTTATTTGATTAAGAACAATTAAAGACTTACAAAGAATTGTTAAGAAAATAAATTAACAAATTAATAGCAATTTCCTTATAGCTCCTTCGGCTGGTAATAATGGCGGTGTTTTTGGAAAGCCTATAGAGCTATCTTCTCGACCATCAGGTAATAATGAAACTCGTAACCCTTCCATTATCATTTCTTCACCAGAAAGCATACTTGGAGTTAAAATTTTTGGCTAAAATATTTTAATTAAAATATTGTGAATAATTTTTTTAAAATCTTTTAACTAACAAAAAATATTTAATTAAATAAAAACCTTTCGAATTGGCGGTAATCTTTTACTTTCTCTATGTACAGCCTCTAAGGTTTCAATATGCATATGTACAAGACCAGGTATTATTTGATGAAGTGATCTAACATGTTCTGTGCTTACACCACCTTCAGTGCAAACGCGATCTACTAATCTTGATAACATACGAATTACAGTGCTTCCTAATTCACCAGGATCAGTTTGAAAATTGACAAGCGACAAATTGTTGACAAACTGCACCAATCTATAATCGAGGAGCAACTTCTAGCAATGGATCGATATGATTCAAAATATTGTTTTAAGATACTCCTTCCCATGTTGTTTACTAACAAGTACAATTATCCCTAAATAAAAAAAATGATTTCAGAATAATTATAAATTCATTAAACAAAAAAATTGTTTATGAATACCTTATATGCTTCATGCTCAGATATGGTATCATATCCAAGAACTTAATTGCAACATTGTGTCTATTTGGTTAATTCAGCAATATAAAACTGTAAATTGATTTCTAAGTCCAGCTGCTAAATCTTTTTTTCGAACAACAGTTGCTGGATTCATAAAGGCAAATAAACAGATTCTTTAATCCAGATAAACATTCTAAAGTTTCTGAGCTGGCTAAATTTATTTCATCCAGTAATACCCAATAACGTTCCTTTAATGATTTAGTTATTGTATCTGAAAAAAAGAATTTTTTTACAAAGCAATATTGTATCTTTTTTTTAAAACAATAATGTGCACTTAATTAAAATAAAAATAATCACTTATCTGACTTAAATGATATTTATTAAATGAGAGATTCCACCACGTCCATTTTTGTACTTCCTTCATAAATAGTAAACACACGACACGGTAATGTCGGTAACATCATCTTCTCGTCATCTGTTCGCCCTCTATGCGGTGAGTGAGAACAGAGTGAGAAGATAACCACAAACAATGCATCATTGACAAGATGCGCGCACGTATACGCCATTTTATCGTGTATGGAGACGGGTTATAAAAAGTTTTTAATTAATTAATTTCTCGGCTATAAAAGCAAACGCAAACGCGAGATTTTGGGAATTAGCTTAAAATTAAAAAACGCAAACGATGGCATAATTTTTTTTTTATATTATGAAAATCGGTTGCTAAGTTTCTATTCCTCAAAATATGTTTGTATTATTGTTTGTTTTTTTTTGTGCTAGGTATAATTTACTTAACTAATTATTAATAAATTAAAAATAATATAGCTTGTGCAATTTGATGTTCAAAAATTACTTTCGTTAAAGTACTTCATGGTAAAAATGATTAAATTTTACTAATAAATATAATTATTTAGTCACACTAAGTATTTACTCTAATTTAGTTGCTCTAACCTTAAATTTTGGAGAAATAATTTTGTAGCTCTATATTTTATGCTTTTATTATTTAGTTCAAAGTTTAAATTAATATTATTTTGAATTATAAGGTCGTTTTATATAAATATTCGGTGCACAACTAGATTTTTTCCAGTTTTTCCGACGATTATCAGGTATAACAAAATTGTACACATTATAATATAACTATTTATATTATAATGTATATACAATTTTGTTTATCATCTTGGAGTTATTTGTAAAACTATTTTAATTAATAAATTTAAAACTTACAACGATATATATAGTTATAAGAAGTGGAAATTTGCTTATTAAAGGATTAAAGGATTTGAAATTATTGAATGACTAGGCAAAAGTTTTTATTATTTATCTAATTTATTTCAATATACTTTATGTGAAATATAAATTAAAAGGTAAGTGAAAATAATAAAAGCATAGATTTATTTGTAAGATTTATTGATTTATTTGTTTTATTTATTTGTAATATTATATGTAAGCTATAAGTTTATAATTTAATTTTCAGTGATGTTATTTAAAGTCGATAACCAGGTTAAGAATAGAACTTACGCCTTCAAGAATTATACTTAGATTTTGCAATACAGAGTGATATTTTGTCCAAAATAAAATAGATTTTTCTATATTACAAAATTTAATTGAAAGTTTTATATTTGTTTATTTTTGTTTGTCTTGAAACCGATATAATAAATAAGTATTGATTAGTATGATCAAAAACTTAAACTATTTTGCATCAAATTATAAAATCTGAAATAGATAAATATAAAATGGATTTAAAAGGTAACTTTAAACAGCAGCTTTTGGCAGTTTGGTAATAATTGTCTTATATAATAATAAATAATTAATTGCAGATTTATATAAGATAGAAGAACTTGAAATTAAAGATAATAATTATTTGCCTGTTGATAAAGAAGAGGAGATAACAATAGAATATTTAAATGATGATTGTTTGCTGTATGTATTTGAACATTTGACTCCTAAAGAAAAGTTACGATTTGAAAGAGTATGCAAGAGATGGGACAGAGTCTTAAAACTCTCTTGGAATCAAACTAAGAGTTTGATAGTTGATTACAGCAATGAAGATATTTTGATGAAAGAAAAATCTTTTGACAATATAAATAATATGATTACTAATTTTCTTTTGAGTATTTTAAGAAACAGTTCTTCATATTTAAATATACTAATTTTAAGTTCGGATTATATCAATGATTGGTTAGAATTTAAAAGATTTTTAGTAGAAGTACCTGAATATTGTAACAATTTAACGCACTTATCTTTAATGGGGTTTGAAGGAGACTCAGAAAGTTATTTTTCTAACGATTACTTGAAAAAATTATTCAGTAATAATGCAAATTTATCCAGCATATATTTAAAATACATGAAACTAAATGGAGATTCTTTTCTAAATTTATTTAGTAATAAAATCAAAGAATTTTCGTTAAAAGAGTGCGAAATAACCAATAAACAAGTTTTTTACACTTTTCTATCTAAATTATCAAATCTAAATAAATTTGAAATAGAAGCTGTTGAAGATGAAATAATAAGTAAAGGTTTAGACTCACTATTAGAAAGTGAGTGTAAAAATATTAGAGAATTTTACTTAAACCCCAGGTTTGATAATAGATTATATCCTAACCTTTCTATATTATTATTCAAGCAGAAAGAAATTCAAAAACTATCATTAATGAGTGTTCAAATTGACAAAAATTTAATGGAAAGTATCCCAACTGATCTTAAACAATTGGATCTATCCCTTTTTCTTAATAACTCTGATAAAATTTTCTTACAATATCTTTATCGTTTTAAAAACTTACAAGTTTTCAAAGCCAGTATACAAACAATATATGATGATACTTTACAAATTTTGTCAAAAAATTTAAATAAAAATATCAAAAAAATTGATATCTTATTTGACGGATTTTCATTAACAGTTAACCCAATAAGTTGTTTTAAAAATTTTCAACAACTTGAATATTTTGGCCTTGAAATTGGAGAATCATATAGCTTATCAATGGATCTTGTATTGCAAGATATTGCTGGATGTAAGAACTTAAAATTCTTAGATTTAAAAAATGTTGTTCATACAAATTCAGTGTTAAAAAAAACTGCTGATATTCTTCCGAAACTTGAAAAAGTATCAGTAGATGAATATAGTGATGATTCAGACGAAACTTAATCAGATAATGATTAATTAAATTATTTTTTTAATTAACTAGTATCTTAAATATTTTACAAGTATTTATAAAATAATTTTGTAAAACATGTATAAGAAAGAGCAGTTTTAACAAAAATAATATTATAATTTTTTTGCTCAAATAAGAATATTATTGTTTTTTAAATGGTATCAGGTATTTTTTTAATTAAATTTTATGATTCAGGTACCAGAAATTTGTACATCAATAAAATAATACTTTTACATTTGTCATATTGATTGTTTATTTGTTTATAAAAGAAAATTTATAGTCAATAAATAAAAAATTTTTTAATTATTTAATTTTAATTTAAAGTTTGAATTTATTTATATTTTCCATAAAAATTATTATTTTTATAATGTTTAATTTTGGTACAAAGAGCTCAAGTTTAAGAATAAATTATAAAAAGAACGCAGCCTAAAAAGGATCTAGCACAAAGTTACAGCGTTTGCCGCTGGAAGTATGAAAAAAGAGGGAGGCGCGCGTTCTCAATAAAATAATAATAATTGACGATTATATCATTTAACAATTTCATAAGTCATAACTTCTTTGCAATATAGAAATTTCCGAAACAAATTTTTAAATATAATTTAATTAAATAATCTTAAATTACAATTTAATTACTTGAAAAAGGTTAAAAAAGTCTTATTGGACAATAAATCGCAGCAGTTGCATTAAAAGTAAGTATATTTATAAAATTGTTTTGATAAAAACAATTCGCTCAATCTTGCATAGCCTAATTTGTTAGCTCATTCCTTATAAATCTCTAATAAAAAGTTTTTCTTTTTCTTTTATATAAATTACTATACAGATTTGACGCTTTTTTATTTCAATAATACTTTTTATTTAATTCAAATTTAGCAACATATAAAAAATTTAGGTTAACTATACTCTTTTTAAGAAAATTTTTTTTAAGCTTAAATTAAATGAAAAATTGTCAAATAAGTAATAGTGAAATTAATTTAAATTATATGCTTTTATTTTTTAGAGCTAATTGATCAGGAGGTTGGCTGTGCGAGTCTCGCAGCATCAAATATCATGAATTCAAAAAGTAAGTTTGTATGAAATAATGTTGATTATTTATATGTCATTATCAATTTCAACTAATTTTAGGTTTAAAAGTGAAGAAGAAATTAAAAAAGGAAGCTAATTCGTCCAACGAAAAAGAGAAGGTAACTATTGAAAGCTTAAACGAGCACTGTCTAACATCTATTTTTGAATATCTAACTATAAAAGAAAAGCTAAGGATAGAAAGAGTTTCAACAAAGTGGAATAGGGTATCAAAACTCAGCTGGAGTCAAGTAAAAAGTTTGGATGTTAACAAAAAAAACAAAGAAATTGTTTTATCTGAAAAACCTAATGATAGAAATGGTAAAGTCAAGCTTACCAATTTTTTAATAAGTATTTTAAACAGAAGTTCTAAATACTTAAATAAAATGTCTTTAGATGCATATTTTATAAAAAAATACTTTAAATGCAAGCTATTTTTTGATGAAATGTCTCAATACTGTGAAAACTTGACCCATTTGTCCATATCAGGTTTTAGGAAATACCAAACCAGCTTTTTCACTGACAAATATTTAAAAAATTTATTTGGTATTGCTAAAAATCTATCCAATGTTCATATTACATACATGACACTTAATGGCGATTGTCTTTTAATTTTAAATGCAAATAAAATCTCAGAATTTTCATTAGGCATGTGCCAAATTAAAAATAAGAAAATTTTATATGAATTTCTATCTAATTTAAAAAATTTAAATACATTTAAAATAGCTGATGAAAAAGAAGAAACGGTGGCTGGAGTTATAGATTCATTAATTAAAAGTAAATGTGAAAATCTTACTGAATTTGAATTACAAGTTCAGGATAAATTTTTTCCTAATTTTCCATTATTATTATCTAGACAAAAAAAACTACAGACATTGATTTTAAGTGGAATAAACGTTGATAAAGTTTTTATGGAGAGTATTCCAACTGAGCATCTTGATTATATAAATGTTTGTCTTTGACATAAAAATTCTGATAGAATTTTCTTAGAATATCTTTATCGCTTTGAAAAATTAATGTATTTGAGAGGTTATTTTCATAAAATTTATGACGATACCTTGAATACTCTAAGTAAAAATGTGAATAAAAATATCAAATCAATTGATGTTTACTTTGATTTTCATTCATTAACTGTTAATCCAACTAGTACTTTTGAAAGGCTTCAACAGCTTGAATATTTATCAATTCATATAAACCATACTCTGATGTTTACTAATCCATATACCGCTGATTCTCCATTAATCGATAATGTTTTAGAAGATATAGCTGAATGTAAAAATTTAAAAATTTTACAAATTAATAACTGTTTATACACTTATTCAGTGTTTAAAAATACTGTTCAATCTCTTCCAAAACTTATTCGTTTATTTATCGATGATTATGACTTAGATGTGTCAGATGAAGATTAAAGTGTTCATCAATATTATTATTAGATTTAAGTTACATAATGTTTTTTAAAAATTTGTTAATTCATCATTAAATAATTAATCATCTTAAATTACTTAAGATGAATTAGTTAATTCATCTTAAATTACTATTTAAATTATAGAGTATATGTTTGTGTTATACTTTTAATTAATTTAATAAAACTTATTTTAAAATTCATTTAATAATTTTTATTTACACATCCAATACCCATTTCATTATAAAATACCTATAAATTTTGTTTTCTTTATACAGCAAGATATTTATTAATTTTTATATTTTGACTTAAATTTTTAAAAAATTAATTTTTGAATTTAAACGATTTTATTTACTAATATTAAAAAATTTTTTTTAATGTTTCAGAATCAGTAGGATTTTTTGCTAAACAGATTTGTATAATAATCAAAGTGAATCAAAGAAGTAACGTCTGACATCAAATCCAGTGGAACTCAGCCTGTACTATAGTAACAATCAAGCTTTAAAAGAAAAGAAAATGGATTTAAATAGTAAGTTAAAAAAAATGGTATATTACGATCCATGACCAAAAAAAAAAAGAATGGCCCAGGCTGCACGTAAAAAATTATTCGATAAATTGCGATTTAGTGCATTTTATGGCCATGGTACATTAGATTTCTCTTTGTCAAAGGTGAAAAATTAAGTTATTACCTGCCACACGGTGGCTAGTAAATATATTTTATGAGACCACTGACAAGAAATATTTTTTCAAATATTTAATCAATTATTGAATTAATTGTATAGGTCCTAATAAATCAAGAAAACTGAATCATAAGGAGAATCCAGTTGAGATTCAAGAGCCAGCAGCTATTGAATGCCTCAACGATGACTGTTTGATGCACATCTTCCAGTACTTAACCATTGAAGAGAAAATAAAAATAGAATTAGTTTGTAAAAATTGGGATCGTGTTGTTAGAATGTTATGGAATCAAATAAAAAGTCTTGTTGGTGATGAGATTTTTCCATATTCATTTTATGATGTTGATAATGATAAGAAAAAAGTTAATACCAATCATATAATGAATATTTTAAAAAGAGGAGGTTCTTTTATCAATGCAGTATCAATAGATTATAGATTAAATGCCAATGTTAACATGAAAGTCATAATAAATAAGTTACCCGTGTATTGTAATAACATTACTGATCTATCAATAATTGCGACAAAAAATCCTAAAATATTTAACGATCAAAATATCAAAAGAATATTTAAAAGTAACCCACGTATAAAAAGTATTAAATTACATAATCTTGAAATTAATGGCGATTGTTTTTTAGAATTAGATACCAATCATATTAATGAACTTTTTCTTGACTATTGCAGGTTTAATTCGAATGCCTTTTTTTATGCTTTCTTGGGAAATTTAAAAAATTTGAATGTGTTTAAAATAACTGCTAATAACGCTAATTATGTTGATGAAGCATTAGAAGCTCTATTAATGAGTAAATGTGACAATATAGTTGAAATTGATATTCATATAATGACTTCCTATTATGACAGTTATATCAAAAATCTTTTGCAATTCTTATCTAAGCAAAAAAAAATTTCTAAAGTTAAGTTGAATAAGGTACAGATATGTTTTAATGAATTTTTAAAAAATATTCCAACAGAATACCTACAAGAATTTAGCATACAGTTCAATGATGTATCATATCAAAATAATAGTTTAAATTTGACTTTATTTTTATCAAAGCTACCGAAAATTCAAAGACTTTTTTTTTGGAATGTATTGATCAATGAGAAATTTACAGGCAGCCAAATTGAAGCTATAGCAGGAAAAAATCTTGAAGCGGTTTCATTTTGCTTTAAGTCGGAAGCTATTTTGGAAGACATTGCTGCAAATTTATCATTATTTTTATCTAGACATAAAATTCTTGAGCTTAATATAAGCAATGTATTAATAAATGAAAAATTACTAGATAGCTTATCAAGAGAATATATTCAAGAGCTGAATTTAGATTGCATTGATATAAAGGATCATGGAATATTATCAAATTGTTTTACTCGTCTTGAAAATTTAAAAGTTTTTACAGGCTACTTTGATCGTATGAATGATAATCATTTACGAGAAATTATAAAATCTGTTAATCCAAGTATTAAGCAAATTAAGATTTATTTTGATAATTATTTACCATTAGCTGGTTCATCAAGTAGGAAAAACACTTTTTTTAATAGGTTGCAAGATCTTGAAACTTTTACATTTTATAATCGAAATTTGGATGATGATAGTAATAAAACTGGATTTGATTATATTTTAGAAGAATTAACAGTATGCAAGAGCTTGAAAAATTTAACTATTAGCAAATGTCGTTTTACTGAATTAGGATTTAAAGCTTTGGGCAATATTTCAAATTTAGTTGCATTGGATATTAGTTATTCAAAAGTTATTGGAGATGAATTATTCAAGGATCTTATAGAGAAATTATTGTACTTAGAAGATTTAAGAATTAAAGCATTTGATTTAGTTACTAAAAATTTAATAAAAATAATAAGCAAAATAAAAATTAAGCGAGGTGACAATCGTTTATTGAAAATAGATTTTCATGAATGCGCTAATATTGATTCATGTGATGAACTAGAAAATGAACCTTTAGTAGAAATCTTTGAATAGTAATAATTTTTTATTTTAAATTTAGTTTTGCATTTTGGGATCCATCTTTATTTTTCTAATCAAGGGTCGTAATATAAGATTTTATCTTTTACAGTAATTAACAGTTTTTTAAGGATTATATTTCATAAAATATATTTAAGTTTTTTTGTATATTTAACTTTTCATATATTTTGTTTATTATAAATAACATATGTAAAAATAAAATAAACCTCTTTATTTGTGTTATTAAAAATTATGTAAATTTTTTATTTTTAAAAACCTATATCCTATATCCCACTAAAAGTTAATTTTTTAATTATTTAGCGTTTTGTAGTTTTTATACATATTAGAAAATTTTTTGAATTTTTTTTTCATAAATTATGTATTTATTATCTGGGTAGATTTAAATGAAGTGAGTGCGACTTACATGGTCGGGTCTTCAAAACTGCCCCAAAGTGTTTTTTTCTGAAAGTACTACCAAAAATAAGTAACCAGCCCAATTTTTAGCCTCCCAGAGCGAAATCTCGATTTTTGGCAGCCATTTTAGTGTTTTTGACTGTCGTAAAAAAAGTAAGAAAAATGAGTCATAATTTTTTTTATTATTGCTATAAAAAACTCACATTAGCATGAAAAATTTTTTCCCTTTAGGTCCGGATAGGAAATTTCCCTGGCTATCCCATTCCGGTGTCAAAATTTTTTTTTGAGTTGCGCATGCGCGAGGAATCGCTAAGATAGGCTGTTTTTTTTCAAAAGTCGATTTCTCAAATGCCTATTAGTGAAAAATCTTGTAGCCAGGCTTAAAATTTTCGTTAAACCTTATATTTTTTGGCAAAAAAAACATTTCGATGGGACACTGCTTTTTGGGAGCTCTAGATAAAAAAATAGCAGCTTTCAAAACCTCATTTTTTACAAATTTCAAATTTCCCGCCAAGTCACGTGACCAATCAAAAATCTGATCAAAAATTTGGATTCCGCGGGAAATTTTACATAAGGATATATGTTTTCATGTTTTTAAGAGCGTTTATGTTAAAGCAGCGAAATTTTAAATTGAAAGATTAAAATATCTCATTTATTAAGGAATTTTTTTATTTTTTAAATTATTCCAAATTATTCAAAATTATTCAGAAAATTCTTTATTATTTCACTGTTTTTCGCCGCTTAAAAAATGGAGATAGGAGTTTTTCTTTTTTAAAAATTAAAATTAGATTTTTTTTTTTGTGTAATTTGAGATTAAGGTATAAAAATATCTATTTAAAACTTTATAATTTTTGCTATCAATCCTTTGTCTCTTTAAAGATCTGATTCAGATTCAAAAAAATTTTTACTGTTAAGAATATTTTCATAATATTAATTAAAAAATAGAATCTCAAAAATTTTCAAATAATAAACATTTTGAAAAACTATATTTTGCGAGAGTTTTTAAATAAAAACTCAATGCGTTTTTTAGATGTATTTTAATAAATAATATATATAGGTATACCTTCCTTTTTCTACATATAATTAACTTTATTTTTTCAATATCTGGTTAACAATAAAAATAAAAACTACATTTTCTATTAATAAAATCCTGAGCATTCTCATTTACTGTAAAAATTATATCAAAAGATTTTTCATATTGCGTTTTAAAATTCTAAAAATTATTGTACAATTAATACGTGTATTAATTTTAGTTAATAATTAATGACTATTAATAAATTTGAAAATGTTTTCAAGTTTATCTATAAGGATTATTTTAAGTTTAGTTTTTTTAAAGTTGTAGTAGTAGTAGTAGTAGTTTATTCTTGCTTATAATCATTTACATAATTGTTACAAGATACATATAATATTTTTACATTTTCTTTTTTTAAATCTTATGTTTTGTTTATGAATTACTAGTTTTGAAAAAATAAGAAATTAAATACAATACCAATTTAGTAATTAAAATATCAAAAAATGTACATAAACTTTCAAGTAATATTCATTACATTTATATATATGCTTATAAAAAGTATACATTTTGAAAATTTAAAAACAAAAATTCAATATTTTATTATTTATTAATTTATAGTAAAATTATATGAATTTAAAAATTTGAAAAAGTTTCTCTCCCCATTCGGCATTCAATTTTTTTTCACTCCTTGAATCTTCAGATCAATTTCTTGTTGCTATTTTGAATCTTTTTTGTATTTTCTATTTTCATGTATTTAGCTATTTATATATTGTTGTCTATACTTTTTTAAATTGCTGCTCACTTATAAATTCATCCTTTTTCATTCAAAATGATGTGATAAAGTTTATAAGTTACTTGCTCTGTTTTCATTAATACTTTGAAATTTATATGAAAATTACCATTTTCCACTTTCCTATTTTAATATTTTTTGGGATTTCTCCCTGTTTTTTTTTTCTATTCAACGTGTATTTTAAGCAAAAAATGGCATTTCCATCAGAACTATTTTTATAACTGTTTTCATTATCTTTTATTATATCAATTGCTTTTATGTGTAAAGCTCTTGTGTTGTACATGTTAAATTTACTTAACTTCGATAGACTATTATATGAAGATACTGTTGTTAACTGGGAACCAGGTTGATTCGATATATTATAGCTTTTGATGTCCTTTATCTTGAAATTTGAATAATTTTTTCTTTTTTTAATTCTATTGCTTCTTTTTTGAATATTTAATAAAACAAATCTAATTTTGTGCAAAAAATTTTTTCGACGCCTTCCCTCCAAATATGCTTATAATTCTCCATGCGTTCGAACGAACATAACCCTTAATTTCTTCTCAATATTTTATTTCTTAATTTCTTTTTAAATTTTGGACCCGGAGCTTTGATTTTTTTTCCACTTATAATTAAAAATATTTAACTTTTAATTTTCAAAAAAATTTTCTAAAACTTTTTCAATTTCACTAAAAAAATATTAAATCTTTGTGGAGCTCTTTTAAGCATAACTTTTTACTTCGGCGCCCTCCCCCCCCTCCTTAAAGTTGTATGATTAATATAATTTTTACTACGAGGGCTTTGTTTTTTTAAAGATCTGGTTATTATTTGAAATAGAAGAATTATCATTCTAAGATATTATACTTAATTAATTAGTTAAATTAAAAAATCTAATTTGAAAAACTATAGAAAAGGAAATAATAATTCTGTAATAAATTATTTTTTCCATATAAATTTACTATGTCTCCAATTATCCTATATGATTGAAAAATTTGTTTTTTACTTAAATTTAATTTATAAATTAATAAACGATTTGGCCTAAGCACTTTATAAAGCACTTCTAAAAATTTAAAAAATTTGAAAATATTTTTATACTGATCAAGTCACTACCTGTTTTACCAGCTCTTACTAATTATGTACACCCTGTATATTCGTATATAGATTGTTTATTTTTTTATTTTGCGAAAGTTTATGATATGTGTGGCTTACATATTATTTTATTTGAATAATGTTAAATAAAAATTGTTGAGAAATAGTGCTAATTAAAAAAAAAAACCTAATACTAACAAAATATAATCATAAAATTAAATATTAGATTTTAATTAGCTTGTATTTTTATGTTCTGAATTTCTATAACCTACAATAAAAAAAATTGGAGTTATTACCTTACTTGCAAAAGCATCACCATTTAATGAACAATATAATAATTTTTTAATAATGCGATATGCAAGTTGTTTTCTGTGATAATGCAGCTAAATTAAAATATTTTATAATATTATTCAAGTTTAATTACCTTTACCTGTGAAATTATTTAGACATTAAGTTTTTGTTAAAAATTTAAAATAAATTTAAAATAAAATTATTTTTGTGCTGTTTTTTAAACTTTTAATAAAGTTTGAAAATTATTTGTTCATTTCTATCGCAGTAAGTATAAAAATTTGCATTGATAATCTTATACAATTTAAATATAATTTTTGTTAAATATTTATCAAAATTAGAAAAATATAATTAGCAAGAGTAAAAATATGTTTTTAGTTTTCTATTTGTAATCAAGTTATTTCATGTAAAGTAAAATTAGATCACCTTTTTATTTTTTTTTAAATAATATAAGTAATTATTTACAAAATAATTTTTATAAATTTAAAAATTTTTTTTTCTTTTTAGCGTCAAACATTTATTAATAATCAGGATTGATTTATACACTTAAAAAAAAATGAATTCAAAAGGTAAACAGAAAAAATTTTAAGTTTAATTTAATGTATTAAAGTATTAAAAAATTATTTATTTTAGGTTCCAAAAAATCAAAAATATTAGAATATAAGAAAAATTCTTTAAAAACTCAAGAGCCATCAGCTATTGAATGCCTCAACGATGACTGTTTGATGCACATCTTCCAGTATTTATCCATGAAAGAGAAAATAAGAATAGAATTAGTTTGTAAAAATTGGGATCGTGTTGTTAGAATGTTATGGAATCAAATAAAAAGTCTTGATGGTACTGAGATATTTCCAAATCCATATTATGATGCTGATGATGATGAGAAAATAGTTAACACGAGCTACTTAATAAGTATTTTGAAAAGAGCAGGCAATTATATCAATTCATTCTCAATAAGTAATAGATTAATCAACAACGTAAACATGGAAACAATAATACATAAGTTACCCATGTATTGTAATAATATTACTGAGTTGTCACTATGTGAGATTAAAGAGCCTTATTTATTTAATGACCAAAATATTACAAGAATTTTTCAAAATAATCCATGTATAAAAAGTATTGAATTACGTAATCTTCAAATCAAAGGTGACTGTTTGTTGTACTTAGATGCTGATCGTATCAGTGCACTTCGTCTTCACTATTACAGTTTCAAATCAAAAGCTTTTTTTCATGCTTTCTTGGGAAATTTAAAAAATTTGAATATATTTGAAATAAATAGTAATGCTAAGCATATTGATGAAGCATTAGAAGCTTTAAGAATGAGTAAATGTGAAAGTTTAAGTGAAATTGATATTAATATATTTTTTCCCCTTCATGCCAGTTATGTTAATAATCTTTCGCAATTCTTATGTAAGCAAAAAAAATTGTCTAAAATTAGGTTGGATAATGTAAAGATAAGTAAAGAATTTTTAAAAAATATACCAACGGAATGCCTACAAGAATTTAAAATACACTTCAATGATGTTTCATACGATAATAGTTTAAAGTTGACTTTATTTATATCAAAGTTACCAAAAATTAAAAAGCTTATTTTATGGAATGTTTTAATTAATGAGAAATTTCAGGGAAGCCAAATTGGAGATTTGTCAGGAAAAAATCTTGAAGTAGTTGCATTTTATTTTAGCGATTCTAAGTCGGAAGCTTTTATGGAAGACATTTCTGCAAATTTATCATTATTTTTATCTAGACATAAAATTCTTACGCTTAACATAAGCAATGTATTAATAAATGAAAAATTACTAAATAGTTTATCAAGAGAACATATTCAAGAGCTGAATTTAGATTGCATTGATGTAAAGGATTATGAAATTTTATCAAAATGTTTTACTCGTCTTAAAAATTTAAAAGTTTTTACAGGCCACTTTGATCGTATGAATGATAATCATTTACGAGAAATTATAAAATTTGTTAATCCTAGCATCAAAGAAATCACAATTTACTTTAAAAAGTATATACCGTTAAGTGATGATTCATTAAGTATGGGAATTAATTATTTTAATAGGTTGCAAGATCTTGAAACTTTTATATTTTTTAATCAAAATTTGGATGATGATAGTAATAAAACTGGAGTTGATTATATTTTAGAAGAATTACCATTGTGCAAAAATTTGAAAAATTTAACTGTTAACTGCTGCCACTTTACTGAAATAGGATTAAAAGCTGTTAGCAATATTTCAAATTTAGTTTCATTAGTAATCAGTTACTCAGAAGTTGTTGGGGACGAATTATTCAGCAACCTTATAGAGAAGTTGTTATACTTAAAAGAATTAAAAATTGAATTATGTGATTTAGTCACCAAAAATTTAATGAAGATTGCAAGTGAAATAAAACGAAGAAGAGGAGACTCTCATATATTAAAAATAGATTTTCTTGATTGTCCTAATATTGAATTTGGTGAAGTAGAAAATGAACCTTTAGTAGACGTTTGGAAATATTAGTTATTTTATTTTGAGTACAAAGAATATTTTTTATATGTAATAAATTTTATAAAATATACAAGTTTTTTGTCCTTTTAATTTTTTTCATTTTGTTCATTATTTATTTAGTATATTGAATAAACTAATTGAGTAAAAACAATATAAGCTATGTTTATATTATTAAAGATTATTTATAATTTTTGTATTTATAAAAACCTGCATTCCGATCCAAATAAAAAATAATTTTACAATTTTTTGAATTATTATTTAATTTAGTAATTTTTTGTCATGGCACTAAAATTTAAAAAAGGATTTCAAAATAAGTTCATATACTGGTCCTTCTATTAAAAAATACGCAATAAGAAATTTATATCACCTTCAATAAAATAATTAACGATTTTTTATGAAGACTTTGAACCAGGTTTTGGAAAGTTTTTCCATTTATAGAAATTGTTAAAAACTTAGCGGAAATCAGGACTGAAGTTTTGATTAACCAAATTTTGTTCTAATCATATTTTAATTATTTTTTACAATTCAAATTGCAGTTTAATAAAATTGATCTTATGTGAAGTTTAATAAAAAATTTTATGAAAATTGGATTTGGAACGTCCAGATAATTTAAATTTCTGTTGAGTTTAAAACGACCTTGCTGGAAACACTTGCTTTGAATATACTTTTCTTTCCTGCCAATAATCTAAAATTTTTCACCAGCAGAAATTATATCTACTTTATCGATAAATTCACTTAGTGACTAATTGCAATTTTTTGATTTGTTTTTATTTTTATTTATTTGCAATAATAAAAATTTATCAAAAGTAAAAAAAGGTAAACATTGGTGAAAGGTAAAGGTGAACGCATTGTAATTAAATTTATGTAATTTTTATTAAGAAAAGTAATTAATATATAAGGAACAGAAATTAATTTATTTTTCATTTTCAAAATTTAATCTAAAAGTTAGGTTAAAATATCAGTTTGAAACTTTATATTAGGAGATTTACAATTAAAATAGGTATAATTATTAATAATTTCATATTTTCTTGATGAAATAAGCTAATGCAAGAAAAGTTATAAAGATTAAATGAAAACAAAATAAGTCCAATGGGTATGGCAATAACTTTATACTTAATTTATAAGTATTAATAACTTAATAAATTTTTTAGAATCCCAAAATTTGAAGAAATTAAAAGAGGAGCAGAATTTATCGGAGGGTAAACAGTTAATAACTATTGAATCACTTAATGATGACTGTCTGTTGTATATATTTGATATTTTATCAATTGAGGACGCAATAAAAATAGAATTAGTATGTAAGAATTGGTATCGTGTTGCTCAAAGATCATGGAGTCAAATGAAATGTCTTGATTTTTGCGAATACTTGCCATATTCAAATAATGAAATTAATGAAAACGAAAAGAAAATAAATACAAATTATATAATGAATATTTTAAAAAGGGCTGGTACTTACATCAATGAATTAAGAGTTAATGCGAGTCTCGAATACTTTGTATATGAAAAAATTATAACAAATAATTTACCAAAATACTGTAAAAATATTACTGAATTAAGTTTGAATGAATTTTCCTCTTTAAAAAATTTACTGATGAACACTGATTCATTTAATGATGAAAATCTCAGTCATATCTTTCAAGAAAATCAAAAGATAGAAAGCATTCATTTAAATAAGTTAACTATTGATGGAGACTGTTTGTCAAACTTAAATAAAAACCATATCAAAGAAATTCATCTTGAATCATGTAGATTTCATGTCAAAGGCTACTTACATGCTTTTCTTGGAAATTTAAAAAATTTAAACAATTTTTGTATAGATGATTATGATACTACAGTTAATAATGTCTTAGGAGCTTTAATAATGAGTGGATGTGATGATATATTTGAAATAGAAATTACTTCAGCTCCTGATCCTGAAGAATATGCATGGAGTGACTCTGAAGAATTACAGTTAATTCCTAGTCTATCAAAATTTTTTATTAAACAAAAAAAAATACTTATTATAAAATTAAAAAATGTATTTTTAAATCAGCAAATATTAGAAAATATACCAAACGATAGCTTAGAAGAATTAAGTTTGCAATATGATAATACTAATTTATCTGAAAAAATTAATTTAAACTTCACTTTATTTTTATCAAAGCAAAAGAAACTTCGTAGTCTTAGCTTACAGAATTTAAAAATAAGCGAGACATTGCATAGAAATCAAATAATGACATCAAATAATATTCTAGAAGACATAAACATTTACTTTGAAAAAAAGCAGTCTAAAGATATTAATTTAAATCTATCATTATTTTTATCTAGACATAATTATAATAGACTTACTTTATATAATATAGAAATTGATGAAAAGTTATTGAATAGTATATTAACAAACAATCTTGAAGAATTAAATTTACATTTTATAAGTATTAAAAATAATGAAGTTATGTAAAATTTCTTTGCTCGTCTTCCAAATTTACTAGTTTTTGAAAGTCATTTTCAAGATTTAAATGATAATCATTTAAGAGAAATAATAAAAAATATTAGTCCAAGTATTGAACAAATTGTTATTTATTTTGAAAAGTATACGCCATCAAGTGTCTCATTAAGTATGAAAATCGGTCATTTCAATAAATTACAAAATCTTGAATCTTTTGTTTTATCAAATGTAAAGTACGATGATAGTTTAAATATTGGTTTAGATTATATATTAGAAGAATTACCAGTTTGTAAAAATTTGTGTCACTTAGTTATTAATTGTTATCAATTAACAGAATTAGAAATAAAAGCTATTAGCGATATTTTAAATTTAACTCAATTACGTATTAGTTATTGTAATGTTGTTGGAGATGAATTAATTGTTGATCTTATTAAAAAATTAATATATCTGGAAGAGTTTTATATTGAAAAATTTGAATTAGTAACTAAAAATTTATTGAAATTAGCAAGCCAAATTAAATGTGAAAGAGGAGATAGTCATGTATTAGAAATACATTTTATTGATTGTCCAAAATTTGAAAATAACCAACTACAGGAAGAGCCTTTAGTTTTTGGATATATTAATTCTTCATAAATTTTTTTCTTATATTATTGAATGATTTTGAAAACTAACTTACTTTTTATTATAAGTTAAGTTGTAACAATATAAAATAGAAATTTTTTTAATGTAATTTTATTTTAATTAATAAATTAATATAAGCACATCTTCTGTGGAAAAATAAAAATTTGGATAAAATATGTAAAAATACTGTTTTAAATATTTAAATTTCCCTCATTTTATTGTTTCTTATTTTCTAAAGAAGCTGTTCTACCTTATCGACGTATGTTGCATAGATGTGTATTTTTTTTGCATCTTTTGCTCGTGGATTTATTTATTTATATGTTTTGCAAATAGAATTTCAGAATTCTGCCAAATTACTTATTTTAATATAAAAAAAAATCAGTTACCTTTTAGTATATTAAATAATTATTATTATACAATTTTTACCAAGGAACGTTACTTCAAAAAAATGAAATGATTTAATCATTTTTTATTATAAATCTGAAAGTTTGGTTAAGATTGATATTGTCTATTAATTAGACAATATCTGATTTTTAATTATATTCTTGGATCCCAACTAAAAAAGTAAAGAAAATGAGTGAAATTAGTAAGTGTGTAACTTTTTATACCCATGATAAATTTTAAAGCTTAAATAAATCAATTGATTTCAGATGAGCAAATTTCAATAGAAAATGAAGAGTTATTCACGATTGAATATCTCAATGATGACTGTATGTTGCACATATTTGAATTTTTATCAATCGATGTAATAATAAATATAGAATTAGTATGTAAAAATTGGTATCGTGTTGCTGAAAGGTATTGGAATTCATGGAAATATTTTGATCTTTACGACTTATTGCCATATGGGCACTTTGAAGTTAATGATAACGAAAAAAAAATAAATACCAATTTTTTAATGAATGTTTTAAAAAGAGCTGGTGCTTCCATTGACAAATTACTAATCGGTGTGGATCTTAATGGTTATACATATCCAAAAATAATAATAAACAACATTCCAAAGTATTGTAAAAATTTAAGCTATTTAGGTTTATATAATTTTGCATTGTCACCTGAAACTTTTAATGATGAAAATATTACACAAATATTTAATGAAAATCAAAACCTGGAACAAATTCGCTTAAAGGGCTTTAATAGGCTTGATGGAGACTGTTTGTTAAAACTAAATAAAAATCAGATCAAAGAGCTTTGTCTTTACTCCTGTAGATTCAATACAAAAGGCTATTTATATGCTTTTTTAGGAAGTTTAAAAAATTTGAATGATTTTCTAATAGAAGGGTATCATAGTGAAGTTAATGACGCATTAGCAGCCTTGGTAATGGGTGAATGTGATAATATGTTTCAAATAGAAATTACTTCAGGTCCTGATCCTGAAGAATATTTATGGAATAACTTTGAAGAATTACAGTTAATTCCCAGCCTTTCAAAATTTTTTAGTAAACAAAAGAAAATAGTTATTCTTAAATTAAAAAATGTATTTCTAGATCAACAAATATTAGAAATTATACCAATTAATAGCTTAGAAGAATTAAGTTTGCATTATGATAATACTAACTTATCTAAAAAAATTAATTTAAACTTTACGTTATTTTTATCAAAACAAGAAAAACTTCGTACTCTTAGCTTACGGAATTTAGAAATGAGCGATACATTTGATGGAACTCTAAATGGAGTTGCATCAAATAATATTTTAGAAAATGTTAATATTTACTTTGAAAACAAACAAACAAAAGATATTAATTTAAATGTTTCCTTATTTTTATCTAGAAATAATTATTATAAACTTACATTATACAATATATTAATTAATGAAAAATTATTAAATAGCTTACCTACAAAACATCTTGAAACATTAGATTTACATTTTATAGATATTAAGAATTATGAAGTTTTATCAAATTTTTTTGCTCGTCTTTCTAATTTAATAATTTTTGAAGGTCACTTTGGGGACATAAATGATAATCATTTGAGAGAAATAATAAAAAATGTTAACTCAAACATTAAAAATGTTATCATTAGGTTTGAAAAGTATTCACCATCAAGCATGAGAATTGGTTACTTCAATAGATTACAAAATCTTATATCTTTTGTTTTTGTTAAAGAAAATCATGAAGATGATATTTTCAATGAAGGTCTAGCTAATATTTTAGAAGAATTACCAGTATGTAAAAATTTGGAGCATTTAGTTATTACCTGTTATCATTTAACAGAATTAGAAATAAAAGCTATTAGCAATATGGTAAATTTAGTTGAATTACATATCAGTTTTTGTAATGTTGTTGGAGATGAATTAATTGGTGATCTTATTAAGAAATTAGTATATCTAGATGAGATTTGTATTGAAAAATTTGAATTAGTGACTAAAAATTTGCTAAACTTAGCAAGTAAAATAAAATGTGAACGAGGAGACACTCGTGTATTAGGGATACATTTTATTGAATGCCCTAAAATTGAAAATGACGAATTTGAGGCTGTACCTTTTGTCGATGGATACATGAACTCTGAATAAAATTTTGTTAAATTGAATTTTGAATTAATTTATTATTGAATAATTTTTGCTTCATTTGTTTTTTTAATAATTCATGAAATAGTGATAAATTCCACATTTATGTAATAAGATAAATATTAGCAATAATTGTATAAAAAATAAAAATTTTTAGTTTTACATTATTTTATATAAATTTGCTTCTGTATAGAAAAAATAAAAACTATAATAAAATTTAAATTTTATTGACAATTTACAATTGTACAAAATATGATAAATATCAAATTATTTAAAAAAAAATATTTTTCTTTCCCGCTTCGCAAGCAGATATTCTACCTTATCGATGCATATACATATTAACAGCTGTTTGTTTTATTGGATTGTTTACTATTTTTTCTCTGTTTAGATTATATAATAAATAATAAAAAAAAAAACAAGTTACATTAATATATTTATTTAATTTATAAAAATAAATATAATTTTATCAAGAAAATAAATTCATCTGGTTTCTTTTTGAGGCAAGAATTTAGGAATTAAGGATATGCATTACTTAATTCTAATTCTAAGCTTAACCTATAAATTAGCTTAGAATACTGAGGAAAATATTAGTTTTAATTTTACTTTAGAACAAATCTAAACTAAGAAATAACTTCGTCAAGAATTTTTGTATCCAAAAGCATATAAAAATAAAATGAAAAGAAAGAGTTCAATGGGTAAGGCAAGCATTGAAAATAACTGAATTCATTATAAAAACATTAATAAATTAAATAATTTTAGCTTCCCAAAATTTGAAAAAGTTAAGAGTTCAGCAAAATGCATTGAAAATGGAAGAGTTGATAACGGCTGAATTCCTCTACGATGATTGTCTGTTGTATATTTTTAAATTTTTATCAGTTGATGAAACAATAAAAATAGAATTGGTATGTAAAAACTGGTATCGTGTTGCTCAAAGATCATGGAACCGATGGATAAATTTTGATTTTAATGAATACTTGCCATATAAGAAGTCGGATATTAATGATATTGAGAAAAAGATAAATACCAATGTTATAATGAATATTGTAAAAAGAGCGGGTGACAGCATTAAAAAATTAATAATTTATCCAAGTTTTGAAAATTATACATATACAGAAATAATAACAAATAATTTACCAAAATATTGTAAAAATATAACTGAGCTAAGTTTACATGAATATTTCTTGGGTGGTAACGCATTTAATGATGAAATTTTACAATTTATATTTAAGGAAAATCAAAATATAAAAAGCCTTCACTTAAATACTTTACGCATTGATGGAGACTGTTTGTTAAATTTAAATAAAAATCATATCCAAGAACTTCATCTTGATTACTGCAGATTCGATACAAAAGGCTATTTATATTCTTTTCTTGGAAATTTAAAAAATTTAAATAAATTTTTAATAAATCAGTGTTTAAGTAAAGTAAATGATGCATTGGGAGCTTTAATATTAAGTGAATGTGATGACATATTTGATATTAATATTACTTCACATTCTAAACCTATAGAGTTTGATGACAGTAAAGGGTTACAATTAATTCCCAGTCTTTCAAAATTTCTTGGTAAGCAAAAAAAAATTCTTAAACTCAAATTAGAAAATGTATTGGTAGATCAGCAACTACTGGAAAATTTACCAACCGCTAGTTTAAAAGAATTAAGCTTGTGTTACAAGAACACTGTTCAGTCTAAAGAAGTTAATTTAAATTTCACGTTACTTTTATCAAAACAAGTAAAACTTCAAAGTCTTAGTTTACAGAATTTAAAATTTAATGAGACAATTCAGATAAATAAAAAAGGATTCACATCAGATAATATTCTAGAAGAAATTAGTATCAAATTTAGTGACAAACAATCTAAAGATATTAACTCCAATCTATCATTATTTTTATCTAGACATAATTATTATAAACTTAATTTATATAATGTAGTAACTGATGAAAAGTTATTGAACAGCATACTGACAAAGAATCTTAAAGAATTGAACTTAAATTTTATCAATATCAAGAATTATGAAATTTTATCAAAATTTTTTGCTCGTCTTCCAAATTTACAAGTTTTTGAAGGTCTTTTTCTGGATATTAATAATAATCTTTTAAGAGAAATAATAAAACATATTAATCCCAGCATTGAAAGAATTGTCATTAAATGTGATAATTATTTGCCACCATCAAGTAACTCATGTACAAAAATTGGTTACTTCAATAGATTGCAGAATCTTAAAACTTTTGTTATATTAAAAGGAAATTCTGACAATGATGATGATAATATAAATACAGAATTAGATTATATTTTAGAAGAATTACCAATTTGTAAAAATTTAGATTATTTTGTTGTTAAGGGTTACCATTTAACAGAATTAGAAATCAATGCTGTTATCAATTTTTCAAAATTAACTCAAACTCATATTAGCCATTGCTATGTTGCTGGAGATGAATTAGTTGGAAATCTTATTCAAAAATTAATATACCTGAAGGATTTTTATATTGAAAAATTTGAATTAGTGACTAAAAATTTACTGAAATTGGCGAGCAAATTAAAACGTGAACGAGAAGATAATCATACATTACAAATAAGTTTTATTGACTGTCCTAAAATTGAAGATGGTGAATACAAAGATGAACCTTTTGTTGCAGGATTTGCGTATACTCTAAAGAAATCTCCTCCAAGGGAATTTAATATCTTTCAAGAAAATTGATTATCTGAGTTTATATGTATAAATAAATAAAAATGAATGATTTAAAGATTGATTTTTATAAATAATTTTTGTTCCTAAAATATAGGTTTAACCATTTTAATAATTTTAAGTTAAATTTATTATTATTTAAATAATATATCTTGTAACTGTTTAATATTATAATTTCTTTATTCTTTATTCTTTATTCTTTATTATTTATTCTTTATTCATAAGATTGACGGGAAAATAAATTTATAAATAAAAACTTATGAACAGAAATTATTAATTAATAAAATATATATTGAAAGTTATAATTCCCGCCTGCTTATTTAAATAATGCAAAAAAAATTAATTCAAAAAACAAAATCTACCTTATCGGCTATGATTTCACGTGTAATAATGTATATGGACCACAGTGTATATAATATATTTTACTTTGTTTTGTAAATAAAAATCATCATGCTTATTAATTTAGACTAAATATTTTTTAAATAAATTAGTTTTTATGCATAAATATCGTATAATTAAGAAACTATTCAGTTTTCATCTAGGAATTATGGTTAGTACAAAATTATTTTATTTAATTTTTTTCATTTTATTACCTAAAATTAATCTTTTTCCTAAACCCAACCTTAAACTTTGGTTACAAAAAATAAATTTTGTGATTTAAATTTCCTGTATAAAAACTTTTTATAAAACATATTTTGTTTTCATATATTTTAGTCTTTAATATACAGTAAAGCTATGGAATAATTGTATTAAATAATACTTTAAAAATTTTTTTTACAGTGTTTAAATTTCTAATTAACTAAGCTTGCCTAAAATATTGTTAAAGTTGTTTCAAGAAGATTTCAAAAACTAATAGAATTATGAATTTAAGAGGTACATGCACGTTAAAAAATAGATGAAAATAATTAATATAACAAAATTTGTCAATTTCATTAACTTCGTTATAATTTTTAGATCGGAATAAAACAAAAAAACTTAAAAACAAAGATCCATCATCTAATACCAACTATGATGTAACAATTAATAGCCTAAACAATGACTGTCTCATTCATATTTTTCAGTATTTATCACTTAAAGATAAATTGAATCTAGAAATAGTATGTAAAAGATGGAGAGATATTGCTAAATATTCATGGAGTTCGGTAACAAGTGTTAAATTATCTTACGATATTTTATTGTGCAAGTATAATAGTATGTATGAAAAAGAAAAAATGAAAAATACTAGTTTTTACTTAAATATATTGAGAAGAAGCACTAATTTGACTAAATTATCTATAACGCCTTGCAATTGGGCATTAGAGTGTTCAAGATTTTTAAAAGAAGTACCAAAATATTGCAATAATTTAACGCATTTATCCATTCAATGCGGTAATCAATTAGTTACTGATGAATATCTTAATGAGTTATTTAAAATTACTAAGAATTTATCTAGTGTTACTTTAAAGAATCAAATTATTGGAAAAAGTTTATTAAATTTATGTGCAGATAAAATCAAAGAATTTTCAATTGAAGGTTGTAATTATGAATCAGAAGAATATTTTTTTACTTTCTTATCAAATTTAAAAAATTTAAATAAATTAGAAATACATGAAAAATTTGAAACAGTTGTTAAAATGCTTGATACTTTAGTAAAAAGTAAATGTGAAGATATTTCTGAATTATCTGTAAAGTTGTGTGGACCAAGAAATGCTGAAATTCCTAACTTTTTAGAATTTATATTAAAATTAAAAAAATTACAGAAATTGCAATTGGACAGTTTAATTTATAATAAAGAATTAATAAATAATATATCACCAGAATATCTTAAAATTTTATGCTTAAATTTTGACGAAGCTGATCTTCCTGAGGATATTGCGTATTCTCTTAGTCGTTTTGAAAATTTAGAAATTTTATCATGTTATATTTATACATTAAATGATAAATTTTTACGTGCAATTAGTGAATGTAAAAATATTAAAAAAATTAAAATAATGTTTTACAACAATGCTTTTAGACGTAGTAAATCATTAAGTTATTTTGGTAGATTAAAATATCTTGAATTTTTTTCCATTCAAGGACCTTATATTAATACATGTATTGATAATATATTAAAAGATTTATCAAAATCTAAAAGTTTAAAAGATTTAATTATAAGAAAATGTGACTTTACAAAAGCTGGTTTAAACAGTATCAGTTTAATACAAAATTTAAATAGTTTAGATATTAATGCTAGTAGTCTTAAAGATGATGATTATATTAACTTTATTAAAAATTCTGCTAATTTGAGAGAGTTAGCATTATTATTTTGTAACATTAGTAAAAAATTAGTTAATGAAGCATATAAAATTAAAAAAAAACGTAAAGATATTCATAATTTGATAATAAATGCTTGTGATTGTAGAATTAGTAAACAAGAAATTAAAGAATTGCAAAATTTGTTACCACTGATATCAGTTATTAATGAATGGCCATCGGCAGATGCAAAATTTATGTAGACAAAAATATGAAAACCTATTTAATAAGTTACCATAATTTTATTAAGTTTGAAAATGAATTTAAGTATCTATTTATAAACAAAATTGAATAAAAAAATTAAATTTAATAATCTTTATGCAAAAAAGTATTGCTTATATTTCTCAAGAAGTCTTTTTTGCACTTATGTTCAGAATAAGCAAAAAATATAATATTTATTTTGTAAAAAACTTAATTTATAAATTAGACAATAAATTAGGTAATATTTTTAAAAATATTTTTAATAAAAATTGATCATACTAAATTGTTAGAAAAGTTTTTTATTTCTTATGCTACTTACTATATTTTTAAAAAATTCAATATCTCATTTTTCTGCAAAAACAAAAATATTTAAGAAGAGGATAAGCAGATAAAAAATCAGTTTTATCATTTTTTTTAATTGGAAATTAAAAAATTTTTATCTATATAAATTCAAAATTTAAAAATATGAAATGTATATAATCTGCATTTTTATTAAATTATATAAGTATGCTAAAAAAAAAATTAAAAAAAAGATATTTTGAAATTTTGAATTTATGTAGGTACCTACTACCTATTTAAAAATTTTCAATTTAACAAAATGTCAAAGTATTTGAAAGAATTGGTTTTGGGGGTAATGGAAATTAGGTGCTTATTTATTTATATAAAATATTTAAAATTTATAAGATAGATATTTTGGATCAAGTATAAAAAGTACCATAATTATTATATTATCCATACTTATATTTTAATTACTATTATACCTAGTACCAATTAATAAAATTTAAAGTAAAATTTTTAACACACATAAATTAATTTCAGCATTATAGATAATTAATATGAAAATTAAAATGTACCTCAATTTTTCCACTGGTTCTGTTAGCAAGAAGTAGAATTGAGTGTCTGAAAAAATTCTTGTCCCATCAGTCAACAATTAAAAATGAAATTTGTTCCTTAATTTTTCAAATAGTAACTAATTTAAAAAAAAAATCAAATAAATATGAGTTTTATATAAGGAGCTGTCTTAAAAAATTAAAAGTCCTACAATCGCACCATTTTTTTGCATGTTATATCAAAGCAATCTTGCAAAATTTTTTAAATTTAATAAAGAATGCAAGACTATTCTGATAATATCTAAAAAAAATTTGTAATTTAAGAAAAAAAACGAAAAAGAAATACAAATTTTGAAAAAAAATGGTGCATGTGTAAGAGTCTTAATTTATGTTATAAAAATTTTTGGTACAAAGTTTTCTAGTAAACTATAAAAAGGTTGAGCATTTTCAATTTTTGAGAAAAAAATAACAGAGCATATAACTAAGGCAGATGAAATGAAAACTATTTAATAACAGAATATTTTCAAAAAAAGTATGTACTTTATACCAATAAATTAATGCTTAAAATATTGAATTTTCAGAACTGAAGTTATTTTGAACAATTTTAAATATATTTATTAAGCGTTATTTTAAATTAAGTTGTTTTTTAGGTTATATTTTATTCAAAAAATAAATAACGAATTTTTTAAATTTACTTACTTAATTAAAATTAAAAAACAAAGTAATTTAAATTTCAAAACGAAAAAAGAAAAAGATTTGATGCACGTTATACACCACGAACACGCACAGACTATACTTTTACAAACACAAAAATCGCGAGTAGATATTTTAAAAATAACATTTTGATTTAATTAGTTTATTCACATAACCACATAGTAAATACTTTTTAATTATTAACTTTTAATTATCAAATTTAAAAACCAATAAAGAAAAAACGACTACTAGCTATGAGCATCAAAATGATTTTGAATTATATGTACGTTGTATACACAGACTATATTGATGTTACACACACGACAATCGCAAAAATTTATTTAAAAAATTTTAACATTTAAATTAAATTATTTTATTATTCGCATAATTCACAGTAACTATTTTTTTTAACTGCATATCTACTTTATACTTTTAATTTTCAAATTTAAAAACTAAAGAAAAATTAAAGATGGCGAGTGAGTACTCTGGACGCTACTGGTCAATTATATGCGCATGCTCCGTTTGTTATACACATGCAATGACGCGCGCTCTATATGAACACACCCTTGAGTCTTATCTTGGAACTTTGAAAATTTTTTCTTCAATAAACTATTTTTTTTCACCCTTTCTTATAGATAAAATGTATGAGATATTAAATTGGTACTATTATAAGTAATACAAATCAAATATTATAAATTTAGGCATATTAATTACTATTGCTACTTTTTTATACTTGATTCCAAATATATTTAACTGATTTAATGTTATTTTAATTTAAAACAGTATAAATAAAAAAGTACCTAATTGCCATCGCCTGAAAAATAAATTATTTCGAATACTTATTTAATTTAATTTATTTTTGTTTTATCAATTAAAAAATTTTTTTTTTTAATAGAATTTTCTTTATCGACAGCTATTATCAGCTGATATGTTGATCTCAAAATTCTGCTAGTTTTCTTATGTCACCTTTTTTTGCATAATCGGGTTTGGGAATTTATTCTTTTTTAATTAATTGCTATTTTTTCTAAACAATATATATTAATAAATATATAGTCAAATAAATAGTTATTCAGTTTTTTTTAATATTCCCAGAAAATTTGCAAGTCTGCATGGTTAAATTATTGTTGATAGTAATTTATTAATTCTTGGATTTATAGGTTAATATTACTTACTGTATGATCATACAGTAATAATCTCGAGATTATTATTTCTTTGATTTCATTTCTAATAAAAAAATGAATATGCAAGGTAAGCAATGTACATATGTAAGTTTATAAAAATAATAAAAAAAGTACTATAATAGTTAAATAATGTTTATACCCAGGTAAAACAAAAAGGCTCAAGATCAAAGATGTATCATCAAATATCAAGCATGAAGCAAATATTGGCAGTCTAAATGATAAATGTTTGATTAATATTTTTCAATATTTGCCACTGAAAGAAAAATTAGATATAGAAACTGTTTGCAAAAGATGGAGGCGGCTTGCTAAATATTCGTGGACTTCAGTAACTTGTCTTGACTTATCTTACAACAGTTTGTTGTATCAATTCAATACTTTGTCTGAGGATGAAAAAGCAAAAAACTCTAATTTCTTCTTGAACGTCTTAAGTAGATGTAGCAGTAACTTGTATAAATTATCTATAACTCCATCAAATTATATACTAGAATGCTCAAGATTTTTAAAAGGATTACCAAAATATTGCTCCAACTTAACACATTTAATCATAGAAACTAAAAATGAATTGATCACTGATGAATACCTCAGTTCATTATTTAAGATTACCGTTAACCTGTGCAGCATATCTTTATGTCGCCAAACTATTGGCAAGTGTCTGTTGGATTTGCAATCAGATAACATTAAAGACTTTTCTATTGAATCTTGTGAATTTGTGGCAAAAAAAAGTTTTTACACCTTTCTTTCAAAATTAAAAAATTTAAGTAAATTTAAAATTTCTTATAACGAATCAGAATCTTGTAACATTAATGAAGTACTAGCATCATTATTAAAATCCAATTGTGAGAATCTATTGGAAGTATCTGTGCCATTAGGGGATGACGAAGTTGTTCCTTATTTAAAATTATTAACTAGACAAAAAAAATTATCAAAGCTTGAATTATGTGATTTTTTGTTTAATGAGGAATTGTTTGAAATTCTACCATCAGAATGCCTAAAAGTTTTAGACTTGAAAGTTCGTGAAGAAAGCAACCTTGAGAAAATCATTAACTCTTTTAAACGTTTCAAAAATTTAGAAACTTTCTCTTGTAATGTTTGCACTTTAAATGATAAATTTTTACATGCAATAAGTCAATGCAAAAATATAAAAAAAATTGTTATCGGATTTTACCAAACCTGTGCAATAAGGCAAAGTAAAGCAATAAGTTACTTTGGTAGTTTAAAATATCTTGAATTTTTTTCAATGTCAGGGGGATGCTGTCAGGAATTCCGTATAGATAATATATTGACAGACTTGTCAAAAAGTAAAAGTTTAAAAGAATTAAAACTTATCAAATGTAAATATTCAAAATCAGGATTTCAAAGTATATGTTCAATACCAAATTTAACTAGTTTAGATATTAATGGTGATTATAAAGATTATGATATTATTGATTTAATAAAAAAGTCATTACATCTTGAAGAGTTAAAAATTTTAACTGTGTCAGAAAATTTAATAAATGCAGCATATGAAATAAAGAAGCAGCGTAATGATAAGCATAATTTAAAATTAATGCAATACTTTTATAAAATATACAGGAAAAGTTCAAAAGATTTATCACCTTATGTAACGATAGTTAATGAAGGAAAATCAGGAATTTCTAAATTTGTTTAAAAATATATTTTTATACCATGATTTTATTTGCAATAGCTTTGAAACATATTTTTGAATTAAATATTTATGTATAAAGAATACCTAATTAAAAAATTTGTATATTAAATTTATTTATATAATGCTATACATAAAGAGCGAAACATACAATGCATTCTTCTTTAAGAAAGAAAAATAAAAAATCTTTCTATTGTATTAGATACATATAAGCAGAAGTAAGTATATAAAGTAACTATTACTTTATATATTCAATAAAAGAAAATGAATAAAAAAATATTCTTTTGATACTACAAAGTTCGTGCAATGCTTATATATACTAATTGTTTATATAAAATAAAAAAATAACAATAATAATTCTTTATAGTAAATATTTAAATATATGTACAATTAGCAAACAATAATTAGAGACAAAACTATATTATAAGAAAGAAAAAAAGAAGGAAAATAAGAATTTAATTTATTTATACCGATACATGTAATTGTTACTATTGTATGAAAAAAAGTATACAAGGAAATTTTTTACTATTAGATGCCACGTGTAGGTATTTTTAAAGTTATAATTTCCCACAGTTTAAAAACTTGTAACAAAATTAAAGATCAAGGCTATTGTTTTTACTTTTTTATTATTTAGGAATTTTCTTATTTTTTTTTTTTTTTTTGAAATTTATGTACTACCTGGTTTAAAGAAAATTTTATTTACTGCCTAATATGCTATTATAATTTATAAAGGTTATTCTTTTTACATTACATTCTTTGAATGAAAGAAACTTTTGTGTAAAAAAATTAAGAAATCATTCGTATAAGATTCATTAATCATAATTTCATAATTTCTTTGAAAGAAATAATTATTTTTTTTTTTTTGTAAAATTTTTAGATTAAGATTAATTAAACCTATTATTAAATTTAATTGATTAATAAAAAAATAAATAAATATTTAATTTACTTGTTTATTTTTATTTTTTTTTTATCAAAATAATTTAATAGGCTTAAATTTATATGAGTAGGAAAATGCTAAAGTAGCTTCGTTTACTTATGGTACAAGTTTTTGTACATGCAAAGTATGAATTTTTTTGAATTTCAGCCCTGGAGATTTTTGAATGTCTGAATCTGTAACAATAATTAAATAAAAAAATAGTTCTAAGAGTTGGCTGTTGTAAATTTTTTTTTATGATAAAAAAATGAAAAAATCCCTTAAATTTAGGCCTTATTTTTTTACTTTTAGCTCTAAGGTTTTGAAAAATTTATATTTTTAAAAAGCAACCCTAAATAGGCCAGGTAATTCTGCAAGGACTGCATACTTTCAGCATGTATTCACTCATATAAAAATATATTTTTTAAGTTGTAAGAATTTAATTGTTTAGCTGATTATTTTTAATATCACAAAAAAACTGACTTATATTAATGCATGGCCAACAAGTTTTCTTTCTTTTGTTTATAACAACCCAACAGTGTAATAATTTAAAAATTAAAACTTAAAAAACAAAAATTAGAAATATTGGTTTAATTATTAATAATGTTTAAATTTTTAATGAATTAGATTTTTCAATAAAAAGCACTCTAAATTATTGGAGTGCTTTTTGATTTTTTAATTTTTTAAAAGAAAATTAAAGACAAAAATTTATATAATTGTACCAGAAAAGTGTTTGCTACTTTATGTTAAATTATTATTTGTTTTAAGATATTTGAAGCATAAAAACAAGATGAATTTGATAGAATTGTACAAGTATATAATTTATGATTTATCAGGTAAAATACTATTTACTAAATATTTTTCAGAATGCCATACTGTACAGATTGTAGTAATTGAATTTTGTTGGAATGGCTTGGTTTAAAAAAAAGTTTTTAGTTGATGCTTAAACTTCATTTGTGTGAATGCAATATTCATAAGCACAATGTGCCTGATAAAAGCGTGGATGAAATTTAGATCTATGAAAATTGCATCCATATTTTTATCAGGTTGATTCTCGATGCGAATAAAATTTATATTTCCGCTAGAAAATTAAAAAAATTATTTTATTCAGTTTTTAGTTCATTTAAATAACTTAGTGGCCACAAAATTTGAAATTAAACATGTTCGTATAATCCAAAAACATATGTGAGAAGTATTCTTCTATGTTCTTTGGTTTTACAAAGTTATGAATCCACGAGCTGAACCAAAAACATTTTTTTTAAAAAATTTAATTTTTTTTTTGGGTCCCCCTGAACAACTGTGCACAATTCTTCCATCAAAAAATTGTCCCTCGAGAAATTTATTGCATTTAAAATCAAAATGGTATCCGAAAGATGCCATAAATCATAAATGAATTACCCGTAATAACCCGTACCCAAAAGTCCCTTATATCTGTATGCAGGTGTGTATACAGATTTTTGTAAAGGATATTTGGGTAAGGGAAACGTGTCTTAGTAACCTTAAAGAAAACTCCCTTCGTGAATTCAGAAGAAAAAGGGTGGAATTTTTTCCTAGCATAAATTTTGGTATTCTAGATTGTCAAATTTCCTGGTGAGGGGAGGTTTCCCAAGGGGCATAAATTATTGAGACTGGTAAATATCTTCAAAAGAGATCTAGGGGAAGATTATAGGGTAATCCTAGATGCAAATGTTGAGAGAAGAAATTGCCAGAGAGGCACAAGGCCACCTAGTTCAAAAATATACTAATTAGTAGAAGCAAATGTGACGTATTAATGGCAATTTATTTTTTGCACGTAAATAAAAATATCATTTACTATAAATGACTTAAATGCAAATAAAATGTTGTTACGTTTATATTGATAAAAGCAATTATATTTTTAATTAATAGCAATTACGATAAATAATATTTAAAAAATTAATATTTGCCTAAAAAAATTTAAAAATATATATTTCCTTATTTTAAAATAAATATGCAATGTAATTTAATTAATTAAAAAAAAAATTTTGTTTTTAATTTTTTCAGATCCAAGGACTAAAAATTGGTTTTTAATAGAAAATGAATTTCACGTTGATTTCATATTAATATTATATTTATTTATAATATTATATGCTGGACCAAAATATATGGAAAATAGAAGAGCATATTCATTAAAAAAATTTATATATTTTTATAATATATTTCAAATAATAGCCAATGGTTTTTTAGTTTATCATGCAATGACTTGTTTACCATTAAGAAAACATTTTTGGGCTTGTGAACATTCGCATGATACTAATGGTTATTTAGAAATGAAGGTAATTTTAATAGTTAATGTAAAAATTCACTCAGTTGGCTTGAATTTTCAATCAAAGCAATCTAACAGTGTATATGCAATTACCCAATTTCCAAGACTGCTTGAAAATTGAATCCAATTGCTCGAATATTTAAGCAAATTCTTGGACATTGAAAATTCAAGCTCGTCAACCTAACAGTGTATGTTAGTACATATATTTATTTTAAAGGAAAAAATGGTTTATTAAAAAAATATTGATAAAACAAAATAATCCAATAATAAAATAAAAAACATATTTCTTAATGTGGTCTGCTATAACAGTTCTTATCATTTTCAATTGAGGATACATATTTTTAAATTCAGTTCAATAAACAATAATTTCTAAAAATACCATCAGACTGTATTTTAAAAGAGTACTTAAAAATTATTGAACTGTGCTATAGATAAAACTACTTAAGTTTAAATTTAAGATAATATACAGAAATATTTATCGAAAAACAAATATATCCTCTCTTGTAACAGAAGTGGAAATTCTTGGATTATTTTAGAAGGGTTACTTAATTTTAGGATGTACGTACCTGCTATATTTATGATTTATTCAGTATTCGAATGAGTTTTTAAAATAAAATATTAAATTAGAAAATATGCAGTTGAGTGTGTAAAAGAAAGCGAACTGATTTTTCAATCTTTTTAGGTACCTTGTTTTTTTAAATTCAATAGCTTTAGGCTTATTTATTCATTTTTTAGTTAAATTAGCAAAATTTATTAGAAAAAAATGTTATATATTTTAAAATTATAGGTATAGATTTTTTTAAATTATTCAGAAATTTGTATATATTAAATTTACATAAATTTACTTAAACATAATAAATTTTAGCATAATTTTTTCAAATTATAGCTATTTTTTCTTTAAAATGACAGCTGTCACTAGCATACTTATCTTAATTTACTGTAATTAGATACATGTCAGTTTACAATGTTTAAAAATACAAAAAATTATTTAGCTACTGAATTCACACATAATTTACTAAAAATATTTAAGAAACTTGTCAAAATTAATTTTTTTGATAAATTGTTAACAAAAGAGAAGTGTTATTGTGACATGCATGAGAACTCAATTTTTAGAAAATAAAATTTTTGTCTCAAATAATTATACATAAGTATGAATTAAATGTAATTAATTTTTTAAAACTGTGAAAACATGGGGTATTTTTGAAAAAAAATATTATTAAGTTGTAAATTTATGAATTAGTGTAAGTTAAAATAATCTGCTATATACCATTTGCAACAAGGAATATATTTACATATTTCTTGGCATGCAACAACTGTTCTGGTTGTCATGAGCGGATTTTTTTTTAATTTGCTTAAACACTTTCTATAGCAATTTTCTCAAAAATTAGAAAACTTAAAAAAAAATTTTTTATTTTATTTTTTTCCGAAATTTTTAAGGGATTTAGTTTGCAGTAACCACGACTCCGTTAGCGGGAACCGGAATAAAAAATTTATGAAATTTGAAGCAGATCAATATATTTCTGCACATATAATTAAATAATTTTATTTTTTAATAAACTATTTTTTAAAGTTGATGTCTTTTAGCTTTCAAACCGTTTTCGCCCGGAAGAAATTTACGCGAGTTAAGGTATTTTTTATAAGCTAAGCTTGAATACGAAGTTTCTTCATTGATGGCAAAAATGTACGCCTTTATCGGACACACAGCGTCCGGGAAATGCATTTTTCTGGGCTAATCTTTATTTTTCTGGCTATTGATCTTAATTTTTGCAATATATTACTTACGCTTCCGAAAAATTGAAATTATTAGTCATCGGAATTCCGGGCGAAAACGGTAAAGTTCAATATACCCCTCATTGTTTGTAAACAAAAAACCCCAAAAATTTTATAAAAAATTAACCAATTAATTAACAATTATTTCAGATTTTAAAATGTATATATTATACATACATACTAAAAATAGTCGATTTAATAGAAACAGTAATCTTCGTGTTACGTAAAAAAAACAATCAAGTCTCAATTTTACATGTTTATCATCATACAAGCATTGTATTAATAGCATTTAGCTCAGCAAGGTACGGCAAAGGTGGTTTAGTGTCAATGTCAATAGTTATCAATTGTTCAGTACACGTTATAATGTACACTTATTATTTATTGGCTAGTTTTGGTCCTAAAATGCAAAAAATTATTTCGCCATTCAAACATATTATTACAACCGTTCAAATTGTAAGTATTTTTTTTAAATTATTGAAAAAATTTAAATACCTTCACTAATTTTCTTTTTTAATTTTAGGCCCAATTTTTGATATTGTTAGTTTATCAAAGCCTTGGATTTTTACCAACTTGTAATGTATCAATTATGATACCAATAGTAGGTAACCTAAATTTACTTATGAATTTATTATTATTTACTAATTTTTATATTGTTAATTATAATAATATTAAAAAAATAAAAAAAACATAAAATAAAAAGACAGATTTTTAATTAAAAAATAAATAAAAAAAATATTTAATTTCGGCTTATTTTCTTTCATTTAATATTTATAAATTATATAAATTTTACTCTCTCTCTCTTAAAAAATGAAATTGGCATTTTTTTAATTTTTATGCAAAGTAAGTATAAGTATACTATATATAATATTTTTTTTTTCGGCATTTTGACTTTATCATCGCATATTCTTTATGTGCTGAAAAAAAATATGATTATTTCGTTTTATTTTTTAATAAGACGTATTTAAAAAATAAAAAATACTTAAATAAATGTACATTTAATTAAAGAAAAATAAAATTTTTTTTATTAAGTCGGGAGGTCTAAGTTCATAGAATATAATAATAATAATAGAATAATGAACAATTATTTTAAATTTGCAATGCTTTGGTCATTCAACTTTTGGAAAGGCGCCCGTTCACACTTTTATATGTAAGCCAATCTTCATTCCCATTTATCACCTCTTCTTCACGAATCAGCTCCTCCTTTTTTTTTTTTTTTTTTTATTGCCAATCTCTCTTCAATTACTTTTCTTTCATATTATATCCATTTATTATTATCATTATTATTATGTATTTGTACATTACATATAACACAATATTGGTATATGTTATAAGGTTTCATTTTTTAATAATTTCTTATATGGGTAGAAATGTGAATTGTTTTGTGAAAAAAAGGGTGAATTTCAAGCCTGGTTTGCACCTGAATCTTTAAAATTTTGATATTAATTTCTGTGTCTTTTAGAAAAGCTAGTTCGGAAATATTGTGAATATTTGAGCAGTTATGAGTTAAAGGGAAAAATAAAGTTTGGCCCAAACCACAAGTGAATTAACGCCCAAAGCAAGCCCGGGGACGTTTAACTGCAAATTGGAACTGGGAATTGCATACTTTTTGCCACTGACTAGTGAAAGACTATATGCATTTTTTCAGATGATTTATATTGCGAAAATCAAGGGTGTAAAAGTTTTGAAATAAACGGAACGGGCAAGAATGTTACACGATTCCGTGTGCCTGCAGTTTTTCGGCCCCTGAGCTTACAATAATACCTTTTTTCCCGCTTATTTGCGAAAACGAATGCGTAAAATTTGCCGCCATTTTTATGAACGAATTCAGGAACTTTTTTTTGTATATCAATGGTCAAAAAATGCGTATTTTTCGGGTACCACGCTCAGTGCCGAATTTCGAAATTTTTGTTTTGTTTTTAGGCCTCGAGTGATTAGCCAGTGGCCGATAGAGGGTGGCGGTACATGCAATTGCCTTCCCTGAGCTTCAAAAATTTACTGTTAACTATTTCTGAAATTTATTTTACAATTTTTTTGAAAAAATACATCAAATTTAACTATAATTTGACTCCCGAGATACTTTTCTGGATCCGACACTGATATTAACCCGAAAAATTGGGAAATCAAGTCTATATAGAGCCCATTTTTCTAAATTTTCCCACTTTTTTCAAACCAACTAAAACAATTCAGATTTCCACCCATATAAAGAACCAAAATATAACCTACAAAACCTATAATACAAAGTGAATATTTACCGTTACATTTTAAAACATATTAAATCCTCTTCCGTTTTTTTTTCTTTATATTTTTCCATTTGAAAAATTTGTTTTTAATTTACATTTTTTTTTGTTTTATATACAAATAAATATAAGATAATTCAGAAGTCAACTAATAAATCTTTTTATTTTAATACCTTTTTTTATATTTAATCGATCTTTTTTTAATTCATTGCATATAATATAATAACAATAACATACAAAAAAATTCTATATACTTAAAAAAAAGGACCAGTTTAAAAAAAAAAAAGAAAATCTTTATTCTTTAAAAAAAAGTATTTATTTATTTTTGTTTTGTATTAAAATAAAAAAAAAAAGTCCTTCTTGTATGTCAGAACAATGCGGGACCCCTTTAGATTTCTTTTTAAAAAAATCCTGCCAAATTTGCATCTGACATTATAATACATACAAGGCGTGTTTTATGTAACACCTTCATAACATAACCCCAAAAATAAAACAAGTAGTATAGTTAAAGTAAATTCTCTTTAACTAAAGTAGTAGTAGTAAGCGAAAATAAATTTTTATTTTTACTGTTTAGATTTACGTTAATTGAAAACTGTATAAGCAGGTGTCAATTTTCAAAGAACGCATATATATATATACCTATATTTAACTACCATATATATAATTTTCAATGTATTAAAAGATAATACTAAGAAACGCCTTAGGGTTGATTTGCACATGTTATATTATAGGATGTATTTTATCTTTGAATACATCCAGGCATATATTTAAATATTTTATTATAACCAATTTCTATTCAAATTTGTCTAATTTTTATTTATTTTTAATAAATAGGCACTTAATAATCATTAGTTGGTGTGTTTGTAGGTCGTTTTAAATGAGGATTTATTTACATAAAGTTGTGGTTTTGATTTTGACGGATTGGTTACAGTTCCTAGTTCCTAAATTTCATGCTTGAAGGATCCGTTATTCTGTTCCCGTAAATACGCATGAAAAAAAGAGATTCCTAACAGAAATGGACTTTTAAAAAATTACGGTCCGGAAACGACTGAGATCAACTTCGGAATTTATTAAAAATCATTTTCTGCTAAGAAAATTAAGTTTTCTCTACAATATTTACTGTTATTCTAAAAAAAATCAGAAAATCGCATAATAATCTATCGAACAGCGGTTCTGTACTAAGAATTATAGAAACTCGGAACCCGGAATTCGAACATAACCAAAAAGAATCGCGCCTCTTTTTGCCTTTAATTTGAAACAAAAACCCATATAAAATTGAAAAATGAAAATAAATTACATTAAAAATTACATAAATATCCCTTTTATTAAATTTGATATTGATTTATTCAATCTTAAAGAGTTATAATTATAATAATAACAAAAACATAACCTCTATTAAGTATTTCACATATAATTACAAAAAAAAATTTATATAATATTAATGCACACGTTATTATGCATATACATACATACGCATATATTTATTATTATTCATTTCTCTCATCTATATCATCAAGTAATAAAGGAAGAATAATCATTTTGACATACTAATTATACCGATCTTTCATCATAATATCATATCAAACATAACCTTACCCCTTTCCTTTTTTTATATATATTATATTATAAATTTATTAATTAATTCAAATTTTATAAAAAGATTGATCAAATTATAAATACATAAAAGAATTTTTCTTTTTTTATCTACCCTATTACCTACACTGAGAAAAAATTATAATAAAACTCTTGTCATTTTTTTATACTTTGTTCGATTATTACTTATTTGAGGTTATGTTAAATTTTTTTTTCTTCCCTTCCTTATATATTATTCGTCTTCATTTTTTTTACTTTCATCTTTTACAAGTTAAAAAAAAAATAACGTCACCTTTTTTTTAAGCTCCACCCCTCTTGATGACGATCATCGTAATCATCAACATAATATTATATGAACACATTATTTACACTCCCTTTATTCGCACGTTTAAACTACTTTACTTTATTATTTTTTTTTTCTTTAGGATTGAAACCTTATATTATGATGTTGCAAAAAAAAGAGATATACATAACCTATAAAACATTTTAATTAATTTTTCGAAGAAACTTTTATTTTTTTTGAAAAAATATTATATTTATTGGTTATGTATTTAAAGGGATAGAGATTTTGTAGTGATTCTTTTATTTACAATTTTTTTGAATAGAGGGGGGTATTTTTAGGTTATATTATACTGCGTATCCAAAATCAAACTTTGTACAAATACGATTTCTCTGCGAGGGTTCAGGAAAATACTATGCAATTAGTTTTAAATTAAAAAGAAACCTTTCATCTGTTTTTGATAACAATTAAATTGAAAAAATATCGAAAAATCCAGTAGCTGCGCGTACATAACCTAAAAATTAGTATAATATGATTTTAAATAGCCTAAAAAATTTTTTTTTATTTCTTTTAACGGTATGTCGTGATAGCCTATGGGTTTTTTAAATATAAAAAAAGAATTTTTCATCCAACAGGAATCAAAAAGAGTAGGTATACATACATATATATTTTTTTATTTCTTCGAAGGTGACCGGGATATTGATCCTTCTGGCTAAGTTCAGCCTTCAAATAATAATATAACAAAAAAATAATCATTTTTTTTCGCATTCGTGAGAATTTACATTCGCATTTTTTCGCGCCAATATTATTTATAATGTCTCCCCCTACATATTCCTCGCGCTACTCTTTAAGTAAAATTTGCAATTATTCTATATTAAAAATGAATTTTTTTTTTTAGAGTTTGTATGTGTGTGTAAAATTTATTTGACTTCTGGGCATATATGTAAGTAAAGTATTGAAAAAGTAATATATTTAATTTAATATAAATTACTGTTAAAAAAAATTTATGAAAAATGCAATTGCATATTTAAAAAAAATCAAGACAAATGAAAGTAATTATGTGTTAAATTACTAAAAAATAAATTCTTTTTTTTTCTTTTTGATAATATATGTAAGTTTATATTTATTGACTGGTAATTTATGTCATTATTTTCATGTTTTTTAATATAATAACAGAGGTAGGATATTCTTTAAAAAAAAAGTTTCATTGATAAAAATCAATTTTTTTTATTTAATGCCTGAAGGTGACAAGCTTTAAAAAAAAAGTTCTATTATTTTTTATTTCTTACGTTATTGCCTTTTAATATTACTTATAACTCTTTTTTTTTCATACAATATATGAAAAATATTACATGATTAATTATAACTTTTTTTTTTTGCTTCTTTTGTAATAATACCGCAAATTTTTTTTATTATGTGTTATTTTAAAGAAAAAAGGGTTTGATAGTAAGAAAAAAGTTTATTTTTATTATGAAAAATGATTTTATACGTTTTTTTTTTCACTTGATTTTTTTTATTTTTGATTGAGTTAAATTATTGATGAATTTTTTATGAATTTTATTTTATGTTTATTTTTTGAGGTTAGTTTTATTTTAATTAATGGAATAAGAAATTGAAAGATTTTAAAAAGTTATTATTAATGGATTTTCTTAGACGTTTAATTAATAAAAAATTTTTATTTTTAATTAAAAAAATTATCTTTCTCGCAAGTGAATTGCGTTTGAGAGAATATATATATTTTACATTTTCCAAAAAAGACTCAGGTTTACAAAAATATTGCAAAGAGTATATTAATTTATAATTCATTTTTGTATAAATGGGCAATTCAAAGAAAGTCATTTTTAGGACGCAACTTTGGGTAAATAATAAATTAAAGATTAGATATTAAAAGCGTAATTTTCGTAAAGTAAAATATGACCGTTAGAAAACTCAAGGCTTTTTTTGAGTCGTCTATTTACAAAAATGTAATCATTAAACTCAGGGCTTACTATTAGTTGTCCATGTTAAAAAATGTAAAAAATGAGGAACAATTTTAATAATACCTCATAATATTTGTTGCTTTTAAAAGGAAAATTCTATTAACCAATTCTGAAAAAATAGTTATTTATGTAACAAGTGTGTACTTTAATTTGGAACCTATCATGAACGCAAAAATTAGAGGCCAGTAAAGCCAATTGATTCCCTATGCTCTTGTATCCTAAAATTTACAAAAACTAATTTTTATTACATATCATACAAAATTTTTTTTGCAAAATTGAATTATAAAAAATAGGATTATTAATTGGGTAGATTTAAATGAAGTGAGTGCGACTTACATGGTCGGGTCTTCAAAACTGCCCCAAAGTGTTTTTTTCTGAAAGTACTACCAAAAATAAGTAACCAGCCCAATTTTTAGCCTCCCAGAGCAAAATCTCGATTTTTGGCAGCCATTTTAGTGTTTTTGACTGTCGTAAAAAAAGTAAGAAAAATGAGTCATAATTTTTTTTATTATTGCTATAAAAAACTCACATTAGCATGAAAAATTTTTTCCCTTTAGGTCCGGATAGGAAATTTCCCTGGCTATCCCATTCCGGTGTCAAAATTTTTTTTTGAGTTGCGCATGCGCGAGGAATCGCTAAGATAGGCTGTTTTTTTTCAAAAGTCGATTTCTCAAATGCCTATTAGTGAAAAATCTTGTAGCCAGGCTTAAAATTTTCGTTAAACCTTATATTTTTTGGCAAAAAAAACATTTCGATGGGACACTGCTTTTTGGGAGCTCTAGACAAAAAAATAGCAGCTTTCAAAACCTCATTTTTTACAAATTTCAAATTTCCCGCCAAGTCACGTGACCAATCAAAAATCTGATCAAAAATTTGGATTCCGCGGGAAATTTTACATAAGGATATATGTTTTCATGTTTTTAAGAGCGTTTATGTTAAAGCAGCGAAATTTTAAATTGAAAGATTAAAATATCTCATTTATTAAGGAATTTTTTTATTTTTTAAATTATTCCAAATTATTCAAAATTATTCAGAAAATTCTTTATTATTTCACTGTTTTTCGCCGCTTTAACATAAACGCTTTTAAAAACATGAAAAGACATATCTTTATGTAAAATTTCCCGCGGAATTCAAATTTTTGGTCAGATTTTTTATTGGTCACGTGACTTGGCGAGAAATTTGAAATTTGTAAAAAATGAGGTTTTGAAAGCTGCTATTTTTTTATCTAGAGCTCCCAAAAAGCAGTGTCCCATCGAAATGTTTTTTTTGCCAAAAAATATAAGGTTTAACGAAAATTTTAAGCCTGGTTACAAGATTTTTCACTAATAGGCGTTTGAGAAATCGACTTTTGAAAAAAAACAGCCTATCTTAGCGATTCCTCGCGCATGCGCAACTCAAAAAAAAATTTTGACCCCGTAATGAGATAGCCAGGGAAATTTCCTATCCGGACCTAAAAGGAAAAAATTTTTCATGCTAATGTGAGTTTTTTACAGCAATAATAAAAAAAATTATGACTCATTTTTCTTACTTTTTTTACGACAGTCAAAAACACTAAAATGGCTGCCAAAAATCGAGATTTCGCTCTGGGAGGCTAAAAATTGGGCTGGTTACTTATTTTTGGTAGTACTTTCAGAAAAAAATACTTTAAGGCAGTTTTGAAGACCCGACCATGTAAGTCGCACTCACTTCATTTAAATCTACCCAATTAAAAATACAAAAAAATTTATATTTATTCATCCTATCATAAATAAACCCACAGAAATGAAAATTCCTATCTCTCTACAAAACCAACCTAAATAAATCATCTACACCCCGAAAAAAATCTAAAAATTTAAATCAAAAACTATAACTTTTAATAAAATGCATTATAATTATCATAAAATCAAAAAAAATATTCTCCTAATAACACATCTCTTTTTCTATTCAAAAAATATATCAATATATATGAGAAAAAGACACATTCATATAAATTTTATATTAAAAATAATATTTATTTCCTTAAGGCCAAAAATAAAAAATATATATCGATTTTTAAAAATATATTTATGGAATTTTAAAGGCGGAGTTACATATCTCACCATTTATTTATAATATAGGTATATATAATGCATTTTTGTTGAGTTACACATTTTTTTAAAATTATATAAATCCTTTTTTTTGTGTGTAACTATAAATTATCTATGCATGTGTAGCAGTTTTTATTATTACAGTAATTTAAATGTTACTCACATTTTGATGTTAGACATATATAGACAGCTTTGTGTAGTAGATTTTATCAATAAAAGAAATTTTTTGGTCGTTGGTACTTACCTAAAACAGAAAAAACAGACAAAAATTATTAATTAAATGATAAAAATGTATTTTATTAAATTAAAATTTCAATTATTTGACAACTACTTGTTGATACTTAATATTAATCGATCTTAATACTAATAAAAAAAGTAACCAACTTCCTAAATCAGATAAAATAGTTTTTTTAAAAAAAAAAAGAAAATAAAAAAGTGTATTTTACTATCTTTAAAGATTAAATAAATGTTCTTTAAAGCACATTACGTATAATTAATAAAAAAGGGATGTGAAGGAAATTGTTTAGACAGTATCGCGATTTCTTGTCATTTACTTATTCTTATATTTATAAAAATGCCTTTAAGGTATAAAAGTGCATAATATAAAGTCTTTTTTTTTATTTTTTTTTTAACAGCTGTTGTAAAGGCTTATTCGTATTTAAATTATTATCAGACTAATTTTATTATATGCTTCTTAAAGTAAGGTGTAATTCTTATTATTTAAATCAATTATCTTTTATGGGCCTTGGTACCGAGTTTTACTTGCTTATATTTAATTAAAATTTTGTATTTATTGTAATTTGAGAGTTGAATGTTTATTGCGGTTTTAATGTTAGCTTTATTTATAGTGGTGAGAGTGCATTTTGCTTTCGAGAAAAATTTTGAAAATTTTTGACAAGAAAAATTTGAAAATTTGGTTCGCTGTCTTAAAAATACTGAAGGGTCAACCAGAATTTGAACTTTTTTTGACTTTAACCTCGGTCTATAGCCTGGGACTTCGAGTCAAGTTTGAAACGAATAGGAAATATCTATTTGCTCACCAAGGGAGAAAATGTAGATTTTGACTACGCAAATAGCATGCAAAAGTTGACCTCTAAATTTGATCCTGTGGCTTACCTAATAGTTTTTTGTCAATAGCGATTTAAATGAATGTCTGCCGATTAGAAAACCGGTTATTTTATTATTCAAGACCCGGTACGAGAGCTTCAGAATTAAACAATAATTTCTTACAATCAGCCTAATTTATATAATTAATAATTCAATTCACTTTCGAGAAAAGAATTTTATAATTCACAATTAAATAAATATTTAATTTATTTTTTCATTCAAAAATTTCCAATAAAAAAATAATTAAATTTCAGCTTCTTACACTAATTAATGAAAAACATCAGTTATTAAAATTTGCATCAAAATATTCATATGCAAAAATTCTTGTTAAAATAATGAAGAACATTTTTCCCCATATACAAAAATATCATTAAAAATTAATAAATACCTATAAATACATAACATAAATTCCTGGAAATACGTAAAAAGCTAAAATTTAAAATTAAACAAAATCCTAAATTTGGAATATTGCCAATTTAATACTTAATATTTTATCTCATTCTCTTTTTTCTCCTCGGTATATCCGTATATTTATTTATGTCTGGCTCAATTAAATAATCAATCGTTAAAATAACCATCTAGCATTTATTCTAGTTGAATAAAAACTAATATTTATTTTTTAATATAATTTGAAGAAGAAAAAAAAATTCTTCAATATTAAAATCATTGATTTATTTACAGTTATAAATATCACATAACTTATGGAAGATTAATTGAAATTAAAATTTATGGTCATATTAAGATTAATGAACCAGAATATGCTAAATGGTGTTCTAGTCTACCTGTATCTCTTGTTTTTATTTAAATTGTTTTCCTTTAAATCAACAGTTTTAAAATCGTCTAGTCTTTGGTTCGTTTACCTTATACGTACGACCAATATAAATAAGTCTTTGATTAATGTGTTCATTGATTAGATTTTGTGTTTTTTTAAAAGAATTTGTTAATGACAGTATTATAAATTTGGAATTTTAAAAATTTTGATAATTATGTTAAAATATTAAATTTATAGAATTGCTTATTTAAATAAATGACAAATTTTTTTATTAAAATGTTGAAATAATAAATAATCGATTTTTTTTAAGACGCGATGTAAAATAATAAAGATTTTTAAGTTACGTATGAGTAAAAATATGAAAGTTTTTTAGGAAATAAATTACTAATTCGCAAATTTGGTAATTAACGTCTTCGGCTATTCTGATTTACGAAGGTGTAATTTTTTATTCGATAAATGAAAATTCAAATGAAAATCAATTTTTGTACAAAGTGATTTGACATTTTTTAGTTTTTATCTGACGTAAAACACAATGAGTTTGTTATAAACAAAAATTTACTTGCCGCGAGCCTCGCCGGGAGCGTTATTCCGTCGGCGGGCTCCAAAAATAAAATTCAAAAAAATTCTGCATTATACCTGAGTCCTTTTTTTTGTATTTATAGTGCTAAAATTTTCTTTTAAATTCTTGCTATCAAAATCCGCCAAAAATTCAAATTTCACCTCATATAAAACTTTACCCTCGCCCATAATAATCATAAACCCCGATCAAAAATTTCGTTGTTTCTAAACGAATAAAAGACATTACAAAGAAACGACATATAACCCTTTAAACATCCAAAGTACATATGCTACACCAAAAGATGATCGGTATCTTTTTATCATGTACCTTCTTAAATAAAAAAATCTGCCCAAACAAACATCCACTTGCATTAAAACTCGTATAAAATAAATAATAGCATAAATATTTTCTGTCTTTGTCTAAAAGTCTTAAAAAAAATATTAAATTCTGTTCATGTAATACAACAAAAAAATTTTTTAAATAAAGACCGAGATACAGACGAAAAAGATCGATAAATATCGATAATATAAAATCTTGTAAAATGAAAATGCAATACTAAAAAATATGGCAATTAAACATTTTATTGATATGCTTATGTCGTGTACTTTTTTTAAAATTTTTTATATTATTTGTTAAATGTCTTATAACTACACGATTTATTTATTTGTAAATTAAAAAAAGATAGATATATTACATTTCCTGATATTTCATACTCTTTTTTCGACCGAACAATAATAATAATAATCTGTGTTTTAGAGATAAAATTTTGATTGGTAACTTGCCAATCAAAAAATTTTTTTTTTCGCTATACAATTTTTTATAGGTAAAAAAATTGAGTAAATATTATGCAGAGAAACGACGAAATACGAGAAAATGCAATTACTACTTTTTTTTTCAATGTTAATCAAAAAAAAATTGGATAAAAATGAATCATGACGATGATTTATAATAAAAAAAAAATATTTTTTTTTTCTATGTAATTAGCACACAAAAAATAATAATAATGACCATGCCGTCTTTAAAAAAGACATATCAATTAATAAAATTTTACGCAAAGTTAAACGTCGCGTGTATTAAAAAAAATTTTTTGTCGTATGCGAAAAAAAGGGGGTTCGTTATATTTTGTAAACGAGCTTGTATTTAACGACATGGGTTATTAAATTAATATAATAAGGAAATTGTGTGCTTTTTTGGCTAAAAAAATTGTTATTTTAATATATGAAAGAAAAACCTTGACCTTTTAAGGTACAGTTGACCATGGAGATAAATGTCATTGATCTTAACATATCAGTAAATAAACGATTAGTTAAATGAGTGTAGGTGGACAACTTTATCCATGTGTCTCTTAAAAAATCGATTTTAATCAAACATTTTTTTTTTATTTTTGATTTTTAATAATTGATAGTTTATATTTATGTATATTTTTTTTCTTCAAAAGATACACACATACACACATTTACATATTTTATGTATTGACAATCTATTGAGCAGAGAAGAAAAATAATATTAAAAAAAAAAAATATGAGAGTGATAAATACGTAACAAGTCAATGAAAAATAACACCTGTCTTATATAAAAGTATGTTAAAAAAGATTTTTCATAATGTCTTTTTGAAGAAAAAATAATGTTTATTCGATTATTTATTGAATGCGGACATTATATTATGTGCATTTTCTTTTTTAAATGTGTAACTGTCAACATCATTTTTTTTCTTTTTTTCTTCAAAATATTATTTATCTGGAGAAATTTTTTTTTTGTGTGTTAATTATTTGCTTTGTGAATGTTAGTAAAGACATTTTTTTATGATTTAATTTATAAATTTGGCCTATTTATGGAAAAATATTGATGAGTTTTTGGAATGTTGATGGATATGTTATGGGGGAAAATAGGGAATTTTGGTACAAGTGAAGCTAAATATTAGGCTAAATACTCCATGTATTAAAACAAGTGGTGGTACGCCACCTTAATGTCACGTGGCCCTTATTTGGGCCTACACAGGGCCACGGGTAATCCCCTCGTTTTGTTTGCTCGGGTATTAGGCTTGGGAACCTAAAAATCAAAGAATAAAATTACTAATTGTCTTCTCCAGAGCCTAAACTTTGAAGGCTAGTTACGAATTCCGTGCAAATTTTAAGGCGTTAAAATATATTTTTTTTATTTCGACCCTCCCTTGCTTCTCCTGGCCCGTTTACATAGGGGCTAATGCGATTTTAGTTTAATATTAATCTCATGGCCCCCACAAGCAATTGTGTGCCCACAGGCTTCCAAAAGCCTACCTGTGTCACTGAGCCCTGGTATAAGCGGGACCATTGAAACCTTCTAATTTTCATAATTTTCTCAAGCACGTTTATGTGGACCAATATTTATTACTTTTTGCTTGTTTAATAAAGAAATATTCGCTTACATCTATATTATTAAGAAGTCATTTTACTTGCGAGAGAAAAATTATTACCCACATTACAACTCAAATCTTGATCAATCCTTTTCTCCATAAGTAGAAATATTTTACTTAAAATTTAAAAATAATAAGTGTTCTTTGAAAGGGATACAGCTTTCAAATGTGTCAACTTTGCCCAAATCTCCCCTAATAGAATTAAAATAAAGTTCAATAGTATTATACACGAACTTTATAAGATAAAATATTTAGAAATAATTTAAAGTGAGAGGCCCTTGATTTACATAACCTTGTACAGTTTGTTCAATGTTGTAATTTCTAACAATCATATGTTTCTTTTTTTTTGTAAAAAAAACGCAAGATTAGAAATAATGAAACTTTATCTATGAATGTGCTTTGTTTAATGCACGCCTATAATATGTGCACGTTCAAAAGTTACACATTCTGGATGTCTCAATATATACCTATTTTTAAATATTTTTTAAAACATGTTTGCAAACTTTGGCGGTAAACTTATAAGGTGACAAAATTCATATATATTTTGCATGGAAAATTTATAAAAATAAAAAAATGTCATTTTTTTGAATTTAACAAAATTTTAAGTAAATAATTAAAAATTTATTTTTATAAAAAATTTCTGTTTTAACAGTAAAATAAATTTACTTAATGATATCACATATATGCCAATATTTTAACATTATTTTTTGAAAAAAATGCAACAAAAAATGAAAGGATGTAACTTTATTTTATCTTTTAACAAATATAAAAAAAATATTTCTTTTAATGTATGAATAAATTAAGGTGTGTATTTATTTTTTCTGTGCCAAAAAAAAAATTTACAAAATTCTTAGAAAAAAAAAAAATTAGATAAATAATTTTATAAACTAAAAAATGTGTAATTTTTACGATCTCTATTTGACGCGAGTCCGTATAATTTTTAATGAAGATCTACCTCTCATTTTATTACATATCATCAAAAGGTAAATAAACTTAGGAAAAAAAAACACTTCTCATTTTTATGTTTATAACATTTTTTATTATTATTGTATTAAATTTAAATAAATAAAAAAAAGCATTAACTAAATCTAATTAATAATAAACGAATCATAAATTTTGTTTTTTAAGGTTATGCACAACAAAGTAGGGTAGGTAAAAATTAAGTACTTTTTTTATGTTATGTAATTATTAGATTATATTATAAAGATAAGATTAATCGTTTACTATAAAAAATAATTTTATAGGTTATATACCTACTCTTTTTTTTTTACAAGAACAGTAGGTATTTTTTAATAAATTTGTTACATTGTTTTGGATTACATGCAAAAATCTAATTAATTTGTAATCTAAAAAAAAATATTTTAAAAAATGCATCTATAACCTCAAAATATATATTTTTTGACACTAAATGTCATACCTTTTATTTTTTTTAGGTTAGAAAATATGATTAACGAGTATTTTACATCGTCCCTTTTACTATATACCATAACCTATCTTTTAAAAACACAAATGTCATATATATACTTTTTTTTCATCTATAATATAATTTTTTTTTTAAAAAAAAGTATTTTATGTTCTCTACTCCTTTTAAAAAATTCTTTTTCTTTATATTCTTTCACACATCAGTTAAAAAAAATACTACTAAAGATTAAATTTATCGATATTATGGACTTTTTTTTTTATTTTTATTTGAATATATAATTGAGTTTATAATATTTTGTTATTCATGCATGTATAGGTTAAAAGAAATTGTTAAAATGTCAAAATATATCTAATTTTATGACTTTTTAAAAATAATTTTTTATAAAAATATATATGATTTTTCTTTTTTAGTTATAAATATTATAGTTGTGGGCGTTATTTTTTAAAGAAAAAAAAAATATACTTGTAAAATATAATACAAGTTTTATGCTGTGTAAGAAACGCATTTTGCAAAATTTTTTGTTGTTTACTGTAGGTGAGAGTAGTATAAAACTGGACATAACCTCAAATAATTTAATACACTAGTTTGCAAGGCCTAGATTCTGCATTTATATCATCTGTATCACATATCACGAGGTAGTTACAATAAATGTTTACTCACTTGAGAAAAACAAAAAAATGCTAACTTTTAATAAAATATTGACTTTAATAACCAAACTGTATTGCAAAATGTACTATCGTTTCTAAAAAAATTTGCAGTACCAAATATTGTGGATGATATGGCTGCTTATCACTGTGATATGAATGCTGATTTAGGTCCCAGTATACTCAATTTTATCTTACTCTCCCCTATTTATGAGTTAAAATTCTACAATTTTGTATTATTAATTGAAATATAAAAATATTTAATTAATTCTTTTATATCAACATTATTAATCATCCAAGATTTATATTAACTCAGACAAGCCTAATTTGTCTAAGTTTAAAATTCATTGTTATTTAAAATATGCGCCTTTTTTCTCGCATATAATCTTCATTGTCAAAAAAAAAGAAGACTTCTCTCAGAAAATTTATTTGCTACCTGAAAAAGGCTTATAAAAAAAATACTTTCACTCCTAGAAGTCACGAACTGCCCTCAACAAAAAAGGTTAGGTTAGGTATAGTATAATATAAATTTTTTTGTTTATCAAGAATCTCTTATCTTTTTTTTTATTTCTGCAAAAAAAACGTAAGTAACTTTTGTTAAATCGCACCTGTGGTGTTTATTATTATATTTAAAATATTTTTTTTTTTAGGAAATAAATATATAAAAGATGTCGTATTTATCTAGATGTTATACAGCGAGAAAGGGATCCAGTGTTTATTATAACCTCTAAGATATTATAACCTCTCTATAAAGCGGTTATGTACGATCCTTGACCTTTTTAATATAATATTATATTAAATTCTTGGAAAAAAAAAATTTATTTTCTATAATTATAGATATTTATATTATTATCATGTTATTATTTTAATGGCCTTTAAAATGCGGAAGTTTATAAAAAATATGCATATTTTTTATCAAAAATTGATAATTTTATAAACGGTTAGCTGTTTATTAATTAATTTTTTTTAAGTTTTACATACGGGTTAAAAATATAGTTATATTCTATGACAATGACAATATTTTAGGTTAGGTGTACTTTTTTATACATCTATTAAAGAGTATTAAGAAATTTTTGCAATTAATGTCAAATCATATTAAATTATACATTAAAATTTTAAATACCTATAATAAAGAAAAAAACACGTAAATTTCATGATTTATATTAAAAATCTTTTTATGAGCAACTCGAGATTATAAGAATTTTATTTGACTTTTATTATTATCATGATAATCGTTTTTTATAATAATAAAAAATAATAATTTTGTATTTATAATATAAAATCAGAATTAATTATAAAATATAAAATATATACAATAGTTAAGATTTTTCTTTCTGCTATTTAGCAGAAAGATCCCTCGGTATAAAAAACAATAACCTTTGTGGTTTTCACTATTATAAGAAGGGTCTTTCTTTCTACTTGCGTATTTTCTGAAAAGTAATAATAGTAGTAAAGTATAAAGCTTGTAAAAATTTTTGGCATTCAAAATAATAAATCACTTTTTATATACAACAACAAACAACGTACAACAAAACAAAAGAAAAATAAGGGAAAAATATAAATTGTAGGTTAGAATGCAGAACTAATATTTTTATTAAGTTTATATGTTACAAATTTTACTTTATATATTTTTTTAGTGATTTTTCAAGCATATCAAAAATATGTAATGACATTAATATTGTGTTGTTTAATAAATATTTGACATTTGTATTTATATAAAATAAAAAAAGTGTGTTTGTATGACATTTTAAAGAAATCCTCTTTAGTTGTGTTTGCATGGCTGTCTATTGCATCAAAGTATGTTTTTTTTTTAAAAAAGGGAGTCAATGCACGTAAAAGTTAACGAGGCTTGTAAAATCCGATTAAATAAACTTGTTATAAATTTATATATATTTTTGTATAAAAAAGAATGAAAGAAAAGATGATATGGTTTGATGATGTCGTTAAGGTATAAAAAAAACTCCAAAAAAAAGGTATTAAAATTTAAAATGTCATTAATAAAATTATAAAATTTTGTTATTAATATATTATATTTTTTAATTCACAGATTTGTAAATACTACAGAGGATATATTTTAAAGCATAACCTAAAAATACAACGATAATTAGCTAATAAATGTAAAATCAAATTTAAACTAATTGGGTTCATTTATTTTCTGCTAAAAATAAGGGAAAATAAGTGACTCATTTTAAAATAAAATTTCATTATATTTTTAGTTTATGTGCAAAAAATATAAGACCAAAAATAGATTTTTTGTTAAAAAATGAATACAAACTAGGCATAAAAAGAGCTTAAATTTTTTTATAATTCATACATACACACCACATATTATGATGATGATGATGATCCAAGAAGATATTTTTGTTATCTGATCTTTTCTGATTAAAAAAAGTAAAGTAAAATAATAAAAAAAGAAAAAATTGTTTAACTTCTTGAATGAGATGAATACCTTTCTTTTACACTTTACCTATAAGACATCTTTCTCGCCTTCTTCATCATCATCATCATCAGTTTTTTCTTTTTCTTCATCTTCTTCATTTTTTTGTTATTAGACAACAATGTTATAATCAGACTGTCCATCAAAATATAATTCTTTATGGATGAGAATACACATTTCTCATCACACCATACCATAGCGAGTACTACATCAGGTCAAAAAATAAGAAGAAAAAAAAAAGGATATATATTCTGGATCCGGAATCTTTATTATTATTATTATTATTAATATTATTATTATTATTTGTATTTATGGCCTTGGTAGCAATTGTAAAAGCAATTAAATACAATAATAATATCTTTTTATCATAATCGAAGACTTTATAATGAAAGAGCGAAGAAACTTAAAATAGATAAAAAAAAGTAAAATTTATAACCTTAAAAGTAATAATAGTCACACATAGTAGGTACTTAAAACAATTTTTTTTTCTATTTTTGCACAATATTTTTTGTTTTATATGCATTATATTATGTGGATACTTTAAAAAAAAAATACTGTGAAAGTGTGACTTCTTTTTATTCTATTTGCTATATATATGTATATAAAATAATATTTATAGGTTATAAAAAAAGTAAATAATAATAATAATAAATAATAGTTATCTTGTCATTTAAAAAAGAAAAACTATAAAAAAATTTTTTATTATTATGTACACTGTAAAAATAAAGATTTACTATAATTGTATATTGAGAGTAGAGTAGAAGTACCTACACGGAGAGGGCGCGGCACTCTAATTTTAGGGTTATAAACAAACTGTAAAATTAAGTGTTATCATATGAGTCCTAAATAAGAGTGTAAAAATGCACCTGATTTTCGGGTGCATTTTTATTAACAAAAATACACTAGAATCGTCGCGCTTAGAAATAAAATATTATATTGGTTATGACTGCGCGTATATACATTTATTTTTTAATTTTTTTTAATAATTAATTATTATTATTTATTTAATATTAATAATATAAATATTAATAAATCAAAAAATTAAATTAATTCATTTAAATATTAATAAGTATTATTAATTTATACATAAAACAGAACATCTTAAAAAAAAAAAATCTAAAAAAAATATGAAGCAGTAAAAACAAAATGATAATCCTGTCAAATATATTGGTATATTTAATGATTAGAAGGTGAAAAATATTTCTGAATTCTATAAAAAAATTTGAATAATTATTTCAGATTCCCTTATTATTTTTATAGTAATCTATTTTTATTTTTTTGACATTTAAAAAAATTTATGAATTTATTAAGAACTGAAAATTTAAAATAATTAAAAGAAAGTTTTTTTTAATGCAATTTTAATTAAAATTATAGTGGTTTAATAACAAATAATTCAAAAAAAGTTTTTTATATGAGCATATATTTTAAAAGTGCTACTTAACTTGAGCCTGGAATCGTAATTTTTTTTGAGGGCACATGGATATGACCCGTGTTTTCAGATAGTTTGAATCTTCAGAAAACCGAAAAAAATCGTGAGCAAGAAATCGGCGATAGGTGGCAAAAAGATTTTTTCACTTTTATGCGAGTTAAGAAGTAATCATTTTTATGTACCAAATTTCAATTTTTAAGTAAATTTGTTCAGTTTTCAAAGGCTTTTAAATAAATATTTAATAATTTTTTGACTTATAATATTTAATTAATAATATTATATTAATAATAATAATTAATTATTAAATTAATAATAATAATTAATTATTAAAAAAAATTAAAAAATAAATGTATATACGCGCAGTCATAACCAATTTAATATTTTATTTCTAAGCGCGACGATTCTAGTGTATTTTTGTTAATAAAAATGCACCCGAAAATCAGGTGCATTTTTACACTCTTATTTAGGACTCATATGATAACACTTAATTTTACAGTTTGTTTATAACCCTAAAATTAGAGTGCCGCGCCCTCTCCGTGTACCTAAAAAGATTAAATATTTTATATTGTTTAATAATAAAAATATAAGAAACAAAAGTATTGAATTGATAATACAAAAATATTATTTTTTTTATCTATGGCTTTTACTATTTAAATAGGTTTTTAAGAGTTGTCTTGCTTTTTATATGTAATCTGTTTTTAAAATTTAAAGTACCTTTTAATATATTTTTGTTTAATTGTTTATTTATCTGAGGTTTAAGTGAATATTTATATTTGAAATGTCATAAAATTTTTTATAACCTTTTGATGTTGCTGTTTGTGTGATGAGTCAGAATTGTATATAAAATGTATTACTGAAGGAAGAGCAAGAAACAGCAAATAATATTTGGATTCAGTAAGTCAAAATATAACTAAAACTTTTGGAAACTTTCCAAAATGTTAATGCTGATTGGCATTTATAATTCAAATTTGTTTGATTTTGGGCTAATTTTGCAATAATTTGTTAATAACAATTAACATGCTACATTTAGGTGAAAATAGACCTTGAAATTGTGTTTAGCAGGCCAAAAAACATATAATACACCTATTTTTATCCACATACCTAAAAAAAAAGTGGTTTACGAAATACATTGTTAAAAATTGCACTATACGTCTTTCTGTACTATGCAAAAATTTTATAGTCAGTTTTCTCAAAATCTTGTCAATAAAAACCAGTTACGATTCATAGTAATTCAAAAAGCGCGCCCTTTTCGGGAAAAGGGTAGATCATTATAAAGTTGATTAAAGTAGTCATTTTGACTTATGCAGCGAAAAATTCAAAATTAAGTATATATTTACTCAATGTTTCAAAAATTTCATGATAAAAAAACAAATTTAAATAAATTAACAACTGAATAATAAATATAGAATTACATACAGAAGTACAAATTGATATTTTCAGTATCCAAATACGCCCAATAATTTAAAAAAAGCCAATTATCTTTTTATAAAGTTAGGTGTTAATGAAATTGATTATACAGATATAAATTCCAAAATTTAATGCATCAATAAAGTGAAATGATACAAACGTTTTTGATAAAAATCAAAAAAACAGTAGCAATTTGAAAATAAAAAAAATTACATTATTTAAATAATTATACCCCAAAATAATATTGAAAAAAGGACATACACTTAAAAAAATTTTTATATATTTTTCTCTCCCTGGTTATAAAAAATATTATTTTATATATGCATTAATCTGTTTCTTCTTTATCTTTATCTTTTCTTTTCTTTTCTACATAATATAATGTTAGTTTCACAGCGGCAGAAACAAATTAAAGAAACTTATATATATGTATGTCTCGAGTGTGAACGGATATGTCGCCTTTTTTCTTTTGATGTTTTCTTATAAGGGACTTATATGTATATGATCAGGTTTATGTGTCCCTATATTCGCACTTTTACTCATCTTTTTTTCTTATATTTGCAGTTTAGAAATGCCTTGTTTTCTTTTGATGCTTCCTGCTTTTTACTTCCTTTATAATATACTTACACTATATATTTGTAAAAAAATATATATAATCTTTGTATATGATATTTTTGCTTTTATGTACTTAAAAAAAATCTCTTTGTATATAAAAAATAAAAAAAAATTTACTTGTCGAACACTCTAAAGTATATTTATAATGTTTTTTACTTATTTGGCCGAAGAAAAGAAAAAATTACTTATGTGATTCACTCGTTTTTTGTCATTTGGTTTTTGGACTCTTTTGTCTAGACTCTTTTAAAAATAAAGAAACTTTAAAGTGAAAAATGTATAAGTAAAAAGAAAAAAAGTGAGGTTAACTCATCTCTGTATCATTATTATCATTTTAAAGCTCGCTCGCTTTTTTTTTCGATAATTTTTTATTTATTTTTATTACACTTGAAAAAATATGATTTAAAACAAAAAATGCAATAAAAATTCATATATTATTTGAGGTTTCTCATTCTCTAAAATTTAAAAAAGAATACAAATGGTCAAGCAAAAGAAAAAAGTAAAAAAATTATTATTTTTTTTTTTTTTGGTTATGTTACTTTTAGTTCGATTTCAGGTTATAAATGCTTCCCGCCTAAGAAACATAAATTCAACAATTTTATTTTTCTTTTACGACTTTTTAGCAAAAGAGTTTAGCAACTATATTCATTTCTACTTTTTTTTTATTATTATTTCAAAAAAAAAAAAATCATAATTCGTATATTATGATACATTGGGTGCTCGCCCATCCGAAGAACCGAAACGAAATAAACTTTTAAAAAAAAGTATAAAAATTACATATATATTATCATTTCTGTATGTTTGTGTCAGCATTTGTTGTATATATATAACCCCTTTAAGGCATATGTGAAAAGTTACCTCCCAAAAAATAAAAATATCTAGCGTGACCTCCAAATATATAACTTTAAATGGTAACAAAAAAAAATAAGTAAAACATAACCTAACAATAACAGTTTAAGAACAAAAATCACAGCAAAATATGTACTAAAATAATTGATAGGTTATAACATCACTTATTTTTGCTTTTAATTTGTTTTCTCTTGAATATTGTTACCGTGCAGATTATACACCATTATTATCCTAACCTATATGATATTTTTTTGGATAAAAAAAAATTCGCTTTTTTTCTTAAATGATACCAAAAAATAACTCATAATTCTATACAGTTTTTTTGTATTTACAGACTATTAATTTAAAAAATTCATTTCTTAGAAATTATTTGTCTGTGTTTTTTGTTTTAAAAATTGCTACCGATAGGTATACACTACTGACATATTATTAATAAATACTACTGTTTTTTTCGCTGTTTTCTAACCCTTTTTTTTTTGTTATTATTAAAAGATATACAATTGCTTAAAACAATTATTATATATTTATAAAAATATATGGGCCTTGAGGCGATTTTTTTTGTTTTTAAAATTAAAAGGATCATTTATAAAATAAAGAGAGTATTCATTTACTAACTTTGTATTATATACTTTTGGTCATTTAATATATTTTTTGTTTGCGTGATGATATAAAAATTTTTTATAATTGTATCTTCGTGTTACAATAATTAATTGAAGAATAAAATAACATATTAAGTACCATATATTTTTGTTTTTTTAGCCATTTTAAGTATACGGACACAAAAATAATATTTGCATGTAACGTTTATAACCCTACTTTTTTTTTAATAAATTGACAAAATTATTATTGACGAGTTTTTTTTGCATCGTTGATTAGGATAATAAATTGAACCTTTTTTTTAGGTTATTAAAATAAATTGTTATTTAAATATTTGCGTTTATTCTACCAAAATAAAATAATTGTATAGTTTACGTGTGCTACGAATTTTTAGCCGAAGAAAATTATATAGGTTAGGAAAATAATTACAATATAATAACGAAGCGTAGAATTAAAGTTCGTATCGTAAAGATTATTTAGTTATTTTACGGTTGCCATGAAAAATTTTATTCCACGAATCTAGTAATAATTTTAGGTTGTTTTGAAAATCAGCTACCGAATAATTTCGAATTATTTAAATTCCAAGCATTTAAAATTCTTTTGCAAATTTTAATTAAATTTTAAAAGGAAAAACATTTTTGTTAAGGTTGTTTTATTGAATTTTCAAATTTTAAAAATGAAGTTATTTTTCCTTTTTCTAAGAAATTGCACTTCCGCTAAACACAGAATTCTCTGTGCAGAGTGCGCTAGCATACGGTCTCGATTTTATGCAAAGCGTTTGTGGAAATAATTAATTTCAAGATATTCTTTTGTTTTAAACTTTATATATTATTTAATGCTTATTATTTTTATTAAAAATGGTTAAAATTGGTTGATCAATAAATTTTGAATTAAATTCAGAACCAGTAAAAATTTCATATTCCTGAAATTGACCGTCGTTTGACTAGTTACCTATAACAGTTATTACTAGATTTATGGAATGTTCAACGGAAATTGGAACGGAATCGGAATTTTAAGCATTTCGAAAGGACACTTTAATATCAAAATCTTGATAATATTTTATTCCGCAAATCAGAAATCTATAAAACTATTAATTATATATTTCATGCAATTCCAGAGTTCCAATAACTTCCCATTAAAAATGTACTTAAACAGTAAATTACCAATTATCCCAAAAATCATAAATTCGGTCTTATGACAACAAAATAACTAGTATTTTTACATATTTCTGTAAAAAAATGACAATACACCGTTTATGACAAATCACTGTCATTTTACTTTAAAATTACGGTAATAACTAACCTCATTTTAACAAAAATGAAAAAAAGTAATACATAACCTGTTCAATATAATAATAAAAGAATATATTTATTACACATATAATTTATCGAATTTATTATTACAGGTGTAGGTGTAAGTATTAAGTATTATAATGATCACCTGTTTTTTATTTTTATTCTCAATTCTTTTATTTTTTTTTCTTCAATACCTGCTGTGTTTTTTAAATAAAAAGAAAAAAGTAACATTACTTAGTTAAAAAAAGATATGTAATTACATTTTATAAAAATTATAATATCATATATAACTGTCTTAAACATTTTTTTTATTGTTATTATTGACTTTATGCATGTGCAGTAAGTAATTCAAAATGAAAGAGAAGAGTTATTTGTAATAATTTAAGAAAATAAAAAAAATTTTTTTAAGTAAGTATATTACAAAAATTTTTTTTATTTAGCTTCGAGCTAAATCGTTTAAAATATATATATAACACAAAATTTATATATATATATATATATATATATATTTATACTTCCGGAAAAAAAATTTATTTATGCATTTTGATATTTTTTGCGTGTTTAATTATGTAATTTTTGTTTTTTTATTTTTCTAAAAATTGGTATTTTTTTTGACATTTTATAAGTAATAAATATATACTTTAATTTATATATTGCAGTATGGCGTTTATACACGCAAATATATAAGATTACATTAATAAATAAATTTTTTAAGGTTTTTTTTTAGTATTTATGCAAAAAAAAGTTTTAAGGAATTTGAGCCACTGGTAAATGCGGAGTTGACATTTTACTTTTTAAAATTGAAAGAAACTATTTTTAGGTTTTTTACTTACACTTTTTTCTTAATTGACACGCAAAATTAGAAATTTTTTGCATTTTAAGTGCGAATGCAAATATGACGAATTGCATATAAGTTTTTACATGATTTTTTAGACTGAATAATTTACTAAAAGGAAATTCCCTTAGTTTTGAGAAAATTTATAATAGTTAGAAGAATTTGGTCTGTTTTTATATGAAGAAAGCCTTGAATATAGTTAAATATCTACTGTAGAATGACAAAAATACAAAAAATTTTCTTACCTGCAACTGCTTTATGGTTGAAAAAGGCGAATTCCCTTTTCCCTGACGAAGAAAATTTATATACAACTTTTGTCCAGGAATAAAGAATGCCCCAAATTGCAGTTTACTACTCTGCAAAATTGGTCCATTCTTAATTTTTCTATCCATGGGTCCAAATTTATTATTAAATAACCAAATCACCACGAACAACCCCATATACACAATCATAAAAAAGCTGTCATTTTTAAAAATTCAAATTTTATATAAAAAAACCCCGAGAAAAAAAAATATCACAACTCTATTTTATTTTTGTTAATGAATTCATTAGTACATAAATATACAAAAATTTTTAGAAACACCCTAAAAAAAAAATTCTTACGGTTTGTTAAATTCAAGGGCGTCCATGCGTTATTTAATGCATCTCATCATCAACAACAAGAACAACAGAAAAAAAAAATAACACATATTTTTTAAATAAAACTAAAAATTTGTTAGAGCATGACCTAAGTTTATTAAAAAAAGAAAAAATAAATTTTTTTATTTAGGGTGTTTTATTAATTGCCATATTATAATAATAATAAAATAGAATGTGTGGGAGACTCTGCGGTAGGCCCAACTCTTTTATTTCTTATTATAATTTAATATACAGGTGGATAAATAGGGATGAATTAAAATAAGATTTATAAAAGTGATAGTTTTTTTAAAAAATCAAATTTATTATTCTATTATGCACACTGAAAATTCTTCTCTTGTGTTGACGTTAGAAGTTTCTTTAACAAAAATACAAAATTGAATAATCTTACATTTTTGACTATAAGAGTCAAGTATAACTTAATTTATGAGATATTATTAATTTTAATGTATGAAAGAGAGTGAATAAAAAAATTTTTGTATTTTTTTTTAACATGACTTTGAGTAATAACTGAGTAATTTATTTTATTATTTGTATAGAAAAATATATTTATTATTTTTTGAATTGATAAAAAGAGTTGGTTTGGATCTGATAATGTGGTTTAGATTAATAGGTTGGTTTTTTTTTTGTTGAAAAATATGAATTAATAGGTTTATAGATGGGCTGGAATCAATCTAATTCTGTATAAATTTTTTAGTATCCATGCACTCACTGTAAAAAGTAACTTTCTTAGATTCACAAAAAAAATAGAAAATTTTCAAAAAATTAGCAATTTTTCGAAAAAAATCGTAAATTTACTAAATTTAGTGTATTAACTAAAAATTTGAGTATTTCCGATTTTTATTTGTAAATCCACGAGAAAAATTGATAATTTACAATTTTTTTCTCGAAAATTTACAAAAAATATTTGCTAATTAACAAATTTTTTCGTAAATTCACAAGAAAAAATCGAGAATTCTCGAATTTGGTGTTAATATACTAAATTTAGTAAATTTACGATTATTTTCGAAAATTTTCTATTTTTTTAGTGAATATAAGAAAGTTACTTTTACAGTGGCTCTTTAGAGTGAAAATTGGAATATCAGGAGTAGAAAATGATTTATTGAAAATTCAAACAGACTAAAATTATTGAACGATCCTTACATATTAAAGACAACTGATTATTTTCACACAGTAAAAATTTCTAAACTCAAAGTTTAATTTCACCTTCTCAAAAGTTCTTTATACCACTACAAAAGTCATCTTGTTAATAAGACTCGTTTTACATGTCTTTAATATTTTTTTACTGGCATATAATAGCACAATCATCATCATCATATTTATTTCTTATCTTATTAATACAAAAGGGATGTAATAACATAAAAGAAAAAAAAAAGCTAACAGGGTTACATATATAATAATTGTTGGTGAAGAGAGATCAATAGTTTATATAACTGTAAAATTTAAAACATGAAATATAAATATAAATTGCAATGTAATTTATGACTAATGTGTTATTTTATTGACATTTTAAAATATATTATAAATTAGTATATTGACATATTTTTATTTATTTGAGATTTTTTTCTTTTAGTCAATTGGTATACACGGTTTTTTTAAGTGACAACTTTATATAATAAACAAATTAAACTTTGGTTTTTGGTTAAGAAAAGAAAGTTGTAGTGCTTGTAATATGGGTGAAAATCAAAAAATTTGGGGAATTTACAATTTTAGGATGGAAGTTTGCTGATATGGGGTTTAACTGGGGTTTTATAGAACTCAAAAGTATGCAGAAAATTTTTTAGACCCTAAATTCTTTCGATTTGGAATTCTAGGGTCAAAATTTAGATTTTTCAAATTCTACACTAAAAATTATAAAAATTTTTGTTGGCATCAAAAAGAACTGAAAGCTATTCTCAAAAGTTCAAAAACCTCTAAAACTAATCAACCAATTAAAAAACCTACCCATATACAAAAGGAACACTATCTCCATATCAAAATAAAAAAACACAAAAGACCTTTTATAAATCAAAAAATTCTTTTTTTTTTTAAATGTTTAATTAAATGGACATTACTTGTAGCTTCTTCTTTCTTTATACTCTTCCCAACAACAAAAAAATTCATATATACCTGTACCTATTATCATCAATAAAAACCAATATGAAATGCAATTTTTTCATATATAAGGTGAGAAAGTAAAATATAAAAAATGACTATGCCAAAAATATTTATTATCTTTAATCTTTCTCTCTTTCTCTTATTTACAATTAAACTTCATAAAGATAATTAAAAAAAAAAAATGTCAAAAATTTTATTTAGGTACCTATAATACATCCACTAAAAAAACGCTTATATTCCAAAAATATAGATCAAAAGATGGTTTAATTTTATTATTATTGCCCGTCGGCTTAATATTTCTTTTAATATTTTTCTTTCATATATAAAAAAATTTTAACATTTATATCCATATAATATTTGCTGACACTAAAACTTTTTTTTTGGCAATTTGACAATTATATTTATCTTAGGTATATATATTCTGAAAAATATCTTAGATTTAAGTGTATATGGGACATTTTTATAAAAAGGGTGTATTTTATAGATATTATCAAACATATGTCATATATTGGATTTTTCTATGTAATTATTTAGTTTTAGTAAAGTGCATTATTGTACCTATAAATTAAGTTTAAAAGTACACATCTGTCTGAATAAGTTAAAAAGTCATGAAAGAAATAAAACTTTGACCCTTTTAGGACGTGGGAACAATATAAAAATTGATCTGTTTAAAATTTCTTTATTTATAAAAAAGCGCGGGAATTTCTCATCGATTAATCTATATCGTGTCGCTTTAATACATAACCTTTAAACTTCTTTTTTTATAAATTCTTTCTTTAAAAAAAATAAAAACATGATAAGAAATAAAAAAACATCAATCAGTTTTACAGAAAATACCATACTTTTTACAACGTCAATAATGAATAGTATTGAAATTATACTTGTAAACATGAAATATGACGTTTATCATGTACATATAACTGTTATATAACTGAATTATTACTTTTTAAAGAAAAAAAAAAATGAAATGTATATAAATTTTTCATTTTTTATTATATTGCCAAATTAACAGTTTATTATAAAGTGTGTATATATGAATATATAATGAATATTGACAGTGAATTATTATAAGTACTTTATTTTTTAAGGTTAGGTTTATTGTATAAGAAATGTAAAGAAAAATTTGGCCAATTTTATAAGTACTTTATTTTATTTTCAAGGGTTATATCCTCTTGAAACAATTCGTATTTAAAGTATAAATAAGAGAATTGATTTATTTTTTGTATATAATTTGTATACTTATTTAGGTACTCATTGTCAGTTTTAAACCTTTGACGCTAAGTTTATGTTCTTAAGGTTTAATATACCTAATAGGGGTGAGCGTTTACTCAAATTTTGGGGTCCCAACCCTAAAATTCGGTCTTATTTGGGCCTGATAAGTTTTCGAGTAAATCCGTAAAGTTTGAGAAAAGCGTTAATATAAATGAAAGTTTTCATTTTGTTCTGCCCAGCATATTTACCGATTTTCCAAGATGGCGGACTAATAAACATGAAAATAGGAACATTATACATTACCAGGGGGTTTTCTAGGTTGAGAAAAACGGTTTTATAAATGAATATTTTCATTTTTTCTGCCCAGCATATGGTCCGCCATCTTGGAAAATCGGAAAATATGTTGGGCAGAAAAAATAAGTAACTAAATAAGTGATTGGTAAGAATTAGAAACATAGATAATATTAGTCCTATAAACTTTTATAATTTTTGAAAATTTATTGTAACTTTTGACGGATACAACAGATTAAAAAAAAATTGTTTTTTTTAAATCATTAGGGCCCTTTTAAGGTGGCTCACGGTTTTAGATCTGTATATTTTAGGGTGACATCAGAGGGGGGCATAACTAATTGATTAAATTTTATTATTTATTTTGTAGATATGTGAATATTTAGAAGTTACTATTAATAAAAATGCATTTTCTTATATAATGAGTGCGGTGTAAACAAAATTTTTAAAATACAAAACATTTTATTGAAAGGGGTCCGCGACTAAAATTATCTGTTTATAATTTGATCGGCAACTATTGTATTTTTTTCTTGGAAAAGTTTCTACTTTTGTTAAATAACACATGTGTACAATTTTATCTAAAAAGATTCGTTATTGAATTAGTACGAAGTATAAAACTCCCATAAGAACGCGTGTTAACCTTAAAAATTTTCAGTTGCTTATTTCTTTCTTAATTAATCGGGAACCTGGGTATTTTTTGGGGTAAATGGATTTGTTTTTTGATTATCTTCATCTCCAGTAAAATTTAGTTCATATTATTGGTTTTTTATAAACTGCGTGAGCCACCTTAAGACCCCGAAATATAATTTTGAATATTTTGAAAATCGGTTTTTCGAACATAAAAAAATATACCATCCCTAAATTTGAATTTGAAATAAAAAATGATTCTCATTTAATTAATTAATTTATTGTAAATAATTGTACAGCAATCAAATACATATTAATTATTTTTTAATTACTTATCAAAGTCATTAAAAATAATTTTTTAAACACATATTTCTGTTTTTTTTTATATTTAATTTTTTTATTTTATTAATCAATTAAAATTAGTATTTTGTATCTAAAATTATAGGATAGCGACGTTCACGATTTACTTCATAAATTGTATCAATTAATTTTTTACGTTGTTCCTCGCTATTTTCATTGTTATAATCAGAAATCGGAATTTTTAATTGTTTAAGGCACAACAAATCTTTAATCGTGTTACCGATAACTTCGGCTGTGAAATCATTATAAGGAATTGTTAAACTTTTTAAATTTTTAATAGTGCTTATGCTATTCAATCCTGATTCTGTAAATGGACAGTTTCTTATAATTAAAGTTTTTAAATTTTTACAATTAGTCAAATTTTCAAGTAAATTATCTATAATTTGATCCTTATCATTTGAGTTATAATTAAAACTTGTAGAAAAAGAAAACGATTCGAGATTTTTAAACGTACTACTGAAGTAAGTTAGTATTTCATTTGACAAATTGTATTTACCATATTTTATTGCAATTTCTTTCAAATTAATGCATTCTTTAACAGCAATAATATAATCATTTGTTAAATCGCATTCTTCTAATTGAAAAACTTTCAAGGTTTTTAAGTAATTAAGATTAAGAGAAAATTCATTAAAACTATATATGTAGCAGGAAGCAATATCTAATTCTTCAATAGTTATTGGTAAATTATTAATAAATTCTTCACTTAAATCTATATTTCCCAATCTTAATTTAGTAACATTTTTTTGTTTAGATAAGAGTAACAAAAGGTCATCCCTTAATTTCAATGTACCTGCATCTCTTGAAAGAAGTCTATTTACATCAAATTCATTTATGTTTTCACACTTACCACGAATTAATGCATTAATAGATTTTTCAATTATTTTAACTACACTCCAAATTTTGAATTTCTTTAAATTTTTTAATTGAGATAAACATCTTAAATAATTACTATTTTTATATCTGCAATTGTAAAATGAAAATTCAACAATATTTTTTTTTTCAAGCTGTCAAAACAGGAATGCAATGATAAGTTATAGAAAGAGACGCTTTGTAGCTTTATATTATTTTTAAATATTAATCTAAGAGTCTCGTCATTGCTGAATCCAGTTACATAAAAATGAGTTAAATTTCTGCAATACTTAAGTACCGTTGGTAATAATTCATCTGAATTTACAGAATTATAAAAAGGCGAAGAGGTAGTGCGTATTTCACGCAAATTAGAGCCAGCTTTCTTCAAAATATATAAAACATGATGTAAATTTTTTTCAGATTGGAGAAAATCATTATGTTTTTTTGGAAATAATTTTTCATTCTCCAAATTTAAAACCGTGAATCTTTTCCAAGAACGCTCCATAGCCAATTGAAATCTTTTACATACCAACTCTAATTTTAGTTTATCTTCAAATTCCAAAAAATCAAAAATATAGTCTAAGCAGTCATCATTGAGAGAATTGATTGTTACCTCATCCTTGTTATCTGAGGAACTACTTGCGATTTCTAAATGGTCAAAATTATCTAAAAACAAATTAAAAATTTTATTTTACCTATTACCAGCAAGCGTAATTAAAAGTTTTTTTTCTATTTTACCTTCAAGGCTCATTTTTTCTGTATTTTATTTACTGGATTAACTCTTAATGAATTATTATTTAATTTGATTCTGAAAAAAAAAAAATATTTATTAAAACTTTTATACCAACATAGTTTTTCAAGTATAAGAAATAAAAATTAGACTATAAAAAATCCTGTCCAATTATTAATTACTATAGTAAATTGGACAGGGTTCTTCTACAATTTTTAATTATTTCAGTTACTTTTTATGCTAATCTCAATTTTTTTGTTATTACAGCTTGAGAATATTTTAACAAATTTGACCATTATCATATAATATAAAAAGTAGGAAAATTTCCTAGTTTGTTGAATAAAATGCAAACCAGGTGAGAAATAAGGGAACTTGTAAGGAAAATGGATATGAATGGTATTAATAATTATTGTCAAAAAATAAAAATATTCAATACTTTATTCATATTTTATTTTGAATAGTATACAAAGTAAGTTGAAGATTACTATTATTATTTAATTTATTTTAAATATTACAAGTCATATGCAAAATTTTAATTTTATAAAAATAAATTGAAAAACATTATAATTTATTCTTAGCTACCAGTAAATACAGGTTTTGACTCTACTGTAAATCAAAAATTCGTATACGTCCTCAATCCCAAAAAAAGAGTTTGTGTAATAAACTACAGTGTTTTCGATTGTAAAAAAATTAATAAAAGCAATTTGACTTAAAAAATCTAATGCTGGTAATATTAAAAAAAAAAAAATTAATGATTTAAATTAATTGATTAACATCCCCTAGAAAGATTGGAAGATCCGCGGAAAGATCGCAATCAAGAAAGTCACTATTTGGGATGCTTTGTCTGCACTTAATTTTTTCCCCTAGAGATTCATAGCGAATGAAATTAATTTTACAATTGCGTTCATGATTAATTTTATCTATAATCTCGATTAATTTCAAATATTTTTCACTTTCTTTTCTAAGATGAGAAATTTTCAGTGTTCTGAGATAAGGCAAGTTTTTGATCGAATCGCTTAGTACTTTAGCCGAAAAGAAATTTATCATAGGAATGTCTAAATCTTCTAATCTTGTTAAAAATTCAATACTTCTTAATCCTTTTATTGTAATATGAAAATCTGAAATTACTAAATTTTTTAAATTTCTACATTTAGATAAACTTTTAACTACATTGTCCACACAAAAATTTTGATGCTCCACGTCCCTTCCATAATTATAATAATTGCTTATTCTAAAAGATTCAAGCTTGGCTAAGTTATTTTTTGGAATATCAGCAAATACAAAATCTTCCATTAACATTGGATCACAAATAAAAGTTTTTAAATTTTTGCAGTGTTCAAAAACAAACCCAAAAGATTCCCTGTTGATACTACAATTATCAAGTTGAAGATCCACTAATGAGTCTGAAATTTTTTCAATTAGATTTTTACTCAACATTAAGTTTTTTAATTTTAGTTTCTGTAGTTTCTTTTGCGCAAATAAAAATAATAAAAGTTTATCAAACAATGCAGGATTATTTTTTTGAAGTTCAAACTCTTCTTTAAAAAAATAATTGTTCCCCATGTAAATATCAATTAAGTTTTCGCATTTGCTAGCAATTAAATTATCCAGAACCTGAACTAAATGCTCAATTTTTCCAAAAAATTCAAATTTTTTCAAATTTTTTAATTTTGATAAAAGTTCATACAAATAATGGTTTGATTGAATTTCGCATTCAATAATTGAAAGTTCTTTAATTTGAACTGCTTTTAGGTTTTGGAAACATGAACCTTTGCATTTGAAATTTTTTAAATACAAGCATTCAAGATTTTCGTTGTTTTGAAATAAAATTTTTAGATTTTCATTTTTAAAAATCTTATTATGAAGTGGGTCTGTCAGAAATAAAAGTCTCAAATTTTTACAATAATTTGGTACAGCGTTAGTTGTAGTTATAAGTCTAAAGTCTTTAAAGCGTCTCTGACATTTGTAAAACTTGTTAAATTTTTCAGTATTAAAGTATAACATTTGCAAATATGGTCCAATTTTGCTTAAGAAATTAACAAAAAGCTGTAAATCTTTTTTCTTGAGTTCTGGAAATAATTTTCTATTATCAGAATTGTCAAAAATTGTAAATCGACTCCAGCAACGTTTAGCAGCCAGGTTCCATCTTGTACACACTGATTCCATTAGTACTTTTTCTGTAAAATTTAAGTATTCAAAAATATAATCCAGGCAGTCATCGTTGAGGCAATCAATAGTAATTTTATTATAATTGATTTCAGAATGATTTGATTCACTGTCATATTTTTTAAACAATTTTATTGGTTTTTCTCCGTCACTCATGTTCTTTAATTATTGGTTCAAATCTTTCTTACTTGCAATTTTTCTGTAAAATAATCATAATAATAAATGATTCGTTAGATAATAATAACAATATTTCATATTTTTGTGCAGGCAAATTCAAAATTCTGATTGATAAAAAATATTTTATTTATTAATAATTTATTTGTCTTCTATAAAAAGTTTTAAATATTTCATACTCAATTTTAATTTTCAATAGTTGATAGGTACTAATAAATAATAGGTTTTTGATTATTTTAAAAAATAAATCCTATTATATTAAATAAATAATAATAAATAAATAAATCCCATCAAAAAATTATAAAAAAAAAACAAAATAATTGAGAAAAAACAATGAAAATTTGTGATTTGAAGTGCGAAATAGGGGGTCTAAAAGGATCTAAAGGTCTTAAATCTATCTTATGATTATTGCCATTGATCTTATGATTAGTGCCATTGAAATTATTTTTAATATTGTTATTTAACATGAATCTATTGGGTTTTCTAAGCGATAACGTCAGGAAAATAGTAAAGTGGTCGTTTTCCCAAAAAATTAGGCCGAAAAATATGTTCAATGGGACCATATTGGCCAATTTTTCGAGTTTGTCACAATGTCGTTCCAGAGAAAAAAAATAAAGGCCAAAAAATAGGTTTTTTGTCCATTTTAGGGGAGCGGAGGGGTCAATGGACAAACGGACAACGGTGCCCACATTTTTTTGACCACAAAAAACTTTTAAAACACTAAGTTTGAATATGAAGACAGGGGCATTTCACTTATTTTATCCCAACGTATACCCTTTTTCAATTTAATTGTGTTCTCAGGGTACGTTTTTAGATATTAATTTAATGCAAGTATTTTAAATAACCCAAGATGAATACCTTGCATTATCAGTTTACTGAAACTAAATTAATCAGTCTCTAACTTCCAATTTCCTTATTGTTAAGATACTGCAATCTAATTAAAATAATTATAAGTTTAAATTATTGTGTAAATAAAAAAATATGATTATACGAGTAATAATTGTAGTAAATTAAGTTTATTAATTGTTTTTAATACAATACAATAATTTTTTAAAATTTACATTTATAGGTATAAAAAAATTTACAAAAGTATAAATTATTAATATTTTTAGCAAAAAAATAGATTAATCATTTTAAGAACAGATTTTACATTTTGCTTATTTAGGTATTATTTCATTGGAAGTTGTGAAAACATAAAATGTGATTCGAAAGGACTGAAAAGGTTTAGCAGAAAATTTTCCACGATACCTCGTCCAAGAGCTGAATGATCTTTAATATGAGCCAAGCAGAATTTTGATTCAAGTTGCCTAGATCTGAAATCTCAGGCTTTTATGACCCAAAAATTACAGAAACTTAACAGGTCGTGTTTGATACAAATATTTTTTTTATTTTCTTTTACCAAATACTAGCTAAAAGCATTGACTCATTCATTAAAAAATTATTATATATAAATAATATGGTTGCAATATCTTAATTTAAAAATTTGCTGCGTGAAAACACCCAGTGGCGGGGAGAACGACCTTAAGAATCATATTTTTAGTTTTTTTAAAACTTCTCAGAAAATAATAAATAAGCAAAAAGAAAATTACGTAACTCTGGGTGGAACGTCGAATCTCACGGAAGCAGAAAATGACACATTGCACCCCGGTCGACGAAAACTATTAATCATGCCTTCTTTATAGAATCTGTTCTCAATTCCAGCTTCTTCAAAAATAATTTTAGAACCACGATTTATTTTAATTTCTTGTAATAAATCAATTATTTTTTGATAATCTTCACTTCCAAGATAAGAAATTTTTAGAGTTTTTAAATTAACCAATTTTTTGAGTAAATCGTCTAAATCATTGGGCCTAAATAAATTTCCCAATGGCAGTTCCAAATGTATTAAATTAGTCAAACACTCAATATTTTTCAGTCCTTTCGCTGTTACATAAAATTTTTTGATTACTAATTTTTGTAAATTACTGCATTTAGATAAACTTTTTATCATTAAATCCACACAATTGTCGGTAAGACTTAATTTATATTTATATGGGTCATTATTACTGATTGTAAAAGATTCAAGATTAAATAAACAATTTTCTGGAATTTCATCAAATAAAAAATTTTCCATAAAACGCGGTTTACAGGAAAATGTTTTCAAGTTACCACAATGTTGAAAAATAAATTTAAAGGTTTCTCTGTTTATACGGCAAAATTCTAATTCAAGATCTTCAAGTGATGCTGCAAAAGTTTTAACTAACTTTTTGTTTATCAACAAATGTTGCAATTTTAATTTTTTTAGTTGTTTTCGCATTGATAAAAACAACTCAAGCTTATCAAAAAATTCAGTATCCTTTTTTTGATGTTCGTACCGTTTGTCCTCAAGAGTTAATAAGGTTTCTCCAATTGTTATTTCTATCAAATTTTCAAATTTGTTTGCAGTTAAAATGTCCAAAATGTTGATCAATCGGTCCCTTTTGTAACAAAATCCAAATTTCTTTAAATTTTTAAATTTTGGTAAAACATCAGATAAATGCCTCGGTTCAAAGCAATGGCCAGTAATGAAAAATTCTGTAATATTATCCGCATTCAGTTTCAGCAAGCAAGATTTATCGCATATGACAGATTGCAAAAATATGCTTTCCAAATTCTTATTGTTTTCAAATAAAAATTTCATGTCTTCATTATTAAACGTATGGTCAAAAAGATCCTCGTTCACCACATGCATATGAGTTAAATTTTTGCAGTATTTCCTCGCTGATTCTTTTATTTTATACATCATTTTATTAAGATTTACAGAAGATAAAATGTAATACTTCTCTCGCAAAGGAAAGACATCAATGTAAAATTTTTTCAAAAATGGGCTGCATTTTTTTAAAGTTTTAAAAAATTCAGTTAAATCTACGTCATAATTTTTCAGTTCTTTGGTGGAATCAAAATCATCAAATGATTTTGGTTTTGGAAATAACTTTTCGTCGTTTGTAGACAACGCAATGATTCTTTTCCAATAACGTTTAGCAACCAGGTTCCATCTTTTACATACCAGTTCCATTATTTCTTTTTCATCAAACTTTAAATATTCAAAAATATAGTCCAGACAGTAGTCATTCAGAGAATCGATTGTTATTTCTTTTGTCTCAGCTTTCATTTCAGACTTACTTGAGTCAATTAAATCTTTTTTAATTTGGTTACAGGTTTTTTTAAATGTTTTCTGGCTTTCATTTTCGTCACTCATATTGTTCTTTAGGCTGGTTGGTATCTTGCTTTAGTTGAAATTAATCTGAAAAAAAAATTCAAAATGTTATTTTTTGCCACAAGTATTTAAATAAAAATTTATTTAAAAAATTATTAGTCTATTAGCAAAAATAATACTACTGTTTTTACTGGGTGTCATTGTTTTTCAAAATTATAAATAAAATTGTTTTCTTGTTTTTATATTAATTTATTTAAGGTAATGGTACTTTATATTTTGAGCTAAAAAGTTAAGAAGCTGACATTAGAAATTATACAAGTCATGATATAGTACAGTCGATTGTTACAAAATTTTACAGGTTTAAATTAGCAGAGCCACCTTACAGTACCGTAAGGAGTACGTACTCCTTTATATACTTTTCTGGGCAAATGTTTTCTAAAAAATTTATTTATATATGCTGATTAATTATTTTAAATTACTTGCATTAATATAAGGTCATTGGAACAAAATTAAGGAGTATGTTTAGTTTCCAACTTCCTATTATTGGTAAGATTCTGCAATCCAATTAAAATGATTGTAAATTTAAATTATGATGTAAGGATAAAAGTATAATTTTTCTACTAATTTGTAAATTAAATTTTTTATTTTATTTTTCACTCAATACAATAATTTTTTAACTTACATTCATAGATACATAAGTTTACAAAGTGTAAATTATTAATATTCTTATTAAAAAAAGCTCCATAAAAATGGATCATTTTAAAAGCAAATTTTACATTTGGCTTATTTAAGTATTATTTTATTACAAATTTTTTAACAGAACGAACCATTTTGTCAATAATATTTAGACTTTTAAACAATTATTTTTAGAAGAAATTGAACGGATTTCAAAGATCTTGATAGACCCAAAACAATTCAATTTTCTAAAAAAGCTAATATTATGTGTGAAGATAATTTATTAGAATGATATTTTTAGTTTTTTAAAAAACTTTTCATAAAATAATGAATATAAGCAAAATGTAAATTATACGTTTAATCTACGACTAATTTAAAACATTTACCATGCCCAAAAGCTCCTAGCTACCTTAAAAATAATTTTAGAACCACGATTTATTTTAATTTCTTCTAATAGTGCTAATATATCAAAATAATATTTACATCCTATTTGAAGACAAGAAATTTTTAAAGTTTTCAAACTAATCAATTTTTTGAGTAAATCATGTAAATCATTGGGTTTAAATGCAGTTCCCATAGGCAGTTCTAAATGTATTAAATTAGTCAAATACTCAATATTTTTCAGTCCTTTGGTAGATACAACAAATTCTTTAATTACCAATTTTTGTAAATTACTACATTTAGATAAACTTTTTATCATTAAATCCATACAATTGGCGGCATAGTTACAATTCCATTCAATAGGATTACAATTACTCATTGTAAAAGATTCCAGATTCAATAAATTATTTTCTGGAATTTCATCAAATAAACAATTTTCCATAAAACGCGATTTACAGGAAAATGTTTTCAAGTTTTCACAATGTTGAAAAATAAATTTAAAGATGTCTTCTTTTATAGAGTAAGATTCTAATTCAAGATCTTCAATGGATACTGCAAACGTTTTAATTAACTTATTGTTTATCAATAAATTTTGCAATTTTAACTTTTTTAGTTTTTTTTGCATTGATAAAAACAATTCAAGCTTATTTTGAAGTTCAAAGCGTTCATCCTTATGAAGAATACAGTAGTCTTCTCCAACACTTATTTCTATCAAATTTTCAAATTTATGTGCAATTAAAATGTCTAAAATTTTGATTAATTGATCCCTTTCACTACAAAATCCAAATTTCTTTAAATTTTTAAATTTTGGTAATACATCAGATAAATACCTCAGCTCAAAGCATTGGTTAATAATAAAAAATTCTGTAATTTTATCCGCATTCAGTTTCAGCAAACAAGATTTATCACATTCAATAGATTGCAAAAATATGCTTTCTAAATTCTTATTGTTTTCAAATAAAAATTTCATGTCTTCATTAGCAAACGTATGATCAACAGCCAAATGCAAATGAGTTAATTTTTTGCAGTATTTCATTAGAGATTCTTTTATTTTATATTTCATTTTCTTAACATTGTCAGATGGAATAGATGGAATATAATTGGTTGAAAAAGAATACTTTTTGCGTAAAAGAAAAACATCAATGTGAATTTTTTTCAAAAATGGACCGCATTTTTTAAAAGTTTTAAAAAATAGAGTTAAATCTAGGTCATATTTTTTCAATTTTTCGGAAAATTCAATATCATCATATGTTTTTGGCAATGCGAGTGGCATTGGAAATAACTTTCTATCTTCCGTAGACAACGTAGTTATTCGTTTCCAGTAACGTTTAGCAACCAGGTTCCATCTTTTAGATACCAGTTCCATTATTTCCTTTTCTTCAAAATTTAAATATTCAAAAATATAGTCCAGACAATCGTCATTCAGAGAATCTATTGTTGTTTCTTTTGTATCAACTTGACTTTCAGAATGACTTGAGTCAATTAAATCTTTTTTCATTTGGTTTTTGGATTTTTTAAATTTTTTCTGGCGTTCATTTTCTTCACTCATATTGTTCTTTAGGTTGGTTGATACTTTTCTTTAGTTGAAATTAATCTGAAAAAAAAATTTTTAATGTTATTTGTTGTCACAATTATTTGCATAAAAAATTATTTATTGCATTATGATTATTATAGCCTATGAGTTTACTTTGTCTTCAAAATTATAAACAAAACTGTTTTCTGGTAATTTTTGTTAACAATGTTAATTATGCCAAATACAAAATTTGATTTCTAAAAATTGACAAAAAAATCAACCTTTAAATTATAAATTCTTATTTATATTCATATTTCTGATAAGGACTTGTACTATTTAAATCTAAAGTTTTTGATACAGGCAAAGTTGGCGCAGAGATTTCAAAAATGGTTATGGGATAAATAACTAGTCACCAAATAATAGAATTAGAAATTTGTTTGCGAGAAAAAAAATTTTTATTTCAAATTATTTTATTATAAAATTCAAAAATATTAACAAAATTTTAGAAATTATAATTAATATGTGACTAAGCATTTCTGCAAAATCTGCTAATGTAGAAGCTATTGGGTAACTTATAGTCGGGGCTTAGGTGTAAAAAAAAAGGCCAAACCTCTGAAAACCACGACCATGGCTGATTTACGATGAAACCTATGGGAATCTCTTCAGATAGCCCTAAAGAACAGAATGGACTTCAAATAAAGTTGAAGTGATTTTCGTGTTTTTTTTTTTTTTCATTTTCGTGTTCAGTGACCCAAAAAACCTACTAGGGGTCGTTAAATTTACGAAAAAAGATCAATTTAAATTTTAGGACTTAAGGGGGGGGGGGAAATTGGGGGTAATTTCACCCAATTTTCAAAAGCCCAACTTTATTTGAAGTCCATTCTGTTCTTTAGGGCTATCTGAAGAGATTCCCATAGGTTTCATCGTAAATCAGCCATGGTCGTGGTTTTAATTTTTGAATTACGAAATAGACCCGACTATTAACCGTAATTGGCATATACGGCATTATATGATTTTCCCAAGAAATGTCACGGGATTCTTGAACCTATAAGTACACAACCCATCATTAAAATTATTCTTCTCTTCAATGTATCCGAAATTAATTTTATATTTTTTTTAATTTCTTCTAATAAACCAATTAATTATTTTAGAATCTTTGAGATGCAAAATTTTTACTTTTTAGCGTTATCAAATTAACCAAATTTTGATTAAATCACCTTAATTATCCGATTTAAAGTGATTTTCCATAAGCAGTTCTAAAGTTAGTTAAAGATTTGATACTTTTTAATCTTTTAGTTGTTACATAAAAGACTTCGATTACTAATTTTTGTAAATCATTACATTTTTTGTACGTGTGATCATAACTAGGGGTGTGCGGTTACCCGAAAGTCGGGTCGGATCCCCGAAATTTCGGTCTTTTTTGCCAGATTTTTGCAGATCGCATTTCGTATGAAGCCCGAAACTTCTCGAAAAATGTCTGTAGTTGCAGTTTTAAATCGAAAGTTTCCTTGGGTACCCAAAATTCGATCCAACTTGAAGCAAAAAACCCGAAATTTTGGATACCCGACCCGACTTTTGGGTAACCGAACACCCCTAATCATAACTCATTGTAAAAGATTCAAGATTCAGTAGGTTTGCAAAAAAAAGTTTTGAAGTTTTTACAATATTTTTTTAAAGCTTCTTTTATATTGACTAAATTTAAACTAAAATTCAAAAGTAATTAAATATTTCCTTGAATAGGTAATTTTTTTTTTATTTAAACCTAAAAAGTTAACCGATGGAGATTTTAAATATTTAGGGCCTTTGACCATCTATCTATTACATATTTGAAAAAGACTACTGTTTTAAATAACGGGCTAAAATTTAAGGTTCGACCTCTGCTTGCTGCCATAGCACTAGCTCGTGCATACAATATCTGTAACCAATATTTGTTCCATTGTGCAAAAAATACTTATCGTACTTTTTGTAAGCTCCAAATATAAATTTCCATAAGAGCAATGTTAAACTGCCTTTTTATAATTTTCAATAAACAAAAAATTAATATGGTAATAAAGGTAAAACCAAGTTCAATTCAGCTTTAAAAATATTTGGCTTTAATAATTTTCCCGTTTCATTCAGTTCTCTCATCATTTTTATTCGCAATCATAACTCCTTAATATAATTTCCAATTCTCAGTATCACAATATATCTAGAAAAATTTTCAAAAAGTTTTAAAAAGCTAATATGGTAAATAAAAAAATTAATTATCGCATAATATTTGTTCTTTTTATTTTTTATTAATAATTGGTGCAGGTAAAATAAAATCTAAAATAATTATAAATATTTTTATTTTGCTAAATTAAAATATTTCATGATTACATTAATTTTAAATTAAACTAGAATAGCCGCGCGCTCTGCGCGCGCAGAATAATTGCTTTTTTTATAATTTCGTTATAAAATTAATTTAAATAAAATTCATGGTTATACTGATAAAAAATACTAATATTTTTATTGCTCTCAAATATTTTTACCTTCAAAATGCAATTAACTATTTTACCCCTTTTGCGTTAATTTATTTAAATACCTACTTAAGAAAATTTAATTTGTGTTGTTTTTTATTCTCGAAGGAAAGTTTTCATTATTTTTTTTGTTTTTTACTTCATTGGAGGAATAGATTATATCTTTTCCCACGTATTTCAATTTTTACCTGAAAGGCTTTTTTTAATTAATCAATAACAGCATCTTGAGAATCTGATTGGCCTTAAAATTTTTGTTCTCCCATAAACTTTTTGTTGGTACACTTTGATTAAATATTCTGTATAATATTTTTCGGAAAAATATTGATTATGGTATAAAAATTAAGGAACAATAAATTTCGTTACATTTTTCATTATGGGCTTTTATTTTTCGTTGTTAAGTACTCCACCTGGTTTTTGGAGCATATTTGTCTTTTACATGCTGAAAAACAAAAAAAAAAATTTTTATAACTTTTCATTTTTCAAAATTTTCCATTTTCCGGATTTTTTTGTCACGAAACCGAAATTCTGACTCGATTTTTGGATTACTTGGAAAATTTTACCAAAGGACCTCTTTTGAGATAATTATTTTGAATAAATCTGTAACTCTGTGCACAGAAAAGAAAATAAAAATATTAAAAAAATTAAAATTTATTTGCTAATTATTGTTATTTTACTATTTTATGAATTTGTATTATATTTTATTTTATTTTCTTTGTACAGAACTACAGTATTGTTCAAAATTTCTCTCAAAAGAGTCTTTAAGTAAACTTATGTAAGTATATTTAAGTAAGTATTTCCCGAGGAATTCAAAGATCATGTCAAAATTTTGGTTAGGGGACAAGGAAATCCAGAAAATTTTGGAAAATGGAAAGTTATGAAAATTCGTTTTTTTGAGTTTTTAAATATCCCCCAAAAAACTGCTTACAAACAGAAAGTTTATGGGAAAATAAAATTTTTTTGGCCAATTAAAAGAAAAAAAAACAACCTTTTTGGAGAAATTTGCCTTTGAAAAACCTCTTTAGTTTTTCCAATTTTTCGGATTTCCTTGTAGTTTCCAAAAAACTGATGTCAGAATCGTCTTCAGTGGGAAATTTTACATACCCCTTATTCATAAAAATTGTTTTTAGTTTCATTTAGAGCTTACAAAAATTAAAATCAAAAAATTAACTCATAATCTAGAAGACGCCTCACAGTGTATAGTAAAAAAAAAAAAAAATGGCCAAAAATCGGCTTCAACGCAATTTCTGATGAAAAAAAATTCTGCTGGATGGAAAATGACCGTTTTTGTGTATACTAAATGATAGGCTACCGAGATCAAAAAAATTTTTTTATTTTAATTTTTTTAGCTGCTGAATGAAAAAAAAAAATCTATTTTTTATCATAAAAAGGTAAAATATTTATAGTTTTAAAATTAAAAAAAAAATTTTTTTAGGTACAGCTCTGTATTAAAATATGTACATAAATGATAAATAAACCTAAAAAAAGTGTATTAGTATAATTATACATGGTTGTATGCAGTATAAAGATGTGTTAGTCAACATTTGCAATTTAGTCAAAAAATTTTTTAAAAAATTAAAAATTTGATTTTTCTATTTTTACTTATATTTTAAACTTAAATAAAGTATTTTTTTTAATGTTTTTATATAATTTATATTTTTTATACTTTATTTAAGTTTAAAATAAAAGTAAAAATAGAAAAATCAAATTTTTAATTTTTTGACTAAATTGCAAATGTTGACTAACACATCTTTATACTGCATACAGCCATGTATAATTATACTAATACCCTTTTTTTAGGTTTATTTATCATTTATTTATATATCTTAATACAGAGCTGTACCTAAAAAAATTTTTTTTTTTTATTTTATAACTATAAATATTTACCTTTTTATGGTAAAAAATAGATTTTTTTTTTCATTCAGCAGCTAAAAAAATTTAAAAAAAAAATTTTTTGATCTCGGTAGCCTATCATTTAGTATTTACAAAAACGGTCATTTTCCATCCAGCAAAAGTTTTTTTTCATCAGAAATTGCGTTGAAGCCGATTTTTGGCCACTTTTTTTTTTTACTATACTGTGCGCCTGTGTTAAATGTATGCACTTTTTTCCTAAGCCTTGTCCCTTGTGTAAAGCTACTTATACGTGATACTTAAGAGTTCTGCCTGGACGCCATTTTTGCAGCTGTAAGCCAATCCCGTAAACGGACGCTTTCTCACCTACTCATGGCTTCAATTTTAATTAAAATAAAAAATGAAAAGCAGAAAAATAATCTCCGGAAAATTCTGCAGATGGGACAACTTTGCCCGGTCACGGAAAATTTTCCTAAAACATCATAATAAATAAAACAAAATTTATAATCCGTGACCGGGCAAAGTTGTCCCATCTGCAGAATTTTCCGGAGATTATTTTTCTGCTTTTCATTTTTTATTTTAATTAAAATTGAAGCCATGAGTAGGTGAGAAAGCGTCCATTTACGGGATTGGCTTACAGCTGCAAAAATGGCTTCCAGGCAGAACTCTTAAGTTTTTGGGTACGCTGATGCTGAATTTTTAGATTCCGATCCCGAAAACGTAGCCCTGATACCGATTTACCGTAATTTTCGGCCAATTTTGAGTGTTTTTTTTGACATACTTCATATAAAAACTTTCTAGATTGACTTTAAAATGGCAGTATATACTACCTGACAATATTACCTGAAATTTTAAAGTCAATATAGAAAGTTTTTATATGAAGTATGTCAAAAAACACTCAAAATTGGCCGAAAACTATGGTATATCGGTATTAGGGCTACGCTCTCGGGATCGGGACCTGAAAATTTGCAATCAGCGTACTTGGAAACTTAAGAATCACGTATAAGTAGCCTTACACAAGGCTTAGGAAAAAAGTGCATAAATTTAACACAGGCGGCTTCTAGACTATCACATTTTTCTAGAAAATTAAAAAAAATTTATAAATTTAAAAACACCTGTAATTTTGAAACATTTCAATCTATAGAAGCTTAAAAATTTGAATGGAATCATATTTTTACGTAGTAAGCCCAGTAGAAATGGTTTTATGAAAATCCCAAAGTTTCACCATCCCTTTCATAAAGTTTCACTAAGAATAACCTATATGCAAAAATTCCAGTTTTGACATTCCATCGGGTTGTTTCTATTTTTATTATAAATCGCAATACTATAAGTATAATATATAGAAAGCATTTTTGAACCTATTTGATGGGTTTGAATTGGAGTTAAAATTATTTCAGAATCAATAATAATCAATTAATATTTTCACAGCGGCGTAGGCAACCTTGAACCATGGCTCAATGTATTTTTAATGGGGCTCCAAAATCTTCCGCAACGAATTTGTTAATTTAATTTCCTTCCTTAATAATATTTTATAATAACAAAATAACCACATTATAATTGCTTCAAGATTTTGACATTATTTATGATATTATTTCTTTTTATCTCAAAAGTATAAATTGTTTGGTTCTTTAAAAACTACCTATATAATTTTTAAATCTTACCTAATTTTATTTTTTTTCCTTCGCCTATTACCTATAAGCCTAAGATAAGGTCCTTATTATTTTTATAAATAATACAAGTTTTGCTTTTAACCTCTTTTTGGCGCATCAGTTACATTTTTTGTGTATTTTAATTTATAAATAAACTAAATAACATAACCATTAACTTTATTTTTATTTAAATTTTTCATATAAACGAAATTTTTTAATAATCATTATTAATCTTTAAATTTTTAGAATTAATTTAAATTCTGATAAATGTATATTTGCTTATTAGTATATTTTTTTCTTTGATACCAGTCGGTATCAAAATGGAATAGAGGTGGGGGCGAGTCCCACAGCCTCTAGACCTTTGCTGCCGACTGGCTGCAAAGTATACACGTCTTTTTTTTTTCCTTCTCGCACAACAAGCGTTTTTTCATAAGGAATTATTGCTGTCTTTTTTTTCTACTCTTTATACAAGTATAAAAATTATCTCCAATCGAAATGTATCGAATTAATTCGATATATTTCGAGCTAAAAACGTATTTAAATCATCTAAATCATTAACAGCATCAACAGGAAATAATAACTTCTAAGGAGGTATTTTATTTATTTCTCTATTTCTTTTTCCATGAATACTTATGTAACACAAAAAATACGAGGAGAATAGTTTTATACCAAAAATTGTATTAGGAAAGTATAAGTCATAAATATTTTTTTTAAGAGGATAAATTTAATACTTAAAACCGGAATCAATTATTTCTCTCTCACTCTCTTTGCCTCTCAGAGCACACATGGCCCGTGATGGCCTCATAGTATTAACATGATATAATGAAATACAATATAATTTATTAGTATTAGTATAATAATGTTGATTATTATACATATCACACTTTTTTTAAAACTTTTAAATGGTGTTTTTTTATTTTTTTATGAGATAAAAATGTTAAGCATTAAATTCGAGAAATCGAGTAATTACGATATTTCTAAAATTAGTACTTGCATTAAAAAAAAATTAGGTACAAAATTAAGTATTACATCCGCAAAAAAATGCTGTCATAAAAAATTATACTATAGTTATTTAAGGTCATTCTATCCGCCACTGGGTGTTTTTTGCGCAGCATATTTGTAACTGAAATATTTTAGCTATATATTTTATTTATAATAATTTTTTAATGAAAAAAAAATTGAAAATGTTTATTTGTTTAAACAAATACCACCTGTTCAATTTTTGTAATTTTTGGGTTTTACAAGCCTGAGATTCCAGATCGGGGCAACTTGGATCAAAATTCTGCTTGGCTATAAATTTTAGAGCATTTTTAATTTTTTTTTTTATAAACAATTAGCTGTAACTCATTAATCAAGAGGTTTAGCAAAAAATTTCCACGATACCTCCCTCTAGAATTAAATGATTCAGATTTACAATATGAGCCAACCAGAATTTTGATCCAAGTTGCTCACATCTGGAATCTCAGGCTTTTATGAGTCAAAAATTACAAAAGCTTAACAGGTCGTATTTGTTTAAACAAATAAATATTATCAATTTTTTGTTTATATTCTTGTACCAGATATTGTAAAGTTATTTTAATTCTTTCATTAAAAAATTATTATAAATAATATTATATACCTAAAATATTTTAGTTACAAATATGCTGCGCGAAAAAACCCTGTGGTGGATACCCTTCATACTTGTGATAAAAATAAATACGTGGAGAATAGTTTTACCAAAAATTCTATTAGGAAAGTATGTGTCATTGGATGTTTTTTTTAAAGAGAATTAAAAACCAGAATAAATTATTTCTCTCTTTGTCTCTCAAAACGCACATGATTCATTATATGGCAGTACAATATCAAGTAATAGTATTAGTAATAATGATTTAACATTGATATGGTATATAAGAGATTTTTTAGCTATTTCTAATGTTTATTATCTATATTAGACTGAATTATTTTATGCGCTAGCAAAATGCGTAATTATATAACTAAAAAAAATAAATTTATAAATTTCGCGTTGTATTTAGGCAACAAAATCATATCTCAAGCCCATGTCAAAACTCGTACTTTAGGAAACCTTAGGAAATTTATTTTTTTCAGTTACAATTAGGCATTTTGATTTTAGAATCCAAAATACTTTCAAAAAAATAAATAAATTTGTCTAATATCTAGTTATAATATAGATAACAAACAATTGTTTAAAAAATTAACTTAATGTGTTTTAAAAATTTGGGATATAATTTACTTTTTTATGGATAAAATATATTATAAAACCCTAAAAATCTCTTATATATACCAATCCCTGTTTAGTTATAAATGTAGTTTTCATTCTATGGCCCCTTTTAAGACGATGATATTATTATTGGATAGCAATTTACCTTATGATATTTTTGATATCTCTCCCCCTCCCCCCCCCCCCCCATTTACTTTAGAAAAGTATACTGTATGGAATAGATACATTAATGCTTTCTGATATATTTTTTAAATTTCTTGCCTTGTGAATCATACTTCAAATTCAACCTACGATTGAAATGATATCCAATAATTTTCAGTATGAAATAGCTAGGTTTTTTTCATTAATAATTATTTTAAAAATTATTTTTTCCTTATATTAATTAATTATATTTTCCTTAGCTGTTGGCTATTCCTGACGGGCCCTTTAAGAAATAATCTCAAAATAAACAAATAAATCGAAGACTTATAGCCAATTAGGGATTTTATTCCGTAGTGGCTAATTGGGGGAAATAGGTAAGTTACCCAATAGCGAATAGCTTAAGACCCATTTACTCTGACAGATATAAATATTTTAGAACACTTACTTCAAAAAGTTCATAATACCTATAATATAAATTTTTTTCGCAAAAGAAAACACTTTTAATTCCATGCTTTTATTTTAAAAGAAATGCGAAAAAAATACAAATATTTGCTAAATGTTCAATAAAATAACTTTTTTAGTAATGACAAAGTTATTGCCAAAATCACTTCTTCATAATTTATTATATTTTTTACATTGAAACTTTTAATAACATAAACAAAACAAAAAAGGTTTTTCAACTAACATTTTTTAATGATTTCTTAAAGGGCCCGTCAGGAATAGCCAACAGCTAAAGAAAATATAATTAATTAATATAAGGAAAAAATAATTTTTAAAATAATTATTAATGAAAAAAACCTAGCTATTTCATACTGAAAATTATTGGATATCATTTCAATCGTAGGTTGAATTTGAAGTATGATTCACAAGGCAAGAAATTTAAAAAATATATCAGAAAGCATTAATGTATCTATTCCATACAGTATACTTTTCTAAAGTAAATGGGGGGGGGGGGAGGGTATTTTATACAATTGTTATAAGTTAATGATAATGAACCGCAATTTTTATAATTAATTTAAAAATAATCGATTTTTATTCGGCCAATCAGAAGGCGAATAAAAAGTTGAATAGAAGCAACTTCAGATCTCCATCGATCTTTATATAATGGATTTAAATAGGCCAAATAAGTTAAAAATAATACTTGAAGCAAAGAATAATGCTTAAAAATAATTATCCTCGTTTTGATAACAATAAGCTTTAAAGTCAATTTCATAACCGCGTTCCTCTTTTATTTCATCTAGCAATTTAATTATTTCTTGGTAACTCGAACTATCTTCTTTAATGTAAGAAATTTTTAATGTTTTAAGTTTCAATAATTTTTTAATTAAATCATACAGGTTCTCAGGCTGGAAGAATTTGGTCATAGAAATTTCTAAACTTTCCAAATCAGTAAAAGATTCGATAATTTTCAATCCTTTTGGTGTAATTCTAAATTCTCCTATTGCCAATGTTTTCAAATTTTTACATCCAGATAATTTTTCTAACATTTCATCAATATTAATCCAGCTATCCATGTAAGCAACCCCATTTCGATATTCATTGTAAACTTTTATGTTAATGCACTCAAGATTCAGTGAGTTAAATTCTTTTAAGTTATCAAATAAAGTTCCAAATAATCTTAATTTATGACTTTTGTTTCTCTTGCAGTGAAATATTTTCAAATTCTTACAATGATTAATAACAAACCAACATTTCCAATTTACAAAACAATCATCAAATATAATTTCCTCAATGGTAATTGGCAATTTTTTAATAAGCTTTTTACTTATTTTGATGTTTGTTAATTTTAAAATTCTCAGCTCTGTTTGCATGGATAAAAACTGTCTGAGGGGCTTATTAAATTCATATTTCATAACAGTTTCTTTCAAATAAGATTCTGATACATCTTCTACCCCTAAGTCAATACCTATACTTATTTCTTGTAAGTTATTGTGCTTACTGGGTATTAAATTTTTGACTAATTTTGTCACTGTTTCATATTCGTCAATGAATTCTAATTCTTTCAAATTATTCAATTTAGACAAAAATTTACATACAATTTCTTCCTTGTTGAAGAAAGAATTTACAAATGAAACTTTAGTAATTTGGTTAAAATGCACGTAATTTAAGCAAGAACCTTCCAAAAACACATCATGCAAGAATAAACAGCGTAATTTTTTTTTCGCTTTAAAAATTGGCGTTAGCCAATCATCGAGAGAGTGTTCGTAAAGAGATAAATTGTAATGACACTCGCCTTTATCGTATCGATTATTGTAAAGATAAAAATGTGTTAAATTATCACAGAACTTTTCTAATGCTTTAAATACCAAGTGCTTGGGGTCGTGGAATTTTCTAAAGTATAATTTAGTCAAGTAAGAGTTATTTTTTTCCAAAAGATTTAATATAACTTTTACGTTTGGGTATTTATCAACAATATCCAAACTAGTATCAGTTTCACTGTCTCCATCTTCCCAACAAAATGATTCAGTGTACAAGTTTTCATCTCCCAAATTCAAAACTGTTATATGTCTACTAATACAACGTTCGGCGGCCAGATACAATCTTTTGCACACTAAAGCCATATTTTTTACATCTTCATATTCCAAGAAGTCGAAAAGGTAATCCAAGCAGTCATCAATAAGAGAAACAATTGTCGTCTCCTCTGTGTCATCTGGGCAATTGGCTTCTAGTTCTGAAAGATCTAAATTTTAGAATTCAAAGTTGAGTAGGTATGTGGCTTTTATAAGTTTCTCATTAAGTGACATCGACAACGTGAGAATATTCAAAGATTTTATGCATTGAATCATTGTGCAAAGAATTATAGTACTTGAGGCCAAAGTATATAAATTTTCATTTCAAGTTTTTACAAAAAATTAGTCTCAATTAGATCAATGTCTATTAAGAAAGAGGAGGCTTAAATATTTATTTTTAAAAAATCTTTATTTTACCTTCCATATTTCCTTTGAAAAATTGGTTTCAGTAGTTTAAAGTTCTCCTTATTAATAAATCGAATCTGCAAACAATTATTATTCCTAGTTATTTTAGAAAAATAAAATTTATCTTAAAGTAAAATCACTGTAATTTTAGAAATTAAATAAGCGAAAATATTTTTAAAAAATGCTTTTCACAAACAAATTTGTTTTCAGGGTTAAGGGCGCGTTATCAAAGCAGAAATATATTTTCCTAAATTTCTTTACCTAAATAGGTAATAGTCGATTATCGATACATTTCTTATAAATAAGTGTATTGCCATGGCCCTCATCTTTATTATTTTGTTTATTGTAAAAATAAAAATGGGTTAATATTCTACAATATGTTCATAATGCTTTAAGTATTAAGAATTTGGGATTATCAAATTTTCTTAACTCATTAACGCCGACGCGGAGAGTTTTGGAAATGGTAAAAAATAACAATTTCCCTTGCAGGTCCATGACTAAAAAATTTTTCATTAAAACCCATCATTAGTTTTGACCAATAGCTCTTGTATGTGCTCAAAAAACTGGACTAAAAGGGGTAAAACGGGCAATACCAATCGAAATTATTGCTTTTTTACCATTTCCAAAACTCTCCGCGTCGACGTTAATGAGTTAAGTATACATTATGCAAGTAAGAACTATTTTTTATTATAAGTTTTGCAAAAATTTTTACATCTTGTGAGAATATTCAGCTTAAGTGTTACTAGATGAATCATATTCTGGTTTAATAAAACCATTTTAATTGGTTAGAAATCTTTTTAAACCAAGTTATCTAATAAAAAAAGTGCTGATGAAATAGAAAAATTGGATTTTCTTAAGAATTTTTATTTTGGCCAAAATTGAAAATGGAAAATTGGCCGATTTTTTTTTCTTTAAATTTCTAAAAGGCTTGAAATACTTAAAAAATTAAATCCATATGGTTCACCAGGTCTTAGGGCCCGAAAAACCTGATAAATATATTTAAGGTAGTTTTAAAATTTTTGGGGTTTTAGAAATTTTGGCTTCATTCGCATAAAACCATTTGAATTGGCAAATCGGATTTTCTCTATTAAATGTTATACTTAAAATTAAATGTTTTTATGTTTTCTATAATCTTACTTTCCAATTTTATAAAATTTTGAAACAAATTTTAGAACTGGTGTTAGGTACTTTAAATTAAAAAAATAAAAGTAATTTATACTTACTTTGTATTTTGTGATGATCAAAAAGCAATTTTAACGTTTAAAAAGTTAAAAATTATATAAATTTATTGCAGTTCACTATAATTAATTTCGATATGTAAGCTCGGTTTCAATAACAACCCAAATAATAATTGCTTTGTATTTTTAATTTACCATTTGGTAAAATTGTAGCTTAATTTATTTTAAATTAAAATTTTTAATTGCATGCTTTAAATGATAAATTATTCATAAAAAATATGATTTTGATTCAATTTAACATACTCATTTTAATTTATGTCTAAGTTTTTTACCATAAATAATCAGTAATTTATTCGCTTTTTACTTATTACTAATAAGTTAAAGGTAAATAAAATGTATTTGGATTAATTAAACGAAATTTTTTAATATTTATATTTTGCGTTCAGTTATTATTTAATTAAATTTTTCAAAAAATAATTTGCACATAAATTTTTAAATTATTGCAAAAACCATATTATAATTAATTGTTGAAAATCAAAAAATTTAGTATGACACATTTCGTATTTTAAATTTATCATGCAAAAAAGGGTACAGATTTACTACGAATAAATTAATTTTCATATTCAAATTAATGAAATTTCATTGTATTAATTTTATAGAAAACAAATAAATTACTGTGATTTTAAAAATTATATAAATTATTTCACATTACACGCAAAAAATTAGTAAATATATTAGTAAATACCAAAATAATGATTTTTTTTACTAAATTAGTCAATAATACAATTTGTTTATAAAACTGAAACCTCAATTTTGTTAGTAAAAATTACTAATTTTTGGTTATATTTACATATTTATTAATTAGTATTTACATAAACTCTAGAGGTTAATTTTACTATTATTTTTTTTGCGTGTATAGGTAATGTATTTCGAAATCTTGCAAAGTATCTAAAAATTTAACTCTTTTAAAATATTTATTAAAATCATTTTTTTCAATTTATTAGTTTTGCCAGGGAAGCCGTTTATGGCAGCAAAATTGTGGGTTGGTAACACTTGCTTACATTAGGAAGACATACAAAAAAGTGTTGCCAACCCACAATTTTCCTGCCATAAACGGCTTCCCTGAGTTTTGCACATAACATGATTCAAATTTAAAGGCACTTTGCGCAGTTCCGAAAATAGCCGAAACTTTACGATTACTTACGATAGCCGGCTTCGTTTAGCAATAATGAACTTGAAATTTCACAACAACGTCGTTGTATATACAGTATTCACTTTTAACTTTCCAGAATTCGCATTGTTTTTCATTAAATTATAACTATTTTCTTTAATCAACTTGATTCAAATTAATTACTAATTAAATTTATACTTGTATACTGAAAAATATTTTGTTAAAAACAGTTAATAATATAGAAAATTGACAAAATTTTAAAGACAACTTATTCTGCCATATTGCATAAAGACACTGAAAGGGAAGGAGAGTAAAATAATCAATGCTCTCTTTCTATTTCACTATACACAATTCCCACCTATGAAGACTACAGTTTTTGCATGGTTTTTTGAAGTATTATAGTCACTCTAATATTATAATATATAAATAGACGAAGATAACTTTATATTATATATTTTGGTTCGGTCATATTAAATGTCGATTTCTCAAAAAGAAAAGCCCTTAGGAGGGTCAAATTTTGGTAAAATTTAAAACTGAAGGCCCATTTTTATACTATTTTAAACGATAACTTACCTGTGAAAATAGAATTTTTAAAGCGCGTAATAAATCAGGATAAAAAATCAGTTTCTGTTTCACACATGTATTTGCAGTATTTGCTAATAATATGCAAAAAAAATTTCCCATCATCCGTTTATATGAACATAGTGGGGTTTTTGAAGTATTATAACAATTATAAAATTATGAAGATAACTTTATACATTCAGCATTGACCTTTATAATGGGTTTTTTATTATTTGGATTCAAAAGTTTCTTAAGAATTCTTATCAAAAAATTTCCTATAGGTGTCAATATTTTAAGATCATGATGCCAAAATTTAAGTATTCAAAATTCAAAAATTGAAATTAATGAGCAGAAGTATGTGAAATAAAAATCAAAACTAAAAAAAAAATATTTTAATTTTTGCAAAATGGATATTTTTTAACGCGATGTCAAAGATGTATTGATATCGAACAGCTTATAAAAAAGTATATTAAAACATTGCATGAAAAAAAAAAATATTTCTATTATTTAATTTTATTACATTGCAAATTATATTGTTCAAAATTGTTTCTCAAAAAAGAGGGTCTGAAGTAAAATTTCCCGGGAATCCAAAAATCGAGTCAGGATTTCGATTAGATTACAGGAAAACACAACTTTTGAGGCCAATTAGAAGAAAAAAAATCCTGCTTTTTAAGGAATTCGTATTTTAAATTTTCTTTTAGTTTTTCCTTTTTTTTAAAGGTTTTTCTGAAAAACTATTTCGGATTCAGCAGGAAATTTTACATATCCCTTAGTTGCAAATTTGTTTTTCAGCTGTATGTAGTAAGCAGAAAAATTAAAATCGAAAAATTAACTCCAATTATTTTCCAGGAAATTAGAACCAATTTTAAAATCAAAACACAGCTGCCATTTCAAAACCATTCAATCTATAGAACCTAAAAAATTGGCATGGTATTATATTTTTACATACAAAACCCAGACATTTACCTTAAAAAAAAATTAGTTTATTATTATAATACTAAAATTATTTATTACATACTGATGCACAATGAAGTTTATTACAAAAATACTTTGAATCAAAAAATTTTAAAATCGATTGGTAATAAAAATTGTTAATAAAAATAAACTGAGTATAAAAATTTAAATAAATTAATAAAAATTTCCATCAACAGAAAATTTTTCAAATGACAGGGGTACATAATTATAAATTTTAAGTTAACAAAAATACTTATTACAAAACTTACTTTTAAGTACATACAATCTTATATATTATTAAGAACATTCAATTTAGAAAATATTTATTTATTTTATAAGTATTATTATATTTTTAAAATATTTATTCTGATTTATACTTAATATCACCACACACTATCAACTCTTTAAGGCTTGACGAATCTCTTACAAAATTATTGTACATTTCATCATTTAATGGATTAAAACCATCAATTTTTAAACTAACTAAATTTTTAAGAGAGCTAATACTTTTTAAACCTAAACTTGTAAAATTACAATTATTAATTTTTATTTTTCTTAATTGACTACAATTTGATAAATCTTTCAAAATACAATCAATTTTATCTTTAAATCTATTACTATTAGAATAAGGATTACGGTATTGAATCGAAAAAGATTCAAGTTTTTTAAATTTACTAAAATAAGTTGTTGGCTCTGAATAATCTATCAAAATACTTTGATAATAAATACTAATTTCTATTGTATCTGTATTTAAACTTTTAGTTAAAACTTTTAAAAAATATTCATGGAAATACTCTAAAAAAAATGTAATAATTTTTAAATTTTGCAAACGACCTAAGTTACACATACTATCATGTACATTCACAAAATTGCTATCATACAAATTTAAAACTTCTAAGCTTTCTGGTAAACTGCCTATTACATCTGTATTAAGAGTAAGTCCAATAAGCTCAATTTTAATCATTTTCTTTTGATTAGAGATAAAATTTGAAAGATAGTAGTTGAGATGGAGTGTGTGATCATACTTTCCCTGATTGAGAAAGCGTATAGATACTTCAGATATATTATTACATTCACTTTTAATCAATTCACTTATTAAACCATTAATTTGTTCCCAACAAGCATTAACGATTTCTAAATTATTTATGCTCTTCAATTTTGATAAAAAGTCACAAAAATATTTTGTATTATCAAATGAACAATTCTTAATGGAAAAAATTTTTAAGTTATCATTTGTATTTAAACTTGTAATAAATTTACCTTCCAACTCTAAATCGATTAAAAATATACTATGCAAATCTGTAAAACAATCTAATAACAAACTTATTTCCTTATCTGAAAAGATATACCGAGGCATTTGTTCCGCAGTAAAGCTGTCATCAATACATAAGTTTCTTACGTATTTACAGTTTTGCAGCAACTTTTTCCACATTTCTGGAAAGATGTCATAACATGGTTTACTGATTAATAATTTATTCACATAAGTGCTACACCTCTTGAAGACGTTTGTAACAAAAGCTTTATTTTTCTTAAAATCTTTATCTTTCTTACATGGTAATGCTGATGAAGACAAGTCAAGATCGTGTACATGATTCCATGAGCGCTTAGCAACTTCAGACCACCTCTTGCAAACCCACTCAACTTCTAATTTTTGTCGTATTGATAAAAAAGAGAAGATATATATCAGACAGTCATCGTTAAGGTACTCAATGGTTATTTCATTGAGTATTTCATGACCCATATTTGAGACATTATTTTTTATTTTCTTTCTTTGACCTAAAAGTTTTATTAATTTGGTAATATTTATAGAAAATTCTTTATTAAATTATAAATTAATTTAAGGTTACCTTTAACTCTCATGTTTTTACTTGTTATATTTATTTTGGCTCTGTAAAAAATTATTTCTCAAGTTATATTATATTATTCCAATAGCAATTTTACTAAAACTTTGCCAGCTTTAGTTATCGAGATAATTATAATAAATTTTTCACTTAAAAAGAAACTATGAAACTTTATTTGCCATCAAGATGCTGATTGCTGTTTGCCATTTTTTGCACATAATATAATTTATAAAACAATAACAATGATTCTGTCGGTAAAAAAATTTTTTATTTTACCTACACACCAAAACATAAAGATTGTTCTTAATACTACTTTTTATTAAATTTTGATTTTAATATTTTAAAAATATTAAATTTAAAAATAAATCTTTTCAAACTATTTAATTTCATTTTCAATCTTTTTGTTTTTGTTTTTGTAGGCAAAAGATTTTTTTCCAAAAAAAATATTTTGAAATGACTTAATGATCATTTTAATTACAATTTATTAAGGTTATGAGTGTGTATACTTGTTTATTTTTTCGAGTTTTGCAATCGCGGAAAAATAAATTTCTTATGATTATTATTAAAAGTAATTTGAGAAAACTTTTTCAATTTCCAAAAAATCAAGTCTTTATTAAATATTAATGATTTTATTTGAATAACAAAACTAATACCAAAAATTATAAATACAAAATAAAAGTTAATTTTTTTAAAATGTTCAAGCTAAGTAATTATAAACAATTTGATAATTAACGAAGTTCATCTTCTTCGGAGTTAGCAGCCATTTGCCATTAAAATTGAAAAAAATATGAAAAATCACTTTACGCTTATTTATTTAACTGAAAATAATTACGACTATTTATTTTATGTAAAAGAAATTAAATTATTTTTAATCATAAATAACGCTAATTTATTAAAAATTAAATTATATTTTAATAACCACGCAAATTTGATAAACAAACTTGAGTTAAAAATAAACAAATATAAACTCATAACCTCATTTCAAAATATTTTTTTTGGAAAAAAATCTTTTGCCTACAAAAACAAAAACAAAAAGATTGAAAATGAAATTCAATAATTTTAAAAGATTTATTTTTAAATTTAATATTTTTAAAATATTAAAATCAAAATTTAATAAAAAGTAGTATTAAAAACAATCTTTATGTTTTGGTGTGTATACACGTAAAACCGCGGTAAAATTTAAATAAAAATTTTTAAGAAAAATTGTAATTTGCTGATATAATAAATTTTTAAAAGACACGTTTTATAATTATTTATAACTTTTATAAATAATCTAAGTAAAAAAGTGTCTATTACCTTATACTAATTATAGAATTTTACAATTAAAATGATTCTTTAAACATAAAAAATTGAAGAATTGTCCTTACTTTTGTTATAATGAGAATAAATATTTATATGTACAAAAGTTTAATTTATAGAAAAAAAAATAAGTAGTTTTTTTTTTAATATGGAAAGGAAAAAAGCATGTTGTAAAAGAACTTTTATAATATTTGAAAAAATTTATTTGCGTTCAATACATTTTACCTTATCATCAATTATTAATTTTTTTAGACTTAATGAATTTCTTATAAACTCATCATAATATTCATTATTCAGTGGATTACTACCATTAATTTTTAATACTAACAAATTTGGTAAAGAACTAATGCTTTTTAAGCCTAAATGTGTAAAATTACAATCAGTGATTGATATTTTTACTAATTTTTTACAGTTTGATAGGTCTGCTAAAATAATATCAATATTCCATATAAACTCATAAGATAAAAATCGTTTTTGAATTGAAAAGAATTCAAGATTTTTTAACTTGCTAAAATTGTCATGTGATTTTTCATGATCTAACAAGTAATGTGTATAAGAAATATTTAATTCTGTAATATTTATTACACTTAAACATTCACACAAAGGATCCAAATAGATATAATCTAAATCTTCTAAATAACATGTAAAAACTTTTAAACTTTGAAAACGGATAAAACTATTAAAAAAATATTTATCTTCAAAATTGCTATCATATAAATTTAAAACTTCTAAGTTTATTGGTAAGATATCTATCAATTTTTGACTAATCCAACACCCTTTGAGTTCAATTTTTATTATTTCTTTTTGATTTGCCAAAAATGTTGAAAGATCAAATGTTGCATAATATTCAATATCTAGAATTTCTACAGAAAATTCAAGTAAATTTATATTACTTTGTTCTAAATCATTTAATATTTCACAAATGGTATTATAACTTGTATGTACAATTTCAAATTTATTCAAATTTTTAGATTTATATAAAAAGTCACAAAAATATTTTTTATTTCCAAAAAAACATTTATTTATTGAAAAATGTTGCAAGGTATCATTTTCATTTAAATTATTAAGAAATTCACCCTCTAATTCTAAATTAACTAATGATAAGCTATGTAAATCTGTAAAATTTTCTAATAACAAGCTTGTTTCTTCATCTGCAAAGCTTTCCGAGCTATCATCTATCAACAAGTATTTGACATTCTTACAATTTCCAAGTAAATCCTTCCACAATTTTGGAAATTTGAAGATATCATAGAATAGACTATTTATTGACAACTCATGCAAATAATGGCCACATCTAGTTAAAACATTTCTAACAAAAGTTTCATTTTTAAACATATCAGTGGCTTCTTTATATGGCAAATCTGTACATAAATCAAAGTTATGCACATGATTCCATGAGCGTTTGGCAACTTCGGACCATCTCTTACAAATCATCTCCACTTGTAATTTTTTTTGTAATGATAAATAGGAAAAAATATGAATTAAACAGTCATCATTTAAGTACTCTATTGTTGTTTCATTATTTGTTGACAACTCATCCCCTTCAACATCACAATTTTGCTCTAGAAAAGTTTTAGAATATTGATATTTAAAATTATGAAATTATGAAAATTTTTATAAAATTTACCTTCAAAATTCATTTTTGTCTTGGTTCTTATTTACAAAAAATTATTTTTTGGAACTGATAATTACTGGATTTTGAAAAATACTATCTCAAAACTTAAGGTTATAAATCATAACAAAAACCTTAATAAATATGAACATTTCTTTATACGAACAATTAAAATGATATGAAATTTTTATCTTTGAATTTATATTGATTAACATTAAATAATAAAAACGAAAATTTATTTTTTATTACACTTTTTTACATTAAAACTCAAAAATTATACTTGCTATTTTTTTCAGCGAAAAAAGAGTAAACAAAAACATAAACAAATAACAATTGATACATGCGCAGCCTCTGTCGGTAAAAACAAGCGGTAAAATTTAAAAAATCATGTTTTATAAATGTTTAATTAAATATCATAAAATACAATCTAAGCAAAAAAGTGTCTGTTACCATACTAATTACAGAATTAAAAAATTAAAAAAATTCTTTAGATAAAAAAACGAAGAAAAAAAAAGTGTTGTTAATTCCGTTATAAAACTCTATCTTAAAGAAAATGCAGTTCTCATGCAAATTTAAATACCTACATAAAAGATTAAACTTATAGAAAATAGAAGTGCATAAGAAAATTTTTTAAAATAAAAAAAACTGCCAAACCTTTCAAACGACTATATATAATTATCAGATCTTTTTTAAATAAAATAAAGAAAGAAGAAGCATTTATACAGTAAAAAACTTGTAATAAAATATGCGGGTGCGAAAAAGAGGCGTTACTTTTTTTTTTATTCATTGCGTTTTATTTATAATCAAGACGCGGCATCGTCCTCGTATTTGCATAACGACTTTAGACATTCTTTATTTCTCTATTTTATAATATTAACACACACACACATACAAACTTATTAATTACAATAAAAATTTTCTTCCTTGTCAATTAAAAAAAAAATAATAATAATATTTTATGTAATAAAAGTTTATTATACTTAAAAATGTGTAGGTGTTAATGATATAAAACCGTAATGCGCTTCCGGTTTAAAAATATGGCATTTAATAGATAACCTTAAGGCACATCATGCAGAAATTTAATGATAAAAGGATATACGATTGACTTAATTATTGTAGATTTTTTTTGAAAATTTTATAATAATAATAATAATTTAGTGTTAAATCGATAAAATAAGGTAACGCAAACCCGCATTATATAATTTTTCTATATAGGTACTCTTTGAGGAAGAAAATTCTTAGGCATAATTTTTTAAAACTAAAACTATATCTTTAAAAAATGTTCTCTCACGCTTTTTCGTTCATTTTCAATATATATATAAAATACAAAATCTTGTTTAATATAGAACAAGGTATAAATATATAATAAATAATATAAAGATCTATCGATTTCACGGGGTGTTTTATTTTATAAGTAAAGAAGAAAAATATAATAAAGAGAGAAGAATCTTTATGGGAAAACCGGAAATGCCGTTATTGTTTGAGAGAATCGTTTGGAAAAATTGACCAATATAAATAGAATTTTTATTATATTTTTTCTTTTTTGCTTAGGAAAAATAGCTGTTAAGTAAGATGATTAAACTGAAGTTCCCCCATTTTTTTTAAAGATTTTTTGTTGTAAATCGTGGGACTATTTTAATAGGAAATTTTTTCGGTATGATTGACAATTGTTAATGATTAATTTTAATAAGGCATGTTATTAAGTATAACCACGGTGGTGTAACAATTTTTTATGAAAATGAAACTGTGTATGGAAAAATGGTCAGATTTTTTTTTCAAATTTTTTTTTATTTTGTACTGGAAAAAGTTTGAAACAGTCAAATACTTTAGTCAATATGGTTCAGCGGAACTGCAGTTGGATCTGATAAACAAATAATGGAGTGAAGTAGCAAAATTTGCATGGTTGAATATGCATATTTTGAAAATTGTCAATTGTTTTCAAAATCAGAGCACATTATAATTCTTCATTTTTCAAATATGATGCGTCTCTCTTGATAAATTTATCAAATAGATTAGGTAGATATTTAAATAAATTCAATTTGGATAATAGTTCATATTATGTACAAGCTTCAAAATAAATAATTGTAATTTTAACAATAAATTACATTAAAATAATTTAATTGTTTGAGCTTTTCGCTGCAATATAGTTGTATAACTTTTTCAAATTCTTACTTTAATTACCTTGAAAAATGCCATACAAGTTTATTATTACTACGATGATGATAGATTTCTTGGATTTTTGTTTTTAAGTTTGGAAAGAAATCAAAATATTAATATATTAGATTCAGTTGAATGCAAAAATGAATATTCGCAAAAATTTGCTGAATTTTCTTTGAATAAATCTAATGAATTTGAATAAGCAATTTCATGTCTCACGTCTAGCAATCACTTTTTCTGATTTTGGAAGACTTGATGATTACTATTTAAGAACAATGACAGAGTCTGTTAATAATTATGTAAGTATAAAATATAGAATTTTATAAATTGGAATTTAAGTTATGCTATAAAAAACCACTAGCTTCAGTAGATTTATTGAAATATTAAATCTTTTATAGTTTTTGGATAACCTGGATTTCAGATAAAAAATGATTTTATTTTAAAATATTTGCAACAATGTGAGAATTTAAAGATTTTATTGATAAAATTATTGAATCAGTTAATGAAATTTTAAAAAAATAGAGCAGATTTTCGCAAATTAAAAATTATTTTAAAACATGAAAATATTTGATTAATCAGAAACTCTTTATATTTGGCCATGTAAATTAAATTAAAGTTTTTTAAAAAATCATGAAATTGTAATTTTGAATATTTCATTTTCTATCCTTTTCACCCAACATATACTTACAAATGCAAGATATTAGAAAGTTGTTCTACTTCTTCACCTGTCATCTCCAAAAAAACTAAAAAAATTTCCTGGTGGGGATTTTTTGGTTTGAATATAAAAAGTATAAATTAAAGAATGTCAGTTTAAAAAGTGTGTCCTTAGCAATTGAAAGTCTTTGAAATGCATTATTTTATACTTTAATAATTAGGTTTGTATAGATTATTTTAATTAGAATTAAGATTTACTTGTAATATTCAAAAAATAGTGCATTGCACTTACAATTCGAAATCATATAAATATTTATTTTTATTCACTTAAGATAGTAAAATTTCTTTTTAGAATCTAAAAGCACTTTTGAAAAAAAAAAATTTGTCTAATTTTCCATGTTTTTGGAAAGGTTTTTATTCAACGCATAAAAAAATATTTGATTATATTATTGCTTATGACCCACAAAACCTATCTGCATATTCAAGAATCTTGAACAATTTTATCATCAAAAAATCTCAAAATCTACTTTTTTTAATTTGGTTGCAATACCACATTTTTTTCTATGAAAGTACTAATATCAAAAAGTATCATTTTTACTAGATATCTTGAATCTGATAATTAATTTGTTGAAAATTTTTGTCTAAAATTTTTATCACCAAAAATAATTTTAAAAAAGCCAAATTTTTTTTTTTTTCGGACGTAGTACCTAATTTTTTCCATGACTATGAAAGTATTAATTTTTGAAACATTGTTTTTCTGGATTCTCGATTTCTTGTATCTGATACTTAATTGTTTTAAATTTTTTTCTCAAAATTGTTGTCATAAAAAAATATAAAAAAAACCATTTTTTTTAAATTTTGGACATAAGTATAAATTTGAATAGAAAACACTGAAATTAGAATGAAATAAGTCCATTAACTAAATCCAAATTAACAGTCTTAAATATACACCTTACTCATTAAACTAAATAATTTAATAACATTCTTGGAAAGATCTGAAAAATCTTATTGTAATTTTGTTTTAAAACAAAATTCGTTTTTCAGAAGGAATACTCTGGCCTCGGATTGTGCGTTAATACTTTTGAAAATCAATTAATTTAATTGATGTGCGCATTAAAAATTTTTTTCTTCATATTTTTTAATGAATAAAAAATTATTTTAATAAACTCTAAGTAAGAATTTCACAGCCTTCCACGTATGGTGCAAGACTTTATCCCAACTAAATTATATGATTCCATAACAAATTATAACAATGAATATAAATATTTTTAGAATAAAATCAAATAAAAATGAAGAGCCGGAAAGCAGATACAATCAAAATAACCATTGACAGCCTAAACGATGACTGTTTGATTTGCATCTTTGAGAATTTAACAGTAAAAGATAAATTGGAGCTAGAACTGGTTAACAAAAGGTGGAACCGAGTAGCAAAACGTTCTTGGAGCCATGTCAAATATCTTGAAATTTCGCTTAATAAGGACAAAAATGATCAAGAAAAACATTTATTAAACTATAACAAATCAAAGAGATACAATACAAATCTCATAATAAAAATTTTAAGAAGAAGTTGTAGATATTTAACAGATCTCTATATGAAAGATTTCGCAGGTTTTTTAGATTTTCAACGATTAATAAATTTTAATGCATTCAAATGTTGCAAAAAACTAACATCTTTAATGATCGAAGATTCGTTTGCATGGGATAATGTTTATGAATTATTGTTTGAAAGTATGCCAAATTTTCGCCGATTATCATTGAAAAAAGTATCCGAATATAATTGTAATGGAAACTGTTTAGAGATATTGAATGTTGATCAAATAGAAGAGTTAAAAATTGAAAATAGTAGATTTAAAAACTTAAAATATGTTTACGAATTTATAAACAAATTAGAAAATTTGAAGAAACTTGAATTAATAGGTTTACGAAATCATATGATATGTTTGATTTTGGAAAAGCTTCATTTGAGTAAAATCGAAAATTTATTAGAATTTTCTTTGGATGAACATCCTAGCATTATTAATTCAATACGAATGAATTTGACAGATTTCTTATCAAGACAGAAAAAATTATGTAAGTTATCATCAAATATTTTACTACTCGATACAATTAATGTTGAGAAATTACCAAATGAACATTTAAAAGAATTAAAAATAGGCTTCTATGGTCGCTATTGCGGAAAGATTAGAAAGTTATTACAACATTTAATAAATTTGGAATCTCTGATTATTGTTTTTCTAGATACATTTGATTATTTCGACGTAGATACAATTGTTGAATCAGTAAGTGAAAATATAAAAAATATTGAATTTAATTTTCTAAAATTTGACATAAATTGGTATGAACACTGTGAACCAATCGATGGTTTCAGGAGATTAAAAAACCTCGAATCCTTTACGATTTTTCGAAAAGAGGGTTGTAAAGAAACATGTTCAAATAATTTTTTATTAGACGATTTATCAAAATGTGAGAATTTAAAAAATTTGTATATTCATAATTGTAATTGGACGTTGTCAAAATTTAAAGCTTTAAAAAATTTTGTAAATTTAACAAAATTGCATCTAACCGCAGATGATTGTAGAAATACTTGCATTGATGATGAAAAAATGGCTGATTTAATCAAGGCGTTAGTGAATCTTAAAGAACTCGAATTACATAATTTTGATAAAGTTTCTGATCAGCTGGATAAATTTTCTAATGAAATTAAAAATTATCGCCAATATTCTCATAAATTAAAAATTATTCGACAATTACACTGCCGTACAGGAGTAAAAAGGCAATATCTCACTTTTAACTCATTTCGAGATATTTAAAGAAACGCGTTTCGGTTAATTTTGAAAGGTTTATATACACTCAGCGACTATTGGTATTGTGGCAGCACCAACGTTCAAAATACAATAGACTAGTCTATTGTTCTTTTAATTTAAAAAAAATTTATATGTTTCTAAGGTAATTAAGACATGCTCTTTTCATTGGTGAAAAAATTTTTCCAAAATTTCCACTCCTTATATGAAAAACAAGAGATATGCAAAAATAGCAGCGCCAAATCAGCTTATAATACAGGAGAAGAAAAGCAATATCGAGATATGCATGTACTCATATATAGAGATATTGCTTTTCTTTCCTGTATTGAAATATTTTTTTCCATGCGCGCTGCTCTGCCGTACAGGAGAAGAAAAGCAATATCTCGAGATATGCATTTATTTCATGTATTTTTTTTTTTATTCCATGTTAAATTTTATCAAATACATGAAACCTTCGAGATATGCAGTGCTAACGATTTTGTTATCAGTGATATCAAAATAATTTTTGCACCACTGGATAGATTTTTTTTTTCACGATTATGCACATATAAAAATCTCATTTTTCATAAAATCTCGAGATATTGCCTTTTTACTCCTGTACGGCAGTACACTGTAAAAAGTAACTTCCTTATACTCACGAAAATATTAGAACTTTTTCAAAAAATTATTAAATTTTCAAAAACACTTGTAAATATTCGAAAAAAATCGTAAATTTACTAAATTTAGTATATTAACAAAAAATTCGAATATTCTCGATTTTTTTTTGTGAATTCGCAAGAAAAATTGATAATTTACAATTTTTTTTCGAAAATTTACAAAAAATAGTTGTAAATTTACAACTTTTTTCGTAAATTAAAAAAAAAAAAAAATGAGAATTCTCGAATTTTTCGATAATATACTAAATTTCATAAATTTACGATTTTTATCGAATATTTACAAATTTTTTTAAAAATTTACTAATTTTTCGAAGAAATTCTATTTTTTTTGTTAATTTTAGGAAGTCACTTTTTACAGTGTAGAAAATACTCGTTAGACGTAATAAATATTTTTGTGAATTATTTTACTTTCATTATTTGATTTTTCTGGCCTTTCAAAGCACAGAATTACTCTCAAAGGAATAATTATATTTACAAATAAACATTGAAAAGTGGTTTTTCTTGCCACTGACGGAGAAAAATAATAAACGACCCTAGACCATGAATTCCTCAAATCGCAGTTTACCATCCTCAACTTTTGTAAGAATTGTAATCCAATTTATAATTATAATTATACATTGTCAAACAAAAAATTTTGACAAGAATTTTAGATTAATTATAATTAGTCCATTTTTTCTAACTAATTGTAATAAAAAAATGTAAGTACGTAATCTTAAAAAAATTATTTGAAAGAAAACAATTGAAATATTCTATTTTTGTCAGATTTTTGTAATTTGTGTAATTAAATAAAATTTATTTTTTTTTATCAATTTTATAGTTAAAAAACAAAAGGAAATAAAAATATTAAATTTTATTTTTTATGACTAATCCACTTCCCCAATTTTTATTATTCGATAAAAATTATAAGTGAAACAGCATTTTTCTTTTTGGACCAAATTGGCCCCGAACTCAGGTTCAGTGGATTGACAGACGTATGCAATACCTAACACCCAATTGTTAAGACCATAATTTTTTGGTAAGTATCCGCTAATTTCACAGTAATCAAAACAACTTTCAAACTAACTCCCTAGCTAATATACATAAATTTGTAACACATAAATAATATGCGTTTTTAATACTAAAGTGTAAAAAGTTACCTAATACAAAATAAAAGCTCGCATATAAGTAAAACACGCTTATACCTACTAAAATGAAAAATTTCTAAAGACACACAAAAAACTTTTTTTTTCTTCATCATCATCATCATCAGATTCATTAAAATACACGTTATTATTATTATGATTAAAAAAAAATGTTTGACCTGAATTTTCATAATAAAAAAAAACACATCATATTATATTGGCCTCGAGCTTTTTTTTCATATAAAAAAAAGAAAATTTTTTTAAAAACCTAAAACATAGTAGATTGAAAAGCCGCGAGAATTTAAAATGAAAGTGTTTATTAATTTTTTTTACATATTTTTAAAAAAGATACTGATGTCTTATCTTATATGTAATGATAAAATGAAGATAAAAATTTTTATCTCATCTTGTATGTGCATTTTTTTTAAAACTAATTATTTCAGAAAAAATTTTTTTAATTATCAAAGTAAATAATTATTGATAAATGTTTAACACCTTGTTGTATAAATAAAATAACAGGACATTTTTTAATATGAAAGTCGTGATAAAATGTTAACATATTTTATAATAATAATCCTTTTAACAAGATCATTTATAAATAAGTATGTTAGAAAATATATACATATATATTTTTTTTAATTAATTAAAATAATAATAAAAATAAGATTAATAGGTACAGTAATATTTTAAAAAGAAAATTATTATTTTATGTGTTAACCTTTAAGGCTTTTTATACTGTTAGGTTGGTTTAATTGACATTTTAAGTATGGATTATAGATATAGAATTTTGAGTTTGAAAATGAGAGTTAAAATTAGTTAAATATTAATGTTAAAAGTAAAAATGGTTTTAAAGGCTGATTCCGGATAAGTACAGTAATTTGGCCCCTGGAACTAAACCTAACCTAAGTAGTCCAAAAATTTATCCAAAAACTCAATGATTCCCGTCTGAATAAGACCTCTAGGCCACGTCAGGCCCCTGAAAACATAAAAAAACGTTTTTTTTTTGGGGACTTTTTAGATTTTATTTAATTACTCCAACCCGTAAACAGAAAATACATAATTTCAAGAAATTTTTTTTGGGCCATTAGAGCCTCCTTATGACTCCGAAAAATATCTTTGAATTTTTCGAAAATCGGTTTTTCGAGAATAAAAAAATATACAATCCTTAAATTTTTTTTATAGCCCTGGTAGGTTGGAAAACCATATTTTTTATTTTTTAGAAAATATCCTGGAAGGAGAGAAAAAAATACTTACCTGTTAAAATTAGTTGGATTAGCCCATATACAATATTTCTTAAATTGAATTCAGGACCTAAAATTTGACCTAAAAATTTGGACCTAAACTAGGACTTATATTTTATAGGACCTAAAAAAGATCCTATATTTATATGACCTGCAATTTGACCTAAAAAAGGACTTATATTTATAGGACCTAAATTTATAGGATCTAAAATTTATTCTAAAATAGGGCCTAAAATTTTACTTAAAATAGGACCTATATTTATAGGACCTAAAATTTTATCTAAAATAGGCCCTATAAATGTAGGACCTAAAATTAATAATAGGGACTAAAATTTTACCTAAAATAGGACCTAAAATTTTACTTAAACTAGGACTTATATTTTATAGGACCTAAAATTTGACCTAAAAAAGAACCTATATTTATAAGATCTAAAATTTGACCTAAAAAAGGACTTATATTTATATGACCTAAAATTTGACCTAAAATAGGACCTAAATTTATAGAACCTAAAATTTAACCTAAAATAGGGCCTATATTTATAGTATCTAAAATTTATTCTAAAATAGGGCCTAAAATTTTACTTAAAATAGGACCTATATTTATAGGACTTAAAATTTTATCTAAAATAGGCCCTATAAATGTAGGACCTAAAATTAATAATAGGGACTAAAATTTTACCTAAAATAGGACCTAAAATTTATTCTAAAATAGGCCCTATAAATGTAGGACTTAAAATTAAAAATAGGGTCTAAAATTTAAGGTCTATAATTATAGAACCTAAAATTTGCCCTAAAACTCGAAACATATCAAAATAACCTTCAAAATTGACCGAAAAAAACAGTTTTTTGGTATTAGGACTAATTATTCGGGATCGGGACCAAAAAATTTGAAATCAGTAACTTAGAATATAAGTGCAGGCATATAACATATGCGGCTTCCGGACTAAAATTATGTAATTCAGTAATCAATTTTTGCCTAAATTAATCAATTCCACCATCAAAAAACAATTTTTATACAACTAACTTTATTTCCAAGTTAGATTTTAGTTATGAGGCCAAAATTCTTTCTTAATGAGTCCATAATTACTTTCAGAAACCAAATTTTTCATCTCCTTTACCCAAAAGATCTATCAAATCCATTAAAATTTTCAAACAGAGCAGCCCAACAGTGTATTCAAAACAATATACTTCCTTATAGTTATAAAAAATAAACAATATTTTATAGAATATGATACGAGTAATAAAATTTTTTATATTAATAATTCTAGACTATCATAAAGAATTATATTCATGTTTTTATTATTATTATTACATTGATTGTTTCTTTATATCAAAAACAATGTATTAAAAATTTATAATACAATAAAAAAACCAGCTCAACAATTATAAATTTTAATAATTCTCATGAATATAACATGATTTTTATATATAATAATTAGGATACGTATATAAAATAAAAAAACCTTTTTTTTTATTATTTTATTATATTTCTAACCTACAAAATCATGTTTTATGATTTGTTATACTTATATAGGAAGTTATTATGTATGTGATTAATATATTAAAATTTGACTTATAAGACTTTATCACGATTAGATAAGGTTATAAAATTTTGAAATATAGTTGTTTTTACTAACGAGTTTTGAAATTATTAGGTTATTTTTTTGATTTTTGAGGTTATCTTTATAACCTCAAAAATTAAGGGCGAATCAAAGTTAAGGCCGTGTGGTAACCCGAAATGTCAGGTATACTGACCCGAAAGTTTGGGTTTTTTTCAGATCGCAGCCTGTCAGCTTGGATCAAATTTCGGGTAAAGCCAGAAGTTTTTAAAAAATTTCTGCAAGTACGGTTTGAAATATATACTTTCACTGATTAAAAAAAACGAATTTTCGGAGTAGGTAGCCAAAATTTTGCATAACCACAACACCCCTATAGGTAAAATAAAAGAAAATAAAGTTTTGCAAGCAGTTGCTTTGATTCAGAGACATAACCTATAAAAAAGCTTGATGACATATTTCAATTATTTAAAAAGCTTGCATTAATAATAAAAAAATCAGACCATAAATCATAAATAATTCAAATTATTTTTCATGATATAATCATAAAAGTAATAATAAATAAAACAAAATTTAATTATAACCTATAAAAATAGGTATGCGCGCACTATATTTTAACGTTAAAAAACTATGTGTATCATAAATTAAAATAACTTAAAGCAATCCCATTTTCAAATTAATTATAGTAAATAATCGCGTGTACGTAAGTACAAAAAGAAAGACCAAAAAATTCAAATTATTGTAACTGTTAACATTTTTATTCGTGACCGACGACGTGTTTATAACCAAGTCGTTTGTTAACTTCCTTCCTGTACACGATATAAAGAGCGAGAAACCTAGCTTTTTTAAAAAAAAAGTATTATACCTGTTATCTTCGTGTCTTTTTACACATACACCCTGTACAGGTTAATTAAACTACCCTTCCAAAAAAAAGAAATGAGTTCTCGTTAACTAACAATAAAGAATTATACCTATATATATTTTGTAAACTCCCCTTCAATATATATTTCCACTTGGCTTATCTTTTTTAACCGTGAAAAAATATTACACGCGCATTAAATATCAAGTTAACTGGACCATCTTTACTTATTTTTTTGCACAAAATTAGAAAATTCCTTACGATAAAATATTTTTTATATATAAGGGTAAAATATTTTCATGAGACAAGAATGAAAATAAAACTTTTTTTTTCATGGTTTGTTTGATATTGACGAACAAAATAAAATATAATAAATATAAATTTAACAAGGTAAAGAATTTTTTTTCTCGATTTTAATAAGCTATTTTTATATTATAAGTAAAGAATTTAAGGTTAATTAATTGAGATATAAATTTTTATTTTTTTTATTACATTGCTTAAATATTTTATTTAATTATTAAATAAAAATTTCTTGCTTTTAGGAATTGTGTAAAGAAAAAACACAATGAATTTATAATATAATTAAGGAATTTTTATTTTTATCAAGTAATTATTGGAAAATATTTTATGGAAAATAAATGGAATTTTATTCAGTGCGATTGACTAAGATATGTTAAATTTCTGAGGAATATTCAAAGGGTAGAATAGTTAATTTTATGATTTTTTTAAATATTCATTTTTTTTGACAATATTTAATAACAATCACAAACGAAAGCAATTTGCAAGGGAAGTGTCAATGTTTTGAGAAGCCCATTTACTTCTGGCATCAGAAGAGGTTGTGGTAGTTTTAAAAACACCCCCTACCCCTCAATTTACCTAAATGGGCCTAGAAATTTAGAAGATTTAAAGAATTTTGGAAGACTAGGAGCTTGTTGAAAATTTTTGGGTCCTATAAAACCCATTTTAGTAAAAAATTTCAATTATCAAAATAGGTCGTTTTTGGCCATTAGGTTTACTGACTATAATGGTAAGAGAATTATCGATTAAAAAATAAAAAAATAGTTTACAGGAATTAAAGCTGACACTTACGCTAAAAACATGAGACCAACCGGAATTTTGTTTGTGTAACAAGGTAGTAACATCATTTATAATATAGGCTCAAAAATCTTATAGCTTAAAACTCTGCTAAAGGGCCTAGGTTCTAGGCCCAGGAGGTCCTCTTGGTCCATTCAGGTCAACTGAGGGTAGAGTGTGCGTTTTTTCAACTACTACAACCCGTCCTGAAAGTTAAAATCAAATCGGCTTCTCAAGCAATTGATTTTTTCCTTGCTTAGTAAACTTTCAGGATTGAAGAACTCTAAAATGCAGCGTAAGAAAATAAAATTCCTAACATTTTCAATTTTTGAATTTTCCAATTTTTGGGCCCAAAGAGTAATCAGAAAAGTAAATTAAGTTTTCTCAACCAAAAAATCCTTAAAAAACAAAACCCAATTTAAAAATTTTCTTATATTATCCAAATGATAAAAAAATTTAATGTATTTAATTGAAAATAAATATTCTAAAGTAAACATTTAATAAAATAAAAAACATGAGTAAATATAATTAAATTAGGTTACGAAAACATTTTCCACATACAACAGTTTGATGTTTTTCATGTTTTTTAATATGAGAGATAACTAAATTTTAATATTAAAAAAAAAACGTACGTATAGGGACCGTACAACGTAAATATTTGCAGAACTTCATAAAATCTAAAAACGAGATTAATAATATTATATATAATCAGTGCAAACAACGAGGGGTAGGTACTACAATTTTTAATTTTTTAAATTTAAAATGTGTGTATATAAGTAAAGTACTACCCTATAAGTAATAAGTTTTATTACTATAAAATTTTTCTCTTATACATTTTACAAACTCATTAAAAAAAATAAAACTATTTTAATATAAAACGGAAGTTCGCACATTTTAAAATAAATAGCGCGACGGTATTTATAATTTCATTAATTTTCTAAAAAAGTATATAAAAAATAAATCTTTTTTTAAAATTCTTTCAAAGCACATAGAAATATATATATATCATATTAATTAAATTCAAATTAAAAGAGTATAAAGTTTAGATATATAAAATTTGATAAAAAAAGTAAATTACATATGTGTGTGTGTGTGTAAGTTAAAAGTTATTTACTTATAAATATATGTACATATTTCAACACCTTATAATAATTATCATAATAATAATAATAATAATAATCTAGTTTTTTTTTATGATTAATGTGTGTGTATGTATGTTTAGCCATTTGTAACGTTATAAATATGTGTGTATTTAAGGGAAATAAATTAAGATAATAAGGCGTTAAAAAAAAAATTCTTTTATTTTATATAAGTATAAGGAATTTTATTATAATATTATAACTAATCATATTTATACAATCTTATTTTTTAATTATTTTAATAATATGTATTTTTAAAATATGTTTTTAAATGGTAAATATCTACACTGTAGAGAGAAATTAAGAACTGATTTTGTGAAAATTTAATGATCAACTTAGGAAGAACTAGGTAATTCAACAGAAATTAATGGAAATGAATTTTTTAAGTCTTGCTTTACAGTTTTATCAAAGTTATAACAAATTATTTTTAAAATATGACCATCTTTACGTTTTACTTTAATATCGCTAGCTAATTTTAATAAATTATTAGTAATTTTTTTACAGAAAAAAAACTCAAGCTTTTCCAGATACAAGCAATTACTTATTAAATTACAACAATCTTCATCAGTAATTAAATTAAATTCTTCACAATATTGAGAAATTAAAAATTTAGTCGCATTTTCATTTTCAATTAATTTTGACAATTTAAAATTTTTCAAATTTTTACACTGATGTAAACCTATCAAAATATTACGAATGTTTCCATTATTAGGAAAATCATAAAGCTTATTAATAATTGTAAAAGATTCAAGATTTTGTAATCTGCTAAAAATTGTTGAGGGTAATTGATACTCTGACTCCTTATAAAGTTCGTAAGATATTATAATTTCTTTAATATTTTTGTTTATATTTTCAACTAAAACTTTTAAATCATTATTATCAAGATTAAGAATATGACAGTTAAACGTTTGTAAATTTGTATAATATTGAAGAGAATGCAAAATATCCAAAGCCCATGTTTTAACAGTGATGCTTATGATTAAAAATTCAAGTCTTTCAAAAAATAAACTACTTTTTAATTCTCCTAAATTAGTTGTTATATTATGTAATTCAAGTTTTCTTAATTGTTTTTGCTTTGATAACAAAATCGATAAGTTAGGATACTCAAGAGTTTCGAATTCAATTGTACGAAATTTTAATAAAATTTCGTTTATGTTTTCACATTTGCTTTGAGTTAATGCATCAACAGCTTCTAATAATGGTTGTGGATCAGAACATTTATGAAATTCAAATTTACTCAAATTCTTCAAATTTGATAAAAAATTACAAATAAAAGAATGTGGCGTAAATGTGCAATAAATTATTATTAATTCTTTAATGGTATCAGAATTTAAAACTGAAAAACAGCTACCGCTGATATAGCATTCTATTAAAGTAATACTACTTAATTTTTTAAATTTACTGAACAAAATTTTTAAGTTATCATCTGCAAATATTTTTCCATAATCTCTTATAAATAATGTTGTTACATTAATACAATTACTTGTCAGCTTTTCAAGAAATGTAAAATAATCTAAATACCTTGAACACGAAGATTCTAATTTTACTTTCTCTAAATAATTTCTACAATTATTTATAACATTTATAATAAAATTAAGATTTTTCTTCTTTTGGTCTTCGTTACAATTATCATATACAAATGGTAAAATCTTTTCTAATTGAACAAGTTCTTTCATTTTACTCCATGATTTTTTAACTACTAGATTCCACCGCTTATTCACTAATTCAATTTTTAACCTTTCTTGTACTGACAATAATTCAAATATTCCAATCAGACAATCATTATTCAAGATATCAATTGTAACATCATCAATGGTATTAGATAATTTTAACTCGCCAAACTCTTTTATACCTGGAAGTTATTTAGTTAATCGGTTTGTAATTTTTAATAATTCATATACAAAATTTACCTTCAGCGTTCATGTTTTTTTTAGTATCAAATAACTTCTGTAAATTCTGTAAAAAAAAAAAATCATAATTTAAAATAAAAATCAATAAATAATTGAATAAAAATAAAAATAGAAAAAGCATAGAGCGAAAAGAAAACAAAAAAACAGTTATATAGATTTGATATTAAAAAAAAAAGGGATAGTATATATAATATTAAAAGATATAAATCAAAAAACATATATAGCGTGATAATAATAAAAAAAAATAAAAGATTCTGACCTTTTATACAATACATTCTTATCGTGACAGCAATTATTACAGTTATACATAATATAAAAAAGACAAATTAACTATTTATAAGCCAGAATAAAAAAAAAAAAAGAAAAGTAGAAAAATTATTTGCTATTACAATTACTTTTTAAGGTTGTAAACAAGTTAGATATACTATGTATAATAAAAAGAAAAAAATTAAAGCCGTTAATGAGTTCAGGAAGCTCATATAACATAACATGTACCGTAAAAAATACCTTAAGGTATATAAAAGTCCATGTTATAAAAGTTTATAATAATTTTTTTATATGTATGTACCACATAGTTTTTTGATCTATGTTATTTTATCATGAAATAATATAAATAATACACAATTTTTAAGTATAACGGAATAGAAAAATTAAATCATTTTTTTGTATTTATCGATAATTAATATAATTACTTAAGATAATTTATATATCTAATTAACTTCAATTTCAATTTATCAGATTTAAGTTACTTAAATAAAATCCAATAATTATATAATTGACAATATGATTAAATGGATTTATTTAGAAAAAGTTTTATATATAGAAAGTATTAGGTGTAGTGTAGAAATGTATATTAATAACCTCTAAATTTTTATGTATCTCTCACGATTTTTGTATGTCTGTTTTTGATAAATATAATATCTTGTTATTTAATCAATTAATATGAAATAAAAATTTCTTTCTCCTTTGTATATTTTTACATACCTACTCCTAAAAAAATAAAAAATTGTTTTTTTAAATGTATGCAATTAGTTTTATATGTCAAGAATAATAAAAACAATGATATAATATCGAGAAGTATTTATTGTTTGTTAGTATACTTACATCAGAGATACTTAAACTGATTTAGAAAAATGAATTTTATTTTATTTCTTCTTAAATATATTTTTTTTTATTTATAAACTGTATTCGTGTGTAACGATCTTTTTTCGTGATCTTTTTTACACAAAACAACAAGTAGAAAAAACTGTAACGATCTCAGATAAGGTTATGGTTGAAGAATGACTTGATGTCAAAATAAAATTGTTTCTTTCTTTTAAATTATAACCTTTTTTTCTTCATATACTTATTTATTAGCTATTTTAAATATTTCAACTTCCTTTTTAATTTGTGCTGACCTTGAAAATAAAATAGTTAAATTTTAGAAAAAAAAATGTTTTTACACACGAATAATATTTTTAGGTTAAGTAAAAGCCCTGTCATTTTTGTCTAATAATAATATTTTGTTAATAAGAAACCTTTTAATAAAAATAATTATTTTAATTATTATATTTTAAAGATATTTTTTAAAGAAGTACTATTTTAAATATTATATGGTTTTTGAGACAATTATACTTTTTAGATAAATGTTGACACGCGATCTATTTATGCTGATAGACGTGAAATACTATATCATTTTCTTAGAAATATAAATAATAAATAGTTATGTTATATAATTATTAGTCAAAATATTTTTCTCACCAATTTATCAAATAATTATAATATATTAAATATTCAAACAAGAATATAATTTATTATAAACTTTTAAAAAATTAAGTACACTTTCACGACGATTTTTATTTTGAATAAGCAAAATGCACTTTTGCACAGATAAAACGTTTAAACGAAAAATAAGTTTTAGTAACTTTACCACAGTAATCTTATGTTGGTACATGGAATTTTTCATGTAAATTCACCATAAAAACAGTTTTCACAATTTCTCATTTTTAATTTAAATTTTTAATTTTTTGGATTCAAAATATAACTTTTTTGAGAAATTTCCGAAAAAATTCCAAAACAAGTGATAAGTGTATATGGGAATTTCAAAAATATGTATCAAATACATGAAAACAATCAAAGCCAGAAAATCTATAATTAGAAAGCAACGGGTTAAAAATATTTAATCGCGTAAATGATCGGTTCCAATTTTATTATTTTTTGTTGCTTTTTATCGAATTTTTTTTAGATTATGGCGGGTACCAAATTTGAAGTTATTCTCATAAAAATTCAAAATTTCGCCAGAATCTGATATTTAATCATGATAGAAAATTGAAGTATTTTAATTATTCAAGCCCCATTAAATTAATCACTAAAAAAAACTTTTTAACCAACATAAACGTACTAAAATAACGCGAAAAATTCCATATACAAAAAACCTTTGTGTATAAATAAAACCCATAATTTGAATTTATATAAAAAATTTTAAAATAATCGGCAAAAGATCAGAATATAGTTATGCTATATAGTAAAAATATACCTACATCTTAGACATTAAAACTCACACCTATTCTTTTTTGAACTTTTTTATATACATGAAGCAAAAAAAAATAAAAATTATATATAAAGAATCGCTAAAATACAAACTTTTAATCGCCAGCATCTTCGCACGGATTATACAATATATATAATAACCATTGAAAATATTGTATATTTGGATGTGGAAGCGCAATGAATAAAATAAAAAAGCAATCTTAAAAGATGCAAAAATGTAGTAAAGATTTTAAATGCAAAAAAAAATCTCACCTCTTTGAAAGGTCATTCAGAGGGTTATTAGCATCCCTTTTTTTGGACAAAAGTAAAGGTCTATTATTAAAAAAAAATTTTTTTGAAAAAAAAATTTAGTTCGTTAAAGAAAAGGAAATTAATAAAAAAGAAGCCTAAAAAATAAAGAAATAAAATATTCAAATTTTTTATAAATATAATACTTGTTTGGTAGATCAATTTTCAAAAAACAACACACATACATGCATATAATTTTGTACATTTTATTTTCACACCTTTTTTACAAAACGTCAGTTTCAATAAATATGATGATGACTATAAAGCACAAAAAATAAAAGGGTAGGTATATATATATATATATTTTTTGTTTCAAGTATATATAAAAATTGCAATAATAATTGTCGTTTATAAAAATTATATATATATTATATATATATAAGTACCTACATACATATATTATTTTTTCAATTCATCGTCACGTACAAGAGTTCCCATATTTTTCCTATATATAGTAGTGTACACCTAACCTTTCTCATGCACGTGCTCTCATCTAAAAGGAATATATTATTTTTAGGTTATGTGTACATTTACATACATGTTCGACACATAATAATTTTTTTATAAAACTTATAAATATATAAAAATTCAAAGGTTTAATATATAAAAAATTCTAGTTTTTATTTATTTTAGTATGTCCAATGTTAAAAAATTAAAATAATTTTTAAAATTTTATGCGTAATTTCCTAGAGATTTTATGCTCTAACGATTTTATAATCGTAATAATATTATTTTTACACACACACATACATGTATGTAAAAAGGGAAATAACTCTACATGATGCTTTTAATAATATAAAAAGATTTTTCCAGGATGTGACCCTATACATTATAAATATACCTACTATTTTATCACCTCGAGCGAAATATAAATTTTTAATAACAATAATAATAATAATGTAATTATTATGAAATTTTTGTATAATTGTAATAATAGATATATTTTTTTGTTTTATATATAAAATTTTATATATTATGCTGTGTATTTATTATTTAATCTTGAATTAAAATAAGAATGTCTGTAAATAAGGTTATAATTACGAAATAATAGATTTTTCTATTGTTTTGTACTACTTAGTTATACAAAAATATATATAAATGTATGTAATGAAAATGAGAGAGAATATCCTTATCGTATTTTTTTAATCGGTTACTTTTTTTATTGCATTATGTCGATTTTATTCATGTTTTGTTGGTTATGTATATGGGTTAGTTGCAGTTTTAGTGAAAATTTTAGGTTAGTTTTTAAATATTTAGAAAAATTTAACCTAAAATGAAAAGCTTATCTAAATTAGAAACATTAGATATTCTCTAGATAAAACATCCCTAGGAAAATCCTTACCAAAAAAAGAAAAATATTGAAAGCGCGCCAAAAGAATTAATCAAACTGACCGGAAGCGCAATTTCTCTCGTTTGACACTAGACGCGGACCCGGCATAACTTTACATTTACAAATCACGCCTAAGAATAGCATTTTTTTGAATTCTCATTAATTCTAAAGATTAATTTTCACAAATTTCGCCAAGAACCAATATAAATTTTCATCACATTAAATTTTATTATTTCAATTGTAAAAAAAAATAAAATAGGTATATAATACAAATATTTCTTCTCTTTTGCACATAACCAATTTTAATAATGAATGATAATTAACAAGAAAAGGGAATAATAATATTTTGAGGTTATGATAAATAAACACACGCGAGAAAAATACATTTAATTGAGTGTATATTTATATACACACACCACTTATTATTATAAAAATCAACACAAAGTATATAATCGCAAAAAAAATTGCGTGTGTAGTTTTCTTAAAAAAAAAAAATTATTATTAAAAGTAATTTTTATTTTAAACTTCAGATAATATTGACACATAATATTTTTGTGTACAAGAAAATTATATCCACGAAAAATATAAACAGTTAACACTCGTGTACTGTATTGAAAGTATAATTTAATATAATTGAATGTTACAATGTGTGTAAATAAAAAAAAAAAAATTTTTTTCAAATTGGATATCAATTACGAATTAAATAAATACAATTTTTTTTTTTTAAATATTTAAAAAAAAATTATTGCGTGTGTTATTCTTGTTGTTATCTTCACGTGCTGATGGGTTGAAGAAAAAAGGGTATGAGTTTGAAAGTGCATGGACCGACAAGAGAACGATCGTTTGTCAAACTCAACATCAAGACGTGAAGACGAATATAAGAAGAAAGAAAGAAGAAACTTTTTTTTTCTTGATAGGAAACCATCATCTATAAAAGGGAAACCACGAAATGCTTTTAAAATATTATTATTAAAGTAGAGCTATTTATTTTATTTAAAATTCTTTTTAATATTTAATTGCTACTGGTTTTTTTTCTGTGTAATCAAAAAAATATATATTTATTATTACAAAAATCACTTAATGCAGATTTTTTTTTTAATGCATTTAATTGAAAATTATTAAAATTATCAAAAAAATAATCTTTCCTGTTTTTTTTCTTCTTTAATAATAAATAAAACGGTAAATATTGATGATCTTTATTTATTATAATGTTGGTATTATACCTACTTTTATTTTGGTCAAAAATGATAAAAAAATGAATATAAATAAAAGAATTATACTTACTAAATTTTTTTTTTTAATCATTTTAAAAAGTATTAAGAAGAATACTGTTTTTCAATGCCGTGAGATTCCGGATTTTTTTATATTTTCTTATAAATATATTATAAAACTTACCTTATTTTGTAGAGAGAAGAGATTACAGTATAATTTGCGTTGGCGAGAAGCTTTATTTTTTTTTTATATGGAGTGATCCAGCTAATTTTAATGGGGGTTTGGATATATTTTTTTTCGCTTTGACTGTTTTAATGGTAAGGTTGATAGGCCTGATTGGCTTTTTTTGTAAAGATCTAATAATTGATTATTTTAATTTTGCTTTGAAATTTTCAAAAATAAAAGTATTGAAAGTAAATTCATAATGCTTGTTGCTTTCCCGCCAAAAGTTATTCGAAAATTAAACAAAAAATCATTTTTTTAGTCATTGGCCAGAAAATACGTATTTGTTAGCCACTGTAAAGACCCTAGTCCATAATTCATAATTCATTTACTTGCTGACACCGAAAATTTTATCCTTTTGCCGTAAACGGCGAAAATTTTCTTTTGCTGCGAGCGAAATTCCACTTGCCCAAAAAGTAAAATATCCGTTTGCAACAAGTGGAAAATTTTTTGAGTATAACAGCAAGGCTAAAGCCAAATAAAAAAAATATTTTCTGAATAATCAAATTAAAAATAATTTTGTTCAGAAGTAATAAAATCTTATCAGCAAAAAGTATTCAACTTTTATATCCTTGCAAAAATTAGCTGGATCAACCCATATAAAATAATAAATGCAGTAGGTTAGATTTAAAGTTGTAATCAACAGAAAGATCGTCACTTACCTGAAACAAAAAAAGTAAAAAAACAAATTATTTTATTATATAAAAATTTTTATATTTATATTAATAACATTAATAAAAAAGAGGGGAGGGGGGTTAAATAGCTTCTTATAGATCCTAATAAAAATGTAATATAAAATTTTAATAGTAAGTAAAATAGTATTTAATGAGTACTTAAAATAAGATTTTATAACTTTTATACTTAAATAGTTATATATGTTGTAAAGTACTACCTAAAGGATATGTCGTTGAATTTTATTATACTTTTTACTATATATTTTTTTGTTAAATGTACTGGTAATTAACCGATTTTGGATTAACTCTTTGACTGTAAAACTTAAAAAGATAAAATATAAATTTTCTACTTTTTTATACTAAAATAAGGAGAGGATATGTTTTTTGGTTTGTTAAATAATTATTTTAGCATGTTTGTAGAATAAACTATTTGGACTAAAAAACTTCTACATTAGAAGCAAAGGTATTTTGCCTGCTTTAAATAACATTTGCCATTCTTTCTGTTTTCTGCGGAAAATTTCTGAATAATTTGGTTCTACCTAATAAAACATCCAAATATTGATGGGATAAGAATTCTAATTTTATTAAAAATGTTTTTGTGAAATGGTATTCTTGACATTTTTGCAGCTATCAGTCTAATTCATTTTCATTAGGTTTAACCAAAGTTTAAAAAATCTGATTTTGTACACTGGTAGGCTCAGGTACTTTTTTTGGGTCATGAAAAAATTCGCTGATTCAAATACCTAGGCCTAACCTTACAATTTAAAAGTAAAATTTTTCTCTTAAACTGAAAAATCTTTTATTATTTTATGATTATGGCGATAATGATGATTTACTCTTTTATTACAAAAAATTCACTTTATTTTTAATACTAAAAAAAACAGACATAATTTTCCTTACTTTTATTTATTTATTTACCTCAACGTGTGAGGTTATGTTATACTTACTCCCTTCGCATGATTGCATTAATTTTATTATATTATAAGAATAAAATAAAGTTTAATAATACTTATTTTAAAATATAAAAGTGGGTGTTAAAATGATAATAAGTAAATTTTTTATAAAAAACTCAATAAATTTATTCGTTTATTACAAAAAAATAAAAAGGTTAGGTTAAGTTTACGTAATAAATGTCGATTTATATTAAATTTTCTTTTAAAAGTATGTTTCATAAAATGAAAAATTATATTTTTAATACATCATAAATTAATAAATAAATAATTCCTTTATTTTTTGTGAAGACAAGTTTAAGAAAGATTTTCTTTTTTTAAAAAATAAAATTTATAAATTTATTATTATAACCTCTAAAAAATAAGTAATAATTTATTTAAAATGTCATAAAAAATAAAAGTACCTACACTTAAACATCAAAATTTTTTAAAGTCATTTAATAATATGATCTCTACACTCTTATGCCTGTTACAAAACAAGAAAGAAAAATAAAAATAACAAGAAATTTACAAAATCGACATTAATCTTATATTATGATTCCTTTTTCTTATAAGTTTTGAAGAAAAAATAAAATAAAAATATTCTCCTTTTTTTACACCCACAAAAGTCAGTAAATTACAAAATGTTGTATAAAAAGTTTAAAGAATTAGTAAAAAAATATCACGCTATGATATATTTATAGGTTAATAAAATAAAAAAAGGTATATAAGTTTGTAAGTATATTACATGATGATCAATTGGATGTGAAGGGTACACTGTGAAAATGCCTTGTTTCAGTTTTAAATCCTTAGAAATTCATATTCTAATGGATAAACATTTTGATCTCCAGGGGCTGGATGCTAAAGTGGTCTCTAACAAAAATAACCACGTAGTTCTACTTCCTAACTCAGAGAGTATAGTACTAACTATACTACGTGGTTATTTTTGTTAGAGGTTGGCAAGGTCTATAACAGGTGTATTCAAATATCTGTATAAGAAAATATAGATCATATTGCTGTTGTATAGTATATTATATATGTACACAGAATGCAGCACAGATACCATTTGCATTGGCGTATGTCGTATACGCGTATTTTATTTATCTTATATTAAATTTTCAAGATAACTGAACGTTCCAACCAACTTTTCAAGAAATAACATAGGTTAAGTTTATTAGTCACTAACTATTCTATAAAAGTTAAGTATTGGGTTATTCGTTTAAGCAATACCCTATACAATCACTTTAGCATCCGGCCCCAGGGTGAAAAATTTAAGCCATTATAATAAAATTTGGTTTTTCGAAGGTAAAAATAGATTCTAACAGTAAAATTTAACTTTTTACAATAAAAATCTTTATTTTAGAGCTGAATTGAGCTTTTGCGAGTCTTATATTATTATGGCGAGTGAAAGAAAACGGCTTACATAAGATCTTATGAGATAAAAAGCCTTTTTCTTTAAATAAGATATTTGGACTCAAATTTTTTTTTGCACCCTGAGAAGTTAATAATTTTTATCTTATGAAAACTAATTTTTACTAGAAAACCTAAAACCACTCAAAAGAATTTATTCTAAGCCTCAAAATTTAAATTCATCTTCCAAATAAAATACTCCAAATTAAAAACAACCATTTGAATCCATTTTTTCATTATTTGATTAAAAATTCAAGAATAATCTTTCCACAGTGTATTTAAAACTTAAAAAACGTTGATTTAATAATGATTATATTTAAAAAATAAAACATAAAAGTAAGGTATCTGCTGACAGATTCCTGCTTTTCAAAAAAAAACTCTTTGATAAGATGATATTTATAGGTTAGGTACAAGTATATAAAAATTATATAAAAAAAGTTAAACAAAAAGAGAAAACGTAATAATTACATTAATCGAGACATGAATTAATGTAAAAGTTTTATTTTAATACACATATATATATCAGTAAATTTATTTCATTTTAAATAAATGTTTATAAAATACGGAATGAAAATTATACAGGCGGTAAAAGTTCGCGCCTTTTTAAAAATAAGCCCTCAAGCTTTTATACTTTTTAAGAAATGCCAACTGTAATATTATAACCTAAAAATACTGAAATTTTCACATAAATATATATAATTTACAAATATAAATATTTCTTTATTTAAGAAAATATTTTATTATATGCTTATTACTATCTACTTATTTATTTTATTTATTGAAGTAAATGTATAAATAAATAAAAATAAAGATAGATAAAAATAAATTTAAATCTTACTCAACGTATTCATTAGTAAAATGATAAATAAATAAAAAATTTAATTACGTAAAATATAAATATTACTACCTACTTGGCATGCGCATATTAAATAAAATAAATAACCTATATAATGTAATTATGGTTAAAATTATTGTAAATTATCAATACTTGATTTCGTATCAATTAAATGTGTATATTAAATATTAATAAAAAAAAATACATTTTTTTTTTACTTTATTAGATAAAACGACTATTTAAATGTTATAACACTTGGAAATATATATTGTCACCTACAAGGTTTTTATTTTATGTAATTATAGTTGGTATTGGTAGTACATTAATGGTTATATTAAAAAAGCATTTTCATTAGTTAATAAAGCCATTATATTTCTAGTTATATATATATATATATATATGTATTCAACGATAAGATAGTTTTCATTTTTTTTCTTTATTTTAATTAAATTTTTTTAATGCTTTGATACCTAAAAGTAATGTCGTAGACCCCTCTTGTCTCTTATAAACCGCTGTAATTTTCCAACAGGTTTGGATATTTTTGGATTATGCTCTTTTTACCTAAGGTTCAATTTAGATATAAAAAATTACAAGTATTTGCTGTAGGAGTGCGCAAATTTTCGGAGTAGCAATGTAGCATGTTTTCTTTTCATCAAATAACTATAAAAGATACATTATTAGTCAAGATTATACATTATTAGTCAAGATTATACATTATTAGTCAAGATTTAGTTTTTTAATTTTGAAAACAAATATATATTTAATTTTATTAATTTTTTATAATATTTGCAAAAAATTTTCTAATTCGCAAATCTGTACGCGCCTAAATTTTTTTTTACGATAGCAATTTTCCTTCCTTACCGACAAAAATAAAGTATGGAGCCTAGCAGACAACATTTATGTTCTAAGCAAACAAAACTTGTAGTTGTGTGCAAATTTTCTTTTATTTTCTCAACTTATGCGTAAATTTCATATCAACAACAATTATTCTAATAAAAAAGTATTATAATTATTGAATCTAGAATCTATGTAGTCAAGACTATTTAGTGAAGTTTTTCTGTTAAAAAAGGGCTATTTTTTATGGCAAAATTTGCTTTCTTTAAATGAATACTTTTTTAGGTACTTATTATTTGATGTTTTTTATTTATTATTTTTCATATTATATAAATACTTTAGATAAAATAAAGTCGAAGTTTTTGTAAACAGTGAATACAAGTACAAAAATATAATCATATTTCATATACTATTCGAATAGATAAGAAGGTTAAGTTTATTGGAAAACTAAAACCAATTAATCTAACTACCTTAACCTACCATTTTCATTAATTCAATTTGTATTTAATTTTTAGAAGTGTAACTGGTCCTATATTTCAAACTAAAAAAATACATAAACAGTCAAAGAAAAAAGTATGAGTGCTAATAAAGGTAAACAAAGTAGGATATTAGAATAATTTTTGTATAATTAATAAATCATATCATTTTCAGCTAAAAAGATTTGTCCAAATCAAGAAAGTTTAGAAGACGAAACCTTGGATGATTATAAACTGCATATAAATGACTTAAATCAGGATTGTCTTTCTTATATTTTCCAATATTTGTCAATTCCTGAAAAACTGAAAATTCAAGAGGTGTGTAAAAAATGGAGCGAAATCAGTGAGCTTTCATGGATTAATATTAAATCTTTAGAAATAGATGAAAATTCCATAAATGGATATAAACTGAAACCTGATGTAAATAAAAATACAACTCTTTTAACAAATATTATTAAAAAATGTGGAATCTATTTGAGCAAATTATCTGTCAAGACCTATTCAAAATCTTTTGATTTTCAACAAATTTTAAAAATATTACCAGAGTTTGTACATAATTTAACATATTTATCATTGTTTGATGCAGAACGTCGCAAAAAGTATATTAAAAATATTCCTCGAGATAATCAAAACATAATATTTTCTGATGAGAATTTAGGAAATTTCTTTTACAATAATTCTAAGTTGAACACCTTGCATCTTTCATATTTATGTGTTAAAGGGAAATGTTTTGCTTTCTTAAATTCCAAATCTATAAAAGAACTATGTCTTCGTCAGTGCACTAATTTTAATTCTAATTGGTACGATTTTTTTTCTAAATTAAATAATTTGCAAAAAATTAAGTTAGATTTTCAACATATAAATAACGCTTTTAAAGTTGTTGAAGTACTAGAAAAAGCAAACAATGAAAATATATTAGAGTTTATCATGAGTAAAAGCGGCTATGAACTTAAAGGAAAATTAACAAATTTTTTAAGTAAACAAAAACAATTACGCTTTTTAGACTTACATTATATTCAAGTTGATAAAACATTATTTAATAATTTACCTGGTGAATGTTTAAAAGAAATAAAAGGTATTCAATTTGTAAAAGATGCACCAAATTCACCATGGCCTTTTATTAATTTAACAAAATTTAGGTGTGAATTTGCTATATTTGATGATAATCATTCAAAAGGGTTAACAAGCTGTAAAAATTTAAAAGAACTTAATATTGAGATTAAGCGATATTTATTAACTAAAACTGGAGCAAACTATTTTAGCAATCTTATAAACCTTGAATTTTTTAGACTATATGTACAAGGTAAAAAATCTATAGATAATGTGTTGTTGGCAATACAAGAATGTAAAAATTTAAAAGAATTAATTATACGAGATTGTTTTTTTACCCAAAAAGGAGTAGGTTATTTAAGAATGCTCGTAACATTAGAAAACTTGGGCATTTCTGAAACTCGTATCAAAGAGTCACAAATAATAAATATAATAAATGATTTAATAAACTTAAAAGAATTAAAGATTGAAAGAGGTTAACCTCTCAGTGACATGTAACAAAAAAAAATATTTGTTACAGAATTTTTTGTAAATATAGTACTATAGTAGTAAATATTTTTGTAACTCGCGTTTAGTTTTAAGTAGAATTTTCTAAGTTTGGCTAAGCATATATACGTATAAAAGGAAATTTTATTTGAATAAAAAATCTACCATGATTATGACAGTTAAAGTAATTAGTTAAATCAATTTATTAAAAAATTTCCTACATTTTAATAATCCTTAATTTTGCAAACAATGGCAAATTGAGTTTTTTAGTATGAATAGTAAATTACGAGCTGATGTCTGAAATTCATTTTTTATGGAGAAGAGTCGTATATATGATTTTTTTTTTGTTATTGGTAAGAAAACGCGTTTTCTTGCCAGCGGTCAGACCTAGAGAAACCCCGGGAAATGTAGAAAGTTCCTTTCTTGGTGTTTTTAAGTCCGCCATCTTGGAAAATCGGAAAATATGTTGAGGTGAAAAAATGAAAATTTTCGTCAATAAAAACGTCTTTCTCGTCCTTAAAAACCCCCAGGTAATGTAGAAAGTTCCTTTCTTGGCGTTTTTAAGTCCGCCATCTTGGAAAATCGGAAAATATGTCGGGACGAAAAAATAATTATTTTCATCAATAATAACGTTCTTATCAACCTCGAAACCCCCCAGGAAATGTGGAAAGTTCCTTTCTTGGTGTTTGTAAGTCCGCCATCTTGGAAAACCGGAAAATATGTTGAGGTGAAAAAATGAAAATTTTCGTCAATAAAAACGTCTTTCTCGTCCTTAAAAACCCCCAGGTAATGTAGAAAGTTCCTTACTTGGTGTTTTTAAGTCCGCCATCTTGGAAAACCGGAAAATATGTTGAGGTGAAAAAATGAAAATTTTCGTCAATAAAAACGTCTTTCTCGTCCTTAAAAACCCCCAGGTAATGTAGAAAGTTCCTTTCTTGGTGTTTGTAAGTCCGCCATCTTGGAAAACCGGAAAATATGTTGAGGTGAAAAAATGAAAATTTTCGTCAATAAAAACGTCTTTCTCGTCCTTAAAAACCCCCAGGAAATGTGGAAAGTTCCTTTCTTGGTGTTTTTAGGTTCGCCATCTTGGAAAATCGGAAAATTGGTTGGGAATTCGCTTTCCTAGACCTCATTACCATTTTAACATATAATTAGCCCTTATTAACTCGGAAAACTTTTTTATAAAGAAATTAAAAAAAAAAACCATTGGTCACGATTGAAATTTATACTTACTATTCAGAACGATTAAATTCAATCGCTCTGAATCGTAAATTCAAAAAGTCAATTTATACGATTGGCATTTCAATCGTTTTGAATAGTTTTGTTCCCTCAGGGTTGGAAACCTTTTGATAATATTATATTTGAGAAAGCAAGTGAAATTAAGAAAAAGCAAGGATTTGGTAATATTTTAAAAATATATCATATGCAAGGTAACATTCCTAATACGTATAGTAATTTAGAATTAATTAATTATGAACCAAATTTTGATTGGGTTAATTATGATTTTGATGAACCGTGGGATTATTATATATAATGAATTTTTTTTGTTGTCAATTATTATTAAGTAAATTAAGTATTAAAAAGACGTTTAGTATCACTGTTTTTAAAATAAAATAGAAAATAATGTTACTTATAAAAATTTAATTTGTGTTGTAAATTAAATCTGTTCTTGTATTATTGAAAATTTAATTTTTAAATAAAGATCTTATACTAGAAAAATTGTTATATGGATTTGTTTTTTAAAAATTTATTTCATATTTTTTCTATTAACCCATTAGAGCCTGATCAACTATTCTTAGATGATGAATTTTGATGTGAAAAATTGAATATTTTGGAATTAAAATTTGACCTAGTAGGTAATTTGGATTGCTCTTTCTATATCGACAGTCAGTTTTTTACAACTGCTAGGAAATTCCATGTTAACCCAAGAGTAATTCGGAAATATTCATCTGAATAGGCGTTAATGTGTAAGTAATTTTTTATCGAAAATAATAATTAATATTTGGCGATAAGTTATTGACAATTACACGTTAAAAAAATTCTACTTGCCAAAAGTGGATTTTTTTTCAGTGCATAATTAAATTTTTGGATAAAAGATTGGTGTAGTATAAATTTTTATTTCTTTTATATTACAACTTTAAATTTATCTAGGTCAATTTCTTCTAACAAGCTCAAGGTCATACCCTTTTGTGTAAATATTAAAAATTGAAAAATAATAATCTACATTATTTTATTTAAATTTCAAAACTAAAATTTTTAAAAGTTTATTACAAGCAATAAAAATAAAGTGCAAAAATTATACCAAATACCTTTTGATGAGTTCATTTAATAAATAAAGATAAATAAAAAAAATTTAGCCCAAAAAAATGATTAAACTCATCCTCTTATTTTATTAAATACAATTTGTAATAAATCTTATTTTTCAAACCTCAGGGGTTTATTTATATATCATTAATTTAAGTCCCAATCTATAGGGTGCCTTATCAAATACAAAAATTCTTCTTTTCAACACACACAGCACTCATACTTTATTGCTTTTTATTTAAATAGACTTAATTAAGAAAATAATTTTAAGCCCCTTTTTTATATCATCTCTGATACCCTGGTTCCTTATTACAAAAAATCATTAATTTAATTACACTCAATTTTTTACATATTTTATCCCCAAAAAAAATCTTCAAAAATGTTCCAGTAAAAGAAAAAAAAAACCGTTATAAATAATGCAAAACTATTATAAAAATTACAATTTATCATATAGGTAAGTACAGTAAAGTACAAAGACAAAAAAATGGTTTATTATCATCATTCATGAGAAAATAATCTTACTTTATAAATCTTGTTATTAAAAAATTTTTTTTTATATAACACACAGAGCTGAATAACAATGCAAATTCTTTATTATATTATATTACATTACACGTCAAATTACGTAATGGGCAAGCGAAGCCTAAAAAAAAAATTTATACCTTTTTGACATGAAATTACTTTTTTGGATTATTATTATGCGTGTGAAAGTGATTATAAAATAATATAGAATTAAAAAAAAAAAAAATGATGATTATGGTAATAATAAGAGTTTTTTAAAGGGCGTGGTGAAATACTGCATGTGAGATGAGAGCAAAGGTCGAGGAAGATACTTCTTCTTTCTTCTTATTTATTATTCTTCAAGGACCCATGTGAATTATGTACGATGTTTTCTGTCATTATAATAATAAACAAAAAAGAAAATTTGATTTTTTTTATTTATTTAAATGACGTTTTATTGTAAATCATGCGATTTGGGTTCAAAGAAAATTTATTGAGAGAAAGCATTTTTAGGTATTAGAGCTGATATTTTCATGTTTTTTGATGATTTCACTTTTTTTACATTGGCTTTTTTTGTCATGACATTTTAGCATTTTTATCGTGACACACGAAAATCTTTTTTTTTTCTGTGTTTTTAAAATATGTAGAAATTTCACTTTTTTGTATTTAAATTTTTTATTAATATTTTTTTAAATATCAGAATGTTTTATAATAAAATTAACTGGAATTTAAGAATTTATTTTACTATAATAATTTACTAAAAATTTTCAATACTGTAAATATTAAAGGCAAGAAAATTTTTACACTGCTAAAAATTTCGAGGACAGATTTAAAATTATAGATTATTAAATTTACTTACTATTGATTTCAGAAGATTTAACCCGAAATTTCTCTCAGTGTAGATAAAGAATTTTAAAAATTTAAGAATAATTTAAAAGTAGTAAAATAAAATTTAAGGACATAATTAAGATTATCTGGTAAGGCTGAATAAAAAATTAAAAAACATGCTCATATATAATTTAATTTTTTTACCAATATATATTTTTATTAATATAATTTTTGTTATTTCATATAAGAGTAATACAAAAAATATTACAATCAGTGATGGTATTTTCATTCAAAAAACCAAAAAATTAAAAAAATTACAGAATTTTATTTATTTATCTGTATTAAATACTTTGAAAAATTAAAAAAAAGGTTTATAAGATAATTAGATCTAATTATACATATTTTTATATTTATGTAATTAATTAAAAATAAAAAATTTAAAAAATTCAAACTTAAAAATTCATAAGTTATTTACAAAAAAAAAAATTTTAAACCTTACTGCCAGGATATTCTGGTTACTCTGTGTCAATAGTATATTCTTTACCATTAACCATAATTTTCTTGCCAACAACTTCATCCATATTATTCAAAATTATAAAAAACTCGCCTTCTGGTGCTGTGGTTATTTGATCTCCAATATGGCAAGTAAATATATTTTCATGAAAAACTTTGATATATTGATGAAGTTTTGTTACATCTTCTGGTTCGTGTAAATTACAATGTGCAGTACCAGTAGATTGAGACAAGTCTTCGAAAAATTTTTTGTCGTAGTGGTCTCCAAAGCCAATTGTGTACATGTTGAATCGACCAGTTTTAATCAAAGAAATTGCTAAACTTTCAATAACTTTCTCGTCACCTTCCAGATTATTTTCACCATCTGTAAAAACCATCATAGTTGAATGGAAATTTTCATTTTTATTTAAATTTTCTTTCAAATGTTCCAAGGATTCTGTCATTGTGAGGAATAATCTAGTATTTCCTTTTGCAACGAACTGGTTAACATATTCTTTTAATTCACCAATATTTTCTTGATTTATTTCAAAACACTTTTCTTCCTTTTCTGTACTAAATTTAACTATAATAATCTGCAAATTACATTTTTTCCCTAATTTTCCTAAAATTTCCAAAACATCTTTTATTTCCTCCTTAAATTTATCAAAACCATTGTGCATACTTGTACTAACATCAATGAGCAATGTGCAATTAATAACATTATTTTTAATTGTATTTTTGACATCTTGGCTATTGTCAACCTCAGTAACTTCAACATCTTTATTAGCACCAAATATAACAAAATGTTTATCATTCCAAATGACTCCATTAAAAATTGGTGATAAATATTCTAATAAATATTTCTTATCCATAAAAAATTTTGTCTTCAAATTTGATGCAACAATTGGTGCTTCATTCTTGTTTTCATAACTTTGCATAGCTTGAGCTACTGCTCCAATGTTTAAGATAAAATCTATAGTTTTATTAGCTTCATCAACTTTAATTTGTGATATTAATTCAGCATATTCTGTTGGTTTCTTCTTGTCAATCAAAGTATATATGTTTATTTGCCTTTCTTCGCCTCTCATAACTTTTTTTAAATTATCTTCATAAGTAATAACAGCTTGTAGTATTTTAAGTTTGCCAAGATTAACTTCAAAATGTAATTTATCTTTGAATTTAAAAGTAAACACTTGAATTTGATGTTTGACTAATTTGAAAAAGACTTCATTACTCAGATTTTCTGGATTATCTTTAATATCCATTTGATCAACAATTTCAGTTAATTCTTCATCTTTTAAAAATTTACTGCAGCAAATAAGTTTAAAAAAATTAATCTTGTTTATATCCAAAGCTTCAGCTATTGATTTGTTATTCAAAATAAACTTTACTGTGTAATTATCTGGATCAAGTTGAACGTTTGAAATTAATTTGGCATATTCACTAGCTTCATCGTTAGAATCAAGTTTATAATCATCAACTGGTGGTTCAATTCCTCTTAAAATTCTTGACAATTGATGAATGTCAACTATGGCAGCTTGAAACATTCGAAGTCTTGCAAAACCTATATCTCGCTGAAGCGCGTCTTCAAATTGAAATTCAAATAAAGTTGTGTTAGAGACATCATCATATTGAGTTACTGGATTCAAATCATAAATTTTTGATAATCCATTACGTTTTATGAAAGTGGGACTGACGATTTTTTCAAAAAAACTTTTAAAACTTTTGTATTCATGAATATTATTGTTTATAAATTCATCAACAATTTCTAACTTATTTTCATCAACTGCATGATATACAAATTTTTTTAAATCATCTTTAGAACCCAATGTGTTGTTTATGTTATCTAAATCTTCAGGATTAGCTTTGAAGATGAATTTTCCATTTTTAACCATTAATTTTCCGAGGATTTTAAACCCCAAGGAATCAAACAAAATTTTAGATTTTTCTTCTTCTGATTCGTGATGGATCGGCATTATATGCAATTATCTTTTACTTTTAAATGTCTTAATTTTAAAACACCTTTTTCACTCAAATTATTTGCCCAAAAAATTTTTTTGGGGTTCACAAACTATTTTTTATTGTAAAATTCATATAATTGTCTGAAAAACTCCTTATTTAGATAACACCACTGAAATATGATAGCGCTGTTAGAAAGCAATTAACAAAATTACAAATAGTATATTACGATCCCGTGTCCAGAAAAGTAAAGAATGGCCCAAATCGCACGTAAATTACTATCCGAGGCGAAGCCGAGGTTGGTAAACTGCGATTTGGGTCATTCTTTATTTATGGACAAGGGTCGTATACGATTTTTCTTCGTCAGTGGCGAGAAAACGCGACTTTTCCGGTCGCGCAGCGGCCGGGAAATAAATGGTTTCTGGCCGCTGACAAGAAAAATTTTTTTGGGTTCCCCAGAAAATTAAAAAATTAATTTAAAAAAATTGGGAAACAATATCTAAAAAAACCAAATAAAAAATCAAAATTGTTTTCAAAAAGTTTTTTAAATGAAGACATAAAACTAAAAGACGCTTAGATATTTATTTTATTTGAATTATTAATTTATAATTTATTTTTAAAATTCAGAAAATTTTATACGAAATTCTAAGAATTCTTTTGTTTAAATTAGCCAGCGAATCCAGTAATTTTATTAAAAATTTTCTAACAACAAGTTAAATTATTTTGAAAATAATTTGGCACTATTTAAAAAAAAATGACACCTTTAATTTTTCAAAAATTAAAATTTAGATTGATAATTTTAATTGATATCAAAAAATAACAAAATTCACTTATTACTGCCGAAATGAATAAAATTTCGAATTTAAGCAAGCGTCTTGACTCTTAAAAGTCCAAATCAATACTAAAGAAATAATGAATGCCAAACCTTTATCTAGCCCAAAATTATACTTGGTCGAAGTAAATTTCCAAGAACTGTATTTATATTTACAAAATAATAAATAAATAAAATTTTAATAGAGCCTGCGTTGAATAATCTTTGTCAAAATTAAAACAGGTTATTTCAATTGAATTAAAAACCGCGCGCATTGAAAAAATCAAGCCAATTGAGTAAATTTTTGAAGATCTTTTTATTGTTAAAAAAAATTAAAATATTTAAATGAAAAAAATTTTCATTAATTAAAAACTTTACTATTCAGTGATGGGTCCAACCCTTCTCCACTCCTTTGTGGCGCCTAGTTTAAATTTAGGCCTGGCAACAAAGAAAGAAGTTCAAAATTGGCGCTGTTAGTGTAAGTTTCTGCAACTTTAGGTCCGGAATTTAAATCTGCCAATGTTAGATTGATTAAAATTTCTTTAGAGTTGGGAAGGGTCAGACTCAATAAATTAATAAGCACATGATTTTCCGAATACAAAATATTTTACTTTCTAAATAAAATAAACAGGATAAAATATTGTTGAAATTGACCTTCGATATTTAATGAAAAGATTAATAAAGGAATTTACGTAAAATAAACAAGGGGAAGAGTTAGGAATTTATAAAATTATTTACAAACAAAATAATATGGAACTTTCGTTATCTTTATTAAAGTTATTTCAACAAAATTATTTTAAATTTACTTTGAATTTTATCTAATGAATGTATAAAATTTTTGTTATTCTGATTTTCCTTGAATTTTATAAATTTAAAGGTTTTTTTTTTTTTAATAATTCTGAATAAAATTAATATTTTATTGGATTTTCTTTCAAAAATAGTATATTACTCACAGCTGATTACACTCAGGTATACTCCTGGGTATACTATTCAAAACGTCTGGTAAAACGTAGCCGAAATTCATGTTTTTTATACGCAATTAAATTTTTTAACTTTGAAAATACAATTTCACCAGCGTCATTTACTCGTTTTTTTAAAAATCATTTTTCTTCTTAATTTATTTTCATGCAGAAATTTAGTTTTGAGGATAATGAATTTTTGATTCTACTTTTGGAAAAACAGAGTTTTGAAATAGGACATTTTTATGGTATACTTGGGGATCTTATAAATTTTCATACAATAACCTTGAAACATATTTTATTATTATTTTTGAAACGATAAATCATTATCTACATCACATATAATCAATATTAGACATTACATAATTTTTTTAATTTTACAATTTCGGAGAAATAGATTCGGTAATTTTAAGATTACAGTTAAAATTATCTTACAATTGTTAATTGCTTATCAAATGCAACTCACTAGCGTTGAAACGCTGTAGAATAATTGTTAATTTATTTTTATGAGGATCACCTCGATCCTTTTTGATTTTATTGGCCAAATCCATAAGTTTATTAGAAACATTAACAACATTTTTTAATTTAAGTTCTTTTAGATTTACCAAAGTTTTGATTAATTCAGACATTTTTTCATCATCGATACAAGTATTTATACAATCATCATCAGCTGTAACGTGCAGTTTTATCAAATTTACAATTTTTTTCAACTGATTAAATTTTGGCAATTTTAAATTACAATTATGAATAAATAAATATTTTAAATTTTCACATTTTGACAAATTTTCTAAAATGAAATCATTAGAGCATGATTCTTTACAAGCTTCTCTTTGAAAAATTGTAAATGATTCAAGGTTTATTAGCCTACTGAAGCTATTTATTTGATTACACGAACGTAATTTAAACTCTGAATAATTAAATGCAATATTTTTTATATTTTCGTTTGCATATTCAACTACTGCACGTAAGCAGTGAAGATCCAAATATTGAAAACAATAAAAACTTATAGTTTCTAAATTTTGAAAATACTGTAGTAAATTTTTTATATTTTCTTGGTAAGAAAAACCTATTTTTAATATTTTTAAATATTCATTTGGTAATTGTTCCATTTGGGTTAGATGGAGTGTTGAATCCTTTAATGATAATTTTTGTAATTTTTTCTGCTTTGATAACATTTTTAGAACTGAAGGTTTTATGAATCCAAGTTCATTGAGTTCATCTGCGGAAAATTCCAACAAATTATAATTTTCAGCTGCAGATAAAGCTTGAAAAATTTTTGAAACAACTTCAGAAGAGCATGAAACTATTTTAAGTTTCTTCAATTTTTTTAAATTCAATATAAACTTAAAAGTATAATTGTTTAATTTAATTTTACAGTTTCTAATTGATAATTTTTCAATATTACTTGATTCTAATTTTTCGAAATACCTTTCTTTAAAACATAAATTGTTTAATGTTAATGAGCGTAAATTCTTTAAGTTTTGAAACAAAAGTTCAATAAAAGAATTATTGAAGCATGGATCATCTATAATTAACGAAGTTATTTGTTTGCAATATTTCAAGATCGCATTTTGGAATCTTGGAAATTCTAAGAAAATTGAACAATTTTTTATATCAAGTTCAATTAAATATTTGCCACATCGTTTTAAAATGGTTATTAAATGCGTTGTATTTTTATCTTGAAAGTGATGATTTGCTTGCAAGAGAAATGTTGATTTAGAATCCTTTGTATGGTTTTTAAAGTAAGCAGGACAAACTTCAAGTTTTGTAACTAGCCTCCATGATCGTTTAGCTACTTGGTTCCATCTTTTGTTAACTAGTTCTAGCTGCAATTTATCCTGTATTGTTAAATACTCAAATATGGAAATTAAAGAGTCTTCATCGAGTATGTCAATGGTTACTTCATTGATATCTGTTGGTGGACCAGATAATCTGAGCATTTTCGTTGATTTTTGATCTAGAATATTTTTAATTTGTATATTAAAATTAAATTAACCAATTGTATATTACGACCCATGACCAGAAAAATATAGACTGCGCCAAACCTCAAGTAAAATATGATTTGGTAAATTGTGATTTGGTGCATTCTTTTTTTATTTCAAGAAAGCCTATTTTCTACTCTAGGGCGACGGTTTTTGCCCGTTATATTTAAAACTATGTTTTAAATCATGGGAAATAACATGGGGTTCGACTTTTGCAAGCTGTCTGAACTCGCTCATTCGCAGGCCTTCTCGTTCATGTAGATTAGAGTGGACCTAATTTTGGGGTTTGTAGAAAAACTTTGCTCCCCGGGTTTTTTTGTGAACTTTTGTTCATAAAAAGTACCCAGCTCCAAGGATTTTTCTTTTGCTTTGCAAAAACACGTGCCTTTAAGCACCTCAATTTCTCACCTCAGAAAGCTGAAAAGTCAAAATTTCCGTATTATTTAAATGGGAAAATTTGAATGCTTACAGGCACGTGTTTTTGCAAAGCAAAAGCAAAATCCTTCGAGCTGGGAAATTTTTATGACCAAAAGTTCACAAAAAACCCAGAGAGCAAAGATTTTCTACAAAGTCCAAAATTAGGTCCTCTAATGTAGATGCACGCTAAGTCAACACCAATATTTTGTCCCTTGTTTAAGTAAGTTTTCCTGAAATTTTTTTTATCATTTCAATGAATATATAAATGAAGTTTATTCAAAATTGCTAGATATATATATTTTAAAAATCTTTTTTTTATTGAATTTGTGGTGTTTAATTGAAAATTTTTTTTTTTAAGAATTAATGCCAAAAAATGGCGTTGAGCTGGAAATCTCTTTTAAAATCAGCTCACATTATACTGCAAAAACTAGACGTACAAATTGTTTAAAAAAAATTTTTTTTATTATCATATTGAAACGGCATTAAGCAATAGAGAAGCAGTTTTGATTAACTCTGTTAGCTGTACATCTAAAATAGTGCCAAAAATGCGGTCTTTTTTAAACTCTTTTTCGCGTAATGCTATTTATAAAATTTTTCATATTCTTCTATGATTGCAGCTTAATGTCTAATTTATATTATGTACTTTATTGTGAGTTTTTTATATTTTTTACTCTATCACTCTGAACCGACTTATAATGTGGCCTAATTTTACTATGCTTTTTTAATTTTTACCCTTTACATACTTTTTGTAGTCTCTATCCAAAAAATTTTTTTTTTTTTAAATAATTTATTAGCGTACAATTTCAATAAAAAAGTTTTTAAAAATACGCCCAGTAGTTTTTGTAAAAAATTCATTTAAATTTTCTTTTAAAAACAAAAGAATTCAGAGAAACCTCCCTTAAAGAATGGTAATTTCTGCGTCAGTGGCGGGAAAACACGTCTTTGGAAATACGTTCTATTGGGCCAGAAAATTATATTAAAATCGTTCTTTATTTACCTATGGTTATTTAGGATGCAATGTAATTTTTTATTTTTATTACTTTGTTTGAACTGAAATCTCAAATTTGTGAATAAAAGAGACACCTTACTTCTTACTCTGCTCTAAAGCGACTAAAATACTTATTTTTTTTCTGTTTTACTAGACCTTTTTTTAAGTGCATCTATGACATACGCGTAATCTATGAAAATGACAATACAAAAATATTAAAATTTTTTCCATGATTATTCAATTTCCTGAAAATAAATTTTTAACAAAAAGTAAGCAAAAGAAAGAATAACAATTATAAACACATATAATTTATATCAGTTTTTTAAAACATTGAATTTCTTGGATTTTCCAATCAGATTACCGACGCGCCTTGTTTACTTATAAAAAAGTCCCGTAATTTCTCAAAATTGAGGATCTTTATATTTGATTTGGGTATTTAATACTAAAAAGCTTTTTAGTCTGATCAAAACAGAATGGTGGAATGCCATCTTTGTGACATGGCTCGGTGGTGGTCCGAAGGTGGGCAGCCATCGGTCCACGTGACATAAAAGTGGCAAGCCACTTACTGTTTTGATCGGGAGGTACAATTAAACTCTGAAAATATAATATAATGGTATTTCTAGTTTTTCCATGGAAAAAAATTTGGTACTATCTCGAAATCGAAAAAAAAATGGAGCTTTGTTTTTAGTTTTTAATGCCGAAAATTTTTTTTTTTTAATTTTTAAAAAATTAGGTACCAGATCCAAAAAATCGACAAAATAAGATATTTGTAAAACTAGTACTTCACACAAAAAATTGGTACTGTCTGGAAAAGAAAACAAAAACGGAGCTTTTGACTTTTTTCAAAATCCTACTTTTCTCTGCGATTCACTTAGTAGAAGGGTAATTATCATACAGTTAATCCAGGTAGTTAAGAATAATAATCATTAAAAAATATTGCTTCAAATCATAGAATACAAAATTCATCATGGTATTGATAATCTTCAAACGACGAAAATAAAAATTTTGCATAAAAACTTGAATCCAATTCAATACTCTTTTAAAATAAAGTCTTTCGATAATTTTATGAGGGTTCCATGAATTATAAACAATAGGAAGAGTTAGAATATTATTAAATTATTTGCAAAGAAAATAACACGAAATGTATTATTTATTTGGAATTTTGTTATCTTTGAATTTTCGTCATTATCTTAAGTTGTATAAATATACAAAATAATACATTTATTATTACAATTTATATTTCTAAATTTTAAATAATTTGGGTAGATCAAGCTAAATTTTAAAACTTTTCGACCCCAAAATTTACGTTCGTTTTCCAAAAAAAGCTACTACAGTAAAAACTCAAATATTTAATATGTAGAACACTTTCATAATTTAGAAATCTTGATTTTTTATATTTTTGGTGATTTTGATGATTTTGATGATTTTTCCCTACGTGCAGTAATTGAACATGCAAATGAAAATATAAAAAATATTGAATTTAATTATTCAGGATTTACTCCAGTCGAAAAGCGTTAATGGGTCTGAAATAACGTACCAGGTAGGAAAAAGGTCCTAAATAATGGTTTTAAGGTACATTCTACAATAGCCACAAATGCAAATATGCAGGCACATATATGTAGGCAAATGGATGCGCAGAAACGAGTTTACGTATTTAAAAATTTACTGCGCATCGTGTGCGTACATATATGCACCGCATATTTGCTGATTTGCAGCTATTGTAGACTGTGCCTAAGAAAGCTATATCTTTTGTGCACACAGGTATATCTAGAGCAATGTTACACTGAATAGAAATCTGCTTCCACTACCGAAATTTCTGGTTGCCGTTAGCTGTTTTCTTTTCTTTATTTTTTCATATAAATGTTTACAAATAACATAAAACCTAAAATTAAAAAAAAAAATTGATGCCAAATTTTAATTAGAAAATAGAATAAATATGAAAACAGAAAATTTCGGAAAATGAAAAATCTTATTCCTTACTTATTTACGTTAAAAGTTTTTTCACTTGAAGAGTTTTTAGGTCCCTTCTCTTATTAATTAACCCATACAAAATCGTAGATCTACACTGTAAAGGCATTGTTATGCATTCTATGATTCTCCCTTAGTTTTTCTGTAATTTCCAGTAAGCTAGCTTACCTGGCAGGTAAATGTATTATTCGTTTTTAAAAAATCATTTTCTTCTTATTTTATTTTGTTGCAGCTATTTAGTTTAGAGGCTAATACATTTTTGATCCTGCTTTTGGAAGAACTACAGAGTTTTCAAATAGGTCATTTATGGATATAGTGGGGATCTTATCAGTTTCCATTCAATAACTTGGAAAATTATTTTATTATTTTTTTTGAAAAATTAATTTATTAATAGCTACATCAGTTATAATCAATATTAGATATTACATAATTTTTTTAATTTTACAATTTCGGAGAAATAGATTTTGGCTATTTTAAGATTACAGTTAAAATTATCTTACAATTGTTAATTGCTTATCAAATGCAACTCACTAGCGTTAAAATGCTGTAGAATAATTCTCAATTTATTTTTATGAGGATCACCTCGATCCTTTTTGATTTTATTGGCCAAATCCATAAGTTTATTAGAAACATTAACAAAATTTTGTAATTTAAGTTCTTTTAGATTGACCAAAGTTTTGATTAATTCAGACATTTTTTCGTCATCGATACAAGTATTTATACAATTATCAGCAGCTGTAACGTGCAGTTTTATCAAATTTACAATTTTTTTCAAATGATTAAATTTTGACAATTTTAAATTACAATTATGAATAAATAAATATTTTAAATTTTCACATTTTGACAAATTTTTTAAAATGAAATCATTAGAGCATGATTCTTTACAAGCTCTTCTTTGAAAAATTGTAAATGATTCAAGGTTTATTAGCCTACTGAAGCTATTTATTGGAGTGCACGAATGTAAATTTAACCCTGAATAATTTAATGCAATATTTTTTATATTTTCGTTTGCATATTTAACTATTTCTCGTAAGTAGAGATCATCAAAATATCTAAAATTATAAAAATCTAGAGTTTCTAAATTTTGAAAATGCTGTAGTAAATTTTTGATATTTTCTCTACGTTGGTAAGAAAAATCTATTTTTAATATTTTTAAATATTCATTTGGTAATAATTTTATTAGGGTTAGATGGACTGTTGAATCCTTTAATGATAATTTTTGTAAATTTTTCTGCTTTGATAACATAATCATAGGTATAGCTTCAAGCAGACCCAATTTATCTACGGAAAATTCCAACAAATTATTATTTTCAGCTGCAGATAAGGCTTCAACAATATTTATAAGAATTTCGTAAGTGCATGAAAATAATTTAAGTTTCTTCAATTTTTTTAAATTCAATATAAATTTAGAAATATAATTAGTTGATTTAATTTCACAATTTCTAATTGTTAATTCTTCAATATTACTTGTTGCTAAGTTTTCGAAATACCTTTCTTTAAAACGAAAATTGTTTAATTTTAATGAGCGTAAATTCTCTAAGCTTTTAAACAAAAGTTCAATAAAAAAATCATTGAAGCATGGATCTTCTATAATTAACGAAGTTATTTGTTTGCAATATTTCAAGATCGCATTTTGGAATCTTGGAAATTCTAAGAAAAATGAACAATCTTTCATATCAAGTTCAATTAAATATTTGCCACATCTATTTAAAATGGTTATTAAATGCGTCGTATTTTTATCTTGAAAGTGATGATTTGATTGCAAGAAAAATGTTGATTTAGAATCCTTTATATGGTTTTTAAAGTAAGCAGGACAAACTTCAAGTTTTGTAACTAGCCTCCATGAGCGTTTAGCTACTTGGTTCCATCTTTTGTTGACTAGTTCTAGCCAGGGTTGGGCAATATCGTATCGTTTCGATAATCGCTAAAGATATTTTTTTTATTTTCTATCGCTATTTTAGGACAATAGTGATTACGATACTTTTTTTATCGAAAAATTTTTCGATAAACGATAGATTTTTATCGTTTATCGGAAAAATTTTCGATAAAAGATAGATTTTTATCGTTATCGAAAAATTTTCGATACGATAATTATCGCTTATCGTTTATCGAATTATCGCGGACTAAAAACTTGAAATTTGCACGTTTCTGAAATTCAAATTTATTCCTTCCTCACCAAGCAATTAAACGCTTTATTATAATTCAATTTGTTTAGCAATAATTTTAAATGTTTTTTTTCAAGAAGAAAGAAAAAATTAAAATCGAATCATTAGTTCGTCAATTTATTAAAAAAGTTGCTATTATTCAGAATCATTAATCTAAAAACAGCATTGGATTTACATAATATCAGTTAAAAGTCCTGTATCCTTTAAATACGAATTTCGTAAATCATATTTTTTGAAATTGCAACTTTTTTACTTTACCCTAATCGTTATACATAATTACCACATCAGGATCGGGTTACATAAGGTAACCATTCGCCCTGGTATTCATATAATATTACTATTTCAGTGATGGAATATTTCCTACATGCAGTTAGGTCTAGTTTAAAAAATACACACATCTTAAGATTTACGCATAATTATTGATGGCGAAGCCCTTAATGAATGCGACTGTACATATATTCCCCTTAGCCTAATTGGTCCAAAATCAGCAAGCAGAAAAAACCAGAGAAAAGTTCTTGTACACGTTCGTTGAATCCGAATCCAGAGATCAAAATGGCTGAAAAATAGGGGGACACACTTAAATCAGCAAAAACTACCTATTTAAAAATTTTTTTTGTGCAATATTTTCGAATTAAAGCTATAATATGATCAAGGAAATAAAATTTTTTCAAGATTAATTAACAAAATATTGGGTTTATTTGATAATCAGATCTGGGATATTAATTAACCCATTAATGTCAAGATTGACGAATATTTTTGAATTATTGCAGCTGCATAATTTTTAGGAAAAAAATAAAAAATTTTATTATATGTTTTTGAAGACGCAGATTTTGAATCTAGAGTCAGATTTTTTTAAAAATTACCCCTTGCATGAGTTTTGGCCATATTTATAAAAAAAATGACATTTTTTAGCGCTGTAGATTTTTGACTGTTATATGTATTTTTTGTATTGTAAGGGTACGAATGTCCCATAATAGGCTTACGGTCGCCACAGTTAATTTAGGATATTTCCAAACACCAATATCTGGAAAACTAGGGAACGAGTCTGGATTTAGAAAGGAGTAGAGGTAACATAGAGGTAATATTAAGCAAAATATTTAATTAGATATATTTATCGGCTTGTTGAACAATGACAAAAACACATCAATTTCGATGCATAAATAATGTAAAATATTTTTTTACTAACAAGGGGAGTTCAATACATTTGGAACACCAAATTACACAAAATGGTTATGGATGAGATTATTATGTTGAAAAAACGCGACGGATACTCTCTGTTCATTCCAATGGGCCTTCTGGGCCTAGAAACGCTGGGCTCAATGTTAAGTTTAGCTCAATGAAGAGTTTTTTGGTAATTTTGAATGAAACGCTAAAACCTCACAAGTTAACCAAAACACTTCTGGTTGGTCTCATTTTTTTGGTGCTAGTGTCACCTTTCATTTTCCGTAAACCGCAATTTTTTATCACTAATTTTCTCATCCATGTAGTCAATTAACCAAATGGCCATTTTTTGCTAAAAATGACCAATTTTCAAATTGCTGCTAAGTTCGTAATTTCTGACAAAAAAGGTTTTATGTGTCTCAAAAAATTTCTACAAACTTCAAGTTTCCAAAAATTTTTTACTCGTCTCATTTCCTTGAGTCGTTTTTAAGAAATGGCTCTTCAAAGTTAACATTAAAAATGAGCTGTTTTAAAAAATCATAAAATCGGGACTCCGACTTCAAATTATCATATCTGATTAACAAATAATTGAAAAACGTAGAGTAAAAAATTTTTGGAAATTTGAAGCTTGTGGAAATATTTTGAGACTTATAAAATGAAGATTTTTGGTTAATTTGTGAGGTTTTAGCGTTTCATTGAAAATTACCAAAAAAACTTGTTACATAACATTGAACCCTGCGTTTCTAGGCACATAAGGCTAATTGGAATGAACGGAAGATAGTTGGCATGATTTTTCAACATAATAAATTCAACCATAACCATTTGATGTAATTTGGTGTTCCAAATGTATTGAACTTTCCTTGTAAGTTTCTTTATTCAAAAAATGTATGACCTACCTTCTAGATTGCTTGTAGGTACATAAAATAATAATAAAAAATAAAAATGTATTTTTATAAAAATGTGTTCAAAAATAAAAATGTATTTTTATTTTGTTAATTGATAACAAAAATTACAAATGGTCATAAAAAATCTGAATAACCCATACTCCTTCTTACATCCAGCCTGGTTTCCTAGTTTCTCAGATATTGGTGTTGATACAGTAAGCCTATTATGGAACAATCGTACTCTTACAAGACTATGAGAATAATAGTAAAAAATCTCAAAAAATAGCCTAAAAGTACCTATAGTGGGCAACTAGATAATTTTTAGTAAAAACAGGTTTCATATTCGCGACGCCATTTTTTTTGACCAGAAAAAAAAGTGAACAAAGATGAGTTGACCAGAAAAAAATGACCAAAAAAAGTTGAACATAGAAATTTTTGAACAAAAAAAGTTGACCAAATTTTTTTGACAAAAAAAAATAAAAAATCAATGAAAAAAATGAACATAAGAAGTTGAACATAGAAATTTTTAAGTTGAACAAACTTAAAAAAATGAAATAACTTAAAAATTTCTATGTTCAACTTCTTATGTTCATTTTTTTCATTGATTTTTTATTTTTTTTTGTCAAAAAAATTTGGTCAACTTTTTTTGTTCAAAAATTTCTATGTTCAACTTTTTTTGGTCATTTTTTTCTGTTCAACTCATCTTTGTTCACTTTTTTTTTTGGTCAAAAAAAATGGCGTCATATTCGCGTGCAAAGACCAAAAAAACATAAGTAACACTTGAAAATATAGAAAAGACCCCAAAAATCAACCTACAGTTGCCTATTGTGGGCATCTGGACCATCTTCGGTAAAAACGATATCATATTCGTGTTCAGTGACTCAAATAACATAAATGGCCGTTTGAAAATTCTATTGACCTATTAAGGATAAAATTTGTCTCTCTATCTATGATAATCATAAAATTGGCCTTGATTCTGGGTTAAAACGCATCACAAAAATTTTTTTGGGAAGACTAAAAGCCACTTTTGGGATGATTTTTAGTTTGTAACAAAAAAATAGCGCTAGAAAATGTCATTTTTTCTTATAGATAAAGGCTAAAACTCATATAAGGGCTAATTTTTTTAAAAATCTGACTCCGGATTTGAAGTCTACGACCTAAGTAATAAGTTCAGGGCGTATTCTAAAAACTTATGCAGCTGAAATAATTTAAAAGTATCCAAGAAGGAAAAAATTGAATAAACATAATGTTACATAATTATCTTCTTTGCTTTCAACATATAGGACATTTTCATAGAGAGTACTTGATAAACGCCAAAAATTTAGGAAAAGGGAGTGAAAATGGTTTTTAGGGTGGGGTGGGGTCAAATGGACTTAGGATAATTTCGATTTAGAAACTTAGAATAATTTGGATTTAGGGACTTAAGGTAAGTTTGATTTAAGGACATAGAATAATTTAGATTTCTTGACTTATAATAATATCAGTTTAAGGATATAGAATAATTTCTGTTTAAGGACTTAGAATAAACAGGGATTTTATGATATTTTTAATTAATTAAATCAAAATATATTTATTTTAATTTATGTTAAAATTGTTATAAGCTCGTAGGTTGTGTTTATTTTAATCGGGTATTTGAAAGTATTCTATTGTGTTTGACCATTATATAATTTATTAACTCTTCCTCTAAGGGGCAAAAAAGTGTAAAAGCTACCCTTAAACCTATAATAAATGAATGAAACCTCATTAAATTTTATTATTTACACTTTTCATTCCAGTTTACTTACAAAAAGTTTGGATTGCCGGGTGAGGAAGGAATAAAGTTCAAAGTTTTCAGAAACGTGCAAATTTCACGTTTTTAGTCCGCGATAATTCGATAAACGATAAGCGATAATTATCGTAACGAAAATTTTTCCGATAAGCGATAAAAATCTATCGTTTATCGAAAAATTTTTCGATAAAAAAAGTATCGTAATCACTATCGTCCTAAAATAGCGATAGAAAATAAAAAAAAAATCGATATCTTTTACTTATCGGATACTAAAACTATCGCGATATGCCCAACCCTGGTTCTAGCTGCAATTTATCCTTTATGGTTAAATACTCAAATATGGAAACTAAAGACTCTTCATCGAGTATAGCAATGTTTACTTCATTGATATCTGTTGATTGACCAGATAATTTGAGAATTTTCTGAGGCATTTTCGTTGATTTTTTAACTAGAATATTTTTAAATTGTACATTAAAATTAAATAAACCAATAGTCTATTACTACGACCCATGACCAGAAAAATATAGACTGCGCCAAGCCGCAAGTAAAATACGATTTGATAAACTATATTTTGGTGCATTCTTTTTTTATGGCCTAGGCTAGGGTAGTATTGGATTTTACATATCTTTGGACAAAAAATGCTATTTTCTAACCTATGCGGGATGCTTTTTTAGCCTTTTATATGCAAAACTTTGTTTTAAATCACGGGGTTAAATATAGGGTTTGATCTTTGCATACAATCTCCACTCACTCGTTCGCAGCTCTGCTTATTCATGCAGATGCACGCTAAATCAACACCAATATTTTTTCCCTTATTTAAGAAAGTTTTCGCTGAAATTTTTTTTATCATTTCAATACCTATATAAATGAAGTTTTTACAAAATTGCTAGATATATATAATATATGGGCATATCCATTACTTTTCATACAAAAGTGTGCGCACCCATGACTCCGATCGGGCTCAAATTTTCAGGGGTGGTTTGAAGTAATAAAAAACTCAGCCAGCCAAAATTTCAGCCATTTTGCAGGACGGGTTGCCGAGATACAAGCTCTAAAAGGTCCAAAAATAGCTGTTTTTAGCCAATTTTCAAAAATTTACTGGGCTTCAAGTATTAGTCCAAAAAACATCCGGCTGGTCTCATTTTTTTCCTTGAACTTTCAACTTTTACCAAAAAAATTTTCGAAAAATTTCATGGAGTTGATTTTTACTGGCATTGATTAACGTAAGATTCATTTTATCGAAAAATGCTGATTTTTGAACTTAAATTGTGACTCAGCATCATTAGCTAAAGAATTCTGGTTGGTTTTATTAAAAGCGTCTAGCAAAGACCTTTCAAATAAGACCTTAAACGTTAAAAAAGCTTATCAGAAACCGGAGATATAAGCAATTGAAAGTTTGCTGTTTCCGAAAATATCGATTTTTTAACAAATTTAATCGTCTACAAAATTTTTCTCTATGCACTTTAAGAGCTGAAAATTTCAGGAAAGCTTCTTTTGATATTAAAAAAAATTCCATCAAAATTTGGGCGATGGTATTGGCTTCTGTTCGTAGATATAAGACTCTGAAAATGTGTAATAATTGGACCAATATTGGCCAATAATTGGTTAAGGGGTCAACCAAAAAATTTTTCTTCTTCAATATTCGAATAGCCAGGGAAAAATGAGCTAATTTTAAAAAAAAAATTTTTATTTTTGATCAAAAAATAAGCAAGTTATCGTCATTTTAAGATTTTTTAAAAAATATTCAAAAAATCCCAGTTTTAGGGTCATTATACAGTATTCTAACTTTAAATAACGATAACTCGGTTATTTTTCGGTCAAAAATAAAAATTTTTTTTTTAAAATCGTCGAATTTTTTCCTGACTATTTGAATATTTACAACAAAAAAACTTTTTATAAGCAGAAATTATTATTTTTTGGCAAATTACTCTAGAACTTACTTTATTTTGTCAATGTATTAGGGTAGTTTTTGGCTCAAAAAAATAATTTTTGCATATAAAAAGTTTCTTTGTTGTAAATATTCAAATAGCCAGGAAAAAATTCGACGATTTTAAAAAAAAAATTGTTATTTTTGACCGAAAAATAACCGAGTTATCGTTATTTAAAGTTAGAATACTGTATAATGACCCTAAAACTGGGATTATTGGAAAATTTGTTAAAAAATCTTAAAATGATGATAACTTGCTTATTTGTCGGTCAAAAATAAAATTTTTTTTTTTAAAATCAGCTTATTTTTCCCTGGCTATTCGAATATTGAAGAAGAAAAATTTTTTGGTTGACCCCTTAACCACTTATTGGCCAATATTGGTCCAATTATTACACATTTTCAGAGTCTTATATCTACGAACAGAAGCCAATACCATCGCCCAAATTTTTAGAGAGTTTTTTTTAATATTAAAAGAAGCTTTCCTGAAATTTTCAGCCCTTAAAGTGCTCAGAGAAAAATTTTGCAGACGATTAAAGTTGTTAAAAAATCGATATTTTCGGAAACAGCAAACATTCAATTGCTTATATCTCCGGTCCTTGATGAGCTTTTTTAACGTTTAAGGTCTCATTTAAAAGGTCTTTGCTAGACGCTTTTAACGAAACCAACCGGAAGTCTTAAGCTAATGATGCTGAGTCACAATTTAAGTTCAAAAATCAGCATTTTTCGATAAAATGAATCTTACGTTAATCAATGCCGTTAAAAATCAACTCCTTGAAACTTTTTGAAAATTTTTTTGGTAAAAGTTGAAAGTTCAAGGAAAAAAATGAGACCAGCCGGGTGTTTTTTGGACTAATCCTTGAAGCCCAGTAAATTTTTGAAAATTGGCTAAAAACAGCTATTTTTGGACCTTTTAGAGCTCGTATCTATGGCTGAAATTTTGGCTGGCTGAGTTTTTTATTACCTCAAACCTCCCCTGAAAATTTGAGCCCGATCGGAGTCATGGGTGCGCACACTTTTGTATGAAAAGTAATGGATATGCCCATATATATACATTTTAAAAACCTTTTTCTGGTTGAATTTGTGCAGTATATAATTGAAATTTTTTTTTTTTCTTAACAATTAATGCCAAAAATTGGCGTTAAGCTAGAAATCTCTTTTAAAATCAGCCCACATTATAGTGCAAAAACTTGACGCACGAACTGTTTAAAAAAAAATTTTAGTATTATCATGAAACGTCATTAACCAACAGCGAAGCAGTTTTGATTATTTTTCTTAGCTGTACATCCAAAATAGTGCCAAAAAATGGGTCTTTTTTTGACTTTTTTTTCGCGCACTGCTATTTTAAAATTTTTTTATATTATTCTTTTATTGTAGGTTAATGCCTAATTTATAGTATGTACTTTATTGTGAGTTTTTTATATTGGTTACTCTATCACTCTGAACCAAGTTATAATGTGGCCCAATTTTACTTTTTAACATGGAACATGTTTATGGGGAGGGGTTACTTCAGAACTTGAAAATTAAGGGGGGGGGGGGTCAAATGAGACTTGGAATAATTAAGAGACTTTGAAAAATTTGATCTTAAGGACAGGACTTAGGATAATACAGGTTTATGGACTTAGAATAATATCGATTTAGGGACTTGGAATAATTCAGTTTTAGGGACTTGGAATAATTCGGGTTTAGAGAATCAGAATAGTTTGGGTTTAAAATCTTACTATCTAGTAAGGTGATATATAATTACAAATTATAAAATTAGAAAATTGTATTGTAATGTTGAGTAACATTTGTATTATACCTAGTTCTCAGCTGGAAGTAAACATGTTCCATGCATTTAGGTTGTGTTTACACAAACCGGTTATCAGTTTTTTTTAAAATTTTTACCTTTTACGTACTTTTGTAGTCACTGTCCAAAAAAATTTTTTTTTTTAAATAATTTAATAGCATACAATTTGAATAAAAAAGTTTTTTTAAATACGCCCAGTAGTTTTTGTAAAAAATTCATCTAAATTTTCATTTAAAAAAAAAAAAATTTCAGAGAAACCTCCCTTAAAAAGTGATTTTTTCTGCATCAGTGGCGGGAGAACACGTCTTTGGAAATACGTGCTTTTGGGCCGCTGAGCAGAAAATTATATTTAAATCGTTCTTTATTTACCTATATTCAGGATGCTATATAATTTTTTATTTTTATTACTTTGTTGAACCAGAATCTCAAATTTGTGGACGACAAAGACAGGCACCTTGCTTCTTACTCTGCTCTAAAGCGACTATGCCTGACTTATCCTTTTTCTGCTTTACTAGACCTTTTTTTAAGTGCATCTATGACACGCGTAATCTATGAGAATGACCAATACAAAAATATTCAATTTTTTTCCATGATTATTCAAATTCTTGAAAATATATTTTCCACAAAATTTAAGCAAAAGAAAGAACAACAATATTAAGCACATATATATAATTTATATCAGTTTTTTAAGACATTGAATTTTTTGGATTTTCCAATCAGATTACCGACGCGTCTTGTTTACTTATAAAAATAGCCCCGTAATTTCTCAAAAATGAATATCCTTATATTTGATTTAGGTATTTAATACTTTAAAGGTACAAATAAACTCTCAAAATATAATATAATATTAATATCTATTTGTTCAACAAGGGAAAAAAACTAGGATTTGAAATATCGTACATTTTTTTCTGTGTTCAACACATAGTTTTTCATTAAAAGCGAAAAAAAAGATCGCCCGAAAGTAAGAAAGTAGATCTTTTTTGCAGCGTATAATGGAAATGGTATTTCCAGTACTTCCATGGAAAAAAAATTGGTACTATCTCGAAATTGAAACAAAATGGAGCTTTGTTTTTCGTTTTTAATGCCAAATATTTTTTTATAAAAATTTTATTAAAATAAAATAAAAAAATTTTTTTTAAATTAGGTACTAGATCCAAAAATCGACAATATACGATATTTCCAAAACTACTTCATAGAAAAAATGGGTACTATCTGGAAAAGAAAACAAAAATGGAGCTTTGTTTTTACTTTTTAAAGCAAAAAATTTTGAGAAAAAAATTATCAAAAAATTAGGTATCAGATTTAAAAAATCGAATAAATTAATAAAATTTTTTTCTACACGGCAAATTGCTTGAATTTTCAAGCAAAGCAGGCTGGCCGTTTATATTTACATCTGGTCTAATAACTTTTTTCAAAATCCTATACTTTTCTCCTCGATTCCGAGCTCGATTTATTTAGTAGAAGGGTAATTATCATACAGTTAAACCAGATAATTAAGAATCATAAAAAAATATTGCTTCAAATCATAGAATATAAAATTCATTATGGTATTGATAATCTTCTAAAGACGAAAATAAAAATTTTGCATAAAAACTTGAATCCAATTCAATACTCTTTTAAAATAAAGTCTTTCGATAATTTTATGAGGGTTCCATGAATTATAAACAATAGGAAGAGTTAGAATATTATTAAATTATTTGCAAAGAAAATAACACGAAATGTATTATTTATTTGGAATTTTGTTATCTTTGAATTTTCGTCATTATCTTAAGTTGTATAAATATACAAAATAATACATTTATTATTACAATTTATATTTCTAAATTTTAAATAATTTGGGTAGATCAAGCTAAATTTTAAAACTTTTCGACCCCAAAACTTACGTTCGTTTTCCAAAAAAAGCTACTACAGTAAAAACTCAAATATTTAATAGGTATGTAGAACACTTTCATAATTTAGAAATCTTGATTTTTTATATTTTTGGTGATTTTGATGATTTTGATGATTTTTCCCTACGTGCAGTAATTGAACATGCAAATGAAAATATAAAAAATATTGAATTTAATTATTCAGGATTTACTCCAGTCGAAAAGCGTTAATGGGTTTGAAATAACGTACCATGTAGGAAAAAGGTCCTAAATAATGGTTTTAAGAAAGCTACATCTTTTGTGAAAAGAAATCTGCTTCCACTACCGAAATTTCTGGTTGTCGTTAGCTGTTTTCTTTTCTTTATTTTTTCATATAAATGATTGCAAATGACATAAAACCTAAAAAAAATTGATTCTAAATTTTAATTAGAAAAGAGAATAAATACGAAAACAGAAAATTTCGGAAAATGCATTCCTTACTTATTTACGTTAAAAGTTTTTTCACTTGAAGAGTTTTTGGGGCCCTTCTCATATTAATCAACCCATAGCAAATTGGAGATTCACTGTAAAGACATTGTTATACATTCTATGATTCTCCCTTATTTTTTCTGAAATTTCCAGTAAGCTAGCTTACCTGGCAGGTAAATGTAAGCCTTTTGCAACTTTCAACAATACAAATTCCTTGCTGGACTAAAAATAAAACTATTCCAAAATATTATGTAAAAATTACAATGTGTCATCGGGAGTTTACGATAAGCTTATCCTCCAAACTTTGTAAGGGATAATTCTCCAAGGAAAATCCTTAAAATTTGAATAGCAGATAAAAGCTTAACAATCGTTTAGATTCTGTCAGTCATCTATATTACTAATTGATTATCAATTTTAAAAAAAAAGATATATTTTTTTTTTTATTTCTAAAATTTGAAATAATCATTCTCAGGAAAATGTATTTTAGTCTCTTTTAAGTGCAGTAAGCAATAAGACGCATTTTTGTCTTTAATAAACTTTTTTCAATAGCTGAAATTGTACTTTAAATATTAGAATGAATCAAGCAAGTAAATAAATTGGTTAACAATAAAATTAATTGAATACTATTAATTAAATTTTAAACTAAAATATTTTTAGACGAAAATAAATTAAAAATACTCAGTATTGAAGACGGATCAACTGATGCAAATCCAGTTACTATTGACATACTTGATGATGATTCTCTAACTTGCATCTTTGAGTATTTAACCATAAAGGAAAAATTGCAGTTAGAACTGGTAAGCAAGAGATGGAACGAAGCAGCAAAACAATCGTGGAGCCATGTTAAAAATCTTGAAGTTTGTCCTTATGAGAACCAGAAAGAATTAGAGCAAAATTTAAATTTAAAAAAGTTGCGGATAATTGACTTGCTCCGACGGAATACGAATCCCTTTGCGCCAAAAACTTACCAAAACTTAATTTCTGCTTGGAAAAGTACAAATTTTTTAGTTCCTTTATCATCAAATTACAACTCGAACGAAAAGAATACGAATATTTTGAATACCATATTAAACAGATGTTGTAAATATTTATCGGAACTCACTTTCAAAAAATGCTCCCATTATATTGAGTTTTCAAAATTAGAGAATTTACACACACATTCCAGTCAAGTAACTTCGTTATTCATCGACGATGCATACATTACTGATGAAGTTATTGTTTTATTGTTTAAAAATTTTAAAAATTTACGCTGTTTTTCGTTTAAGAATCTAATTTTAAATGGGCGTTGTTTCCTAGATTGCAATGAAAACATAATCGAAGAGGTGACGATTGAAAGTTGTGAATTTGAGTTATCTGATTGTCTCTATGATTTGATGTTAAAATTAAAAAATTTAAAAAAACTAAAAATATTTTCCTGCCCTAATGAGGTATTTGAAAAAGTAGTTAAAGCATTAAACTTAGTTAAAAATGAAAATTTAATAGAGTTATATTTAGACGATTCTCATGAATATGAATTAACGAATGATTTTATAGATTTGATATCCAGACAGAAAAAACTGCAAACGTTAAAATTATCTTACACAATACTTTCTTACATACCTGTCGAAAAATTACCAAATGAATGTTTAAAAGTATTCAAAGTCAGTTTTTATTATTTATTTAATAAAGTGATTGAAAGATTATTAGAACGACTTGTTAACTTAGAATATTTTTATTTTTACGACGAAGCATTTTTTAATGACGATTGTATGCGTTCGATAACTGAATCAATAAGTGAAAATATAAAATGTATAGAAATATATTTATTAGATTTTCAAGTGTTTAATAAAGAACCAATCGATAGTTTTAGTAGATTAAAAAACCTTGAATCATTTAAAATTTACCGAGAAACAGGGTGTGATGAAAAATTCCCGGAAAAATACCCGGGAAAATGTGCTACTAATTTTGTATTAGAAAATTTGTTAAAGACTGAAAATTTAAAAAATTTGTACATTCATAATTGTAATTTAACTAAATTAAAATTTGAAAATTTAAAAAAATTTGTAAATTTAGAAATATTACATGTTACTGCTAAAATAGAATTTATGAACACTTATGTTGGTGATGAAGAAATGTGTGATGTAATTAAAGAATTTAAAAACTTAAAAGAACTTGAATTGCATAATTTTGAAAAAGTTACTGATAAACTTATTGAATCAGCTAATGAAATTAAAAAAAATCGAAGAGATTATCATAAACTAAAAATTATTTTAAAACATTGGAATGTTTGCAAATTATATCTAAGTAACTAGTAACTGCTAAAATTATATTATAAAAATAAATCTCATTAAATTAAAAACATTTTTATGTACTATATTGAAAAATTTTTAAATAAAAATGCTGTTTTAAAAAAGATTGAATTATTTTTTATATTTTTTATTTTTTTCTGTTATAAAAATAATAATATTCTTAGGCTCTGTGCTCAATTGGACGGATTACGAACAGTGTGTGTACGCTGCGCAAAATCTAAATTTACATATTAAAAATTTTCCCATGCAACAGGGTGTATAGAAAACGCTTAATTTGGCATAGTGTTTGATAAGAATTCATAGTTGAATTTTTTTTACTAATGTTGTTTCAGGAAAATTGTGAAAAGGATTTAAAAAATAAAAAAAACTACATGCGAATTTTTGACTCTTGAGGAGTGCGAGCGCCAGAGTGCCTATAAGTAAAGTGAAGTAAAGCCAAAAATCAGACATGCACCATTTTTTAAAATTCGATTTTTTGTGTGTAAAACTAAAAAAAACTAAAATTAAAATTTGAATGAAATTAAATAAAATATTTTTTTCCTTTTAAATTTTAGCTAATGATGTTAAAAATTAGTGATTTCTTATAAAATTTTCCAAAAAAAATAACATTTTCATACTAAAATAGAAGTGCACCACATCACCCCTGTCTTCCCTATAATTGGGGATCTTATCAATTTTCATACAACAATCTTAAAAATTATTTTATTGTTACTTTTGAAAAGATAAATTTATTAATATGTACATCACTTATAATAAATATTAGACATTACATTATTTTTTAATTTTACAATTTCTGAGAAAACCATTTTAAGGTTACAGTTAAAATTATCTTACAATTTTTAATTGCTTATCAAATGCAACTCACTAGCGTTACAATGCTGTAGAATAATTTTTAATTTATTTTTACGAGGATCACCTCGATCCTTTTTGATTTGATTAGCCAAATCCATAAGATAATTAGAAATAAAAACAAAATTTTGTAATTTAAGTTCTTTTAGATTTACCAAAGTTTTGATTAATTCAGACATTTTTTCATCATCGATACAAGTATTTATACAATCATCAGCAGCTGTAATGTGCAGTTTTATCAAATTTGCAAATTTTTTCAACTGATTAAATTTTGACCATTTTAAATTACAATTATGAATAAATAAATATTTTAAATTTTCACATTTTGACAAATTTTCTAAAATGAAATCATTACAACATGATTCTTCACAAGCTTCTCTTTGAAAAATTGTAAATGATTCAAGGTTTATTAGCCTACTGAAGCTATTTATTGGAGTACAATAATGTAATTTAAACTCTGAATAATTTAATGCAATATTTCTTATATTTTCGTTTACATATTCAACTATTTCTTCTAAACAGCTAGCATCAAAATAGCTAAAAAAATAAAAATTTAGAGTTTCTAAATTTGGAAAATGCTGTAGTAAAATATTGAGATATACTCTAGAAAAATCTATTTTTAATGTTTTTAAAGATTCATTTGGTAATTTTTCTATTTGGGATAGATGGAGTTCTGAATCCTTTATTGATAATTTTTCTAAGTTTTTCTGCTTTGATAACATATTTATGAATTCAATTACACGCAATTTATCAACGGAAAATTCCAACAAATTATTATTTTCAGCTACAGATAAGGCTTTAAAAATTTTTGTAACAATTTCAGAAGAGCAAGAAAATAATTTAAGTTTTTTTAATTTTTTTAAATTTAATATAAACTTAAAAATATAATCAGTTGATTTAATTTCACAGTTTCTAATTGTTAATTTTTCAATATTACTTGTTTCTAATTTTTCAAAATACCTTTCTTTAAAACAAAAATTGTTTAATGTCAATGAGCGTAAATTCTTTAAGCTTTTAAACAAAAGTTCAATAAAAAAATCATTGAAGCATGGATCTTCTATAATTAACGAAGTTATTTGTTTGCAATATTTCAAGATCGCATTTTGGAATCTTGGAAATTCCAAGAAAATTGAACAATTTTTCATATCAAGTTCAATTAAATATTTGCCACATCTTTTTAAAATGGTTATTAAATGCGTTGTATTTTTATCTTGAAAGTGATTATTTGATTGCAAGAAAAATGCTGATTTAGAATCTTTTGTATGGTTTTTAAGGTAAGCAGGACAAACTTCAAGTTTTGTAACTAGCCTCCATGAACGTTTAGCTACTTGGTTCCATCTTTTGTTAACTAGTTCTAGCTGCAATTTATCCTTTATTGTTAAATACTCAAATATGGAAACTAAAGAGTCTTCGCCGAGTATATCAATGGTTTTTTCATTGATATTTCTTGATGGACCAGATAATCTGAGCATTTTCGTTGACTTTTGATCTAGAATATTTTTAATTTGTACATTAAAATTAAATAAATCAATAGTCTATTACAACCCAAGAAAAAAAAAAAAAACGCTGCGCGTCCGGCAAAGACGTATTTTCTCGCCAGTCGCAAAAAAATTTTGTACAATCTTCGGCCACAAACAGAGAATGACTCAAATCGCAGTTTATCATCCTCGGCTTCGCCTCGGAAGGTAATTTACGTGCGATTTGGGCCATTCTTTATTCTTCTGGCCTAGGACCGTAATATACTATTAAATACTTAACATGGTATTTATGTATTTATAAATTTAGGGGTTTTTTAATCCCCAATCCCTGGGAGGTGAATACATCTTATGATGGTTAAAATAGCATACATTATTTATAAATACTTGACTCCACAAAAAAAAGTAAAATCATAAACTTTTATCATGTTTTCTCTATTTTTTTTAATTTTGGGGGTAATTTAACACCCTATATAATTAGCCCATTTATCCTAATTTTGGTCAATTATAAAAAAATATCTTCATAATCTATCATCAAAAAATAAAATATATTTGATCATATTAGCTTTGCTTTAGAAATTTTGCACAAAAAAACCCTAAAAAGGGGTAGTTTTTGCTGATTTAAGGTAGTGTATCCGTGATAAATTTACAGAACAGATTTTGATAATATTTAGTAAAAATATATTTTATTATTATGAAAACTCATAGCCAAAATTTCAAAGCTTCTAGGTGTTTATTTACAAAAATATAAACAAAAACATATTAAAATCTCTAACGGTGAATAGGCGCGAGGATGCAAGAGGTCCGAAAATTGTGAGAAAGAAAGATATATGTTTTCCAAACACAAAATTTACAGAACAGATTTTAATTATATTTGGTTAAAATATAATTTATTATTATAAAAACTCATAGCGCTAAAATTTCAAAGCTCCTAGGTGTTAATTTACAGAAATATAAGAAATATAAACAAAAACATTTTGGAATTTTCAATACGAAACACGCGAGAGGGAGAAAGAGGTCCGAAAAGAACTACATCTCTCTTTCACTATATTTTTGTAGTCACTGTACAAAAAATTTTGTTTTTTTAAATTATTCAATAGTGTAACATTTCAATAAAAAAAGTTTTTTAAAATACTCCCGGTAGTTTTTGTGAAAAATTCATCTAAATTTTCATTTAAAACAAAAAAATTTCGGAGCATCTTCCTTAAAAAAATGGTTGTTTTTGCATCAGTGGCGGGAAAACACGTCTTTGGAAATACGTACTTTTGGGCCGCTGAACAGAAAATTATATTTAAATCGTTCTTTAATAATTACCTATAGTTATTCAGGATGCAATGTAATTTTTTATTTTTATTACTTTGTTTGAACCAGAAACTCAAATTTGTGATCAAAAAGAGACACCTTGCTTCTTACTCTGCTCTAAAGCAACTAAAGTTGGAGACATCAATGCCCTGATAAATGCTTTGCATCCGATGCAGTGACATTAGCGCAAGCGCAGTGAGGTAATTTTCAAATAAATTGCGAGGTGGGATAAGTTTTTTGGGCATTTTAAAAAAAAATAATTATCCGACCAAGTAATTTATTTGAAAATTACCTCACTGCGCTTGCGTTAATATCAATTAGGATGCAAAGCACTTTATGTCTCCACCTTAAAATACTTATATAATTAATCTGTTTTATCAGATCTTTTTTTAAGTGTATCTATGACACGTAATCTATGATAATGACCAATACAAAAATATTGAAATTTTTTCCATGATTATTCAATTTCCTGAAAATATATTTTTAACAAAAAGTAAGCAAAAGAAAGAACAATAATATTAAACACATATAAACTTATATCAGTTTTTTAAGACATTGAATTTCTTGGATTTTTCAATCAGATTTATACCGACACGTCTTGTTTACTTATAAAAAAAGCCCCGTAATTTCTCAAAATTGAGGATCTTTATATTTCTTTGATTCGGGTATTTAATACTTTAAAGGTACAAATAAACTTTCAAAATATAATATAATGGTATTTCAAGTACTTCTATGGAGAAAAATTTGGTACTATATCTCAAAATCGAAAAAAATGGAGCTTTGTTTTTAGTTTTTAATGCCAAAAATTTTGAAAAATACTATAAAAAATTTATTTACATTATTTTAACATAACAGTACAGTGGTTTTTATTTCCATTAATTTGAATTATTAAAAATTTTCAATTTTTGGATGAATCATCAATTATTCTTGTTAAATTTAACCCACAAAGATTTGCTATTTTACAATAATTTGAAGTTCATGAGAATCGCCTCGATTCTTTTTAATTTCATCAGCTAATTCAAGAAGTTTATTCGAAATATTATTAAAATTTTGCAATTTCAGTTCTCTTAGATCCACCAAAGTTTCGATTAATTCCGACATTATTTCGTCATCAATGCAGTGATTTATACAGTGGTCACCTGCAGTTATATGTAAATTTACCAAATTCACAAATTTTTTCAACTTTTCAAATTTTGACAATTTTATATTACAATTGTGAATGAACAAATTTTTTAAATTCTTGCACTCTGATAAGCCTTCTAACAGAAAACTATTGATGCACAATGTATTACAACTTGTTTTTTGAAAAATTGTAAATGACTCAAGATTTATAAATCTGTCGAAATTTTTTATTGGCTTAGAAGAGAATAACTCATATTCTGAAAAACTGAGCACAATACTTTTTAAATTTACACTTGCAAATTCGGTTATTATTCGTAAACAGTGATAATCAAAACTCTCAAAAGCATAAATAATTAAAGTTTCTATATTTTCCACACGTTTTAATAAATTTTTAAGTCTTTCACAATCACTGCAGATAAAACACAATTTTAACACTTTTAAATGCTTGTATGGTAAATTTTTGATGAATTTAGCATCAAGTAAAGTATGATCAAATGATAATTTACGTAAATTTTGCTGTCTTAACAAAAAATTTGTAACGTAATCACTTATCGAAGCTTCATAGTATTCTTCTAATGAAAATTCCAGTACATTTCTTGGTTCGAGCGAATTTAATGCTTCAATCATTGTTTTTGCAAGATCATTAGTGCAGGTGAATATCTCAAATTTCTTTAAATTTTTTAAAGTCAACATAAAGTTGTAAAGGAAATAATATAACTCAACTTTACAACTTTTAATAACAAATTCTGTAATTACATTTTCATTCAATTTTCCAAAACACCTTCCGCTGATAGATAAATTTTTTAGTGACAAATAGCGCAATTTTTTTAAGTTTATAAATATTAATGTCAAAAAATCATCATCAGTGAGAGGATCATCTATGACTAATGAACTAATTTGGCTGCAATGCTCTGAAAGTACATTCTCTAAATTTGAATAATCAATAAGATGTGAAAAATCTTTCATGCTAAGTTTAAATAAATATTCACCACATCTACTTAAAATAGTTATCAAAATATTGGTATTTTTTTCTCTTGACTCAATTTTTGTAAACAAAGGGCAGTACGAATTTTTATCTTCTTTTTGAATTTGAAAAGAAGGGCACACTATCAGATTGACTACGTGGCTCCATGATCGTTTTGCTACCTGGTTCCATCTTTTGCTGACTTGCTCCAACTTTAATTTATCTTTTATTGTCAGTTGTTCGAAAATATAAATTAATTGATCATCATCGAGGCTGCCAATGGTTAATTCGTTAACCCCAGTTGTTGAATCAGAAAATTCAGTCATTTTTGTTGGATTTTTAACTATAAAATATTTTGTATATATAGTTTAAAATTAATTGATTAATTCACTTATTTACGCTTAAAAAAAAATTCGTTTTATAAACACAAAACGCACCTTGTTTCTTACTCTACATCAAAGCAACTGAAATATTTTTTTTCTCCCATACAAATAAGGTAAAACGGAGGATCCTCGGCTAACACAAAATTCAAGGTTCTGACACCTAAATTAAGTTAATACCTATAATATAAATTAACTCATGTTTTTCGGAAAAAATTGTTTGAAATAAAAAAAATCAAGTTTAAAAGTTTCCATTTGGCCGACAAATATAACAAACAGCCACAATGGCGCGCGCAAATGTGCCTGCAAGATTATGAAAATAAAATTAATAATATTATCTTAAAAATCAATTTATTTACAATTTAAATAATTTTAAATCATTAATTAAAGTTATAGAATAGAATTAATACAGTTAAAACAGCCGAAAAAAGCTATTTAATTTTGTGTATTGTTATTATTTTTTCACAAGTCTAAATCGCAAAATTCTGATTTCTAATTATTTAGAATATAAAAATACTGATATAAAAAATTTTCAGATAGATTTGTTCAATTATTTTTTATTGCCATAAATACACAAAGGGATGGCGAGGACACCCGGTTTTACCTTAACTTAAAATTTTATAATATGACGACGTAAATTTATTTTTAAAAAGAAGTATTGTTTTTCAAATTTGTAGACTTCCTGGTGCCCATAGAAGATATACTACGGCCGTATTTGAAAACGAATTTGGAAAATTACTAGATTTATATTTATGTTGGTACTAAAGGGGGGCGGAATAATTTTTCGTATTTATAAACGATTTTGGGCTTCTGATCAAACTTGGGTGTTCTCTTTTTATATTTTTATCATGATTTTCAGTTAAGTTATTTTGTTTTTTAATTATTTTCAGATTATTTTATGTTTAATGTTAAGAAAAAAAGATTAAGGTATTAAAAATTTTCTCTTTTCTCTCTTTATGTTTTTATCATGATTTTCAGTTAAATTATTTTGTTGTTAAATTATTACACTTCATACTTAATACTTATTTAAAAATTAGCTGACAAATTAAATGAAGGAGACTTATTAGCAGAAATTGAAACCATGGGTTTTGAAACTCCAGAATAAGGTTAGTTAGCAAAAATTAATTTTTGTTAATTATTGTTAATTAATTAAAAATTAATTATTGTTCCTTCAGGGACTAAGAATGTATCAATTGGCAAATTAGTATGCATAATAGTGTCTGATGAAGGGAGTGTAGCAGCGTTTAAAGATTTTAAAGATTCAAGTACTCCAGCACCTATACTGCTTCAGCTATACACCACCACCTCCAGCAGCTCCCAAGCCTTCTTCACCTCAACCATCGGTTGCTAGTGCTCCGGTTTCATCACCCATTCAACAAGGAGACAGAATATTTGTAACTCCACTTGCAAGGAAACTTGCCTCGGAATTTATTTTTATGTGATTTTCCATTTTACAATTATTTAATAATAAAATAAACGATTAATTGTTTATTTATTCTTTATTTATTCTTTTTAATACCTTAATCTTTTTTTCTTAACATTAAACATAAAATAATCTGAAAATAATTAAAAAACAAAATAACTTAACTGAAAATCATGATAAAAATATAAAAAGAGAACACCCAAGTTTGATCAGAAGCCCAAAATCGTTTATAAATACGAAAAATTATTCCGCCCCCCTTTAGTACCAACATAAATATAAATCTAGTAATTTACTAAATTCGTTTTCAAATACGGCCTACGTAGTACCACACATACGTGTATCTAAGCATGTAGTATATCTTCTTTGATCTAAGTACGCGCTATAATTATCCTAGACTTGCGCTGTCGTTTCTTTAATTATTTTTTTGTAAATATATTTTTTGTAAGGTATTTTACAGTTAAACTGATTTGACTTGAGTCAATAATATTTTGATTATGTTATTCTTTCATTATATGTTTGAATTTTGATGTGTGTTTACTATATATTATTATGATTATTATGATGACTAACCAACTTGTATTACATATATTATGTGTTCCGGTAAAGATTATTATTTTCTCTTATTTTTCTTAATTTTTTATGAATATTGTAGCTCAAAACCAACCTCGGATTGTAAAAAAAATATTTATGCATTTTTAAATTAATTTTTTAATACATCTGCTAATTAGAAAAAAAATTTTTCAACGGAATTTTTTTAAACTTTTGTTTAAAAAAAAGACATCCATACAAATCACTAAATATACATGTTATTTTTCTAAAATTTTGCAATTTTATTTTCTTTATATCTTGGTAAATAACCAACCCAAGGTTCTGAAAATTTATCAGTCGATTTATACAATAATAAACATCATTTTTGCCAAATATTATCAAATTCTTTACAGTAGAAATTCTAACTGTAAAATACCTTAATATTTTAATTTTATGATCATAATTATGTCGAAGTCTTAGCTGTAAAAAATTTTTGCTCTTGATCTAGAGAATAAATTTGTTTTTATTAAATAAATAAATACATAAATAATATACATATAATTATATGTAAACGTAATTTTTACATTTTTTAAAATAAAAATCATTATAAATTAAATTCATATATAATACATTGTTTTTTTTTAAATATTAAAGTAAAATAAAATTTTATATTTAAGGTTTGGGTACTTGCCCTTTACAACTGCATATACATTGGCATTGGGCTGGCAAGAGTAGACCGCTATACCTATGAGAAACCAAATTACTGTTGACTTTAATATATTGAAAAAACACCTCTCATAACTTCCGTTCATTCTAATGGGCCTTCTGCGCTTAGGAACGCAGGGCTTACTGTAATTAATTTGGTGAAAAAAACTTTGTGATCTGCAATTTTTAAGGCTTATTCTCATCGCTAAGGCTAAAGAACCGGATGCCCATTTTTGGCCCAAAATGTCCGCAATTTTTGACGAACATGGGTTTATAGGTCTCAAAAACTTTCTATGAGCTTCAAGTTTCTAAAATTTTTTTTACTCGTCTCTTTTTTTTAATTAGATTTTAAGATGTTTCTTTTCAAAAATAATGATAAAAATTGAATTTTTTTAGAAATACTAGAATTGAGACTGATGTGACTTTAAGTTATTATATCTGGCAAACAAATAATTGAATAAAAGGGACGAGTAAAGAATTTCTGAAAACTTGAAGCTTATAACGAATATTTTAATCAAATTTATAAAATCCATTTTATTCAAAAATTCAAATTTTGACATCTATTTGAAAATTAGTCATTCTGGGCCATATCGGCTTTTTTGTTTAATTGGCTATAGCGATGAGATAATTAGTGATAAAAAATTGTGGATTACAAAGTTTGAGAGGGGATTTTAATTTGAAATTTACCAAAAGCCCTGCGTTTCTAAATCCAAAAGCCCATTAGTATCTGGGAGTGTTTTTCAACATATTAAAGTCGTCCATAACTATAGATTGTAATTTGGTACCCAAAGGTAGTAGTCTCCTCTTGTCAGTTGCTTAATTTTTTTGAACTTAAAATTACTTTTTTTTTAATGTTCAGCTTTAAAAATATTTTCTAATTCAAATTTACAATATTTATCACTTATTTTTTGACAATTTTAAATTTATGAAATTATTTGATAAATGATTAATTACTAATTAAATTTAATTCACAAATATCACGATATTTAATAACAATTTTTAATTTATGAGTATCTCCTCTATCTAATTTAATTATATTAGCTAAATCCATAACTTCATTCGAGACATTATCAAAATTTTTCAGAACAATTTCTTCTAAATTGACCAATGCTTTAATTAAATCAGCCATTTTTTCATCATCAATACAAGTATTTATAGAAGCATCATCAGTAGTAACTTTTAATTTTATTAAATTAACAAATTTTTTAATCGTATTAAATTTAACTAATGTTAAATTACAATTATGTATAAATAAATTTGTTAAATTTACACATTTTAATAAATTTTCAAGAATAAAATTATTTGAACAGTTTGCCTTACAGCCTATTCTATTAAAAATTATAAATGAATCAAGATTTATTAATCTGTTGAAATTGTTAATTGGTTTAGTATTATGTAATTCAAATCCTAAAGAATTTAATTTAATATTTTTAATGTTTTCAGTAACAGATTCTGTTATTGTTCGTAAACAATAATCATCAAAATTTTGATTGACATAAATGATTAAAGTTTCTAAATTTTCCAGACGCTCTAATAAATCAGAAAGTTTTTCATAGTTACCATTGTAAAAGCGTATTTTAAATATTTTTAAATACTTGAATTCTAAGTTTTCAATAAATCTTGTATCAATAAATACAGGATTTAATGATAGCTTTTGTAAATTTTTCTGCCTTAATAAAAAATTTGTAAGGTTATTATCCGATGGAATTTTGCTCGCTTCAAAAGAAAATTCCAATAAATTGTCATTTTCAATTAAATCTAATGCATTTATAATTTGACGAATCAATGGTGTTATATCTTCCCCAAGACAAATATATACTTCAAATTTTTTCAAATTTTTTAGACTTGATATAAATTTATAAACGTAATATTTTAATACAAATTCACAGTTTACAATGGTCAATTCTTCAATTTTATTTCCATTTAATTTTTTAAAATATTCTCCATTATTCCGTAACCTGTTTAATGATAAAGAGCGTAAATTTCTTAAGTTTTCCAACAAAAATTTAATAGAGTAATCATCTATAAACAAATCATCTATTGTTAATGAAGTTATTTTACAGCAACGTTCCAATAGCAGATTTTGTAATTTTTCAAAGTTTAAGTAAGTTGAAGATTTTATAATACTGAGTTTTAATAAATAATTCCCACATCTATTTAACACAAGCAACAGAAGATTAGTATTTATATCACTTGAGAGGTATGCAGTGAGAGTTAATAAATTAATATCTTCTTCCTGGTTTTCAATATAAGGACTAAAGTAAGGACAAACTTTGAGATCTTTAACGTTCCCCCATGAACGCTTAGCTACTTCATTCCATCTTTTGTTGACTTGTTCCAGTTGCAACTTTTTTTTTATTGGTAAATACTCAAAGATGCAAATCAGAGAGTCTTCATCAAGGCAGTCAATAGTTATTTCTTTAATACCAGTTAATCGACTGTCCTTGTGATCATCTATTTTGAGGATTTTAATTGGATTTCCATCTGAAATATTTTACATTCGAATAAATCAAAGTTTATATTTAAATCCATTTATTTACCTATGGAATTCATCATAATTATTATTAGTTATATTCTGTATGAAAGTGGCTCTCTATGTGATTTGCATAATTATACCCTTTAAGTGAATAAAATTATTGAATAAAAATCTTGAACTTCTTTTTATATAATCTTAGTTTTCTGATACCAGTATCAGTAAAAAGTATTTGTATTGTTATTGTTCTGAAAAAATTAAACAAATCATTTTTTAAATATTTTACCCATAATTTTCTAATTTAAAAAATTATTTTACTGTATTTATAAAAACCTATGTACCTATAATTATTGGATTCTTTTTTTTAATAATATTTTAATTATAACATCTCAGCAAACAAATTCTTGAACAATTCAAAAAAAAAATCTGAAACTACAAAATTTTAAGGTTATACGTGGTTATAATTTTTATAGGTATATCGTCTTACCAATTTTTCTTAAATTCTTAATTATTTCTATTATTTTTGTTTCATGTTCATTAAATGACAAAATATTTTTATTTTTCTTATATAAAAATAGTTAATTAAAAAAATTAATTAATTATGATATCTTTTTAGTTTTTGGAGCAAAAAAACAAATAAAACAATATTTTCTCAGTCGGTAAAAATGCGTCAAATCAAATGGGAAATTTAAATCAAAAAAATTACGTTTTGCGAAAGTTTTTAAATATATTTTAGCAAAAATTTTGGGTTTTTTACTTAAAGTTGGATCGGTTTTTGTATAGCCAGGGAAGCTTCCAATTTAAAACTGCAACTGCTTTTCGGAAAGTTTCGGGCCTTACACTAAATTTGACCTGCAAATATCTGACAAACCAGGCTGAAATTTTGGGTACCCGATCCGACTTTCGGGTAACCGTACGCCCCTAATTTTGGCTTTAGCAAATAAAATTTATTCATTGGCTTAATTTGTCAAAATATGGTCAAGATATTAAATTATATAATTAAGCTCTTGTTAACCAAATTTAAACTCTATGTGCGGTATAAACAAATTTCACACAAGTTTAACGAGGATGGGTTTTTATCGAAAATTTTATTTTTACGCAAAGAACAGAATTGATTAAATTTATTTAAAAATTAGCCAACATTTTTTTCAAGGAGAAAGTTGAATCAGTTTAGTCCTAAAATTTACATGGGACATGGCATGATTAATAGGAACATGAAAAGTTTATTTTTAATAAATAACAATATACATTATTTCAGCTAAAATTTTTTTTAAAAATATTTATTCATTTTGAATAACATTTTATTAACAATTTAGATTTTTTCTAAATTTAAAATTTTCTGAAACTTAAAATTAAGTTTCTACATGCTTATTATTTTGATCAGTTTTTAATTACTTACTAAATTTAATTCACAAAAGTTACGATACTTTAGATCAATTTTTAATTTATGAGAATCACGTCGATACAATTTTATTTCATTAGCTAAATCCATAAGTTCAGTCGTAACGTTATCAAAATTTTGCAAAACAAGTTGTTTTAGATTAACCATTGCTTGAATTAAATCAGACATTTTATAGTCATCGATAGTAAAATTTATACAATAATCATCAGCAGTTACATGTAATATTAATAAATTTACAAATTTTTCAATTATATTAAATTTTCCGACTTTTAAATTACAATTATGAATATATAAATATTTCAAATTTTCACATTTTAATAAATTTTCTAGTATAAAACTAGTAGTACATGACACATCACAACCTACTTTTCGGAAATACGAAAACGATTCAAGATTTATTAATCTGCTGAAATTATTAATTGGCCTAGTATTACGTAATTCAAAATCTGCACATTTAAGTTCAATATTTTTTATAGTTTCACTAACAGATTCAATTATTGTTCGTAAACAATTATCATCAAGTTTATTAGAAGCATTAAAGCTAAAAATTTCTAAATTTTTTAGATGTTCTAATAAATTTTTAAGCTTTTCACAATTGCTACAAGTAACACGCAATTTTAATTCTTTCAAATGTTGGTATGGAAATTTTTCCATTAAACGTATATCGATTAATGTATGATCAATTGATAATTTACGTAATTTTTGATTTCTTATTAATAAATTTGTAATATCAGCATTTAACACGCCACCATAAGATTTTTCTAATACAAACACATCTAAATTTTCGCTTTTAATTGCATTTAATGCATTAATAAAATTGTTTACTATACTAATAGAACAGATGAATAATTCAAGTTTCTGCAAATTTTTTAGAGTTAACATAAAATTATAAAAACAATCAATGGTCTCAAATTTACAATCTACAATCGTCAATTCTTTAATATTATGTTCATTTAATTTAGCGAAACAACTACCCGTAATACTAAAATTTTTTAAAGATAAAGAACATAATTTCGTTAAATTCGTAAACAAAATTCCAATGAAAATATCATCGTTTTTTGGACCATCCACTATTAGCGAAGTTACTTGATTACAACGCTCTGAAAGTAGTTTCTCGAATGTCGTCTTTTCCAAACATTGTAAACAGTTTTTTAAATTTAGTTCAGTTAAATATTCACCGCATCTGCTTAAAATATTTGCTAAAAATTTCGTATTGTTGAAAATTGGGCCTTCAATTAGGTACAAAAGAGTTGACGAGTTAGAATTCTCTTTCTGGTCTTTAAAATGAGAGCATATTTTAAGTTTTGTAACGCGGCTCCACGAACTTTTAGCTACCTGGTTCCATTTTCTACTAACTAATTCCAGTTTCAGTTTATCTTCAATTGTCAAATATTCAAAGACATGAATTAATTGGTTATTATTGAGACAGTCGACGGTTATGTCAGCTGATTGAGCTTCTAACTTAGGAATTTTCATTTGCCTGTAATCTGTAAAATATATTTAATTTATAATTTACACTTTAATCAATTAAAAGTTTTTTTAAATCATTTATTTACCTCTTGAATTCATAATATTATTTTTTTAGTAACAATTCGTAATATACGAGCCAGAGCTCCAAGAATTTTTGTAAACAAAACACGGTGAAATAAATACCGTGACACTTAAAAACACGTTGTTGCTTGCAGACGGTTTTAAAACGACTAGTAATATTTTGTATCTTATCTCTTGTTTTAAAGACTTATCCTGACAATGTGTGGTATTGCGCATGTACAAACAAATGTTTATAGAAATGGTGGCACTTTTTGCGATGCAGTTTGGTTATAAAAGTCAATATTTTATTAAAAGTTAGTACTTTTTTTGTTTTTCACGTGATATGTTATTGATGATATAAATGGCAAAGCGGCGGATCCAGAAACATTCTTAGGGAGGGGCGATACCAGTAAAAATTTGCGAGTTTTTATTAAAAAATTAAATAATTTTTAAAATTATACAAAATTATATTAAAAAACATGTACATTTTTAGTTCCCAGGAGGGGGCGAACGCCCCCTTCGCCCCCCGCTGTTTTAAATGGAAAATCTAGATATAATAGGCCCTGCATTTCTTTGTATAAATGCCCATAATTATATTATGCATATATATAAAAGATAAATTCTGTATAGAAAGATAACTATCGATATTTTAAAAAGATAAATTTATATTTTTATACAAAATAAATATTTTGTTTCTTACATTAATTTAAGAATTACACTTGATTAGATTCAAATGTAATATGATCCACATATTTTGGAATTCCCGTATTGCTGCAGTATAAATAACATGTCTATTCTTTACTTACTACAAGATAACCCACCACAATGAAAATTTTTTCTACTTATGACCATGCACAAAAAATTTTCATTAGATGCAGAATTTTTGGTAAGGATAAGGGTAAATTGTGGGATAAAAGAACTAGAAAATTAAATAATAAATTTAATTCAAATATTAATTTATTTTATAATATGTAAATACAATAATTTTAGACATTTTTTTATTTTTTATTAAACCTAATAAATTTTTACAGTAATAGATGTACAACATCAATTTTAAACCTAGGTTTATATTTTTAAATTATAATATTATTACATTACAGACAATTTTCATACAATAATTCCGATGATACAAATTATCAAACAAATAGATATGTATGGAAACCGTTTAAGGCTAACAATAATGCAAATAATTAATACAACGTCCGAAAATGCTGAAAGTTTGAACATTTTTCAAAATTCAACGACTAATTGCTTCGTTCATCAAAAAATAAAGGTGCAGGTTATTATAAAATAACGTCAGATTAATTTTAATAAAAATAATAATAAAAAATTAGAGCTTGTTAAAAAATATTTAACGATATTAGTGAGTGGATTTTCTAGCTGATTTTAAATAATTATTTCATAAAATTTACAAAAAATTCTTGATTTTCGAAATAAATTTTCTTAATTTTTCTTTGTTCTTTTTTCCAAAAATAAAATCAAAATTTTTTGTTATAGCATTTTTTTTTTTTAATTTTATAAATCTGTGTTTAATTTTATAAATCTGCCTTACTGTCCTTCATTTTATTACATAAAAATTTTATGCGCCCATATAATCATAATCATTTACGATATTATAAGTGAAAAAACAATTGCTATAAATAAAAAAAATAGTGTTGTGATCAAGTAGAATAATGCCTATTCATCACCGAAATTTAATTGACAAATATCGTGACTTATTTAAGGTATTAAACATTGATATTATTGATATTGTGGCCGTGTCGGAAAACAAACTTAAATTTATTATAAATGATGGATATTATTCTACTCTGAAGACCCAATTGGAAGCTGTTATATTAAAGTATTTTGTATACCATGCGAAAGACGTTTACAATCAGAACACGAATGATCAATTTGTTGTAGAATCTGCAACAAATTTGCTGTATATTTTTCTTACTGGGTTACAAGGCCTTAAAAACTTTTTAAAAATTATTCTAAGCGATAGTTTTTGAAAAATACCAATACGCTGGAAATATTTAACGCTGAATGTTCATATTATTATAATACAACGTCCGAAAATGCTGAATTTCAATTTAAGTTTGAACATTTTTCAAAATTCAATGAAGCAATTAGTATATTTCAGAAAATCAAAGCTGCAGTGTTAGATAAAACTCAGCTAATTGGGGAACCTAAACTCTTTATTTTTAGTTGTATTTTTTATTAGTTGGGTATTTATTTTTTATGCTAGTCAATTATTTAGTTACATATGATTTTTATATTACAATTTAATTACAGTACAATTTTCATACAGTATATTTTACATTATTTTTATTCAGTATTTAGCATTAATGTATTTTGGAGAATTATTTTTAATTAAAAAATCAACGCAATTATTATCCAAAATTATTATTAATTAATCAAATTTAATTTTTGCTATTAATTAATTAGTATTATAGCGACTAGAGATGAGTACACAACGGACATAAACTAAAAAAACAATTTTTGAACTGCTAAGCTGAATAATTTAATGAAAAAGTATTTGTTAAAATTAAAAATTTTAATAATTTATTTTAGATTAATAAATATTTTTATTTTTACTGATAATAATCTAACAAGCAATCTTTTGGTTGCTGAGAATGTGGATATATTTTTAAAAATGTTATCAAAATAAAAGTATAAGAACATTAAATGAAAAGTAATTTAGTCCAAAGACCAAATTTACCCTAATAAGTTCCACGGCAAAGTACCTTCACAAGCTTGCAGATACATCATGCTTATAGGATAATTTAATTTTTTTAAATATTTTTACAGGATTCTAAAAGTTTCAAATTTCTGTGATAATTACAGTATAGAATTTTTATACAGGATACAATTCTATACAGAACAAAAAAACGAGATCTTGATACATAAAAAACCTTGGTGATGGCAAAATAGCAGAAAATTTAAACCTACACTGTAAAAAGAATCTTTTTAAAAATTAAAAAAAAATATTTTTGGGTTTCGTTGGTTGAATAATTTGTAAAAAATAAATTTCTTAGATTCACAAAAAAAAATAGAATATTCTCGAAAAATTAGTAAATTTACTAAATTTAGTACATTAACAACAAATTCGAGAATTCTCGATTTTTTCTTGTGAATTTACGAAAAAATTTGTAAATTAGCAAATATTTTTTGTAAATTTTCGAGAAAAAAATTGTGGAATATCAATTTTTCTCATGAGTTTAAAAAAAATTTTAGTTAATAAAATAAATTTAGTAAGTTTACGATTTTTTTCGAAAAATTATTTTTTTTGTGAATCGAAGAAAGTTATTTTTTACAGTGTATTCAACCAATGAAACCCAAAAATATTTTTAAAAAATTTTTAAGACATAATGTAATAAGTTTCAGACAATTGTGAGTAGCAAAAAGACCCCCACGAAATGAAATTTTTCATACACGCTGATTCCGAAACAGTAGTAGTTGCGCGCGCACATTAGTAAGCCCGAAATATAATGTTAAAAATTTTCACAGTGGGGCCACAACATTTCAAATAAAATAATAAAATGGTAAAGAAGTTTAGATGGTAATTACCCAAACTTCTTTACCATTTTATTATTTTATTTGAAATGTTGTGGCTCCACTGTGAAAATTTTTAACATTATATTTCGCGCTTATTAATGTGCGCGCGCAACTACTACTGTTTCGGAATCAGGGTATATCGAAAAAAATTCGTTTATTTGATGTAATCGATATAAAAAAAAATTTTCACAAAAAGGTTTATAAAGAAAAATATTAGAAGACCAAAGCACCGAAAAAAAACGATAATAAAACTTCAAAAAGTTAACTCCATTAAAATTCCAAGAATGATCATGTACATGGAAGACAACCGAAGAATTCAATCATTTATTTTTACAAGAAATTTTTTAAATAGTAAAAGACAATAAAATATTCTAAGATCTATTGCCAACAGACAATCTTAAATTGAGATAGGACTTTTAGGTAACGAATTTTATCTCCAAATTGATGAAACTTAAAATTATTTCTATAATTATCTAATGATATCATAGAACGTCTTGATCGTATTCAATATTAAAAATTTTTATCAATATAATTTTAAAAATCGAGCAATCAATAATTTTTTCTAAAAACTACGACATAGTAGCATATTTTGAAAAATTTATAACGAGAGTCCAAATTTTTGTTTGTGGTTTTTATTAGTAAATAATATAAAGTCATTGAATTCGATTTTTAAGATCGTTTTAAGTTTTTACAGGGGAAAACTAACAACTATTCACTTTGTTAGAAAATTACAGAATTAATAAAAAGCCTGAAAAAAGTGCATATTGACAGAAAAGTGTTAATTATTAATACCAGGTATAGTCCAGTTTGGAAAACCTAAAAGTATTTAAAAACGAATCAAAAAACGAGGTCTTTCTCATTAAAAGTTTACTCTTAAAAATTAATATATTTTTTTCATAAATTAAAATACGCAAGAATCTTTAAAAACCAACCAAACCTAACAAAATCCATATGCAAGGCAGCATTTGGAAGATATCAGGCTACTCAGTCAGTTCTTCTAGTACTTCTGCTTCTGAAAACTTAGTTAAAATATTTAAAAATCGAGTTATAGACTCGAAGAACTGAGTCTCTGTTTTTGTGAGAAGTAAAGGTTAATTAAATTTGATTAGAAGAATTAAGCTAATGCTTAGTATAGGAGATTAAAAATAATTAAATCGACCTTTATTTAAAAAAATTTTAATTATTCTGTAATCGAAGAAGTTTACTGAATACCATTTAAGAAATAATGGTAGCGCACTTTTCTTGAGTTTTTTTTTCACTTTTCTTAAAATTATAATATACTAATTAATAATTCGGTAAGAAATTCGTTCTCAATCGAGTTATTCAAAAAGATAAAGTTTTGATACTTAATGAAATGTAATAATTACAATAATAATCTCTTCACTTAAATAGTAAAGCCGATGACGAATTTATAATTTCATTAATCAATTTACAAATTTAAGATATTTATCAATTAACTTTGATGAAGTTTCACGAAGACATCGCCCTAAAAATGCTTCAGTAAGCAACGACAATAAAAAAAGTAAGTTTAAATCTTATAGTGAGATATAAACTAAGCTGGAATTGGCGAAATTAAATATTTTAAAGTTCGATGGTCCTAATTCTACAAATAATGACCTACTAATGTTTAAAAAAGGCATTGTAGGCATTGGGCACATTGTTTAATAAGAGTGCTTGGAAATAAAAGCACACTTGAAGAAGCTATTTTGCCAAAATTTTAGACAAAGAGCTTGAAGTTTTAATACAAAAAAAAACAAAAAATTTAGAAATTTAACTTCGAAGTATAAGACTTATAAAATAATCATGTTTGAAAAATTAGTTAAAATATTTCAAAATCGAGTTATGGACTCGAAGAACTAAGTCTCTGTTTTTGCGAGAAGTAAGGGTTAATTAAATTAGAAGAATTAAGCTTATGCTTAGTAGAAGATTAAAATTAATGAAAACAACCTAAATTTAAAAAAAATTTAAATCATTCTATAATCGAAGAAATTTACTGAATACCATTTAAGAAATAACAATCGAGTTATTCAAAAAGATAAAGTTTTGATACTTAATGAAATGTAATAATTAGAATAATAATCTTTTCACATGAAGAGTGAAGTTGACGATGCATTCATTAATAATTAATTTAAAATTTGAGATATTTATCAATTAATTTTCATGAAGTTTTAAGAAAGACCTCAATTATACACTATCAGCAATTAATCTGGCATCAGGTTTAACCAATATTGAATTCTTATCGATAATGATTTATTAAAATTTGGGTTGTGATTGACAAATTTAATAAGTACTCATTTGAAGGCCATAGAATTAGTGAAATTCGACTAAATGCCATAAAAGAATTACCTGCTTTAAAAATTCTTGAGATAAATTAATTAATATAGGAAAAAAATTATTTTATTTTAGAAAATTTTTATAATTTTATTGATCTCAAGACGAATTCCATTTTCGGTTTAAAATTTGGAAATTATTTTAATGCCTTTTTTAGGAATGAAAAATCCAGGATTAAAAAAATAAAAATTTTGAAGACATAATTGGTAAAGTAGCAATCAATCTTAATTATGTATTCTGAAATAGGATTAAAATATCTAAGAAACCAGACATATAATTCACAAGCCATTTAATTAATGAGGGTTATTTAACTAAATTTATAATTAGAACCAGGCTTGTCACACAATAATTTTCCGTGAAACGTTGGTGCAATCACTCAAGCTATGCAAACTTTAGATTGAATTAGAAAATTTTTTGTGATTTTTTATTATTTAAAAGAAAATTCAATATTTAAAAATTTTTGCGTCTATCCTCAACGGGCAAATTTGTGCTATAAAGCAAATTAATGTATTTAGTTCCACTATTTTCGCTTTCACGGATACAAAACTAAATAAATAATTCATAAATTAAAAAGTATTTGTTGAAACAGTCAACACCGAATAAATTCGAAATTAATTACCGTAAATAATTATATTTTAACGATAACGCAATAATTTTTAATAACGAAATTAAAAAAAATTATTTATGAATATTAAGAGAAAACGCCTCAAAAAAATCCGAGGATACACAAAACAGTAACGAATAATAAATTAAATTTGAATTTTTTTTTTCATTTCAAAATTGGCTTATTCGGAAAAACAAGGTATCCAATGCCTAAGAGTTAAAAACTGCATTGAAGTCGTAAATGGAAATTTTTGAGTTCAAAAAAAATTATCTTTCGATTACTTTAATTTTTTTAAGTTTAAAAGTTACTTTTTACAGAAATTTTGAATATTCTATTTATCGATTTTTTAATTATTATAAAATCTCCTTTTTAGAATTGGATGTATTTTGCTTCGAAACCAGCATGAAACAAAAAATTGTGCTCAATCTACAGATCGATAAGGATTAATTCTCTAAGAGTCAGAGCGAGATTATTATAAATTCATTCTTAACAAATAAATATAATTTGAAATTTAATAAAAAATAAAAATTTTTACTTAAAATTTTACAAAATTAACTTAAAATTTATACTTCAGATTTTTTCTCATTAAAAAAGTTAATAGAGGCTCTGAAGTATGCAAAAGTTAAAAATAATTAGTAAATTAGTATTATAAAATTAGTAACAGACCGATGTCGGAATTAATGTATGCTATGAAAATTCCGATGAAAATTTCACGAATTTAGAAGCATAGTCCCAATGAAATCGAGAAATAATATTATTAAAAATATTCAACTAGCTGCATGTTGAAAATTTTCAATTGAATGTCTCATTGTTTTTGATCAGAGCATTGAATATAATTTTAATTTTTGGTATTCCATATTGGAAATTTTTCACAGAAATATTTTCTTTAGTTTTTTATTTATTATTTTTTGAGTATTATCTTTATTTATAGATCACAAATTTTGTGTGATAAGATATCTTCATTTAAATGAAAATATAATTGTAAACGTTTTGTTAATTTTATCATAAAAATTAAAAAAAAAAACTTTTTTAAATTAACATTGTTGAATTTACAAGACGTTTACAATTATGACTCATGTTCAGAGCTATACTTAAAGAAAGCCACTTAATAGAATTTATGTGCGAGAATCACAAAATTAGTAGAAAATTTGAGTAAAACCTGAGAGATTAGCCAATGGCTGAATTGAATTTTCTTTATGAAGAGACGTCATTTGAAAATAATGAAACTAATAAATTAGTACCTTCTTACAGAACAAACCTCAAGGTAAATTTTTAATTGACTCCATTTCAGGTTTGAAAATTTCTTTAATTACTAGAACAGCTGTGATGAAATTTGCTATGTTAAATTTTTCAAAAATATTGAGTCCTCGATTGGTAGTAACAGCATTTGAAGCAGAAAATAATTGCTGCCAAAAATAGATCTGCGATGCAGATCATGTTTTTTGAGTTACATCTAAAAATATTAATAATTTTTAATTTATCTGAATTGACTTTAAATTGAATTTAAAAAATAAAATTAGTTTTCATCTTAAAAAAACTATAATTAAAATAAAATTAAAATTAGTAAACACTAGAACCCACCTTAACTCTTTGGCTGCTTTAGAATAACTATGACGTTTAAACTTTTTGTCCACGTTTATAAATACTCAGATTGATACAATTTTATCATCAACGTTTCTATTACGATAGCTCTAATCTCGGGTATGTGGTAAAAGACAAAAAGTTTATTTTTTCATTTTTTGATAATTTTTATGGTTTTATCGTCGTTAGAATTATTATCATTTAAAAAAATAATTATGAGATTTTTATTTTTTGGGAAAATAAAATTTATTAATTATATTATTTTATTTTTATGTGTTAAGGTAAATATATTCAAGATAAAAATAGTTGGTTTTCGTCACTGTTAAACTTAGATTAATAAATTTTGTTACAATTTATCAATTTTGTTTGTTTTTAAAAAATAATACATAAAATAATCTTTTTTTTTAAATAATTTATAAGATATTTATTTTTAAATATTTAACTTAAAAATTGGTTTTCTTATGAATATACATTAGAGTGGACCTATTTTTAGACTTTGTGGAAAAACTTTGCTCCCCGGGTTTTTTTGTGAAATTTTGGTCATAAAAAGTTCCCAGTTCCAAGGATTTTGCTTTAGCCTTACAAAAATACGTGCCTGTAACCACATCAATTTTCCCATTTAAATAACATTGGAATTTTGAGTTTTTAGCTATACAAATTTTCACAAAAGCCAAAAAGCGTTTTAAAATGCTGATTTTTACTGGAAAACATACTTTTATATGTTGTAAAGACATACAAACCGCCCTGCATTCGTTCCAAAGGGAATTTTGGGGCTAGAAACGCAAATTTACCGAGTCCCAATTTCAGGGTTTTTAAAAAAAGTCAATTTTTATCATTATCTTTGAAAAGTAATATCTTAAAAACTAATTGAAGAAAAGAGACGAGTAAAAAATTTTTGGAAACTTGAAGCTTGTAAAAAATTATTAAGGCCTTTAAAACTCAATTTCGTCAAAATTTACAATTTTGTCAGCAATTTAAATAAATTTAAAAATTGGTCATTTCGGGTCAAAAATTACCAGTAGGTTAATTGACTATAGCGCTAAGAGAAACAGTGATTAAAATATACGGCTTACGTCGTTTGAAAGGTGACACTTATACCAAAAAAAGTGAACCAACCAGAAGTGGTTTGGTTAATTTTTGAGGTTGTAGCTTTTTATCGAAAATTACCGAAAAACCTTGTTTTAGAAGTTTGAGCAAAAATGTAAATTTGCGTTTCTAGCCCCAAAATTCCCTTTGGAATGAATGCAGGGCGATTTGTATGTCTTTACAACATATAAAAGTATGTTTTCCAGTAAAAATTAGCATTTTAAAACGCTTCTTGGCTTTTGTGAAAATTTGTATAGCTAAAAACTCAAAATTCCCATGTTATTTAAATGGGAAAATTGAGGTGGTTACAGGCACGTGTTTTTGCAGGGCTAAAGCAAAATCCTTGGAACTGGGAACTTTTTATAACCAAAACTTCACAAAAAAACCCGGGGAGCAAAGTTTTTCCACAAAGTCCAAAAATAGGTCCACTCTAATATACATGAACATAATTATTTTTAAGATTTCAATCATTTTTACGTGTTTCAAAATGATCAATTTTAAATTGCTGCCAAAATTTTAATTTTTTATTAAAATGAGTTTTACACTTCTTAAAAATTTGGTAAAAGTGAGACCAACCGGAAGACATTTAGTTGATTTACAAAGAAGCAGCGTCATTTAGAATATAGCCTAAAAAACCCTATTTTATGGCATATAAGACTGATTAAGGTTCTAATTTTAAGCCCATAATTAAATAATAAAAAAAAAGTTTTATCTGTATAATTACTTGTTTATTTTATTTACAAACACCCTATTAAGAAATAATAATTAAATAGAAAAATAAAAATATCAGCGTGGATTATCTCTGTTCATAACAAAATCTTATTGAATTTTAAAATTTTAACTTATCACCATGGTAAGATTTTAGATTAGAAGATAAAAATAATATTTAATATTATTCTAAGATGAATTAAAATAAATAAAAATATACAGATTAATAGGATTATTAAAATTAAATAAAAAAAACTTAATTTTTGGGCTGGCAATATTTATCTTTATTTATGCAATTGCTGACGTCTCTATCAATGTTAAAAATTTTACAATAATTCACATAATTTTATAAACATTTTTTTACAAATATTTAAAATTAATTTAAAATAAATAATTGCACACAACCAATTTTTAATAATCATGGACTCTGAACCACAAACATGGAGCTGTGTGTAGGCTTTAATGACCCCAGACAACAATATGTACAGATTTATTTTTCAATCTACTTAATTTTTAATTTTTCAGTCACAAACTAGTGTTTATATAAACATGTATATCTTTAAAAAAATTGGCATCAAACTTTTTTGAAATGATATTTTATGGCTTCAAGCTTTTGTTTAAATTTAGATGCTAATTTTCAAAAATTTCAGGCCCAGTAACTTAACCTTTTGTTTGTTAATAAATATCAGATAAAGTTCTTTAAAATTAAAAAAAATAATAATTTTAAGTTTAATTGAGATATACTTATTACATCACTTCACTTTTATTTAACAATGAGCTTTAAAATGTTAGATTTTTTTTATACGTGTTTAGATTATCTTTATTATAAATAATTTGTCAAACATTAACCACTAAAAAATAATTTACGTATTTTACGATTCTTTATAATAATTTTTAGTTTATGAAAATCTCGACGATTTTCTTTAATTTCACTCGCTGATTTAATTAGTTTATCAGTCACCTTTTCAAAATTATGCAATTCGAGCTCTTTTAAGTTTTTAAATTCTTTAATTAATTCACACATATCTTCTTCACCAATGTTGGTATTCTTGACATAAACGTAAGACGTTAGATTTAACTTTTCTAAATTTACAAATTTTTTTATTGTGTTAAATTCTGATGACGTTAAGTTAAAATTATGAATTGACAATTTTTTTAGATTTTTACACGTTAATAAACCATCTAAGATTAATTTAATAAGGCATGATTTATTGTAGTCTAATGTTTGATAGATTGAAAATGACTCGAGATTTGTTAGTCTAGAAAAATTAATAATTTCTTCAGTATTTTGATGTGACTCAAATCTTGGAAATTGAAGTTCCAAATTTTTAATATTTATTTTTATAAATTTAAAAATTGTTTCTAGTTCTGATTTATTTAATTCAGTTTCAAAAATCAGACTAAGTGTTTCTAAATTATGAAGATGATTATTAAAAAGTATGTTCATTTCTTCATCTTCGCAACATTCATAACCTAATTTTAGTACTTTTAAATGCTGGTCAGGTACTCTATCAAAACTTAAATAATATCCTAATGAATTAGTCAATATTAATTTTTTCAAATTTTTCTGCCTTGATAAAAAATCTGAAATAATTATCGATTCAGTTCGATAATTTTCTTGCAAAGAAAATTCAATTACGTTTTCATATTGAATTGAAGTTAATATTCGTATAATTATAGAAGCTAAATCTTTATCACAAGATAGAATTTTAAGTCTGTTTAATTTTTTTAAATTGACTATAAACTCTCGAACATGGTCTGATGATGTAAATTTGCAACTTTGAATGGAAAACTCCTCGATGTTATTTTCTTTTAATTTTTCAAAGCAGATTCCTTTAACGTTTATATTTTTTAACGACAAGGAGCGTAAATTCTTTAAACTTTGGAACAAGAACTCAAGATTTCTATCATCAATGTGGCGATCATCAACGATTAATGATGTTAACTGTTTACCGTGCTCTATTAACGGATTTTGCAAATCTTGAAATTCCATGGATGTTGAACTTATACCCAAATTGAGTTCACTTAAATACCTTGCACTTCTGCTTAAAATTGTTATTAAAAGATTGGTGTTTTTTTCTTTTAGCTTAATATTTGAAAATAAAGGAGCCAACAAATTCATCTCATTTATATTATCCTCAATAAAAGGACAAGTCTCAAGGTAGGTAACATAGCTCCAAGAACGTTTTGCCACTGCGTTCCATCTTTTGCTGACAAGTTCCAATTGAAGTTTTTCTTTTATTGTCAAATATTCAAAAATGCCAACTAGACAATCATCGTTAAGGTTATTAATGTTCACAATTTTATCTGAATTGTCTGAAATGCTGAGCATTTTTATTTGTTGCTCGTCTATAAAATATTTGCAGTTTTTAGTTTAAAATTTAATTAAATTATTTTTTATTTAATTTGTATTTTATTTACCTAAATTTTCCAACATGTTTTTTTTTTAATACGAATAAAAATTACAAATCTCAAAAACACAAATTTTTTAAAATTAAATAGATTAATAAAAATACGAATTTTTTTAAAAATATTTATAATGCTTATGAGCAGCGATAATCTATAACTGTTTAAATAAGAGACTTTTAGTAACTGAAATAGTTAACAATATTCGTTGGTATTATAAATTTCTTAGAATCACATAATATATATTAATAATAACTTTATCAAATTTTCAAATATAAGTACAATCACGCAGTTTATAAGCAAACTATTAACAACTTTTGAATATTTATATCGTCGTTTCATTACAATTAAACACTAATGTTAGGCAGTAAACTCATTTTTTCAAAATTTTATGTGCCTTATGAAAAATCATGTTCTTTTGAATAAGGAAAATAAAAATTTTACTATAAAATAAGATGTGATTTTCTTCATTAATACCTGATTAGCCCAAATAAATTTTTTAAATACTCTTGAACCATATTGAAATAGATCTTCTACATATGCATAGAACTTAATCGTAGATTGTGTTAGCCAAGGGAGTAACGATAAATAATGTCCCAGACCGCACGTTGCCAAGACATTTTTTTTATGGCACGTAGATAAATTTTTTTCTGGCCTCGAAAGTACGATTTTCTGGAAATCAGGATTTTTCGCTACTGTTATGTTTTGATGGATTTTTATCTGATCCTGTGTTTTTTTTTAGTTTTTAGAAACAAATATGATATCTGTTTTTACCTCGAATTCTTCAGTTCCCTTTAGTAAAAAATGCATAATGAATCAGAAAAAAAATAACCTAAAATTTATTGTTACGGTCAACTGAGCCATTTTGGGAAAAAATGAATATTTTATTCGTTTACTGTGGCTAAAAAAAATAAAAAGAATGGTTTCTTGGCATAATCATTTATAATTTTCTGGTTCTTATCTCAAAATATTGGCATTTATCTACTTTTTTTTATAAAACCTAAGAAGACTTTTTTAAGCTCTTTTGTATTCACGCAAAAAAAAATCTAATAATATTCCAAATACATCTAAAATATGCAGCTTCTAAATTATTTAAAATAGAAGAGTTTTAAATAAAAAATTTATCTCTGAAAGCTTTGAAATTTTAGTTGAACATTTTTTTATTTGCTCAATATTTTTGAAGTTTACTTGAAAGTTATATTTTTAGTTTTATTTGACTCTCCCACCCACGCAATTAATTGTAACAATTAAATTTTTTGTTTATTTAATTGATAACAGTAAGCTTTTCATTTAGGATAAAATTATCAGTATTCCGTATTTATGCTGCTAGTTCAAAGTTAGTATTTGCTATTAAAATATCAAATTCTTATCAAACTTAATTTTTTCAGTGCTAAAATAAATCATACAGTGAATTTAAAATTTTGTTCATTAAAACTAAAAAACGTTCCTTATATAAATTATTTATAATTAGAAAAAACTAATAAACTATTTCCTCACCAATTATCACGATAATTTTAGCGAATTTTTTTATATCAAATTAATTAAAAATTGAGTGTGCGAAATTTTGAAAATAGTGTACGTGTTCTTTGTTTAAAACTGAACCAATTAAAATTAATTTGAAAAACTGAAGGTATGTGATAATTTGTGAAAAAAATACAAGTGGTTAATTTAAAACTGTAATAGCAGTTATCAGATAATTTTCTTGAAAAATATTTAACGAAATTAAATTTCTTTTTTTATAATTTTTTTCAGAATCTTATAAAAAAAATTTTGACTTATAAAATACATAATTTTAAAAACAGTAATTTAGATTCTAAGTAATCACTTTATCGTTTTTTTCTTGCTTAAATGATTTATTTTTTATTTATTTTATATTATAGTTCTTACTTTCTTATAATTCTATATTTTATCATATTTTTTATTTTTAATATTTGTTACGTCCAATTATAAAATTTATAATAAATTTCTTATACATTTCAATTTTTAACGAAACTGTCACTTTTCCCAAAAATAGTAAACATTGAATTTCTCCAAAATTAAAATAGCTGCGTTGCAAAAATATAGCTGAAGTCACCCACAGTCCTTTTTTCTTCATTTTGATCCAGTTTTAAATTTTTCCAAAATTTGGCCCTCCCAAAAGCTTTATTTTTTTAGAAATAGATACGTATACGACGCATTACTTTTTTTTAACTACTTAACTTGATTTAAAAACCGAAAAAAAATTTATAACCGGTTTGTGTAAACACAACCTAAATGCATGGAACATGTTTACTTACAGCTGAGGGCTAGGTATAATGCAAATGTTACGCAACGATAGGATACAATTTTTTAATTTGTAATTATCACCTTATTTGCTGTTAAGATTCTAAACCCAAACTATTCTCATTCCCTAAACGCGTATTATTCTAGGTACCTAAATCAAAATTATTCTAAGTCCCTAAACCAGAATTATTCTAAGTCTATTAATAAAAATTATTCTAAGTGCCTGAACCTGAATTATATTAAGTTCATAAGTAAAAATTATTCTATGTCCCTACACCTGAATTATTCTAAGTACCTAAGCCCAACAAAATTTAAAAAAAAGCAAAAAAACAGGTTTTCTAGCTTATCAAAATATTGTTAAAAACCGATACTAAATCCTTGTTTGTATTAGTTTTGAATTTCTTTTAACTTGTTAAAAACGAAAATCCCGAAAAATACCGTAAAAAACCCTTGAAATTAAAAATTTTCAAAAATCCGGTAGCTCAGTTACGAAAAAAGTCAGTTTTTGACCTAAAAGTGGAAAAATCTTTTTCGCTCGCCAAGGCGTAAAATGCGAGCGTAAAATATTTTGTGAAATTTCAGTACGCGTTTTAAGCCCAGTAAGGCAAAAAATAGTGTAAGCATTATGGGTGAAATACATTAGACACTAGCGTGAACACATAATTATCACTCGTGCCCGGCTTCGCCGAGTACTCGTGCTAGTGATCATGCTAATGCCTAAACTTTTGCGCCTTTGATACTTAATATACTATTTGGCACCTATTGCCGATTTCTTGTTCACGATTTTTTTTCGGTTTTCTGAAGATTCAAACTACCTGAAAACACGGGTCTTATTGATGTGTCTTCAAATTTTTTTTCTCGGTTTTTAGATCAAGTTAAGTAGTAAAAAAAAAAATAATGCCTCTCATGTAGGTTAAAAATAATAACTAAATTATTTATTTGTACACTGAAAAAAAAATCCATTTGCCGCAATCGGAATTCCAATTTTGGCTAGCGGTTTTTTTTCTTGCTCAAACGATTGCAAATGACTTTAAAAAATCAAATATTTTTTATCGTACCGTTGCGCGCATATCCTAATTGAGCAAAAAAAAATTGTTAAACAAATTTTTTTTAGTTTTCAGTTCATTAGGTTTTGTCCAAAAACCTTCGTAAACGCAAAAACGCAGTTGCAGCGTAATGCACACAACAGGATTTGGTTTAGAATCACGCATATTGTAGAACACATTTTATGCGCGATTTCGATGCGGTTTAATATGGTAACTGCAATGTTATTTTTCAGAAAGGTTTGAAAAAACCACGCGCGCGCGTAACGCATCCTAAAAAGACTCATCTAAACCAAAAATCCGATAAACGGAAAAATTTTGCTTACGGCAAAAGGAATTTTGCTCGCTGCAAGAGGATTTTTTTTACAGTGTAATAATTAATTAATTTTACAACTGTTTAAAATGCGTAGAGTGTGGAATTAGGTATTTTTAGACTTGAATTCTAAATTCGCCAGAAAAGGCCTAAATTTTTCGAATGTAGAATCTGAAAATTCAGAATAATCACACCGAAAAAAATACTTAAATAAATAAATAATAATAAAGAAATCTGGGGTATTTAGAGGGTTCGCAGCATTTCCATTGAAGGCCAAGAGAAAACCCTATTTTATCACATTCATTTCTGTTTAGGAAATTTTTGTAATAGAGTTTTTTAAAATTTTTAAATAAATGGTGACAGTAATACACTAATGACTTTTAGATTGAGAAATAAGTAAAAAAATTTTTTAATTTCGTTAAATATCTTTCAGAAAAATATTTTTTATAGCGGTGTTAATACCTATAATATTAGATAACTTTTATTTAGATACATTTCAAAATTTAAACAATCAAAGTTAAATTGCATAAAAAATTATTTAAAAAAAAGTGTCAATATATTTACGAACAGTGTGTGTTAAAATCATTTAGTAAAAATGCCAATTATTCACAAAAGCTATGAAGAAAAATATGCAATACTATTTAATTGTTTATTTGATATCTTGGATATGCAACCAAGTATAAAAATAATTCACGTTAACGAAACAAAAATAAATTTTCAAATTATTTCGGAAAATAAGTTAGATCCCATTCGGGAAATGCTAAACTCGAAAGAAGATTTTGAAAAAAATATTCTTCATAAAGTTAATGATTACGATAAAACGACATTAAATGAATTCAACAAATTTTTCTTACAATTCTTAAGTCCTGAATTCATTAAAAATCATAATGTAAGAAAATTATTTGAAAAAAAACCAGATAGTTGTCAGTACAATAAAAAAACTATGGCAACTGTCTATCAATTCAAATACGATGATAAAATAAGATTCGAAATAGATGAAATACGGCTTGATATGATCCGATCATCTATTCCAGACAAAGCAGACTTCAAAAAAATTTTCATGGGATCAAGAACTCGACTTTTAGATAATCCAGCTTACCCTGCGAGCCAATTTTCTGATGAAGTAACGGCAATGCAAACGGATCCAGAAAACAAGAGAATAATATTTACAGTATATAATGAAAAAATAGCTAATATTCTGCGTTTAAATCCTAATATTAATTTTTTTAAAAATATCTGTTGCCAAAACTTTTTGGAATCAGAAAATTTAAACAACATTGTTAATAAAATGGAATTTATCAGCGATTGTCAATACGATAAACAATTACATATTATAAAATTTCCTTACAAATATGATACAAATCGTGAATATGAAGAAATTTTACAGAAATTAATGAAACTGCAAGCAGTTATTACAAGTGAAAGAAAACTGATTCAAGTTCTAAGAGGTAGAGTAGAGCTATTAAGTACTTACACTTTCCCGATAACGGAATATGCAAAATTGATATCAAAAATTACCGATAATAAAATAAAAAAAGAAATAGAGTTTTTTGTAAACCTTGGCGCAATCGATCAAGCTAGGCAACAATTCGAAATTATGAACGAAGCACCAATAATTGCAAATAATTTTGAAGATTCTTATATAATTGATAAAGAATATTTATTAAAATATTTCTACAAAATATTTAAAGGACTAATTTGGACTCCACAGCATATTTTAGCATTTGATGGTAGGCATTTTAAAGATACCTACAGAATTCAAAATACAGATATATTTAGGATTGATCTGATTCTAGATATAAATAATTTAGATCCAAATGAATTAAATATTTTTAAAAGTAAAATAAAATGTTTATTAGGTGATTTGGAAAAGATATCCTTTTGGAAAATCAATATAATTACAATTATCGAGAGAAGAAATTTTGAAAAAACTATAATTAATTTAAATAATAGTATAAATGAAATACAAGAGTACATTGATCAATTTGAGGAAATAGGACGGTTAAACATATATGATAGTTTAGTGGAAAATCTTTTAGATATACTGAATGATTTAAGATTTGATCCAACCATGTCTTCGACATTAATTTTGTTTACCGATAGTGAAAATACTTTTAAAAAGAAAATTTATAAAAGAGAAACCTTAACAGATCTATGGGTTAACAATCATTTTAATATGTACACAGTTAGCATAGGAAAAAGATGTAACCAAAATTATTATCAAGATTTATCAGCTAATACTGGTACAAATCATTTAAGTTTCGTTAACGTAGAAGATATTAATCAGATGAAGCAATACTTTAATGTCATTCAAGGAAAAGTTGATACTTTTCAGATTTTTGGCAAAAATTTTAAAATTCCTAGAGGAGATTTATTTGTAATTGACGATCATAAACAATTAATGAATGACATAAAAGGAAGTCTAGCTGTTAAAAATAGGAAAGAATTTTATATCGACGCAAGAAAATAATAATCAACAGTTTAACCTAGGTATTAATATCTTACTAATCATAAAATTAAAATTTTGTAATTAATTAAATTTATTTCTTCAGATATACAGGGAGAAAACCGATGAAAAAATCGAATAGCTGACTTCTTGTCTGAGTTACGAGTCCCGTCAATTCATAAGGACAATCATTCAAGGATAATGTAAGTTTTTTTTACATAAATAAACGGCCAGGCTGCTTTGCTTGAATTTTCAAGCATTTGCTTGAATATTCAAGCAAATTACTTGAAAATTAAAGCAAAGCAGCCTGGCCGTGTATAACACGTACGATAATTAAATAAATCAAAACTTGATTTCTAACAATTTTTATTAGAACAACCTTCCTGAAGATGCACAGAGTCTCCTGAATGATGAACGGGCCTCAAAATACAGACTCATTCTCAGATTGATGCTATTTAATTGGTTATCGAATTAATATTTATTAACTATTTTCATTTTATACACAATATTTTGATGTCAAAAAGTTTTTCAAAAAAAAAAAAATTAATATTATAGGATTTAATCGAAGTACATTAGCTATTATTTAATTTTATACTGAAAAAATTATCCGCTTATTTTCTAGATCGATATTTCACCAGAAAATTAGCTCGTAGGGTAATTTAGTTTATCTATACAATCAGGTCAATCCTAAATATATCAATATTTTGAATTCTGTAGGTATCTTTTAAATGTTTACCATCAAATACTAAAGTATAGTGTGGAGTCCAAATTAGCCCAGTAAATATTTTAATAAATATTCTTTATCAATGATGTAACAATCTTTAAAGTTATTAGCAATTATTGGTGCAAACATAATTTCGAATTGTTGCATAGCTTGATCGATTGCGCCAAGGTTTCCAAAAAACTCTATTTCTTTTTTTTCTTTATTATTGGCAATTTTTGTGCAATTTTTGGCAATCAATGATGCATATTGCGTTATAGGGAAAGCTTAAGTATTTAATGACATTACTCTGCCTCTTAAAACTTGAATCAGTCTTCTTTCGCTTGATTAATTTCAGTAAAATTTCTTCATATTCAGGATTAGCATCATATTCGTATTGGAATTTTTAATATTTAATTGATTATCGTATTGAAATTCACTGACGAATTCCATTTTATTAACAACGTTGTCTAAATTTTTTGATTCCAAAAAGTTTTAAAAAAAATTAATATTAGGATTTAATCGCAGAACATTGGCTATTTTTTTATTGTATACTGTAATTTGTAAGCTGGTTTATCTACAAGTCGAGTTCTTATTCCCTTGAATATTTGTTTGAAGTCTGCTTTGTCTGGAATGGATGATCGGATCATATCAAGCCGTATTTCATCTATTTCAAATGCTACTAAGGAACTACACGGAAACCTGTTTTACCATCATTTCAGAGGGAAACTATACCTTTAAAACTAGGGTAAAGTTGTCCCTAAAATATTCATGGACTTTACCCTCGAAATCCAGGGAAACCGCCATCTTTTTTTACTAAAATTTTGCATTTCAGTAGCAGACGAAAGAATTATAGTATAGAAAATAATAAATAAAAGTGATAAAAGTTATAGTTTTTGAAAGATTATTTATTATTTGTTGAATATATATTATATCCCTTTTTCATTTTGAAATTAATTAATTAAATTATATAATTTTTCACTAGTGTGTGTCATTTATCTGAGTATAAAATAATAAAAAAATTGGACTTTTAATTGTTTTAATTTGGGGAAAATAATTTTTATCTTTATAATAAAGTTTTTATATTTGTTAAATAATTCGTGGCTTATATTTGTATTAACAATATATTTTTATTAGATTTCAATTAAGTAACAACACAACAAAACATTAACCTAAAACTTTTAATCAGAGACTCTACTCTACTATTAGTCTCTACTTTTAATATTGTCATAAAAAGATTTATGTGTTTGATAGATTTTATGCTAATTTATAAGAAAATTAACGAAATTAATATTTAATTAATTAATTTAACAATAAATAATTAATTATAAAAAAAGGTTATTTTTTTGTTGTGTTATACTAAACCACAAATTATTTAATATATATATAATTTTACTTTATTATAAAGATAAAAATTATTTTCCCCAAATTAAAACAAATTTAATGCTATTGTATTCACCCTCAATAAAAATCTCTATAAAAGTCAAAATTTTTTTATTATTTTATACTCAGATAAATGACACACTATAGTGAAAAATTATATAATTTAATTAATTAATTTCAAAATGAATAAGGGATATAATATATAATCAACAAATAATAAATAATCTTTCAAAAACTATAACTTTTATCAATTTTATTTATTATTTTCTATACTATAATTCTTTCGTCTGCTACTGAAATGCAAAATTTTAGTAAAAAAAGATGGCGGTTTCCCTGGATTTCGAGGGTAAAGTCCATGAATATTTTAGGGACAACTTTACCCTAGTTTTAAAGGTATAGTTTCCCTCTGAAATGATGGTAAAACAGGTTTCCGTGTATAAGATTTTGTGTGTAAAAATTTTATAAATTTATTGTATCGAAATATTTATTTTAATTTTATGTTGTATATTAAATAATATTATAGACTGTGATATATAAATAAATACTATTCAATCCAATACTCGATTGTTAAATTTATTTTGATTTTTTCCAAAATTTATGATATATTTTCAGACTCTTAACGAAAAATTTAATTTAAAAACACGATTTCCTTGTAAATTTCATTTTTGATCATGATATAAATATACTAAGTCAAAATTTTTCATAGCTTTTAATTAACATCTACAAGTCAATTTTCAATAAAACCTTGTAAATTAAATTGTTATTAAAATTTCTAATAAAAACATTGATAATCGTTTTCAAGCCGAATAAAGATGACAACCCCGTGTTCAGCAGACAAGTACATTTTTAGCTGGCTGTTGGGTGAAAATCAGATTTCACTGTCAAAATCTATGCAGGTAATTAAATAGTAAGTATGTTTTTATTATATGGGTAGATTTAAATGAAGTGAGTGCGACTTACATGGTCGGGTCTTCAAAACTGCCCCAAAGTGTTTTTTTCTGAAAGCACTACCAAAAATAAGTAACCAGCCCAATTTTTAGCCTCCCAGAGCGAAATCTCGATTTTTGGCAGCCATTTTAGTGTTTTTGACTGTCGTAAAAAAAGTAAGAAAAATGAGTCATAATTTTTTTTATTATTGCTGTAAAAAACTCACATTAGCATGAAAAATTTTTTCTTTTTAGGTCCGGATAGGAAATTTCCCTGGCTATCTGATTCCGGGGTCAAAAATTTTTTTTGAGTAGCGCATGCGCGTAGAATCGCTAAGATAGGCTGTTTTTTTTCAAAAGTCGATTTCTCAAATGCCTATTAGTGAAAAATCTTGTAACCAGGCTTAAAATTTTCGTTAAACCTTATATTTTTTGGCAAAAAAAAACATTTCGATGGGACACTTCTTTTTGGGAGCTCTAGATAAAAAAATAGCAGCTTTCAAAACCTCATTTTTTACAAATTTCAAATTTCCCGCCAAGTCACGTGACCAATCAAAAATCTGACCAAAAATTTGGATTCCGCGGGAAATTTTACATAAGTGTATATCTTTTCATGTTTTTAAGAGCGTTTATGTTAAAGCAGCGAAATTTTAAATTGAAAGATTAAAATATCTCATTTATTAAGGAATTTTTTTATTTTTTAAATTATTCCAAATTATTCAAAATTATTCAGAAAATTCTTTATTATTTCACTGTTTTTCGCCGCTTTAACATAAACGCTCTTAAAAACATGAAAAGATATATCCTTATGTAAAATTTCCCGCGGAATCCAAATTTTTGGTCAGATTTTCGATTGGTCACGTGACTTGGCGGGAAATTTGAAATTTGTAAAAAATGAGGTTTTGAAAGCTGCTATTTTTTTTACTAGAGCTCCCAAAAAGCAGTGTCCCATCGAAATTTTTTTTTCGCCAAAAAATATAAGGTTTAACGAAAATTTTAAGCCTGGTTACAAGATTTTTCACTAATAGGCATTTGAGAAATCGACTTTTGAAAAAAAACATCCTATCTTAGCGATTCTACGCGCATGCGCTACTCAAAACAAATTTTTGACCCCGGAATCGGATAGCCAGGGAAATTTCCTATCCGGAATTAAAAAGAAAAAATTTTTCATGCTAATGTGAGTTTTTTACAGAAATAATAAAAAAAATTATGACTCATTTTTCTTACTTTTTTTACGACAGTCAAAAACACTAAAATGGCTGCCAAAAATCGAGATTTCGCTCTGGGAGGCTAAAAATTGGGCTGGTTACTTATTTTTGGTAGTACTTTCAGAAAAAAACACTTTGGGGCAGTTTTGAAGACCCGACCATGTAAGTCACACTCACTTCATTTAAATCTACCCATATACATGTTCTGATTAAAATCTATTATATCCTTTTATTCAACTTATTTAAAAACTTTAAGGACAAATATCGACGGTCCCTAGGAATAAGATCGTTATTCGCCGAGAGTAACAAAGACTCCCACATCTCGTATTCTTTATACATTGAAATGTCGGCGTCTTTGCTACTCTCGGCGAATAACGATCTTATTCCTAGGGAACGTCGATATATAAGCAAAAAAAAATTCTTTTAGGAAATATAATTAATTTATTAAAATTTTAGCCAAGTTTCATAAAAAAAAAAATCAACATGAAAAAAAAATTACTATTCTGATTGTTGTCTTACAGTATGCAAAATGTATCCATACATTAAAGTATTAAAAAAAATTTTCTGTCTAAATATTACGTAATCCATTAAAACCCTCGTTAAATCATTTATAACATACACGGTACTGCAAAAAAAACATAAAAAAATCTAATTGTTACCGTGGTAAAATAATTAACAGAAAATAAACAGATTCTGCAGATATTCCATGCAAAATTTCTGGGAGCCACTTTTCTTTCTCCACTTTCTTTGCTCGTTTCATAAATATCTAAAATTTGAGTTGAAAATAAGAGATAAGACTATAGTAGCATTTGACGAGAAAATCGTAAAACAAATCAGAGTTTTCAAAAATTTTCATTGACGTGAGCCCTGGAAATCCTCGTACTTTTATGTTATTTTTTTATTTTTTCACTTCCTTCGGTTACTTGTGTAGGAATTAATATGTGTCGAGATATGTGTAACAAAGGTAAATTTTTAGTATTTAACTGTACTTAGAATATTATAGGAAATTTTATTTTTTTCGACCAATGAAATTACTGCTGGCTCTAAATCTGATCATTTCATAGTATTTTAAATAAAATAAACTTTAGAATTTTAATTTTATTTTTTTTTTAATTTTATAATTTTTTTAATTTTTTTTTTTCAGAGTGACGAGGTTTAATTAAATAAATAAAATTAAATTTTTTATCAATAAATTTATTTAATAATCATACAGGAAGTATAAGTTTTTAATATATAATTACCCAAATTAATTTATTTTTACATATTTTTATACAACTACACGCAAATAAAAACTTTAATTAATATAAACAAAATTACAGTTTTGTTTGCTAAATTCAACTTGGTTTTTAACTATGACTTTTAGTCACTATAAAATTTTAGTAAAATTTACTAATCAAATTTGTTTGCATAACTAAAACCTTAAGGAGGTTTATCCGTTTAAAAAAATAATGACAGAATGTAATAAAATGTGAATAGTATTAAAATTTAAACATTTTTGAACTAAAATCGACTTAATTTTACCTATGTCACCGACTTAATTAATTTTTTATGAATAGAATAAAAGTGGTATTTTAACATTACGCTTATGGGAAAATTTGTTTCGGCTTTATAAAAAGTAGGGTGCTAATGACACAGATCGATGAAATTTAATAAATGCGATGAATAATTGCTTAAAGATTACATTCCCAATTAATTTTACATACACTGTAAAAAGTAACTTTCATATATTAACAAAAAAATTAGAACATTTTCGAATAAGTAAATTTTTTAAAGTAAATTTTCGATAAAATTTGTAAATATTCGAAAAAAATGATTACCAAATTTAGTATATTAACGAAAAATTCGAGTATTCACGATTTTTTTTTGTGAATTCGCAGAAAAATTGATAATTTACAATTTTTTTTCGAAAATTTACAAAAAATAGTTGTGAATTTACAACTTTTTTCGTAAATTCACAAAAAAAAATCGAGAATTATCGAATTTTTCGATAATATACTAAATTTAGTAAATTTATACGATTTTTATCGATATTTACAAAATTTTTTGGAAATTCACTAATTTTTCGAAAAAATTCTATTTTTTTTGTAAATCTAAGAAAGTTACTTTTTAAGTGTACTTTATCGACTTAATTTTCGTAAATTTAATAAAAAACACGTAACGTAACCAAAAAGCTCATCATTTTAGATACGCTTTTTAAAATTGTATAATACTATGAGACTTTTTTTTGTAATATTCTTGGATTATTAATGGTTTTTATATTTTATTTTCAATTAATAGCTTCCAAAATAAACTTTAAAAAAAAAAAAATTTATGTCGGTAATTATAATTCCTGCAAAAATGTAGTAAATAACAGATAAACCTCCTTAATTTTGTCATGACAATTTACTGATTTTTCGGTTAAGTTTACCAATATTTCTTAATTAGTGTTTAGTTTTTTTTGCGTGCAGGACAAAAAATTACTACACTGAAAAAAAAATCCGCTTGCCGCAAGCGGAATTTTTTTTTCTTTGCAAACAATTGCAAATGACTTGAAACGTAAAGAAAATTAAAAAAAAAAACATTTTTTCTCTTCTTTTTCCAAAATTTTCTCAAATCTCGTCATACCGAAATACGCATATCCCAAGTAAGCGGGAAAAAATTTTTTTTTGAATTTTCTTTACGTTTCAAGTCATTTGCAATCGTTTGACGAGAAAAAAAATTCCGCTTGCCGCAAGCGGATTTTTTTTCAGTGTACTTTTTAACCTGATTAGTCCTTTCTATATTATTGTATAAAAGATTATGACAAATTTTTTTTTATTTTTTTAAACCAAAAAAGGTTTCTGAGAAAGTAATAAGTTCATGAAATTAATCAATCAATTATTAATTACTTAAAAATAATTTTCGAGTTTTGTTACGTTTAAGAAAGATTTTCAATTTATGCGTATCCCCTCGGTCCTTTTTAATTACGTTTGCCGATTCAATAACATGACTAGTAACCATGCCAAAATTATGTAATTCGAGTTCTTTCAAATTAACTAATGCCTTAATTAAATCACAAATTTCAGCGTTCCCAATGTTAGAATTTGAAATCCTGTTCAAACTTTCATCAGTTGTTAAATGCAATTTCATCAAATTTACAAACTTTTTAAGAGTTTCAAATTTTAATAAAGTCAACTTGCAATTATGGATAAATAAGTTTCTTAAATTCTCACACTCTAATAAACCATTCAACAATAAATTGTTGGGACATTTTGAATTACACTTTGATTCTTGACAACTCGTAAAAGATTCAAGATATTTCAATCTACTAAAACTATTACTTGTACTTGTTTCATAATTAATGTCTCCTATGTGAGAAAGTTTGATATTTTTTATGTTCTCGTTAATCGACTCAGTTATTAATCGCAAAACTGGTCTACTGTCTCCATCTACGATATCACAAGATAAAATTTCTAAATTATTAAGATGCTGTAATAAATTTTTAAGAGTATCGTCATCGATATTAGGATGTATTATTAATTCTTTCAAATGCTCTGTTGGCAACCCACTAAGATTCAAGCTACCACGAAAAAAATATCCAACTTCAAACTTAAGCAACTTTTTCTGTCTAGATAAAACATCTGAAATCAATTTTGTATTTAGATTATACTGAAAGAAACTTACGTACGAAAAAGAAATTTCTACTAAATTTTCGTATTTAGTTAAATCTAACGCATGAAAAAAAAGATTTGTTAGTTTTTCAGGACAGCGAAACAAACTAAATTTCTTTAAATTTTTTAATTTTAATAGAAATGTATAAAAACATTCTGCCGATTCCCTTTTCAAATCGCAGTCTCGAAAATTCAATTCTTCAATACTGTTTTCTCTCAATTTCAAAAGACTTTTTCCCCTAATATCGATATTTTTGAATGATAAAGAACGTAAATTCGGCAAATTTTTATACAATAATCCAAGAGATTCATCACTGATGCTGCAATAGTCGATACTTAACGATGTCACTTGATTGCAGTTTTCGGAAAGAATGTTTTCTAATTTTTGGTACTGAATAGTACGTGAACAGTCGTTGAAACTGAGTTCACTTAAATATCTGCCGCACCTATTTAAAATAGTTAACAAAAGAGCCGTCGTTTTGTCCTTGCATTCTTCTTGTGAAAATAGAGGAGTCAATAATGGAACATTTAACTTATAGTTTTTAAAATAAGGCTGAACCTCAAGGGATGTAACATCTTTCCAAGAAAGTTTTGCAACTTCACTCCATCTCCTGCTTACTAATTCCAGCTTCAATTTATCTTTTATGGATAAATACTCAAAGATACAAATCAGGCAATCATTATTGAGATGTTCAATTGTAATTGCTTGAGAGTCAGCTACTTTATTTGCGATGCTGAGCATTTTGATTTTATTTTGTCTAAAATAAGCAAAATATTTATAATTTATTAAAATTTAAAATTTAATTTGAGCTAATAAATTTGAATTCTTTTATTTACCAATTAAATTTACTTGAATACTTTAATTTAAAATATTTAATGATCACTTAATTGCAGCCTTCCTTCAAAATTTGAAACCACTAAAAAACAACCTTGTTCTTACTCTGCCTTACAATAACTAAAGTGTAATCTATTTTTTTTCCTAAAAGTGATTATCAATATAGACCATAATCAATATTTCTATATCATTTTTTAATTTTTAGGAGAAAATAATTATCTTTTTTCTATCGGCATTTGGTATTTTTCAAGCTCTTTATCAAAAAAAAATTTTTTTAAATTAATCAATAATTAATATTCGGGGAATTTTGATATGGCTTACAATCTCGATGACTATGAAAATCGAGTAAAATTTCATAGGATAATAAAAATTTTAAATCATGATTTAATTGCTTCACCGTTTTGGGTCACTGAACACGAAAATCGGGGTCATTTCGTAAAGAAATGGGGGCTTCACCCTTAAGTTTGCAAAAACTACCCCCAAAAAGGGGTTTTATTTACATATTCGCCCTTTGAGCCCTCAGATTTGCTCCATACGAATTTTTGGGTCTCTGATCGAGAATTTCAACTTCTTTTTCATAAATAATCAAAATTTCACCCTTAAAATAGCTCAACTACTCCTAAAAAGGGTGTATTTGCTATTTTCGCACTTTGAGCATCCAGGATATGTCCATATAAGTTTTTTGGGTCACTAATCAAGAACTTCGACTTCTTTTTCATAAATAATAAATATTTACCCCTTGAAGGGGTGTTTTTGTTATTTTCGCAATTTGAGCGTCAAGGATATGCCCATATAGGTTTTTTGGGTCGCTATTCAAGAATTTGGACTCTTTTTTTGTAGTGAAATATTAATTATTTATTAAAAAGAAGTCGAAATTCTTAATTAGTGACATATATGGGCATATCCTGGATGCTAAAAGTACGAAAATATCAAAAATACCGCCTTATTGGGGGTAGTTCTAGCCAATGTAGGGGTAAAATTTTAACTATTTATGAAAAATAAGTCGAAATTCTTGATCAGCGACCCAAAAAACTCGTATGGTGCAAATCTGAGTGGTTAAAGTGCGAATATGTAAAAAAAAACCTTTTTCGGGGTAGTTTTTGCATATTTAAGTTTGAAGCCCCCATATCTTTACGGAACGACCCCGATTTTTCGAGTTCAGCGACCCAAAAAACCTATAGTAGAGGAAATCTCATGTTCGCCAGTGAAATTACAACCCATATTTTGACTGGAGTAATATTATTAGCGAGTCTTGAGGCTAATCTGATCCCATTTGATGTAGAACCTGTCATATATATAATTATAGTTTTATGTTATGTACATTTATTATTCTATTTCATTGAAAATTTTATTGTACAAATTCAAATTATTCAACTGTTTTTATACTTTGTCACATTTTCTTGTAAGTGTTTGTATTTATGTGTAAATATAAACAAAAATTCTATTGAAATTATACTGAGATCAACTATGCTTTTGTTATTAGGTAATTTAGTTAGTATTGATTTGAATTTTAGAGAGTAAAGACGTTTGTGTAAATTCAGCCTGTACACGTGAAAGTGAATTTTTTTCAAATTATCCAATAAAATAAAAATAATAACAATGTGATTTTTTTACAAATATCGTTTAAATTTACTGAAAAAAAGTTAACAGTGGTTAATAGTTATACTATCAAGAAATATTTAACGGAATTATATTCTCTTTTTTATTGCGAATTTTTCAACTAGTTAAGAATTTAAAAATTAACGTCAATTTAATTTTAGTTTAGGTAAGCTTTGCCCTTTTTTTTTTTTAATTTAAATTTTTTATTTAATTCTGAAAAATCTTAAACTAGCTGAAAAGATCGTAAAAATAAGTTTGTATAGTTTCGATGAATATTTTTTAATTGACATCTCATTCTATCAGTGAATAACGTTTACTTTTGTAATAACATAAATACAAGTTATAATATATAAGAACATTAGAAAGACTTTACAATTAAATAATAATGCCGATTCAACATAAGCAAGTTGACGATAAATATAAACTTTTATTAAAAGCTTTAGGGTTTTTCGAAATAGATGAAATCAAACTAATTGATAATAAAATATTTTTTAATGCAAATAAAAAAAATATTCAAGTTGTAAATGAATTAATAAGAATTGATAATACAGAAAATTTTTGTGCAGTTAATGTTTTAAAAAAAATAATTCGACATTCAGTTTTTTTATCCACTAAATCAAAGAATGACGATGAAACTACGGATACTGATTGTAGTTCAAAAGTGAAAGCAACTAATAAAATTCCTCAAAATAATGAAAAAATTATTTCCGGATCTTCCAAAAATCAATGCATTCCAAAAGTAATTAGTAAATTATTTCATTTTGAAAGGGAAGTAGATAATGAAATAAGTGACGATAGTTCTGTTAGCGCTGGAGGTTCTTCTACTGATAATGAAGAATTACCTAGAGAAGAATCTTCTTCTTCATCAAGCGATGAATCTATTCAAAATGAAAATAATGATGATTCTAATAGAAATACAAGTGAAGAATTACCTAGTGAAGATGAGAGTGAAGAAAAAGAATCAAGCCATGCATTTATTCAAAATGAAAATAATGATGATTCGACTGATACTGAAGAATTATCTAGTGAAGAAGAAGATTCAAGTAGTGATGATTCAGAGTCGGATGATAGTGAGACAGATAATATAATTAATGGCGGAACAATTCATATGTTTTTTAAATTAAAAAAAATTTTTAGAAATATTTTAAGTAAACAATTTATAAAAGATAATAATTTGAAAAAAATACTGAAAAAAGCTATACCAAAAGATTCTGATAAATCGAATTCAATTATTTTGTTTCAGTATAAATTCGATGATACATACGCATATAAAATAGGTATCAGACAATTTGAAATGCTGCAAGCTTCATTTACCAGCGAATACGATTTGTTTTTTTGTCAATTAAAAGAAGAATATGCTTTGAAAAGATATTTTCTACCTTTGTCAGAGCTTGCAAAAAGTATTTCAAAAATTGTGACCGATGATGACACATTAACCATAGAATACATTTATAATATAAGTTTTCACTCTCAAATATTACAATTTTGGGAAAATAGTGGTGAAGCTCCTATGATTTCGAGAACGTTAGACTTTTCAGAGTTGTTTATTAATGCAAAATATTTGATAAAGTATTTATTTACGACTTTCAATGGATTATTTTGCATTGATGATTATTTTATTGTTTTTAGTGCTGAAGATAGTAAATCAGTATGCGATGATGAAATGAATATTAAAGTATGCGATTTAACAATCGTGATTGATACAAGTAAGAGTATGGACAAGTTTCAAAATCATTTAATTAAAATATTTGAGAAAATATCAAAAGTTGACGATTATTGGCATTTTAATATTATTTTAAATGGTTCGAAAAAATCATTTCATAAAAATGATGGTACGACCGTTGATAAATTAAAAAAGTGTATCAGTCAGTTTATACCAGGTAGAGGTACTAGATTATACCTTACAATGACAGAAGTTCTGGAAAATTTAGCAGAAAATATAAGTACAAATGAAAATATTTATTCAACTTTGATGATATTTTTTGATGGCAAAAACACTAAAACAGGTTATGAAGATCAAATAAAAAATTTAGTGGTTAATTTGGTTCAAAATGACAAATTTAGTATGTATACAATTGGCTTTGGAGATGACTACGATAAAGAATTTTTTGAAAATTTGTCTCAACTTACTGGAACATTACATTGTAATTTAAATAGTACTGAAGATATTGAAGAAACCTATCAATATATTGATAACTTAAATGGAAAAAGCGTTACTTGGCAAATTGGAGATAACATTACCAGAGTTCCAGAAGGAGGTTTTTTTTTACTTGATGTAAAATTAGGTCTTGACGAAGTAAATAATTTAACCTTAAAAAAAGATAATAAAGAGTTTAAAATTTCAATAGAGTAAGCAGAAACATATTTTTATTTTTATTTTTATTTTAATGTATACATTATAAATACTATTTTTATTTGAAAAAAGCTGATTACTATTATAAAACTTTTTTTTTTGAATTTACAAAGTTATATTAACTAAAAAATTTAAAGTTAAAAATTAAAAAATTTATGTTTAACCTTTTTTTTTTCCAATCTTTATTTGTATAATTTAGAAAATAAATTCTTAAAATTAATGCAGATATAAACTTGATTATTTTTTATACCTACATTATTTCACTCAAATTTTGAAATTTTGGCAACATTAAATTAATCCTGCAGTTTAACTGATTAACATATAATAAAACTTACTTTACAAGCAAAATACAATGTACAATTTTTTTTAAAGAAAAAAATATTTATTTTCAATGCAATTCAATTTCAAAATACCAAAATAACTTTTTAATAAAATATTTTATAATGTAAATAATTTTTCATTTTAAAAACTTTTGCATCTGTTGCCATTTGAGAAATAAAGTAATTGAAATACGTAAATAATTTAATAAGTAACTATTTTAAACTATTTATTTCCATATTGCATGAAAATTTCCTTGACCCTAATAGTTAGTGCTTCACGCGAGGAGAGAGACGAGATTTGCCTCGATCTCGTCTCGGTCTCGAAAAATCTTATTTTTTGTAAGTCTCGTCTCGTCTCGTCTCGTCTCGATCTCGGTCTCGTCTCGTCTCGTCTCGAAAGTCTCGAAATCTCGCCTCATAAAAATAAAAAATTTTTTTTTGCCTTATATTTGGTAATACTGATCTATTTTCTATCTTTCGGTGATTATTATTTTCGCCTATAACGAAAAAACTTATAAGCGGTTTGTGTAAACACAACCTAAATGCATGGAACATGTTTACTTCCAGCTGAGGACTAGGTATAATACAAATGTTACTCAACATTGCAATACAATTTTCTAATTTTATAATTTGTAATTATCGCCTTACCAGATGTTAAGATTCTAAACCCAAATTATTTTAATCCCCTAAATCCAAATTATTCTGGGTCCCTAAATCAAAATTATTCCAAGTCCCTGAACCTGAATGATTCCAAGTTTCTAAATGGATATTATTCTAAATTCTTAAACCTATATTATTCTAAGTCCCTAAGCCTAGATTTTTCAAAGTCCCTAAATTGAAATTATTCTACCTTATTTGACCCCCCCTTAAATAGGCCAAATTTGGCCCCTCTCCCCTTAAATAGGACAAATTTGACCACTTAATCGAAATTACAATCTGAAGTGAATGAAATCCATATAAAAACTATATGTGAACTTGAAAACTTTTAATTATTTACTTATTGATAAATAATAACAAAAATTTAAATGGATTTAATAGTGCACTCTGTATACATTTTTGATGTACATTTTTTGTATATTAATCATGGATATACATATTAATTGATTTGAATTTTATACTACCGGTAATAAAACAAGAGTTTTTTTCCAATTATTAAAGAATATGGTATCATAAATACCTTTATAAAACACCATTATTTAATATTTTAAAAATATACGTATTTGTGTAGTTATTTATTATGTTACACAAGTCACAAAACTTTTATTATTATTTCTTGTAAATTAAAAATAAAATCAATCTCAAAAAAAAGAATATTTTAAAAATTCAATTGAAAAAAATATTGGATACTTTTATTTAAATTTTTTTATAATGCCCTCAATCTCTAGTCTTTTTTTGTAGGATGTTACAGGGTTGTAAATATATGATGATTATAATAATAATATTAATTTAAATTTTATTTTACGAATTTATGGTTTTTATTTAATTTTATGAAGCTATATACCTATAAATTTAAATTAGTATTCTTAAAAAAAAAACTTATTGTATGGCTTCTACAATACATGTTTTTATTTCTATATAACAACTTAAATTAAAGATTCCAAAAATTTTCATTTTTAAAGAAGTTGCTGATTGTTAAAAAAAAGTTTTTATTTAAATTATTTATTCTATGAGAAATTTTCGAGACTTCGAGATTTCTCGTCGAGACTTTTTTAAGTCTCGGTCTCGTCTCGTAATTTTTATTGGCAGATCTCGTCTCGATCTCGTCTCGCTTTTCGAGACGAGACCGAGACGAGACCAAAAAAATCTCGGTCTCGCGTGAAGCACTAGACCCTATTCTAAGTTCTAAGATCCTAAACTACTGGTTCATAAATTAGGAAGATTACTACATCTTTAAAAAAACGAAGATAGTTTTTTTAAACATTTTATTTTCTAATCAGCAAGTAAGTAAGTATACTTAAAATATTATTAAATTCAATATAAACAATTTTTATTATGGCCAAAATCAAAACGGTTTTATATGGAAAAATATCAGATTTTTTTTCTTCAAATATTTTGTTGTTTCGTTATTTTGCACTTTTTTATTTGATTTTCTTCTAAAAACGTTAAAATTTATTAGTTTAAAATTAATCATATTAATTTTGTTGGTTCATTTATTTTTACATACTTGTTCATCTTAGAATAATATTAATTATTTTTTTTATCTTCAAATTTGAAAATTTTACTATTATGATAAGTTGAAATCTAAAAACACAATTAGATAAAATTTTTTTATATTTTAGCATATAATTATTATAAATAGAGATAATTATTAAAATTTTCTAGCTGATAATTTTGTTTTTAAGAAATAAACAAGATATTTTTATTTTTCTATTTAATTAGTATTTCTTAAAGGGTGTTTGTAAATAAAATAAACAAGTAATAATACAGATAAATTTTTTTCTTTTATAAATAATAAATAAAATAAATAAGTAATATAATTATTATTTAAGTAAATTTTAATTATACAATAAAAATATCTATTTGTTCAACAAGGGAAAAAAAGTAGGATTTGGCTTTCAATGTAGTTGTATGCACGAGTGAGCGTAGCGAACGAGTTCAGACAGCAAAGAAAGTAAAATTTCCTACATTTTTTCCCGTGTTCAACACATAGTTTTTCATTAAAAGCGAAAAAAAGATCGCCCGAAAGTAAGAAAGTAGATCTTTTTTGCAGCGTGTAATGAAAAAATTATATTAAAATGAATAAAATAATTTTTCTTAAATTAAAATTTTTCTAAGTCAAATGACCAAATGAAAATCTAATAGAAGGTAAAGGGTCAAAAATTCATCTAATTTTATCATCATATTGATGTTAAAATGTTAAATAAATAAATAGAAAATTTGCATTCTTCATAAAATTGTACATATTTAGTTATAAATATTTATAACTGGTTTATGTAACTACGCAACCAACGAGTATGAAACATGTTCCCTTGTAACACTGATAATAAAGTATCTATTGTGTTCATAATATCAATGTTTATATCCAAATATTTGTATTTAAATTTTTATTATAGAAATCATGCTGCTTACATTTCAAAGTAAACAAAATTAATTAAATTTTGGAATTATCATTGTTTTTTAAATAGTAGGAATTTATTTATTATTCATTTTTACAATACATTCTTTAAAAATTCTGCACCAATGGTCCCTAGGTACTTCTGTGCCAAAGGTCCCTAAATCAAAAATATTCTAAGTCCATTTCACCCCCCCCCCCCCTAACAACTTCAACATTTCACCCCCCCTCTTCATTTTAATTTAAAATATTTAATCGATCAATATTTTGACGTTATAAAAGAAAAATATTAATTGTTGGATAATTTCTAAAGAAATTACAAAAGCACCGAAAGGTGACTTTTCTAAAGATTATTTTGTGGTTTTAGTGAATTTTTGATCATTAAAAATGACAAAGCTTTTTTGATAAATTATGAAATTGGAGAATCAAGAAATGATAATTAATGATTAATGATAAAATAATAAATTTCGTTTCATTTTATAAAATTTTACCAACCAAAAGCAAAAAAACGACGAAAAACTTTGATTTTTAAATAATAATAAATTGAAATGCTGTATTTTTGCTGATTAATAATATTTTATTTAAACTTTTTTTTCACAGATTTTTCGTAATTAAAATAAAATCATTCAAATATACATATTAATTTTAAAAAAATATCTTCGCTGTTAAGGCTACTTTGCTTAAATAATTAATTATATTTTCAATATAGCATTTTATTTAAATTTTTAAACAGGGTTTAAACAGAGAAAACTTACAATCTTTTTAATTACTAAATTATACCTAAAAAAACTAAATTAATTTTAAAAATTTTCACAATTAAAATTATTAACAATTAAAAAACCAAATGCTTTGCATATTCTTTAAAATAATATAATTTTTTATTTCTAATATTGAGGTCAAAAAATGAGTTTTTACCAGGCATGTTTTTTAGAATTTTTTTGCAATATTAAAACATAACAAAATTGTGTTACGACTATACGTACTTTAAATCACTGACAATGATTATTGGAATCCTAAATGTAAAAATTTTCTAAAAACCTTCGTTCTAATAAAAAAACATCCCTTGAAAACCTAAATAGGAATAAACTAATTAAGCCCCTCGTGATTTGTATAAGTTATAAGAAATTACTATGGTAAAGATTTTATCTTTATAAAAAAAATGAGCTGACACTCGTTGCTATGAAAATTTATATCATACGAAAATTGATGCTGCCATTTTTTGGAAAGTATAAAGACCAATCAAATTGCTTGTTTATGAATTTGAATTTTTCTATTTTCTTTATAGGTTATAACCTATAATTCTTTGATATTTTTATAACGAAAGATCTACATCCACGCCTAATGCTAAAATTTCTTGAAATTACGATATTTATCTAAAAACACTTAAATTTGAATATTACAATGCACAACAAATATTTATTTGTAATGATTTTTTTTTTATGCACAGAAACTGTAAAAAAATTATATTTTTCATTAAAATAAATTTTATTTGAGGTTAATTATTTTTTTTTTTTAAGCGTGGTTTGAGTTAAATTAAACCTTTTTGTCTAAATCCACGCTTAAACAAAAGAGGTTGAGCGTGGATTGAGATCTTTCCCTTTTTTAATAAAGCTATAAGGGGAGATTATAATGCAGGCAAATAACGTGAGCCCTAGTCTAGTAATGTCAAATTATTAATTACTCAAGTATAATTTACGATTAAAGTAGAATTGCAGAATTATTTTTAATTTATGTGAATCTCCTCGATTCTTCTTAATTTTATTCGCTATTTCAATAAGTTTTTCAGATACTTTTTTAAAGTTACATAATTCAAGCTCTCGAAGATTCACTAATGATTTTATCAAATCAGACATTTCTTTATCACCAATAGAATAATTAACGTACTTATTATAGGCAGTAATATTTAATTTCATTAAATTTACAATTTTTTTAAGTGCATTAAATTTCAATAAATTTAAGTTACAATTGTGAATAGCCAAATTTTTCAAATTTTCACATTTTAATAAATTTTCGAACATAAATTCATTAATGCAATCATTTCAGCACTCATGTTTTTGAAGAATTTTAAAAGATTCAAGATTTTTTAGCCTACTAAAATTGATTGGATCATGGCAAAAAATTTCACATGTAACAAAATGAATTTCAATATTTTTTATGTTATCATTAACTGATTCCACTATTGTTTTTATATCAAAATGCGTTATTGTACCTTGACAGTCAAAAATTAAAGATTCTAAATTATGAAAATAATCTAACAAAGATCTCTGAAGTCCTTTACAATAGTAGAATTTTTCATCTATTTTTAAAATTTTTAAATACTCTTTGGGTAATTTTTGAATACTTATTTTATAACCTGATAAACCACATAACGTTAATTTCTGCAAGTTTTCATGTCTTGATATAAAATTTGTTAAATCTACATTTACATTACCATTATCAATACCATTTATGTAAATTTCCAACAAATTATCGCATTCAACTGATTCCAAAGCAAAAATAATTTTATTTAACACTTCGTTAGAACAGGAGAATAATTTAAGTTTTTTCAATTTCTTTAAACTTAATGCAAAATTATGGAGATAATTTTTAAAACGAAAAACACATTTTCCAATTGTCAATTCTTCAATGCTATGGTTTTTAAATTTTTCTAAACAACTACCTGTAACGCGCAAATTTTTTAGTGACAAACAACGCAAATTTTTTAAACTTAGAAACAAGAAATCAAGAGATTTATCATCGATGTAGCTATCGTCTATTATTAATGACGTTAGCTGATCACAATTTTCTAATGAATTTTGAAGTTTTGGAAAATCAAAGTAACCATGACACGTTTTCATAAACAGTTCGATTAAATATTTTCCACTCCTGTTTAAAATAGTTTTCAAAAGGTTTAAATTTTTTTCGCTCTTATCAAAATTGAAAAATAAAGGAGTCAATAAATTAATATCATCTCTGGTAATTTTATAGTCTGGACAAACCCCGAGTTTTTTAACACTACTCCATGATCTTTTTACTAATTCATTCCATCTTTTGCTAACAAGTTCTAGTAGCAATTTTTCTTTCATTGTTAAATACTCAAAGATGCAAATTATCGAGTCATCATTAAGGATGTCAATGGTAACTGCATGTGTATCAGTCGATTGGTCTTCAATGCTTAACATTTTAATTTGATTTTTGTCTAAAAATTTTCAAAATTATTAGTTTCAAATTTAATTAAAATTAATTCTGAGTTGAATAAATAAATTAATTTACCAATTAAATTCATATTTGAGTATGTAAAATTGAATTTTTTTTTTATGTTTTGTTTAATTTTAAATCCAAATTGATGATCACAAAAACACGTCTTTTTTCTTAATTTGTTTTCAAGAGACTGACATTTCTACTATTCTTTTGTCCAAAAAAGACCAGCATTAAAAATAATTATGCATTTCCTGACGATGACAATTAAACTTTAAAAAAACAAATATTAATTACTTTCATTTGATTTTCGGCTAAAATTATTTATAGCTATTAGTTTAAATATAGTTGAATACATTTTTATTAAAATCCATTTTTTTTACTGATTAAATTTATTTTAATCAATAAAATAAAAAAATTTATATCACTTTATTTTAATTTAATTTTTTTTATACTCAAAGTTGAAAATATTAAATATTAAAGCACCTTATCCTTACTCTGCTTAGAAGCGACTGAAATTTTTTTTATCAGTTATCAGTTGTTTAAAATAAAATGAATAAAGGTCATTTTATTAAAAAGCAGATTTGTTTTTTCTAAAAAGTAACAGACAAAACAGAAATACTTTTTTTTAGTAAGGTGGAAATTCCAAAGAAATGAATTGTAATTGAAGAATTTATTTAGCAGGGTTACTTTTGTTTTTCGGGTCGCTGAACACGAATATGATATCGGTTTTTACCGAAAATGGTCCAGTTGCCCGTAATAGGCAACTTTTGGTTAATTTTCGAAGATTTTTTTATTTTCGCAAGGGTTACTTATGTTTTTCGGGTCGCTGAACACGAATATGATATCGGTTTTTACCGAAAATGGTCCAGTTGCCCGCAATAGGCAACTTTTGGTTAATTTTCGGAGATTTTTTTATTTTCGCAAGGGTTACTTATGTTTTTCGGGTCGCTGAACACAAATATGATATCGGTTTTTACCGAAAATGGTACAGTTGCCCACAATAGGCAGCTTTCGATTAATTTTTGGGGATGTTTTTATTTACACGAGGGTTACTTATGTTTTTCGGGTCGCTGAACATGAATATTATATCGGTTTTTACCGAAAATGGTTCAGTTGCCCAAAATAGGAATTTTGAGGTTTTTATTTTGCGGGTTTTTTAACATTTTCATCTGTTACTTATGTTGATGAAAATGTTAAAAACCCCGCAAAGTATAACCTCAAAATTCCTATTGCAATTTTGCATCCAAATATTGCATCCATTAAGTAATGGATGAAAATATTAAAAAACCCGCAAAAAAAAACCTCAAAATTCCTATTGTGGGCAACTGAACCATATTCTGTGAAAACCGATATAATATTCATGTTCAGCAACCCGAAAACCCTCGCGTAAATAAAAACATCCCCGAAAATTAATCTAAAGTTGCTTATTGTGGGCAACTGTACCATTTTCGGTAAAAACCGATATCATATTCGTATTCAGCGGCCCAAAAAACATAAGTAACCCTTGCGAAAATAAGAAAATCTCCGAAAATTAACCGAAAGTTGCCTATTGCGGGCAAATGGACCATTTTCGGTAAAAACTGATTATGTAATTACAGTTCTTTTAGATTGAACAATGTTTTATGAATTACATGTTTTAAATAGTTATTTGTGGTTATTTTAATTATAAAATGGTTTTTAATGTTAATTGTTATATTTTATGCAAAATTTTTACTTATTTTCAATTCAACCCGGACCTAAAGTTATAAAAATTGCCGTTTCACAGCTCCAATTTTCTTTTGGAGTGGGGAAAGGTCGGACTCAATAGTAATTCGAAATCAAGAAAAAAAATCTATTCTTCAATTAAAATTTAATTTTAATCACAGTAATAATTACCGAACTGTTGAATTTTCATAAAAAATATTTAAACATTTTTTTATAATATAATAAATGGTTGCTCAAATTATGATGTTTTCAGATAACCACTAAGGAAAGAACTTAATTAAATAGTTTGTGCAAATATTTTTAACGCCCTTTTCTAAATAAAATAAAATTAAAAAAAAGTATTTTCATTCAAAAGATAAAAATTTTTTTAAGTTTTCAATTATATTTAGAAAAATTGATTAAATTTCTTTCGGCCCTTTTTATTAATACTAATTCTTAATTATGTATTTTAAGCGAGATTTTAAGAAGATAAGTTATTAAGAAAGCTAGATCTAGATTTTAGAGTCAACATTAACTGGGTTCTCAGGACTTTAAAGAGTTACTCTGTGTCTTGGAAATCATAGCCACCTTTCTAATTTTATGGGAAACCTGTCCATTGATAAAATGAAACATATACATTATGATATGTGAAAAAATAAAAAATGGCCCACATCACAGGTAAAATACCCTATAAGGCAAATCATGCCATTTTTGGGGTATTCATTTTTATGGCCAAGGGCTGTATATAATTTATCTTCATCAGCTACGAGAAAACACACTGACAATGCAGTGGCCTGGTTATCTGTGTTTTTTATCTGTTAACAAAAGATTTTATTTTTCAAGGGTTCCCTCAGACGAATGTGGCTGGGAATTCCAGACGTTTGAGCTTCATATTCCGTTGATTATCTTTCCAACATGTGTTTGTTTTTTGATAATTATAAGGCGCAATCTACGTAAGCGTTTGTATACGAATTCGCATGCAAATATTTGCATCGTGCCAACCTATGCAGAGAAAAAATACCCTGCCAACTAGCTGGCACTGAGGTTCCTCAAACAATGGGCTGTAATCTTAATTTACAAAAAATATTATTGATTACAACCATGCAATTATACATACATTTTTCGTTTTTAGTAGCTGGTAAAGTAGATTATTAAGATCATTTTGTTATTAAAGTGAAAATTCTAGCGTCCATGGATTGGTCGCGCCGGCGTTAATGGATTTTAAATCATTTTTGCATAATTAAAAAGAGAGAAATATAAAAAAAGCTAATTTTATTTTTTTTTATAAAAGAAATGGTTGGTAACGATGCGAAAATTACAAATATTCGCTCAATTATCATAAAAAGATAGGAGTTTTTACCAGAATTTATAATAATTTCTTATAATTTATTTTCTCAGTGTACTCCTTGCATTTGACCAATCTTCCGCAACAATGATAATAATAATAATAATAATAATATTTTGTAACAAAAAAAATAACCACATTAATTGCTTCAAGATTTTAACATTATTTATATTATTTCTATTAATCACAAAATAATAAATTATTTAATTCTATAAATTGTTTGATTCTTTAAAAAATGCCAATATAACTTTTAAATATTAATTTTAAAATGCAAACATAACCATTTAATATTTTTAGGCTGTTTATTATTGTTTATAATTTCATTAAGCTGCATACATAAATAAACATAGCAACGAACAAAATAATCCGAGGAAGTCAAAAAGAGGCAAGATTTCCATCATTTTTTCTTGTGTGTTATAATTTATATCAAAATAAAAAAAAAAATTGTGATCGGATACAAAAAATTACTATAAACTAAATTTCTAAAACTTGTACTCTCATTAAAATAAATTAGATATGTCCAAAACGAAAAATAAATTTGGTGTTTTATGTATTCGAGATATCATTTGAAAACCATACTTTCAAGTATAAGTACTTTCATGGAAATAAATGAGGTATTACATCCAAAATAAAAAAAAAAGGGGGGGGGTTGAGATTTTTTGATAAAAAAATGTTTGGAAAAAAAATTAGGTCTTAATTCGATAATGGTTTTGAAATATCACTAGTTACAATATTTTCAGATAATTGTACTTTCATAGAATTAAATGAGGTATTACACCAAAAAAAAAAAAAAATATTGCAGTTTTTTTTATTTTTATTTTTTTTTAATTTTGACAAAAAAAAATTTGAAAAAATTAAGTATCATATCCAAAAAATTACAATAAACAAGGTTCTTAAAAGTAGTACTTCCATGAAAATAAATTAGGTACTAAGTCCAAAAAGAAAAAAAAATTGGTATTTTTTGTATTTTTTTGTGAAAAAAATTTTAGAAAAAAAAATTTCAGAAAATTAAGTATCAGATTCGAGATATAGTGTAAAAACCATACTTTCAAATATAAGTACTTTCATGGAAATAAATGAGGTGTTAAATCCAAATTAAAAAAAAAAAAGGGGGGTTTGAGATTTTTTGATAAAAAAATGTTTGAAAAAAAAATTAGGTCTTAATTCGATAATGGTTTTGAAATATCACTAGTTATAATATTTTCATATATTAGTACTTTCATAGAATTAAATGAGGTATTACACCCAAAAAAAAAAAAAATATTGCATTTTTTTTAATTTTTCTATTTTTTTAATTTTGACAGAAAAAATTTTGAAAAAATTAAGTATCAGATCCAAAAAATAGCAATAAACAAGGTTCTTAAAACTAGTACTTCCATGGAAATAAATTAGGTACTACGTCCAAAAAGAAAAAAAAAATTTGTATTTTTTGTATTTTTTTGTGAAAAAAATTTTAGAAAAAAAATTTTCAGAAAATTAAGTATCCGATTCGAGATATCATGTAAAAACCATACTTTCAAATATAAGTACTTTCATGGAAATAAATGAGGTATTACATCCAAATCAAAAAAAAAAAAAAGTACCTCGAGATTTTTTGGTGAAAAAATTTTTGAAAAAAAAATTAGGTCTTAATTCCATAATATTTGTGAAATATCACCGATTACATACGTACACACACACACACACACACACACACACACACACACACACACACACACACACACACACATACAGACTTTTTTTAAAAACAGGTTTTTTAGCTTCCTGGGGTCCCAAAACGTGCTTATATGCCAAAAAATAGAAAATCAAATTTTGACCTAACACAATGGTTCCTCTTTGAGGAACCAAAATAATTATAGTCCGCGATGAATGGCGCGAAAATTCAAATTTTAAATAAAACGAAAGGTAATAAACTTGTTAAATAGTTTAATTTTTAAAAAATTATTGTTTATAAAACCATTTTAATTTATTTAAAGTTTATTTTTAAATAAATTTTTTAAAAATTTAATAATTTTAACCATTTAGGTTTTTAGATTTATTTAAATTTTCAATTTTCGCGCTTTAATTATCGCACTAGAGGGAGCAGCAAAAGTATTATTAAAATAAGCATAGGTTGGCACGATGCAAATATTTGCATGCGAATTCGTATACAAACGCTTACGTAGACTCAGCCTAAAAAATAATATAATATTTATAGGTATTTGAATTCAACTACTTACGTAAGCCTTGTCAATACAATAAGCGTTAAAAATATTCAAATTGATAAAAAATACGTACCTGAAACAGAAAAAAAAATAAAAATGAAATATTTTGAAGTATACCTATACTTATAAAAATAAGTAAATATAAGTTATGATTAAATTCTTTATTTTAAAATTTTCATTGATAAAATTCGATGCACAAAAAAATCGGTTCGGGAGAGTAGTTAGATATTTATAACTTACAACCATTTAATGTAGGTAAATTTATTTATTTTAAAAAAATAAATTAAGATTGACAATTAAACATAATAAATCAGAATTCTAAAAATGCAGTTTCCCAAAATTTAAAAACAGGATTTTTTTCAAAAAATCTTATCTTGAGATTTAACTAAAACCCTTTTAAAGCTTTTTACATGGGAAATCTAATATACAGATTTTTATCTCATTAGGGGTTTTCTTTAGTAATCTAGGCATTCTTTATTTTAGTTTCAACTTAGATGACAATACGTGTTTTCTAGCCACTGACGAAGATTATGTTTTGGCTTCGGCCGTAAAAAAAGAATGCCACAGATCGCAGTATGCCATTCTAGACTTCGCCTCAGATTCCAATTTACGTGCAATCTGGGCCATTCTTTATTTTTCTTCGTCAGTGGCGAGAAAACACGTATTTTATAACCGTGCTGTGGCTGGGAAATACGTGCTTTTCTGACCACTGACAAGAAAAATTTTATGCAATTCTTGCACATAAACAAAGAATGAACTAGATCATATATTTTTTATGTACATTTACTCCAGTCAAAATATGGGGGGGAAGGGGGGTCGGTATAATCACCTACCACTACTAGATTTGGTCTACTATAGGTTTTTTGGGTCGCTGATCACAAATTTCGGGGTCATTTCTATGAGAAATGGGTGGAACACCCTTAAATTTTCAAAAACTACCCCTAAAAAAGGGTATTTTTATGTACTCGAATTTTGAGCGCTCAGATTTGGTCCATAAGGGTTTTTTGGGTCGCTGATCATGAATTTCGAGGACTTTTCTATGAAAAGTTAATATTTTATCCTTAAAAAGCAAAAAATACCCCTAAAAAGGAGGTGTTTTTGCTATTTTGGCACAGTAAGCGTTCAGAAACGGTGTTAATGGGTTTTTTGGGTCGCTGAACAAGAATTTTGGGGAATTTTTCATTAAAAATTAATTTCTCACCCTTAAATTAACAGAAACTACCTAAAAGGGGTATTTTTGCTATTTTTGCATTCTCGTTGTTAAGATTTGGTTCATAAAGGTTTTTTGGGTCACTGATCACGAATTTTGGGGAAATTTTTATTAAAAAATTATTTTTCACCCTTAAATTTGCAAAACTACCCCTAAAAAGTTGTTTTTGCTACTTTTGCTCTTTCAGCCTTCAGAAATGGGTTTAATGGATTTTTTGGGTCGCTAAACAAGAATTTCGGGGAATGTTTTGTTAAAAATTAATTTCTCACCCGTAAGTTAACAGAAACTACTCCTAAAAGGAGCGTTTTTGCTATATTTGCATTGTTAGTGTTAAGATTCGGAATTTAAGATTAGCAAATGTTTTATCATTAAAAAAATTTCAAATTTTCATAATAATAAATATAACATAAAAGGGCTAAATTAATTATTCATTAAAAATTCCGCGAAACTCGTGATTTGCAACTCAAAAAACCCATTTGAACCGAATCTGAACGCAGAAAGAGCGACAGTAGCAAAAACAACTTTTTAGGGCCAGTTTTGCAAATTTAAGGGTGAAAAATTAAGTTTTAATAAAAAATTCCCCAAAATTCATGAGCGACCCAAAAAACCTATACAAACCGAATCTTAACACTGACAATGCAAAAATAGCAAAAACACCCCTTTTAGGGGTAGTTTCTGTTATTTAAAGATGAAAAATTAATTTTTAACAAAAAATTCCCTAAAATTCTTGTTCAGCGACTCAAAAAACCCATTAAAACCGTTTCTGTACGCTGAAAGTGCCAAAAATAGCAAAAGCACCCCCTTTTGAGGGGTGTTTTTTGCTAATTAAGGGGTGAAATATTAACTTTTCATAAAAAAAGTCATCGAAATTCTTGTTCAGCGACCCAAAAAACCCATTAAACCGTTTTTGAACGCTTAAAGTGCCAAAATAGCAAAATCACACCCTTTTGAGGGGTGTTTTATGCTAATTAAGGGGTGAAATATTAACTTTTCATAAAAAAGTCCTCGAAATTCTTGATCAGCAACCCAAAAAACCCATATGGACCAAATCTGACCGCCCAAAATTCGAATACATCAAAAATACCCCTTTTTAGGGGTAGTTTTTGCAAATTTAAGGGTGTTCCACCCATTTCTCATAGAAATGACCCCGAAATTCATGATCAGCGACCCAAAAAACCCATAGTAGACCAAATCTGGTAGTGGTAGGTTATTATACCATCAAAACCGTAATTTGACTGGAGTAATTGTAAAAACTAACTTTCTTAGATTCACAAAAAAAATAGAATATTTTCAAAAAATTAGTAATTTTTCGAAAAAAATCGTAAATTTACTAAATTTAGTATATTAACTAAAAATTTGAGTATTTCCAATTTTTTTTTGTAAGTTCCCGAAAAAAATTGATAATTTACAATTTTTTTCTCGAAAATTTACAAAAAATATTTGCTAATTTATAAATTTCGTAAATTCACAAGAAAAAATCGAGAATTCTCGAATTTTTCGTTAATATACTAAATTTAGTAAATTTTCGATTATTTTTGAAAATTTTCTAATTTTTGGAAAATATTCTACTTTTTTAGTGAATCTAAGAAAGTTACTATTTACAGTGTACAATTTAGATTATTTTACTCTATACGAGCTGTTAATACTTCATTCAAAATCTAAAAATACACTAAAAAATAGAAATTTCTTCTTGTTAATAATCAGAATTCATTTATGGCAAGTGGAATATTTTTTCAGTGCATTTGAATTTATTATTAACCAACCACATGTAAATTTCTAAGTATTTAGATCAACCATTAACCAACTGCTAACTCCTCATGAAGTTGCAACATGAGATGCAAGGAATTGGATTTTTTTATGAAAAGAATCTCAAAACTCTTTGCAACTCCTAGCAACTCCATTGTAACTCATGTTGCAACTCTATATGGAATTCTCAGTTGGTGAAGGTTTGATTTATATTAGCTGTACTTAGAAACCATTAGAAACTTAGCTTATTTGGCACTTTTTTCCAAATTATCCCTAACAATGAAAAGGTAATTTAACTACCCAAACATTTTACACTCTCCTTATTAATATTCAATTCAAATAATGTAGAATATACGAAATAATAACAATCATGTAGTTGTCTTTTCAATTGTACTTTATTTGTAAATATATAATTCTTAGAAATTCACACTGACCGAAAATGTTGTTGAGCTAAGAAGATAAAGGTTTTGCTTTTGAAACAATAAATATTCCATCAGTATTGATAGAAATTTTGGCTTTTAAGCACGCAGCATGCTTATATAAAATATAAAATTCTATTAATTTATAAAGTAATTGCGGTATTTTTCGGTTAAAGTGTAAAATATAAAAATAAATTATACTAAATTTTTAAAAATATTGTGCCAATATAACTTTATAATATTTTTTACAAATTTTTCAATAAAACAAACAAGTTAAAAAATTTACAAAAGTATAAAAAAGTGCAAAGGTGTGTTTAAAAAAATATACTTTTAGAAAACATTAAAAAAATTAGTAAATTTTATTTTTAATGAATTCAATGAATTCATTTTTATTTTTATTAAATTCTATTGTTTATCTATTGTTTTTATTACTGAGAAAATTTCTAATAACAATTATTTTTAATATTATTAATTTTTCATACAAATATTTAAAAATTAAAATCCTTGCAAAACGTTGACGAATTCATTAAAAATAAAATTTACTAATTTTTTTAATATTTTCTAAAAGTGTATTTATTTTAATTCATTTTAAATAGTGCAATAATTGCCATTTTGCGTCAAAAACTTTAAATAATAACTTCTAATCAATTAAATTTTTCGTCTTTGAAATATATTTGTTAGTAAATATAAGTCAAAGATGTAATAATTTTATAGTTTCTGAGAACTGATATTTTTAGCACAGTGAAAGTGATTCATTATCAAGTTTTTTTTTTAATTATAGAAAAATGCCAATCAAAAAAAAATCACAAAAAAAAAGTTTAAAATTTTGTTCAAGGCCTTAAAATTACCAAAAATAAATATAGAAAAAGTGACTGGTGAAGGAATAATTATAAAAGCAGACATTAATACTGTAAAAAATATACGTCAAGTGCTTAATGATAAAAGTGGTTTAAAAAAAAAGACAATGCATTTAATGAAAAAAAATGAAACCCTTGATAATTCTTTGGTTTCCAATGATATGAGGGAAATGATAAGTTTTAAAAATTTTTTCGAAATACTAGTCAGTGATGAATTAAAAATAACTTATAAATTAACTGCTTTGTTAAATACCATACCCAAAAAAACATATTTCAAAGAATTTGATACGTATAAGTTTGAATTTGAGTTCAAAGATAGTGCAGTAGATTATGAGGAAAAAGTTGGTGGATTTTATATTCTGCAAGCAGCTATTATTGATAAAAATCAAATGTCAAAGATAGTTAGACAAATTGATCAGCCTACAAAAATATTTCAGTGGCCAGCCACAGATTTCGCAAAGTCTATAACAACTATAGAAGAATATCCTGATAAAAAATCAGTAACATTTTTTCTTTATTATGGCATTTTTAAAGAAAATTTAAAAATAATAAATTTAAATTTTTTCAAGCTTGTTTGTTCTTCTGGTCTCTTAGAACGAAATAACTTGCTAAATATAGTGAACCAGTTAGAGCCAAGAGTAAATGATGATAAATTTGATTTTAATGAACATTATCTAACGCAAAAAGTTAAATTTGAATACGAAAATGATGCAAAATTTAATAAAAATTTGCATAAACTTAAGCTACTTCAATCTATTGTAACTAACGAAATTACTGTAGCAAAAATTTTAGCAGGCTGTAGATTTCCATTTGATACTTTAAATCCTGATGCAAGTAACTATGCTAAGTTTATAGCTAACATTCGTATTAAAAATAATAAAGATATTTTTTTTACGCTAAATATTGGTGCGATTATTCAAGCTGCACAAGCTTTTAAGACAGTAACCGAAACGCCCGAAATTTCATATTGTTTAGGCAGCAATTTTAAAATAAATAAAATGTACCTTTTAAAGTATTTAACACCTATTTTGAATGGACTGATTTATTCCAAAAAAAAATTTATCATGTTTAACTCGCAGAATGTTATAAACTATGAAATTCCTCATGAATTTATATTCATTATTGATTACAAAGATTCTCTTTATCGTTTTTATCTTGCAAGAAATTTAATGTGGATTGTAGATAAAATTAGTGTACTTAATCATTTAACAATTATTATTGTTACGTCAATTGAAAGTAAAAAATTCGTTTTTAATAAAAACAACGTAAGTATACAATCATTAAATGTTGATTTATATCTCAAAAACTTAAATTGGGATTACAATTCAGAATCGCTATTTGGCAAAATAAAGGAAACTTTAAAAAATTCAAAAAACAATTTGAAAGAGAATGAAAATTTATGCTCATCTATCATAATCTTTAATGATACTGAAAGTTATGGTAATAAATATTGCAAAAAATTACTCTGCAAGTCAATAAAAAGTCTTGACGTATATAATACAGATTATAACCGCTTTAACTTGTATGCAATTGGATTTGGTCAAAATCTCAACAAAAATTTTTTTGAAAAATTGTCAAAAGCAGATAATATTAAATTCTTTCATTTCAACAATCCCGAAGAATCAGTGAGCATTTATGAAGAAGTAAGTTTTAAAGAAGGGAAAATTAATTCTTGGAACATTGCAGAAGAAACGATTCAAACATCAGAAGGAGATTTATTAATCATAAAAAGTGCTAAAAAAATTAAAAATATTCGAAGCTTGATCATATCTAAGAATAATGAAACATATATTATGAACAATGCATAAAAAAAAATTAATTTGATTTTTATTTTCTATTTTTGTGAATTTTGTAACAATTTTCTTAAATTTTTCTAATAAATGAATATTATAATAAGATATTTATTTTTATTTAACTTTATTTTGATTTGATAATTTATAAATATCAGCACCCTATAGACCTCAAATAATTATCAACATGAGCTGAAGGGGTAAGTGATAAATTAGCCTACACTGTTAAAAATACCTTATGGTAAATATACACGAAATAGTCGTAAAATTACCACTCGGTTTCGGAAATATTTTTTTTTTAACGCTTCTAAATACTCAAATCTAGGTATCAGTCGTAAATTTTGTATATAATAACCGTAGAGTATTTTTAACAGTGTATATTTAAAAAAATTTTCGTTAAAATGTTTTACAATTTTATTTAACATTTTTATTTACAACTTTTATTTACAATTTCTATTTTTTTTTTTTTTTTAATTGATAAAAACTAACATGATTATTTAGTTTTAAAAATTTGTATTTTATTAGCATAAAATAAGTACATAAATTAATCTTATTCTAACTTAAAATATAATAAAATGCAAAGCAAACAGAAAAACTTATAATTTTCAAAAAATATTTTTTTTGCTTCAAATCCAGCTTTTATCTTCTATAATCAAATAAAATAATTTTAATTTTAATTTTATCAAAGTTACTTTAATAATGCACACTTTAGAATTAACTGTAATTTTAAGCATTAAGCGTCACAATTTGACAAGTGCATCTAAAAATTTAAAAGGAATAAAATGGATCCAACCCTATACAGCTATTCGGTCTGGTCACGTCAGAGAAGCCGTTTATAACATAATGGAATTAAGTTGGCTAACATGAATCGGTTGGTACTGGTATCTTCTTTGTATTGCTATCATTGTCTGATGCATGTGCAAAGAAAAAATATTTTCAAAAAAGATACGAGTACCAACCGATTCATGTTAGCCAACTTAATTCCATTATGCTATAAACGGCTTCTCTGGGTCACGTGATAGGAAAAAATGCATTGTCACGTGATCAGCCCGAAAACTCTTGGCGAAAATATGACTATTGCTTTATAAACAATAAACATTTATTAATTACTTAAATATAATTTGCGAATATTTTCATATTTTAAAAAGATTTTTAATTTTTGTAAATCTTTACGATTCTGTTTAATTTCATTAACTAATTCAATAATCTTTTCAGTGACCTTTACAAAATTATGTAGTTCCAGTTCTTTTAGGCTCACTAAGGCTTTAATTAAATCACGCATTCCTTCATTCCCAATTTGAGAATTCATAAAATCATCAGAAGTAGTAACGTGTAATTTTTCTAGTTTTACAAATTTTTTTAAAGTGTTTAAATTTAAAACTGTTAAATTAAAATTATGTATGAATAAATTTTTCAAACTCTCACACTGTAATAAATTTTCTAAAATACGATTAGTAGTACATTTTATGTCACAGCGAGTTTCTTGCGAAATTGTAAAAGATTCAAGACTTTTTAATCTACTGAAACTGTTGATTCGCTTACTGAAACATAATTTTCGGTTCGGTAAATGAAGTTCGATGTTTTTTATACTCTCATTTATTGATTCGGTTAATGCTTGTAATCCGTCGTCACCAAAAATTTCTTGCGGATAAAATACTAACATTTCTAAATTATCAAAACGTTTTAATAATTTAACAAGAAGATAATCATATTTAGGAAAATCAAATCTTGTTTTTAATACTTTTAAATGTTCCAATTTTCCTGGGGATTCCTGAGTTAAATAATTAGCTAACCCAACATTCAATTCTAGGGAAAGTAATTTTTTTTGTCTAAATATAAATTCTTTAAAATCCACCGAAAATCCAATATAATCATCTAAAGAAAATTCTAATAAATTTGCGGTTGGAGCTGTCATTAACGACACGATAATTATATCAACCACTTCAGTAGAACATGAAAATAATTTAAGTTTTTTTAAATACCTTAAATTCTGTAGGAAATTTCTAAGATCAGATTGCATTAACCCCCATGCATGTTCATTTTCATTAAATCTACATTTGCCGATAGTCAATTCTTCAAGATAATTTTCTTTTAACGGCATAAAACTTTGCCTTTTAAAAATTGAATTTTTAATTGATAAAGAGCGCAAACGTCTCAAATTTTTAAACAATATTTTAAGATACTCATTCTCAAAGGCATCATCTAGGATTAACGAAGTTACTCGTTCGCAATGTCTTAAGAGTACGTTTTCTAATTTTGGAAACTCTATAGAAAGCGAACATTTTTTAATGCTGAGTTCAACTAAATATCTGCCACATCTATTTAAAGTGGTAATTATAAGATTTGTATTTTTCTCTGTCGAATTGTCAGTAGACAAAACGAGTGTTGTTAATTTAGCCTCTTCATTCTGGATTGGAGAGTAAGGACAAACCTCCAGATTGGTAACGCACTGCCATGAACGCTTTGCTATTCGATTCCATCTTTTGCTAACTAATTCTAGTAGCAACTTTTCATTTATTGACAAATACTCAAAGATGCATATCAGAGAGTCTTCATCGAGGATGTCAATGGTAACTGCATGAGGATCAGTTGACTGGTCTTCAATGCTTAGCATTTTAATTTGATTTTCGTCTAAAAGTATTCAAAATTTATAGTCTCAAATTAAAATTAATTCTTAGTTGAATAAATAAATTATTTACCCATTAAATTCATTTTTAATTCAATTTTTGTTTAGATTTTGTTTAATTTTACAGCCAAATTGATGATCACAAAAATACGTCTTGTTTCTTACACTGCTTTCAAGAGACTGAAATTTCTACTATATTTTAGGGTCCAAAAAAGACCAGGATTTAATATAATAATGCATTTTCTGACGATGACAATTAAAATTTTTAAAAATAAACATTAATTCTTTTTCTAGACATGTAGTATTTCTAAATGAAGAAAAAAAACAACGAAAACAAAAAATTTTAATTTTTATTTCAAAGACAATTTAATCCTTTGGGATCCCCAATAAAACTTAAAATGTTATCAAATTTTTATAAAAATATTTATGTTTTTCATTATAATAAAAACTTGTAGGAATTTCAAATTTTTTTAATAGATTTTTTTATATTTATTAAAATGTTTTACTAACGAAAAAATCAATATAATGACACTACAATGTTATGGAACATCGATGGATGCAAATTGAGCTGAATTAGAAACTATTTATTGGATCACAAGAGGGATTCCAAAATTTTGTATTACTTAAAAATTCTTTGTCTACGAAAAAATCAAATACCAACTCTATTCTAAAAAATTTCAAACATTCAAATTTCAGTAGGTGTCAATAAATCAAAAAGAATTAGCAAAAATTTCAGCTAAAAGTTTAATGAACTATAAGAAATGTTCAAAAAAAAATACGATTCTCTCACAAGATAATAAAATGTATAACAAAATATTATTAATTTCTTAAATATTAATCACAATATCTCATATTAAAGATCTCTCTCATACAAAAATTTTTTTTCTTCATTTTTTTTACTCTCTCTCTCTACTCATTCATATTTTTTATTATCTGATATTATAATATTACATTTTAAAACGTGTACAAAGTATTTTGACTTAAACTTATTATACATCAACAACAGATCAGAAAAAGAAAGAAAGAATATTTTTTTTAAAATTTTGATTGATTATTTGTTGATTATAATTAATGGATATGTACAATTGTCATAATCTTTTAAAATAATTACATGTTACAATTAATTTATTTTGAATAAAAATGTTCAAATATAACAAGGATATTAAAATACTTGTTAATATGAAAAAATTTTCATGTAATTGTGTGTATTAGGTCGTCACTGATCTAATTTATTTAATTTATTTTTTTACCGAAATAGTAGTTTTTGTTACAAGGGGGAAAAATAAATATTTTCAAATATACGTAAAACGACGACCAAGTCAAAGATAAGTGCATTTTAACAAGTCTGGTTTTATCTTCAATAAGAGTAATTCGGGAAACCATATTTTTCCAACCACTGAACTGCAGTTTATTATGACCCATGCGGCTAAAATAATAAAGATTAGCTAAAAGTACGCCAAAATCGTAGGTAAATTGTTGTTAAACTGCGAATTTGGGGAATTCACAAGGGTGGTATAAGTTTTCTTCAGGCTGATTCTGAAACGCCATAAAAAAGGGTCGCAACCACAACCACAAGCGCAGCTGCAACGCAATGCGTAGAGACGAAAATTGTGTTCAGCGCATTACGTTGCACCCCTATTTTACGGCGTTTGCAGAACTAGCCTGAGGCTGCTTCTAAAAATGCTGAAAATGGGGGTCGAAACCGCAAACGTAGCCTCATCAGAGGCAAAAAACACGTCTTTGCTGGCTGCGTAGCGTCCAGGAAATACAATTGTTATCATTGAAAAATTTTATTCTACAGACAAATATTTTTTTTGACTGGCTTCCAGAAAAATCAGGGAAACTCTAATATGTATGTATTTTTAGGTACCTACTTATTTATAAAACAAACAATTATTTCTTTTATTCTAAAAGTAACACGCCTTTTATATTTATTAATAAATGTTTTAAATTGTATAAATGTAATGTTTTATATCAATTTAATTGAATATCATCACTCGTATTTATTTATATAGATACTCAGAAGCTATTATTATTATAACAAGTTTGTTTGTTTTTTTTTTTTTTAATAATAATTATTTTTAACGTAGGCGTGTATAGGTTATGTTATATAAAAACATACAATAAATGAAAATGATTTAGCAGAAAATATACAAAACATAATATCAATTTTAAATAAATATTAACAAATAACTTGTGTTGTTGTTGTTAATACTTTAAATGATGATATATTAGAATTTATTTAATATCCTTTTATTTTTTTGAGGTTATGTATAGGTATATAATACCTACTTCCGTTTTTTTTAAAGATTATTGGTGTTCGTTATCTGTAAATTGCCCACACATATGTTTATAAATATGAAAGATGATATTTTACTATTAGTTTCTGTGTCTCTGGGTATGTAAATGAAGATAATGATTTGAAATGTTGAACACAAAGTGTTAGATAGATGTATAGATCTACTTTTATAGATATAAATAATAAATTTTTAAATTTATGTATTGGTATGTGTGTGTAGGAATATATATATTGAATATGAAAAATTTATTTTTAATTAAATAACAAAATGTACTTATATATGGTAATTTATTTTAATTATTTGCCCTAAGCTATACACATTTTTTTTTCAGTGTATATTATCATTAAAAAATCATATTATAACCTTATTATTTGAAATAATCATAAATCTTTATTTTTCACATGAAATTTTTTTCGGTTTGAGATAATTTTTTACGGTTAATTTACAATTATTTTCAGTTTTTGTAGGTTATGTTTGTTTATAAATAATATTTGATAACATAACCTAAAAATAAATTAATGAATTTTATTTTTGATTAAAAAAATAATAAATTATGATGAAAAAAATGTGTAGGATACATTATATAGGATACATATTAAAATACAGTCTAATAAAAAAGAGAAACTGGTTCAAAATAAATATACAGTTGAAAAAATGTAATAAATAACTTTTAAGCTATTTAACCTAAAAAAAATACCAAAATTATAAATTATAGGTATTTCGTGTCATTAAATATTTATTTATACTAATAAAATTCTTACGGTATATAATCTAAATATTAATAGGACCTACCACATAACCAAAAAAAAAAGTAAAGTAAATTTGATCAAAAATATCGATCACAAAAAAAATGATTAATAAACAAATTCAAGCAGAATTTTTTTGTGTATTAAATTCTCTTTCCTTACGCAATATCTTTCGCATTTATGTTAGTGTGTATTATATGGGTAAAGCCTTTTAAAAAAGATAATACATTTATAGATGCTGGGAATGATAAATGAGTGCGATTTCTTTTTGCAGCCAAAAAAGAGCCTTCGGCGCCTCGAGGTCGCCAAAAAAAAATTTTTTTTTTCGAACTTAAAAATAAAAAGAAACGAAGTAAGTAAGTATAAGAAATGAAAAGAAAAAAAAGATAGGATTTTTGCTTAAGGCAGAAGCACACCCAGTGAAATATATATAAATAAAAAAAATAATAATTTTTTTATAATAATTTACGCATTGAGAATAAAAAAAAAATTATGTTACACCCTCGCTACAATTAAAATACTCTTAAATCGCGAAGAGAATCGCACCTTTTATTTCAATACTTTTATTTTTTATTCGATCCACACCCACTTTTGAGGTTATAAAATAAAATTTTTGTTTATTATATTAAGTGAATTTAAAAAATTATAGACTAACAAAAAAATTAAAAATATAATTTTTTTTTATATTTTATTTGAAATCTTTTTCTTATCGGCAGGAGGGCAAAAGATTGATTTATTATGTGAAATGGATTTTGTACGCTCTGTAAGAGCCATAAGAGAATGAGAAGAGAACCCAATGACAGGACTCTGACGTTAGGCTCGATTAATCTTGAATTTATAGCCGCAATTATAGCCATCTTCTCTCTTTTCTCGTATGGCGCGCGCCAAACCAAATGATACGTTTTTTTTATATTCCAAAACATTCGCCAAACATTACATATATAAGACGTTTTTCTCATCGCCTTACCATGTAAGTATTTATTGACCGTCTGACTTTTATCGAAAAAAGATCTTTGAATTAAACATTTTGATTGCCAACGCGCGCAAACTTAAGCAACAATTTTTTCTTATTCCCATTTTCCTTTTTATATTTTTTTAAACAATTTTTTTTATCTTTTTGCAAAAAAAGGCGTTAACTTTAAATACAATTTTATTATACAAAATATCATCGCGTGTTTAACTCATTTAATAAAAGAAAAATTAAAAAAAAAATTACTAAATAAAACGGAAATGAGATATTTTTTATATTAATGAAAAAGACACAGAATGAAAAAAAGAATTTTTTTTATAAATATAAAACGTGAAAAAGATACGCTTGATAAAACTGAAGTAATAAAGAGCAGAATCAGACAAGTCAACAAATAATTATATCAATCACTCAATAAAAATATCGTCCAATAATTTCATTTTCTCAAAGAGAGGAAACTACGTACCTAACCTCTAAATAATTACTCTTTTTTATATTATATATTATTACAGTTTACTGCACATATTTTTCTTTCTCCTTTTTTAAAAAAGTATAAATTAATTTATAAAGTAATATCATAATAAATATAACTCATCAAACCAATTATCTTTCTGTCTATAACCAATTATAAGATTAACCATTTACAAATAACAAAAATAATAAATAAAATTTCAACCCTCTTTTAATTTTTTTTTTTTATTTCAATCGTAAATCAAATTAAATAAGACTTTGATTTTTTTTTCAGTGGTTAAAGAATATAGTAATAAACGATATTACATTAATCCTGTATATATACTGCAAAAAACAAAAAAAAAAGCACCCAAAATAAAATAAAAAAAAAAAGGTTATGTAGGCAGACACCTGGTTTTAGTAGTTGTTTATACACGTTTGTATTTTACTAATTAAACCTGTATAGGTAACTACTGTATGTTATTTTTATTCGATGAAATCTTTTAGTACGATCATAAATAACTTTATCATATTTTTTTTTTAATAATGTCAATTTAAAATAAAAACTGTCTTTTTTTATAGTGTACGCTTAAATATTAAAAATTTTTGGTAGGTTGCTAACAGTACTTTTTTTACAGTGTACGTAGATTGGTATTTAAATCGGTATAGATCAATTTTTAAATAAATGAGGCAAATATTTAAAATTTTAGCAGCTTGGATCAACCATAGAGGGCACCAGCAACCGATCAGGTTCCGGGAGAGTATGAAGCACCAGCTGCACAGATACCTTCAGTTAATTTAGCCAATCATTTTAATAACTATGCCTTTACATTTTTTGCACCATAAAAAACGGTTTAAAATAAAAATTTCACAGCAGTACAAAACGCGTGTGTAAACTGCGGTTAACGATTTTGAATTTTCGGGTATTAGAAAGTGGTTCCCCATTCAGGTGATTGTCTAAAAAATATGGTTTTCCAAACTACCAGGTCTATAAAAAAAATTTAAGGATGGTATATTTTTTTATGCTCGAAAAAGCAATTTTCGAAAAATTCAAAATTGTATTTCAAAATCTTAAGGAGGCCCTAAATGCTCCAAAAAATTTTCTTAAAAACTGATAAAATGTTAAGTTTTTCAGCCTGTGAGCCTGTTTATGGGTCGGAGAAACAAATTAAAATCTAAAAAAACCCAAAAAAACAGTTTTTTTAGGTGTTCGGGAGCCTGTAAATTCCAACGGAAACCAGTGAATTTTTCGATAATTTTTCGGAGGCTACTACTTCGGTTAGGTTTGGTTCCGGGGGCCAAATCACTGTACTTATTCGAAAATAGTCTTTAGTAAATTTACGTTTTTTATCGAATAAATACAAACTTTTTTAAAAATTTACTAAATTTTTCGAATATTTTGGCGCAGCAAAAGTTAGAGGCAGAGCCCCCCCCCCCCCACTAAATTTTGCTAGTTTTACTAAAATTTTAAATTTATTTTTTGGTAAATGGCTTCTAATTCCAAATAATTATGAAAAATCAAAGAAACTTTTTAAAACCATTCAAAGGCTAATATATACATTTATTTGCAATAGCAAATTATAATTAATTCATTTATTTAACAAAATAATTGTTTGTAATAATGAAATTTTATTGATTTTATATTACATTTTTTGAAATTATACGTTTGCAATCGATAAAGTTTAGTACACATTAAAAAAAATCATAAAATTGATCAGATATGGGTATTTAGTAAAAGATTCTAATAAGTATATGCCTTTTTAAATAGAGATGAGATTAAAATCTTATTAGAAATCTTTTTTTTTATAGGTTATGTTTTATATTGTATAATTTGCAATTATTACGTAATTTTTACAATTTAAAATAAAAGGATAATCAGTTAAGTATATATATGAAAAAAAATATTAATTTAGCGGTTAGTGTTTTTTGAAAGGTTGCAAATTTAAAAAAAATAGCAGCTAATTCTGCTGAGTTCACTGTTCGGTTCATTGGCATAAATAATAAGGGTAATTAAAGTAGGGGTATGCGTTTAATCAAAATTTCGGATATTCAATCTAAAAGCCCGGGCTTTTTTCAGATTGAATCGAATCGGATCATGTTTTGGGTAGAACAGAAAAGGTTTTTCAGGTAGCTACATATATTCCGGAAAAAATAGAAAAAATATCCGTAAAAACCAAAAAATTTTGAGTCGGGTATTCGAATTTTCGGGTAACCTCAAGCCCTTATAACTAAATTAAACTCTTTAAAATATAAATATAACGTTTAAGCTTTTTTAACAATGATATTTATATAGGTATAAACTATATTTTTTCTAAATTAGTAAAAGTTGTCTTTAGTTATTAGGAAAATTTACATTAATTTTGCAAATTTTTTTACTCTTATTAAAAAAAGTGTATATTATATTGAAATAGGGAATTGGGTCGCAGAGTCAGTAGTTCCTCATTAGTAACAGTAGTACTTTTAATATCAGAATTTCTCATGAGAAATGAAATACAATTGACAAAAAAATAGCATAAAATGATTTGTTTTATATTTTTAAATTTGATTTCGATTCCTGATAAAAATGATGATTCAACACTATTTTATTATTTAATTGACATTATTATTGATACATAAAATAAAATAAAAAAAATTTTGATGACAAAAAAAATTTTTTTGGCATATATAAAAATCAACAATAAATGAATGAATGAATAATTCATAATATATGTAATAAAATACCTTTTAAATGTTTCTTATATTTTTTTATTAAGGTGCGGCGCTTGAAATAAGTATATAAAACTAAATAACATCAGGGTGGCGAGATTCTTTCGCCAATAAAAAAAAAATTGATATGAGAAACAGTAGTAAAAATTTTTTTTAACATCAAGTTAAGAAAATAAAAAAGGGATATTTTATAAGTCAAATAATATAAGAAAGCGTCGAGTCATTTTTAATGTGCAAGGTGGATATGATGGAAGCACCTTAATAAAACGATTGATCGATGTCTTAAAAGATTTTTTGACGCGTGTCTTTTTTACTTATATATACACTAAGTGGAAAATATACTTTTTTTTTTAATTCTTGGAATATTTAAAAAAAAAAAATTTTTATCCTTGATGACCTTGAAATATAATCGGAAGAGAATTTAAACTTGATTGGTCTATATATGCGTTTGTGTGTGTGTGTAAGTTAAGAATTTTATATACCATCGAGCTAATTAGTCTGATATCAATTTAAAAAAGAGTTGAATATTCATTTTGATACTAATACCGTATTTGGAAATATTGCATAAAGAATTTTTTTTTTTTTATTACTAAAAAATTTCAAGGACACATTTATTTTATTTTTTTGATGACAGCTGATTTTTTTTTTTTAGTGTATACAGGAAAAAAATTTTGTTTTTTTTAATTACAAGACAATATTTAATTTATTACTGTTAAATAAAATTTTATTTTGTGTTGTATTAATTAATTAATTTAAAATTTTAATTTTTAGAGACATTTTTTTTTGCATTGAATGGTATAAAAATAAAAATTTATGTAATTCAAATTGTCTGAATTCTATTATTAGTTTGGAAAAGTGACGTGAAAAAGTCAATCAATTTTAATTATATTTTTAAAGTAAAATGTGCAAAATTATAGATTTTAATAATAGAAAGACTTTTTTCAGATAATAAAATATTCATTTTTTAAAATTCAAAACAAAAATAGACCTTTTTTTAATATAATTTTTGAGAATTGAGTTCACAGTTTAAATTTAGCAATATTATTTATAGTTATGCAAATTTTTTATTCAATGATCAATATAAACTTATTTTTTAGTGAATTCAATAAATATTTTTATTATTTTTATTTAATAAAAGGATATGATATTAAAATCTAATTAAAGCTAAAAATTTTTTATGGTTCCTACAAAAATTTTATGTTATTTTTCTTGCAAAACTAATAAAAAAAGGAATTTAAAATTTAATTGTTAAAAAATAATTCAAAGAATATCAAAACCACAGACTTAGTGATCAATCTACTAAATCAATTAATTATTAAAGCTTGGCATATTTTTGGTATTACAGTTACATTTTTTATGATCTTATTGTTAATTTTTACTACCAGAAAGTTATTAAAAAGCCCAATTTCAACTGGGTAATCAGTTAATTAAAATAAAAACACAATAAGTTAGTGTTTAACTAGCTAAAAAAATTGTGTTTTTTATTTTACGTGAACATTTCTAAAAAAATTACAATAATTAATTACATTACATTACAAGTCTTATAAAATAAATTTAAATATTTACATAAATTAATAACAATATATTCGTTCTTTCTTTTTAATAAAAAACATCAAATATAATTTTTTTTTATTCTAATATACAAAAATAAATTAAATAACATAAAATATCTAAATAATAATAACAATTTTTTAAAAATAAATAAATAAATTATTCTAAAATTTTAATTACTTGTCATTATAAAATAACGCAATTAATCACATTTTTAAATAATTATAATTCAATAAAAAAAAAAACAATCACAATTTTATATACATTGTTTTCTGTTTTGAAATTAGAATAAAATAAATCTTGTTTCTTTGAACTAACAAATTTGAAAAAAAAAAATAATAATTTATTAGCAACATATTTAATAATAAAATAATTCTGTTTTATTTACCATTTACAATTCTTCTTTATCGATCCAATCATCTCTTCCGCTAAAGTCACCTTTTTTCTGATTATGCGATTCAGATGGATTTTTAACAAATTTAAGAGCAGCTTGTTTACATGTATGAATCATTAATCTTTTATTAATTTCACTTTCATCCAAAGCAGCCAATTCAGTAGTTTTATTTCTAAAAGCTTCAAGATCTCTTATAACATGATCGACTCCCTCAATGTAACAATCCTCTAAATCTTTATATGACTCGTTTTGCTTTGTGCATGTTATATAATATCTGAATACTTTATCAGCAAAATCAATTTTTTCCTAAATAAATAAAAAAGTACCATTGATTAAACTAAAATATTTAATAAGTTTAAGAAATAAACGTCATACTTACAAGAACCAACTTATCGATTTCAAATTTCTCGACATTAGGGAGTACACCTTCAGTTGCGAAGCATTTATTGAATTTATTAACTATTTTCTCCTCAAGAGCACTAGATTCTTTAGGACTTAATCCTGTCTGTACCAACAAAAATTTAATTATTATTTTTAATATTAAAACAAAGAATAAAAGAAAATAAAGTACTCTTACCTTAGCTAATAAACTCAATTCATCTATGATTTTTGTAATATATATTGGAATATCTTTTTTATCAACTCCATAAAACTTTTTAAAAAGATTATTGGATTCAATTAAAATTTCATCTTTTAAACCTTGATAAGTATCCAAATATTCCATTATTAACTTTTCCTTCTTAGTCTTAAATTCATCAGCGTTTAAGCGCTAAAAACAAATTAAAAATTCAAAGAGCTAGAATTAAAAAATGATTGCGCACATATATGGTTATTAATTAATTAATAAAAACAAAATATACAAAAATTTTGCAAAGTGCTTTTAAAACATAAACAACTATTATTCTAACCTAAAAATTATAGTTATCAATATCATTTCCATGAAGACTAATCATAAATCATTTCATTATCATAGCGACGCATGCGCCATCATAACTCAAAAAACGAAAGTATACTTATAAAATTAACCCTTTCCCGCGTTTTTTTAATTTTCGTTAACATTTAATAATAAATTAATATAATTAATTAAGTAATTATATCAATAGAAAGACAAATAATTTTTTGATTATTATTTTTTACAAAAGAAAAATCCATTTTTATAATGAAGAAAAAATATCAAAAATGTGTAAACATCAAATGTAAACATCAAATGTAAACATCAAATTTAATATTTTTGAATACTGAATGAAAAAAGGATTAAAATTTAATAATTTTTATAATTAAGGATTATTAAAAAAAATAATTAATTTTAATAAAAGCATGCAATACTTTAAGGTTAATTCAAAATTTGCACGAGCTCAATAAATTAATTAATTTTAATTATTTTAATTACGTAATTAAATCAAACGTTTAATAATAAATTATAAAAAAATAAAATTTTACCTTGGAGATTAAGATGACCATCATACTCACAAAATAAATGCACTTCATGATTTAAAATGATACATAAATGACTATAACGAAAGAGAACAATAATTAATTATAAAAAATTATCACTTAAAAATTTCTAGAAAATTTCTAATATTCAAAACGAAAAGTCGCTAGTTAATTTATTAGATGCGCTCCTGTCAAAAGACTTCTGGAAACTGCCTGAGCCAACGGAAGTAAAATTTCACAAAAATTTAATAATTTATGTATTGGTACCTGTAATTTCATACTTACACATATTTAAAATTTAAATTTATTTAGAGTGGTGGAAAAGATAGAAAAATTTGGAAACATTTTACACGTTTCAGTTAAATTCCTTAAACCTAGAGTGGTGGAAAAAGCAGAAAAATCTAGTTTAATTTCTTAGACCGCATAAAAATGTAAACATTAGGGTGATTATTTGATTTCTTCATAAATAAAGCAAAATTCTTGGTATTTTATTGTTTAAAAAAAGAGACTTATTATTTTTCTAAATTACATTGAAGCGTTAAATTTAAAATTTTTAATAATTCAATATTAAATTGTCTTATAATTTTATTCAAACAATCATTCATATTAATTCTATTTGATATATTATTATTATTATTTGCTGATGATTTATATGATTTAATTAAATTTTCTAAATTATTTTCATTCAATTTAAAACAATTATTTAATATATTGTTATTTACTTGTTTGTTGCAATAAATGTAATCATTTATTATTTTAAAATATAATTCATTTCCCGCCTAAAAAATAATTAATTAATTAGAACTTTTATTGTTGATTACTTGATATAAATGGCTACTTACGATAGACAAATTGATAATTTTTTGTATATTAGATTCCATGGTTCCTAAATTACGTTCGCTGCATGATTCTAGTTGTTTATGCGTTTTTGATTTTAAATTATTTATTTCTAAATTAAGTTTGCTGTAACATTTTTCTTTTGTTGCTCTCTGCATGTATAAAATTAAATTAAATAAATTAATAAAATAAATTAATACTTTAAAATTACTAGTAAGGGGAGTGCTGAGTTTTTTGAGAAACCAAATTGCTTTAAATTTAATGGGTAGCCATAAACATCTTGAAAACGTAGGTTTATCTGCAAAATTTTAGCAAAAATCAAAGGTTCTTGGCCATAAAATAAGATGCCCCTGATTGTTGATTAACATTTCTCAACCACGGATCAAATACAATCCGGGCAATTCTATAATTTTTCTAGCCATGATTTGTATTATTATTTTTTTAGTTGTGTTTACATTTTGAATTACTGCACAGAAAATTTTTGGATAATATTCCTAATTCAGAACTTAGAATTTTTAGAAACCGGGTCATTTTATGAAAAATTAAAAAATCTTCTGCAAGGATTGTCTATACGAGAAAAGCTTAAAATGTTATTCTAGAGCTAGAAAATGATGTCTATGAAAAATATTTTTTGATTATCCAAAACTACCCTAAAATTATGAAGCAACTTAGCATCCCAAAAACTTGTCATTCCCCTTATAAATAAGCAAAAATAAAATAAGTGCAATTTACCTTAGTAGTACTCAAAATATTTTCAATTGACCGGTCAATAAAATTTTTTCTATTATTAATTAGCTCATCGTAATGAGTTTTACTTAATTTATAATTAGTTAAAATATTATTATTTAAATTTCTCGTCACATTTAAAATATCCGATGATAATAAATTATATTTTTTATAATAATTATCCAAATTATTATTTGCTTGTCCATAATTTAACTGTAAAAAATAGTAATATATCAAACAAAAAATTAAAATTTTAAAAAATTCTACATACTTTGATTGCATTTAATAAAATTACTGTAATTATAAAAAACTTCATTATTATATTCACTTAATTTTTTTATGTCTAACTGTAATTAACACTGATTTCATTCTGAGAAGTAAGAGTATTTAATGCAGCATAAAAATATCTGAATATGCGGATATAAAAATTAAGTAATAATAATGAAATATATTTATAATATTACATAATTGCAATGTATGCAAATTTTTTTTTGCTTTGTTTTACAAATAAAAAAAGTAGGTACATACTAGGCTGGCGATTAATTAAATTAAAATGTTGCTTCGATTTGGGGGTTTTGGATAAAATTTAGGGCCAATTACGAAAAAAATCGTAATTTTACAACTATTTCGTATAATTACCGTAGGGTATTTATTACAGTGTAGCTAAAAAATCACCCCAGAGTTGGGAATTTATATTATGAATTTTCAATAAATATTTAAAATTTTCTCTTGTTTACATGTCCATTCACTAGGACCAACCTTTACAAATAATTTACTATTATTCATTCTAAAAACTGTAGCACTAAAATTCATCTTTAAAATAACCAAAAATTACATAGAAATACAATCTAAAATAAATAAAAATCATCCACAATAATTCCCATAACTCCAGAACCAGTCCTCCCCAATTAGCCTACTCTCAAGAGTCCATTTTTAAATTAAATTAAATAATTTAAATAGCTTACTATAACAAAAATTTTTTTTATTAACTCTGTTTTACATATTAAAATAATTTAAATTCACCAATCAAATATTTAAAAAATATTATAATTTAACACCATAAGACTCTTCAATATAAATTGGTTTTATAACTCATTTTTTTCAAGTACACAAAATTTAATATTTTATTGGTCATATTATTATTAACAATTGAGTTACTCGAGAAGGTCAATAATATTAAATATAAGGGCTTATATTTTTTATTTATATACGGGTGTTAATTTAATTTGGCAAATTTTTTTAAATTAATATTTTTTAGTTTAAATTTTTTTTTTTAAATAATATAAAAGACTCTTAAAAAAAAAGTCTATTATTAAAATTTTTATTTTGAAATTTCATTTTTATTTGATTATTTATAGAAATTTTAATGTGTCAAAATTTAAAATTGTTTTTTAAATTGATGAATGGTTATTTATTTATATTTTGTTCGATATTTGCAATATAAATAGAATAGTATTGGTATTATTTTATTCAAAAATATATAATGATAAATAATGATAATAATAAAACAGGTATTTTTATTCAGTACTTTTGTATTAATGAAAAATTTTTATTTTTAGAAATATATGGGTGATTACATATTAAAATAGATTTGTGTAAAATTTGGCTGGAGTAATCGAGAATTTCCCAGGTTGTAAAATTTAATTCACATGGTAAACTGAGCTGGGGCATTTTTTTAGTCATTAGCATGAAAAGACGTCTTAGGTAAAAAATAAATGGTTTCTGGCCAATAAAAAGAAAATTTTTGTTTTTAAAAATAGATATTAATTTTAATTTACTGAAACTAAAAATAATAATTACAAAAAATACATCAATTGAAATTGATTAAACTTTTACAAAATTAAATGATTTCGTGATTGTTAAATAACAAAACTAATATTGTAATAAATAAATGTTTCATTTAAATGAGTAAATTACAAAAGATCTAAAAAAAACAACGTATTTTATTTTTAAATTTACCAATACACAAATATTTTTTGCTAAAAAGAAGTTAAAGAAACTCTGATTCTATAATAAATGCACGTGTAAAACATAAAAAAATAAAATGAAAAGAAAGTTTTTTTATTTTTTTTTAAATTCGTGTACGCTAATTAAGGTCGTGCTTGCGCATATGATCCTTCTTTAAAAGTAAATAAAAAAAATAAAGAAGTAAATATAAATAGAAACTGATCATTTTTATCATTTATTCTAATCGATCATGAAACAAAATAATTTTTTTATTTTTACAAAACTAATCGTGTCTTAATTAACTAAATAAAGAAAAAAAAAAACTTTTTATAATTCCATGAACGATCTTTTTTCTCTTGACGATGTTTTGGTATTTTGAATTACTCGAAATACATTCTTTTGTGTGGACTTTCTTTTCTAAGTAATACTTACATCTATTAAATTGGTTTTTTTTATTTGAAATAATAAAAAATTATATATACTCTTTTCTTGTAATTAAAATGTTACTTTTTGACATATATGATGATGATGTTGATTTTTAAATAATGGTTTTTAGAGGTATGGACTCACGTACCTGTAACAAAAAAAGACAAATTACAAATTTTTTTTAATTATACTGTAAAATTGACTTTTTTAGAATATAAAAAAGGGCAACGTTTTTAATTTTAGGTTAGATTTTGCGGTTACATAAGTAGATTTCTAAATTATTTTAATTATTTTAGATTTAAAGTACTTAAATTTAAATTGTAAGATGCACCTCACAACATAGTTTCATTGGGTTGAAATTTCATTAAACGGAACATTTTTTGGGCCTCGTTACTCTAAAAAGTACCCTAATTTAAGGGTTGCCAATTAGGTTGAATAATTTTTGTAAATTTACGAAATTTTGTAATTTTTTTGCAAATAAGCTATTTTTTTATTTAAAAATTTTTGAGCATATTTTCGATTCCAGAAATATATTTTGGAAAAAATCATAATAAAAACGTTGAAAAATGGCTAAAATTGGGATCAGTTTTGAATTCGGCTCCATATACCTCAGCGTAGTATATGACATTAGTTTGCCACGTCAAATAACATTTTTTAAATGTTCGTAAGCAACTGACCAGTGCATACTCCCTAATTAAATATGGACTACCAATTACCATAAAAAAGATTCCAATTCTTCTCTGAAATATATTTCGAAAAATTCAAATAATCTAACCTAAAAAATCAAACTAGCAAAGCAAATTTTTAACCAAACAATTAAAATATCTACCCATATAACATTATCCAAACCATACAGCTTATAAATAACTAAATGCAAAAAGAATTTTACAACTCATCCTTTAACTGTTATTTATAATAGTATAGGTTAGGTTTTTATATGTATATTAACAATTATGAATTGACCTTTATAAAACATAAACCTATATGATTGGCATTTAATATAAAATAAAAAAGAACTAGAAAAATGTTAAAAAAGAATGATAGTATTATAACTTCCTCATTGTCATCATCTTTATGTTATTGTCCTATTGATATTTGTCATGTTATACATTGTAAAACTAAATATATATAATATTCTTTATTGTTATAAAATATCATCTATCTTTTATAATAATTCTTTTTTTAAAAAATTATTTGATTTTGATATATATAACTGGAACGCGGAACATTTAATACAGATGGAATATTATCTGTTATCTTATTTGTACTTTTATAGGTTATAATAGGTACATTATAGATAATAATTGTTAAAAATACCATCACTCAGGTACACAACTGAATTTTTATATTAAAAATACTAAAATTAATATAATAATAATAATATCCGTTCTACTTAGAAAATAACTAATAATTAGTATAAATATATTTTTTGCTTTTTTTTTCTGAAATAATATACATAACCTATAATATGTTTGTTTCCTTAAAAAAATACTTTCAAAAGTGCAATTATTATGATAACTGTTTATTAAATATATACCTTTTTAGTTATAATAGACAAAAGAGGAAGAAAAAATTGTATTTTTTTTTTGTAGATATTAGATGGATATTTTAACAACCATTAAAATGTTATTATTATTATAGCGTATAATACGTGACTGATTTAAAATTTGAGCTGTATATTATATAGCATTTTTGATATTAAATTGTAATAAAAGTGCGCGAATTGAAAGATTTATTATAAAAATAAATAATTGTTTTATTTATTTGAAAAATTAATATGAATTATGGTGATTATTAGTCTGAGTGAAGAACAGATTTAATCGTTTTATAGATATATTTTTGATAAGGCCTAAAATATTTAAAAATTTAGGGTCAACCAGATAAGAGAAAGGTTTTGTGTCTTTTATTGTAGACTTAAGAACCTTAGATCAAAATAATATAGTAGCAGAACCTGAGAAAAAAAATTGGTGCCGAAACCCGGGATCGAATTTTGAAACTTTAGGCTATTAGGTAAAGGATTCGATGGCATGAATCATTGTTGAACGTATATAAAATTTCTACTTTTGTAAACCGTAAATTCAAAAGTTATATCCCGGGTTTCGGCACCAATTATATTTTTTTTTAAATTTCAAATATCCTTTAGAGCTTATGCTGTTTTAAAATAAAAGTTGAATAAAATTTCCTTTATATTAATTGAAAAATGCAATATTATATAAGACATAGAAGTATATATATATATATATATATATAATTATAGTTTAAATAAAGTTATATATTAAAGTTCAATTGTATAAGAGCATGTATCTCTTCTTCTTATAAGTTCCTTCAGATCATTATAACTTGAAAGTACATATGTTCACTCAAGTTGAAACTATGTGAAATGCGTCGTTACTTACTTGTAACTAATCACAAAACTTGTCTACTTACTGACGCATTATATATATAAATTTAACATATCTTTCTCTCATCAAAAGCATTTCTATGTCAAATATAAACTTTTTTTTTATTATATACTTTATATATATGTACTAACTATATACTAATTTAAAATTACTTATTATTATCTAAAACAAAATATATATAAATATATATTAGATTTTGATTCCATGTACTAGATTCATAAGAATATAAAAATTATTAAGAAATAAAATTTCTTATTTCCTACATAGTACATAAATGGTATTTCATTCGAATACATTGAGCGAGATCATCAGTAAGAAACTCAATGTATTTTTCTTATATACCAAAACTCAGCTTGAGTTGTCTTTGATTTCTTATATACTCTCCCGACTTCATTTCCCTTGCGAGAAAGTATACTTGAAATCAATTTATAACATGGACCACTGTATGGCAACAAATGTTATAGCTGAGTAAAATGTATTACATTCAAAGCACCAAATTCATGGCATTAGATGTGAATATGAATGTAAACTAATCAAGAATGCCCGTAAAGCAAATTAAAATAAAACAAAATATATATAAATATATATTAGATTTTGATTCCATGTACTAGATTCATAAGAATATAAAAATTATTAAGAAATAAAATTTCTTATTTCCTACATAGTACATAAATGGTATTTCACTCGAATACATTGAGCGAGATCATCAGTAAGAAACTCAATGTATTTTTCTTATATACCAAAACTCAGCTTGAGTTGTCTTTGATTTCTTATATACTCTCCCGACTTCATTTCCCTTGCGAGAAAGTATACTTGAAATCAATTTATAACATGGACCACTGTATGGCAACAAATGTTATAGCTGAGTAAAATGTATTACATTCAAAGCACCAAATTCATGGCATTAGATGTGAATATGAATGTAAACTAATCAAGAATGCCCGTAAAGTAAATTAAAATAAAACAAAATATATATAAATATATATTAGATTTTGATTCCATGTACTAGATTCATAAGAATATAAAAATTATTAAGAAATAAAATTTCTTATTTCCTACATAGTACATAAATGGTATTTCACTCGAATACATTGAGCGAGATCATCAGTAAGAAACTCAATGTATTTTTCTTATATACCAAAACTCAGCTTGAGTTGTCTTTGATTTCTTATATACTCTCCCGACTTCATTTCCCTTGCGAGAAAGTATACTTGAAATCAATTTATAACATGGACCACTGTATGGCAACAAATGTTATAGCTGAGTAAAATGTATTACATTCAAAGCACCAAATTCATGGCATTAGATGTGAATATGAATGTAAACTAATCAAGAATGCCCGTAAAGCAAATTAAAATAAAACAAAATATATATAAATATATATTAGATTTTGATTCCATGTACTAGATTCATAAGAATATAAAAATTATTAAGAAATAAAATTTCTTATTTCCTACATAGTACATAAATGGTATTTCACTCGAATACATTGAGCGAGATCATCAGTAAGAAACTCAATGTATTTTTCTTATATACCAAAACTCAGCTTGAGTTGTCTTTGATTTCTTATATACTCTCCCGACTTCATTTCCCTTGCGAGAAAGTATACTTGAAATCAATTTATAACATGGACCACTGTATGGCAACAAATGTTATAGCTGAGTAAAATGTATTACATTCAAAGCACCAAATTCATGGCATTAGATGTGAATATGAATGTAAACTAATCAAGAATGCCCGTAAAGCAAATTAAAATAAAACAAAATATATATAAATATATATTAGATTTTGATTCCATGTACTAGATTCATAAGAATATAAAAATTATTAAGAAATAAAATTTCTTATTTCCTACATAGTACATAAATGGTATTTCACTCGAATACATTGAGCGAGATCATCAGTAAGAAACTCAATGTATTTTTCTTATATACCAAAACTCAGCTTGAGTTGTCTTTGATTTCTTATATACTCTCCCGACTTCATTTCCCTTGCGAGAAAGTATACTTGAAATCAATTTATAACATGGACCACTGTATGGCAACAAATGTTATAGCTGAGTAAAATGTATTACATTCAAAGCACCAAATTCATGGCATTAGATGTGAATATGAATGTAAACTAATCCAGAATGCCCGTAAAGCAAATTAAAATAAAACAAAATATATATAAATATATATTAGATTTTGATTCCATGTACTAGATTCATAAGAATATAAAAATTATTAAGAAATAAAATTTCTTATTTCCTACATAGTACATAAATGGTATTTCACTCGAATACATTGAGCGAGATCATCAGTAAGAAACTCAATGTATTTTTCTTATATACCAAAACTCAGCTTGAGTTGTCTTTGATTTCTTATATACTCTCCCGACTTCATTTCCCTTGCGAGAAAGTATACTTGAAATCAATTTATAACATGGACCACTGTATGGCAACAAATGTTATAGCTGAGTAAAATGTATTACATTCAAAGCACCAAATTCATGGCATTAGATGTGAATATGAATGTAAACTAATCAAGAATGCCCGTAAAGCAAATTAAAATAAAACAAAATATATATAAATATATATTAGATTTTGATTCCATGTACTAGATTCATAAGAATATAAAAATTATTAAGAAATAAAATTTCTTATTTCCTACATAGTACATAAATGGTATTTCACTCGAATACATTGAGCGAGATCATCAGTAAGAAACTCAATGTATTTTTCTTATATACCAAAACTCAGCTTGAGTTGTCTTTGATTTCTTATATACTCTCCCGACTTCATTTCCCTTGCGAGAAAGTATACTTGAAATCAATTTATAACATGGACCACTGTATGGCAACAAATGTTATAGCTGAGTAAAATGTATTACATTCAAAGCACCAAATTCATGGCATTAGATGTGAATATGAATGTAAACTAATCAAGAATGCCCGTAAAGCAAATTAAAATAAAACAAAATATATATAAATATATATTAGATTTTGATTCCATGTACTAGATTCATAAGAATATAAAAATTATTAAGAAATAAAATTTCTTATTTCCTACATAGTACATAAATGGTATTTCACTCGAATACATTGAGCGAGATCATCAGTAAGAAACTCAATGTATTTTTCTTATATACCAAAACTCAGCTTGAGTTGTCTTTGATTTCTTATATACTCTCCCGACTTCATTTCCCTTGCGAGAAAGTATACTTGAAATCAATTTATAACATGGACCACTGTATGGCAACAAATGTTATAGCTGAGTAAAATGTATTACATTCAAAGCACCAAATTCATGGCATTAGATGTGAATATGAATGTAAACTAATCAAGAATGCCCATAAAGTAAATTAAAATAAAACAAAATATATATAAATATATATTAGATTTTGATTCCATGTACTAGATTCATAAGAATATAAAAATTATTAAGAAATAAAATTTCTTATTTCCTACATAGTACATAAATGGTATTTCACTCGAATACATTGAGCGAGATCATCAGTAAGAAACTCAATGTATTTTTCTTATATACCAAAACTCAGCTTGAGTTGTCTTTGATTTCTTATATACTCTCCCGACTTCATTTCCCTTGCGAGAAAGTATACTTGAAATCAATTTATAACATGGACCACTGTATGGCAACAAATGTTATAGCTGAGTAAAATGTATTACATTCAAAGCACCAAATTCATGGCATTAGATGTGAATATGAATGTAAACTAATCAAGAATGCCCGTAAAGCAAATTAAAATAAAACAAAATATATATAAATATATATTAGATTTTGATTCCATGTACTAGATTCATAAGAATATAAAAATTATTAAGAAATAAAATTTCTTATTTCCTACATAGTACATAAATGGTATTTCACTCGAATACATTGAGCGAGATCATCAGTAAGAAACTCAATGTATTTTTCTTATATACCAAAACTCAGCTTGAGTTGTCTTTGATTTCTTATATACTCTCCCGACTTCATTTCCCTTGCGAGAAAGTATACTTGAAATCAATTTATAACATGGACCACTGTATGGCAACAAATGTTATAGCTGAGTAAAATGTATTACATTCAAAGCACCAAATTCATGGCATTAGATGTGAATATGAATGTAAACTAATCAAGAATGCCCGTAAAGCAAATTAAAATAAAACAAAATATATATAAATATATATTAGATTTTGATTCCATGTACTAGATTCATAAGAATATAAAAATTATTAAGAAATAAAATTTCTTATTTCCTACATAGTACATAAATGGTATTTCACTCGAATACATTGAGCGAGATCATCAGTAAGAAACTCAATGTATTTTTCTTATATACCAAAACTCAGCTTGAGTTGTCTTTGATTTCTTATATACTCTCCCGACTTCATTTCCCTTGCGAGAAAGTATACTTGAAATCAATTTATAACATGGACCACTGTATGGCAACAAATGTTATAGCTGAGTAAAATGTATTACATTCAAAGCACCAAATTCATGGCATTAGATGTGAATATGAATGTAAACTAATCAAGAATGCCCGTAAAGCAAATTAAAATAAAACAAAATATATATAAATATATATTAGATTTTGATTCCATGTACTAGATTCATAAGAATATAAAAATTATTAAGAAATAAAATTTCTTATTTCCTACATAGTACATAAATGGTATTTCACTCGAATACATTGAGCGAGATCATCAGTAAGAAACTCAATGTATTTTTCTTATATACCAAAACTCAGCTTGAGTTGTCTTTGATTTCTTATATACTCTCCCGACTTCATTTCCCTTGCGAGAAAGTATACTTGAAATCAATTTATAACATGGACCACTGTATGGCAACAAATGTTATAGCTGAGTAAAATGTATTACATTCAAAGCACCAAATTCATGGCATTAGATGTGAATATGAATGTAAACTAATCAAGAATGCCCGTAAAGCAAATTAAAATAAAACAAAATATATATAAATATATATTAGATTTTGATTCCATGTACTAGATTCATAAGAATATAAAAATTATTAAGAAATAAAATTTCTTATTTCCTACATAGTACATAAATGGTATTTCACTCGAATACATTGAGCGAGATCATCAGTAAGAAACTCAATGTATTTTTCTTTTTTTTTATGTATTTTTCTTATATACCAAAACTCAGCTTGAGTTGTCTTTGATTTCTTATATACTCTCCCGACTTCATTTCCCTTGCGAGAAAGTATACTTGAAATCAATTTATAACATGGACCACTGTATGGCAACAAATGTTATAGCTGAGTAAAATGTATTACATTCAAAGCACCAAATTCATGGCATTAGATGTGAATATGAATGTAAACTAATCAAGAATGCCCGTAAAGCAAATTAAAATAAAACAAAATATATATAAATATATATTAGATTTTGATTCCATGTACTAGATTCATAAGAATATAAAAATTATTAAGAAATAAAATTTCTTATTTCCTACATAGTACATAAATGGTATTTCACTCGAATACATTGAGCGAGATCATCAGTAAGAAACTCAATGTATTTTTCTTATATACCAAAACTCAGCTTGAGTTGTCTTTGATTTCTTATATACTCTCCCGACTTCATTTCCCTTGCGAGAAAGTATACTTGAAATCAATTTATAACATGGACCACTGTATGGCAACAAATGTTATAGCTGAGTAAAATGTATTACATTCAAAGCACCAAATTCATGGCATTAGATGTGAATATGAATGTAAACTAATCAAGAATGCCCGTAAAGCAAATTAAAATAAAACAAAATATATATAAATATATATTAGATTTTGATTCCATGTACTAGATTCATAAGAATATAAAAATTATTAAGAAATAAAATTTCTTATTTCCTACATAGTACATAAATGGTATTTCACTCGAATACATTGAGCGAGATCATCAGTAAGAAACTCAATGTATTTTTCTTATATACCAAAACTCAGCTTGAGTTGTCTTTGATTTCTTATATACTCTCCCGACTTCATTTCCCTTGCGAGAAAGTATACTTGAAATCAATTTATAACATGGACCACTGTATGGCAACAAATGTTATAGCTGAGTAAAATGTATTACATTCAAAGCACCAAATTCATGGCATTAGATGTGAATATGAATGTAAACTAATCAAGAATGCCCGTAAAGCAAATTAAAATAAAACAAAATATATATAAATATATATTAGATTTTGATTCCATGTACTAGATTCATAAGAATATAAAAATTATTAAGAAATAAAATTTCTTATTTCCTACATAGTACATAAATGGTATTTCACTCGAATACATTGAGCGAGATCATCAGTAAGAAACTCAATGTATTTTTCTTATATACCAAAACTCAGCTTGAGTTGTCTTTGATTTCTTATATACTCTCCCGACTTCATTTCCCTTGCGAGAAAGTATACTTGAAATCAATTTATAACATGGACCACTGTATGGCAACAAATGTTATAGCTGAGTAAAATGTATTTTACTTCTTAATAAATGTTTTATTTTAATTTGCTTTACGGGCATTCTTGATTAGTTTACATTCATATTCACATCTAATGCCATGAATTTGGTGCTTTGAATGTAATACATTTTACTCAGCTATAACATTTGTTGCCATACAGTGGTCCATGTTATAAATTGATTTCAAGTATACTTTCTCGCAAGGGAAATGAAGTCGGGAGAGTATATAAGAAATCAAAGACAACTCAAGCTGAGTTTTGGTATATAAGAAAAATACATTGAGTTTCTTACTGATGATCTCGCTCAATGTATTCGAGTGAAATACCATTTATGTACTATGTAGGAAATAAGAAATTTTATTTCTTAATAATTTTTATATTCTTATGAATCTAGTACATGGAATCAAAATCTAATATATATTTATATATATTTTGTTTTATTTTAATTTGCTTTACGGGCATTCTTGATTAGTTTACATTCATATTCACATCTAATGCCATGAATTTGGTGCTTTGAATGTAATACATTTTACTCAGCTATAACATTTGTTGCCATACAGTGGTCCATGTTATAAATTGATTTCAAGTATACTTTCTCGCAAGGGAAATGAAGTCGGGAGAGTATATAAGAAATCAAAGACAACTCAAGCTGAGTTTTGGTATATAAGAAAAATACATTGAGTTTCTTACTGATGATCTCGCTCAATGTATTCGAGTGAAATACCATTTATGTACTATGTAGGAAATAAGAAATTTTATTTCTTAATAATTTTTATATTCTTATGAATCTAGTACATGGAATCAAAATCTAATATATATTTATATATATTTTGTTTTATTTTAATTTGCTTTACGGGCATTCTTGATTAGTTTACATTCATATTCACATCTAATGCCATGAATTTGGTGCTTTGAATGTAATACATTTTACTCAGCTATAACATTTGTTGCCATACAGTGGTCCATGTTATAAATTGATTTCAAGTATACTTTCTCGCAAGGGAAATGAAGTCGGGAGAGTATATAAGAAATCAAAGACAACTCAAGCTGAGTTTTGGTATATAAGAAAAATACATTGAGTTTCTTACTGATGATCTCGCTCAATGTATTCGAGTGAAATACCATTTATGTACTATGTAGGAAATAAGAAATTTTATTTCTTAATAATTTTTATATTCTTATGAATCTAGTACATGGAATCAAAATCTAATATATATTTATATATATTTTGTTTTATTTTAATTTGCTTTACGGGCATTCTTGATTAGTTTACATTCATATTCACATCTAATGCCATGAATTTGGTGCTTTGAATGTAATACATTTTACTCAGCTATAACATTTGTTGCCATACAGTGGTCCATGTTATAAATTGATTTCAAGTATACTTTCTCGCAAGGGAAATGAAGTCGGGAGAGTATATAAGAAATCAAAGACAACTCAAGCTGAGTTTTGGTATATAAGAAAAATACATTGAGTTTCTTACTGATGATCTCGCTCAATGTATTCGAGTGAAATACCATTTATGTACTATGTAGGAAATAAGAAATTTTATTTCTTAATAATTTTTATATTCTTATGAATCTAGTACATGGAATCAAAATCTAATATATATTTATATATATTTTGTTTTATTTTAATTTGCTTTACGGGCATTCTTGATTAGTTTACATTCATATTCACATCTAATGCCATGAATTTGGTGCTTTGAATGTAATACATTTTACTCAGCTATAACATTTGTTGCCATACAGTGGTCCATGTTATAAATTGATTTCAAGTATACTTTCTCGCAAGGGAAATGAAGTCGGGAGAGTATATAAGAAATCAAAGACAACTCAAGCTGAGTTTTGGTATATAAGAAAAATACATTGAGTTTCTTACTGATGATCTCGCTCAATGTATTCGAGTGAAATACCATTTATGTACTATGTAGGAAATAAGAAATTTTATTTCTTAATAATTTTTATATTCTTATGAATCTAGTACATGGAATCAAAATCTAATATATATTTATATATATTTTGTTTTATTTTAATTTGCTTTACGGGCATTCTTGATTAGTTTACATTCATATTCACATCTAATGCCATGAATTTGGTGCTTTGAATGTAATACATTTTACTCAGCTATAACATTTGTTGCCATACAGTGGTCCATGTTATAAATTGATTTCAAGTATACTTTCTCGCAAGGGAAATGAAGTCGGGAGAGTATATAAGAAATCAAAGACAACTCAAGCTGAGTTTTGGTATATAAGAAAAATACATTGAGTTTCTTACTGATGATCTCGCTCAATGTATTCGAGTGAAATACCATTTATGTACTATGTAGGAAATAAGAAATTTTATTTCTTAATAATTTTTATATTCTTATTATTATCTTCATTTTCATCCATAAAACTTGAAGAAATAAAATATTAAATAACACCTAAATAAAAATAAAAACTTGTTTCATGCAAAAAAAGAAAATTTATTACAGTACATAATGAATAGTCTAAGAAATTAAAAGCTTGCTTCCTTTGCTGATTGACCATATACACACTTTTTATATTATGCTAAAGTGAGAATGCAATTATTGTATTTTAATTCTAACCTTCAATTATATGCTGTAAAATTTATATGAAGAAAAACTAAATTATACAATTATATATATTTATTTATTTATTTATAGACTTTTTATTATTATTATGCAAATATTTTTTATATATATGTGATTATAAAATATTTTATTTATATAGGTTAAATACATTTTATTTTATTTTTGCTTACTTGGAATTTCATTTTTATGGCTTTTTTTTTTCTTGTATGCATCTTTTAATTTTTTGCAGTGTTTAGAAAGAATTAGGTTTATTAAGTCGTTTTGAGAATTTAATTTTTTTGAATTGTTTAGGTTATTTTTGGATTTCTGAATTGGAACATAACCTCAAATGATGAATTTTATTAAGATTGGTTTCATTATTTTTTTTATCAGGCAAGTGGCGAAAAAGAGCCCCAATTTAGGTCAAACATAACCCAACCTATATAATAAAATATCAAACTGCAGTAGAAAAATTGGAAAAAATTTTAATTTTAAGAACTTATTTCTCTCAGTGTACCATTCTAATATTTTTGATCGTCTAGACCCTTAAAATAAGACTCCAAAATTTCTAACAGTGTACTATTACTATTAAATTTACATTTACATACTTAAGTACTTAAAAATATATAAGTTCTAAAAATAAGCAATAAATAAATATAGGTTTTCTAAGAGAACAATCAAAAATAAAGTTTTTCTTTTAACTTTTTGGCAGAGTAACCATAAGAATTCATACTATTTAAATTGTATAAAATTCAAATAACTTAAATTATTTGAATATTTTCACTTATAAATATAAAAAGTTTTATAATTATTTTTTGTACTTATTAATAATTTTTTTTGGAACAAAATTATTTTTTAATAATTCTCCCACGCAATAATAATTTTTTTAAAGACACAAAAAAAAATTATTTTTTCTCAGTTTTAGCCATACATTAAAATCCCTTAAGGCTTTATATTGCGTAAACGTGGGAAACGATAATGCATATGTAATATTTTTTTATAAATGCATAAAATTATTGATAAAAAAAAATTGAAGAAGATATTATATTATCATAAGTTAAAATATAGAATTTTTTTTCACATTTCGATTAACATTTATAACTGACACTCGTGTTTGCTTGTGGCTATGAATGTATATGGGTAAAAATATGTGGGAAGTGCAAGAATGACCATTTTCGGTTTTGGGCAAAGGCTTCTTAAAATATGTCTGTGGAAATAAAATTTGAGTTATAATTTAAGCAGTTGAATAAAAGCAGTAAAAATTTTTTTCAGAAATCTTATTTTTTGGTTTCTTTAGATTAAAAATGCAATTTGGTTTTAAAAAAATAAAAAGCCATCCGAAGTTGCATTTATTCGATTGCTTCAAAAGCTCAAAACTTGATACACTACAAGATTTTGCTGAAAGTTGTTTCAGATAAGATTTTCTTGATTTTTTTGCATTTCCTTGCAGTTTATTTAGGTTGAAATCTGTCAAAAAAAATCTTTCTTCAATGTCTATCCTGCTAGTCAAATATTTTACTGAAAAAAACAAGCAAAAACTTCAATTAAACACCTAATATTGACCTTAATTTGGACAATCCAACTCTTTCCTAAATATGAACCAATTCAAACAAATCCCAAAAAGCTCAATCCACAATAAAAAAACTCTTTCCATAAATTCCCACCCATATAACACAAACTCAACTACACTAAAAAAAACTGTACATATGTTCAAAAAAAAAAAACCTTTTGGCATTTAATATTTTTATAACAGTTTAAAAGAAAAATAGTGTAACATAAAAATTTTAATTTTTCAAAATGAAAAGAAATAATAATTTTCATGGAAGTAAATAAAATTATATCATAAATTTTAATTTTTAAAAATTTAAATTTTTTTAAGTGTACCTTATTATACCTACTCCAAAAAAAATGTTTAAATAATTATCATACATGATATTAAGTACAGATGTTATTCAAATGAATAAATAATAATAATAATAAATATTTTCATTTCAAGTATAAGATTGACAAAATTGTAAATATTTTTCTTTAAAAATATATATATGACTACTGGTATTTATTTAGATAGTAATATTTCAGTGTGTTTCTAATGTCAATGTCCTAAAAAATTTATTTAAAATGGAAAAATTTTTTTTAAAAGGTCATGAATTCTCACACTTTGGAATGTTTATGTAAAGATTTTTAAAATGGAAATGAATATATATATGTTATATTAAATAAATAAACTTTACTTATGCATTACTGTAATATATGCATAATTTTATTTATCTATTTTTTAAACAAGTATTCAATAAATGCCAGATATATTTTATTAATTATTATTATTTACACTGATAGAAATTATGAAATCAGTTTTTTTTTTATGATATTTTTATGAGTTTTGTATATAAATCGTTTAGAAATTTAATTTTATGTTTATGAATTGATTGCTAAAGAGCTGGTAGGTATTTCATTTCAAAAGACTACTGGAATTAAATTAAAATAATAGTTTATTGATTGGTTCATGCAATTGTAGATTTGATCTGCTCAAAAATAATTAGAGGTGTTTTACTAGTTCTTTTTTGGGTAGAAAGTAGGGGTGTGCAGTTACCATAAATTTTGGCCTTTTTTGACAGGTCAGATTCTTTGTGAAGCTCGAAATTTCTCGAAAAAGGTCTGCAATTACAGTTTTGGAATCGGAAATTTCCTTGACTGTATGAAACTTGACCAAACTTGAAGCCGAAAATCCGAAAGAAAAAAACAACCATTTACTCTTCAGTGTAAAATTTTGTAAAGTCTCTTACAAAACGACTAAAATGATCTAAACAACTCAAATCAACTGCATAGAATTTACTTTAAAAATCATTTTCCAGTACAACGTCCTAGCAGCGACAGAAATTTTTTTGGAATTCCCAAAATTTAAAACCTAATATTAACCAGTGTAAATCTTTCACACAACACACTTAACATGGTAGTAGTATCAATACCTATATATATATAATTATAAAAAACTAAGTAGTATAAATTTTTTTTATAACGAACAGAACAACGCGACACGATTTATTTGGTGACATATTAAAGTATGTACTACTATATAGCGAAGAGGCGCCACAGTTTTTTAAAACCGTGCGAAAGCTTTAGATGGATTACTCCGCGTTTCTTGACGCCTTTGGATTTCCAAAGAGATATATAAAAAAATAACTACTTAAATAAAAAAGATCGCGCGAGATATCTTGTTTTCTTAGAATTAACGCGGGGACCGGCAAAAGTAAAAAGAGTAAATTTACAAAAGCTTTAAATGAATGTAGCACATACTTTTATATGTAACACAAAAAATACCCTTTTTTTTGCTTTTTTTTTTGTTTTCGATTTCGATTTTTTTTCTTTCTTTTTATTCAATTGTCGTCTGCGAGTTTGTTCGTCTACTATACTATAATAATACAAACACCTAACGCGTTAACTTGCACCATAGTTCTTTTTTTATTGTCGCATACCCTTCTTTCTATGTGTTTAATACGAATGCAAAAATTTATATAGATGAACTAACGAAAAAAAAATTTCAGACAAAAATCGTGATCACAAGGGAAAGATTAGAATTAAAGAAAAAAAATTAAATAAGTAATTCAAGTTATTTTAATTAGAGTGCGAATATAGAATTCTAGGTAAAATAAGCTCAATATATGAGCGAATCTAACAGATTTATTGCTTAATTTAATTATAGGGAATCGGCAATTCATTATTGGTGATTCGAAAAAATTTTATTTTGCGCTGTCAAAATAAAAATCTTTTGGTTTTAGCTAGTATTTGATATTGTACGTCTACGATCTCTTATTTAAGTTACAGGGAATTGTGCTTGACAAATAAGTGCGCAAATAGTAAATTAATCAGAAATAAGCCGAGAATATATCCATTTTCACCTCTGAACGAGCCTCCAAAAGTTAAAAAGTTTTTAAAAATATACGGTTTCCTCAAAATTTTTTTAATTTCCCGCCGAACAATGCAAGCTCCCTGATAGAAAATATATTCAGAGACGCGTGACAACTCCATTAATCTTACGTCTGAACTAGTAATAAATGCAAAATTTTTCAACTTTTAAAATTTTTCAATTTTTAAATAATACCTACAATATAATGAGTCTGAAATAATCGAGAAAATGAACAAAGATAATCCAGTTATATTAAGAGGGGGGTGGGGGTTATTGTTACTGAAAATCACCAGATTTGGTCTAGTATATAACTTTTTGGGTCGCTGATCACGGATTTGGGGGTATTTTTTTTTTAAATTGGGGCTTCAAACCTTACAGTAGCAGGGGAATTTTTGGTGTATTCGTAATTTGAGGATTCCAATTTGCTGCACAAATGTTTTTTGGGTCGATAATCAAGAATTTCAGTGCTTTTTGTAAAAAAGTTAATATTTCACCCTTAAATTAGCAAAAACGACCACTAAAAGGGATATTAAGGCTATTTTCGCACTTCAAGCTAATTTAAGGGTGAAATATTAATTTTACCTCAGAATACCACAAAAATTCTTGATCAGCTACCCAAAAAACCCATATGGGCGAAATCTGGGCACTTGGATTGCAAATATATAAAAAATACCCCTGTTGGGGGTAGTTTTTGCTACTTTAAGGTTGAAGCTCCAATTTTTTAAAAAAAGACCCCAAAATTCGTGATCAGCGACCCAAAACAATCGTGTCACGAATAAAACCTTTTTCAAAGCTTACGTCTTTGAGGCCCAAAAAAAAGATTTTCTATTAAAAAACGCCAAACCTAAAAACCCGCAAGCTCACAAAGTAACATAATTCTAGCGGAATTTCTCATATACACACCCGAGCTATATTTATATCGGCATAATTATATTGAAATAAAAATAATTTAATAGTCATGTTTATTTTGTTATCAGTTCATAAAAGAAATTCTTTATTTAAAAAAAAATTAAATTTCCTGAGAAGAGCATGTTTATTATATATATTTTAACTTTGTAGTATAAATTCTTGATTTAATGATTAACATAACCTATAAGAAGTATATGCACAAAAAGAGGGGTTAAAATAATATTGGACAGGATATCCGTGTAAATATTCCTCTGCGTGTGTATAAAAGATAATACATATCGAAAATTTTTTGTTTCAAAACTATTGTATTTAATAAAACCCTCTTTTACCTGCTCGAGTTACATACATTGAATTTCTCAATTAATTATTTGAAAATTTTGAAGCTACAGAAAAGGGTCTAATTAAAATTATATTACAAAAGATAATTAAAAAGGGTTAAATATTTTTGTTTATCTCAAACTTAATCCACAAAGATAGACAGTAAGGATTTAAGTTTTTTTAAAAAAATTAAAAGTCAATCAAAAAATATTTTATCCTATTGAAAAAGACAGTTAAAAAAAAATAAAAGAAATTTTTATAAGTGAATGACGGTAATCCACATTTTCATTTCAACAGATATATTTTTAAAAAGTATATTTATTATTATTATTATGAAGGTTTAAGGAAAAATATTAAGTTGTTGACAGTTTTTGCATGTCATCTTGTTAATATAAAAATTTATTTATTTAATATCTTATTATTTTTTTTTGCATATTTTGAAATTTCTTAGAAATAAATTTTACTATTTTATTGTTTACCAAGAATTTGTAATTTTTTATTAATTTCAAAGAATCATTAAAATAAATTTCTAGATATTAATTTTCCAATTTTAACATTGGGTATAAATCAGTTTTAATTAAAAAATATATATAAATTTTTTATTAAACTTTCTTTGGAAAAATATAAAACTCAAAAGAATTTTTATGCAATAATATTTCAACAAAGAAAATTTATTTTAATAACTTTTTTCTCTCTATATTATATTATTATGACATGACATATATGAAAATTTAAGCTGGCATATTTCAAAATGATAATTTTTGAATTATATAATTTAATACAATATAAAAAAAATTATGACTTTTACAAGAAGACTTTTTTGTTATATTGCATTGAATAAGTCATTATTCAAAATTTTACTACTTCATAATAATTTGATTTTTCATATAAATACATGATTAATTATTAATACTAAAAATCATAGCTTATGTTTAATAATGTAATTAATTGTATTTACAAAAGTAAAAGTTGTAATAACAAAAATATTTATGGGAAATTTAGTATTGTAAGGATAGTGCAGGATATTTGGATCTTTAAATTGGTTAGAAATTTTTACGTGACAGAAAGGTAAGAAATGGCTTAAATCTTACTTAAATAAGCTTCAGTTTGGATGATAGACTGCGATTTGGGGCATTCTTTTTTATAGCCAAGGGTTGGATACGATTTTTTTTCGTCAGTGATATGAGAATGCTAGCCAAGAAATAAGTGGTTGATGGCCGCTGACAAGAAAATTAGCCTTCTGAACCGAAATTAAGTTTCGGAATTTTTAGGGCAGAGCGCGGCCTGGATACGAATATTTTTCGGCTAGTATTTGGCCTAGGCTCGGGCCTAGGTGCTGCACGGAACTTAATTTTTGCTTTGTCTAAAATAATATTTTATATTTTTGCACTTCATAATAAAAATTGAAGCCTACTTTCAATAAAAGTTATTGCTTAGACTGGTACATAAGAATATTGCTTAACAGTATCATTAAAACCCTATTCATCTTTCAAAAGTTGTGTTTGGATTGGAAATTTTCTCGGCAAGACCTCGTAACTATACTTGCTCTAAAGCCAATAAAAAACTGGTAAATAGCAAAAATCGTTTTTTAACATTTTTATAGCTAAATTTTGGAAAAGTTCACAAGGTAACAAGAAAAATAATTTTCCCTTTAAATATGAACGCTAAAATTAAGGGATTTTAAATGTAAGTAATTTAAAAAAGCGCAGGTAAATGGCGGAACTTTAATAACCCGACATTCTCATTCAGAACCCAGATTTTGACCTAATGTAAGAATCTAGGCTATTACGAAGTGTCACAGATTCAGTTTTTTTGCATAAAAAGGACAAACTTTGTGGACCTGTAAATTTTCCAGAACCCGTGGCCAAAAAAACTTTCTGCAAGAAGTAAGTACATTTTGATCTTGTCTATCCCTGAAAAAAAATTCAGCTGTTCAATTCACACGCATATTTTACCATGACCCAACTCCAAAACTAAAAATTCTGTGATTCAAATGTCATTCCCTCTCCTTATCAGAAAAAACAGTTAATTAATAAATTCAAAGAATAATATTATGTAAATAGTTTCTAAAGCTTGTAAAACATATTTTTGCAAGCCTAATAATTCAAAAACGCCAATTTGTAAAAATTAATGACAATTTATACGATTTTAAAATTTTTAATGAAACATTTTTTTAGCTGTCATTAAATTTTAAAAATGCAACATCCGTTTAAAAAAATACGGATATGCAATTAGGAGTAAATATTAAAGCGGGATTTCTCGATGAATGAAATTCATCGCCAAAAAAAAAAAATTTATGCATTAATTTCAATCACATATGCACGCGGTGAGACTAAAAATAAAACATTTAATACACGACAGGGTCGAGATGCATAATAAATTATGGTATTTTGATTCTATGAATATTAGTTACAAATAAAATATTTTTACAAACTCATATTTATACAGGAAATATAATTTTTGGTTTATATTATTTAGCTTAATTACGAGCTTAATTATACGACGGAATTTTGTTTATTTATATCTAATTTAAAATATTTTTCACGAAATTTCGCACTAAAAAAAAAATTCTCTTTTTTCATGATGTAAAACAGTAACACCGTTTGATTTTTTAGTTTTCATAGAAAATCTTATTATTTACATGCAAATAATAATAACACATAAACATTTTTTTCTTTGAAATACGTCAAAATTTTTCTTTAATTGATACAAGCATGCTAAAAAAAAGAATCAAAATATACAGAAAATTTAATGTATGAGAAGAAATTTAAATAATAAAAAAGCCTGGAAGCAGTAAATTATTACATCAAATAAATTTTTTTAAATTTTCAACAGTTATAAACTACATACTGACCCGAAGAAAGAAATCATAACGGTTTGATGTTAGTTTGTATGCGTGTGATTTCTATATTACTTTTTGTTAACCGCAAGCCGAACTTCCGAATTTGCAAATAAAGCACTGTTTTTGGCTAACCGCGTAATAATATCTATGGTTTTAACGCAATTTAATGTTTTTTAAAATAATATCAGCCTATTTTCAGTGTATTTTATGGCTGGTGTAATTTTTGAACAAATAAATTTTTTATTGTAATTTTTTGATTTATAAATTTTGTGGGTTTGTATAAAGTATGGTTGGATAAATTTTATGATTTCTTTATTTAGGATTAAGAATTACTTGTTTAATGGTGAGAAGACAATGGTGAGATTTTACAGCAAGTGCTGGAAAATCGCGTACAAAACCCTTGGCCATTAAAAAACAATTCTGAAAATTGCAGTTTACTTGTTTATGCATAAATTGGACCATTTTTTATTTTTCTCACCGAGGATCATACTATTCTTTTTATTTTAAAAAATTATCTGTTTGGACATAAGTTTTTAAAAATGTTGTTTTAATTTTTTGTTTTATTAGTTTCTTAGCTGTAAAAACCTGTTTTACAAAAAGGTTCTAAATAAAAAAAATAGTAATTAAAATTTTTTATTTGTTTTATTTTGGGAAAGGTGATTCAAAGAGTACTAAACTTAATACTATCTTATATTTTATTGTGAGCCCCTAAAATTTTTGGAAAAGCTGCATGTCTAGCTCCGGATTTTTACCTGATTTACCTTAAAAAGATATAAAATCTCCAGCTGTAAAAAATCCTGTCTTTGAAATTCAATAGAAATTAAATTAGAAGGCACGATTTCTCAAGATTAAATATTTACTTTAAAAATTACTTTTATTACCTCAAAAATTTATATTAGTTTCTATATTTAAAAAAAACTTTGGACTCTAAAATAAAAAGCAGAAAAATAATGGAGTGCTGTACAATAAAAAATAAGCCCCGCTTCGAATCGAATTTGCATGAAATTTGTGATATATGGCCACGGTTATATATGGAGCATTCTCATGCAAATTAGAAACAATATCAATTACATATTTTAACGAACATTTTAAAAAATATGATAATTTAAATAATTTTTGAATCTTTGATTTTTAATAAAATTTTCATAATCTAAATTAATCAAAAGTTATTTTACGTCTATTATTTTTTAATATAAATTTTAATTAATTAAGTAAAAAAGATTTTCAAAAAAAAATAAATAAAAAATTCTTTTGTTTGATAAAATAAAAATTTAACAGTAATTAAGATAATCTATGAGAAACATTTGCTCTTGAATAACTGACGGATTAAATTTTTGACTTTGCTCCTCCCAATTTTTCATTTTGTGAATGCACTGTCATAAAATGAAAAAGGAAATTTCAAGTATTATTTATTTTTATCTTAAATTTTAATCTTTTAAATATACTATTCTCTTTATTTATTTTTTTTGAATAATAGATGAATTTTTAGTGTATTTAGAAACTGGAAAAATTATGCGCGCGCATATTACCCCTTCTCCTAAGAAATTTTTATAATTACAGGTTTCATTACCTGTCAAAAAAAATTTAGTACTGTCCATGTGTATTTACATAGAAAAAGAAGTACATTTTGGATAAAATAACTGCAGTCTCGCTGCAGTAAATAAAAATCAAAATTTGATTAAATTAACTGTAATTAAAACAAAAAAATGCTTCCTAAATTAACCATGTCGAATAACGTAACATACGTTAATTGCTGGATTGATACAGTCGAAAAGTGTGCACTTTATTATGGTTGGAAATCAGAAGATGTTTATAAAGAAACAGTAGAAGCATTTGATGATTCAATGAAACGTTGGTTTTTTGAATACATTGGTTATAAAAAAAATATAACTAATTGGGATGAATTAAAAGAAACACTATTAGAAAAATTAAGAATGGATGTTTGTAAAAGAATAATTAAAAAGCCACAATCATCAAGTGGAAATGCATTACCAATATTTGCTGGTTCGTGTATTGATTATTCGTTATTATGGATTGAATCCGTTGAAAGAATTGGTTGGATTTATGATTGGAACCAAGATGAAATATTAATCGCTGCTGTTAAAGCATTAAAAGGACCAGCTAAATCATGGTATTTATCAATAAAAGACAATGTTAAAAATTGGTTTGATTTAAAAAGTTTTATCGTACAAAAATGTTGGACTGGTTATGATTATTTAGAATAAGTTAAAAATTTTTTTCGTTTTGGATAAAAAGTCTGAATCTTATACCTCAAAATGTTACCATAATTGTGCCATTGTAAATATAGAGTTAATAATATTTTAGATCGTAAGCTGTTCTATTTAAAGAAAGTTTAAACAAATTAATGACTATCAGTCAAATAATTTATCTATGATAAATATTAGTTTTTCAACCGTTTTAGTGCGTGTACACCGATACACATCGTGAGATAATACATTATATACCTAATATAAATTAAAAGATAATGTAAATATTTGAACAATGATTAATTTCATTCATAAAATTTTAAGTGATGTAAATTAAAATTATTTATATTGATTTTAAAGAAAACGAGTTAAGTTTTAAATTGTTATATAAAAAGTGTTATATAATACCGAGCAGAAATTAATTTTTTAAAAATTTATAATTCATTATGGGCTTGATAATATTCGTGTTAAAATTGAGCCGAAATTATTGAAATTTTATTTCCACTCGCGGGCTGTTACTGTAAAAATTTGGGCTCTTTCCTGAAAACAAGTTTTGAGCAGAGAAACAGCACATTTTTTTACCGCGTGAGGAAGACTATTTCTTTTTTAATTACTTTTTTAATATTATATTTACGGCTTGTGTCTAGAAAAGTAAAAAATGGCCCGAATCGCATGTAAATTGCGATTTGGGGCATTTTTTATTTATGGACAAGGGCCGTATACAATTTTTCTGCGACAGTAGCGAGAAATTTCGATATCCTTGGCCGCGTAGCCGCCAGGAAATAGTACTTTCGTGGCTACTATACAGAAATAAAGATTAAGTTTGATCATCTTTAGATAGGATTTATATTTGTTAGTATTTAAATTAAAAATCCTAATTTAGCAATTTTTTGAATTATTAATATTCAAGTATTCAGAAACAATAAGATAATTTAAATATTCAATTAAAAAATAAAAATTATAGATTTATATTTCATACGCTGTAAAAAATTTTGCGGCATATTAGACCCATAGGCGAAAAAATAACCTGTGGCCGAAACCACACATCAATCAACCCCTTCTGAGGCGAAGCCGAGGGTGGTAAACTGTGATATAGGGTTTTTTCGGCCCATGCAGGGTCGTGTATGATTTTAATGCGCCAGTGGTGAGAAAACACGTGTTTTCTGGAAATACGTGCTTTCTGGCTGCTAAACAAAAAATTTTCTAATGCCTTAAATTAAAACCTCTAAATTCGTCGCCGACTGATTTAATTTTTTATTTTAAATAAATTCAAATCTAACATATGTTTGTAACTAAATTACAAGACTTATGATATTTTTAAGTAATTTTTTCCTATTATTTATATGTAAATATGTAAATAAGAAATGTTTTAAAAACGATTTTGTAAATAGCAGTATGTAAAATAAATATTTTATATTTATACAAAAATTTAAAAAAAAGTCTAATTATTTTTTTTATCAATTTTACTTTATTATTTTTCAAAATCTCAGTCGTTATAAATCGATAATGATCTCAAAATCAAATAATTTGATGTTATCTTTAAAAGAAAATAAAAATTCCGTCTTAGCATGATACCTATTATTAAATCCCTTCCTTGTTCAAAAACAATTATTTTTCTAAATTACGTTGACTGAACACCTAAAACATATTTAATTTTACTATTTGACAAAGAAAATAAAGGATTAAGCTTACTTATATTTTAAAATAATGAATAGCATGTAAATAAGGTTATGTAGGTGGTACAAAGAAAATTTTAACATATTATTATTAGACACACACACACACACATCTGTCTATATAATTTACAAACACTTTTTTGTAAAATTGCATTTTATACAAGGGTTTTTTATTTATACATAAAATTTTATAATAATAATATAGGTTATGTGTAGGTATGCATTTTATCGGTATGTAGGTCCTATAATTATAAGCAGACGATATGCAATTACCATTTTAGAGTTTCTGTACAGTGTAATTTAACATTCGGCTGAATTAGTTGATTAACACACACGACATAACCTCTCAGCAATTTTACACATCGTTTGCCATCTAAGAGGATAACGTGCTTTTTTTAAATGTCAAATACCGTCGTTAACTGTCCTGATTCTATATATTTTATACTTTTTTTTAAAAAAAACAGATGTTTAAGGTGTGAATTGTAGTGATTCTTCAATTTAACAACTTTGATTACTTAAATGGCCCCATCCGTCAATCTTTTTGTCTTATAAATTTTTTTGCTAACGGTTTTAAAAATATACCTATATTTTTATTTCAAGGTTATGTTTTCATATCGTAAATTACTTATTATTATTTATAAATATGGGAAAATTTTTTTTTATTAAAAACAATGAAGGCGGTGGCTTGTTCAATTATTTATTTAAAATCACTTTATTTTTTAAAAATTTTCTATTGTCTGTAGTATATTTTATATTCATTGCTTAATCAAAAACGATTATTTTCTTCTATAAAAAATTTGTTGAAAATAAAAATTATAGAGATGACGTTATAATAATATGTAATTTTGAAGAAAATTATATTTTATTAAAAAAATAATTTTTTATAATTGAATAATAAAAAATATATTTTTTATGTAAACAAAAGAATTAGGTTAATTTCTTAAGTATTAGTTTTGAATGTAGAAATTTTCTTATTAATAATATAAAAAAATGTATACAAAATTATTTATTATTCACGCGTTTTAATCCACATCTCCGTCTACAATGTAATGTCTATTTTTTTTTACGTAATTTTATATGGGAAAAAATTTTTCAATTTAATAATGGTTGAATGAACATGCTTTACAAATAACTTATTTTTATATTTATTTAAGAGTTTTAACGGCTAAAAAGTACTTTTCCGAATTTTCAGTTTACTTTCTCGGCACTGAAAAAATCCGGTTGTCGTTACCGGAATTTGCGGTTCCTGTTATCGGAATCCAGTTTTGGCAGCAGGAATTTTTTTTCTTTTAAATGGTTGCAAATGACAGGAAACCTAAAAAAAAAGTTTAAAAAAAATTTTTTTTTTGGTTCTAAAAATATTATTTCAAGTTCCACCATGCCGCGGGCACGGGTGGTGCTCGAATTTTAAATGACTGAAATTAAATTTAATAAAAATTTATTTTTCGTTTCAAGCCTTTTGTAATTGATTAAGACGGCTGCCAAAAACGAAATTTTTTTCAGTATGGTTTCAGTTTTCCAGGCTCCAAAGTTTTCTGGTTTCCAGCAAGAAAAATTGGGATAGGTATTGCGCTTATGTTAATTTATTCACGCCCTCATAATATAAACTACTTATATATATTTTAGTAATATATAGCTTCGGATCTAGCTTTTTTAAAATATGAGTGTGTGTAAGTATGAAAGCTGTTTTTCAGCGAGAGACAAGATGAAACTACTCACTTTCTGGAGAAAATTTTTTTGGCCCCGAGTTCTGGAAAAAGTGATAGGTCCACTAAGTTGGCCAATTTTACGTTCAAAAAACCTGAAAGTATAATACCTCGCAACAGCCTAGATTTTTAGATTAGGCCAAAACATTCTCGGTTTACAATTGAAATTTTTCAGTATCTAGGTCCTGGATGAGTATTACAGGCTATTAAATTAACACCGTTTACCCGCGTTTTTTGAAATTAGTTTGAAAACTTACAGAATATATATAGTTAGAACCCCTTAATTTTAGCATTCATATTACCAAGGGAAAACATACATTTCTTGTTACCTATTGAACACAGAACGGTTTTTGGATGTTTGGATTTTTGGCTTTTTAAGATTTTTAGATTAGGCCAAAACATTCTCGGTTTACAATTGAAATTTTTCAGTATCTAGGTCCTGGATGAGTATTACAGGCTATTAAATTAACACCGTTTACCCGCGTTTTTTGAAATTAGTTTGAAAACTTACAGAATATATATAGTTAGAACCCCTTAATTTTAGCATTCATATTACCAAGGGAAAACATACATTTCTTGTTACCTATTGAACACAGAACGGTTTTTGGATGTTTGGATTTTTGGCTTTTTAAGGGTTTTTTATTAGTTTTAGAGCAAAAAAAGTTATAATATAAAATCTTGCCGAGAAAATTTCTGATCCAAAAATATAAATGTAATACCAGCCAAAGCAAAAATTAAGTTGTTTACTCGCGCTTTTCCCCTAAAACTTTTAAAACTAATTTTAAAAAAGCGCGGGTAAACGGCAGGTACTTTAATTATACTTATTCATCTAGAACCCAAATACCGAAAAATATTAATATTAAATTTCGGTAATCCAGCTCTAAAGCTATTAGGTACTTCTATTAAACTAGATAAATTTTATTCCATATAAACATAATAGTAAATAAAAATTTTAGTAATAATATTGACTTTCTTAAATTTTATTTCTATTTATCAAACTCATAAAGAATTTTTGCAATTTATAGTATTGAATGAAAAAATTTTTTGAACAATAAAAACCGGTTATTATATATTTTTTCATCAAAAAATATTTATAGTGCATAATATTAAAACTAGTTTATTTATTAGGTGTTAAATTAGAATACTATAACACCCAAGTCAAAAGTTCGTATTTGACATATCTCATTTTTAAAAAAAATGATTGATGTAACTAACTAATCAAAATCATTTGTGAATTAATTTTCTAATAAAATGCTACAAATCCTTTAACTTTCGCTATATTACAAATAATAATTTAGCTAAAAAAAAAATGCAAGGTTTTTTAAAAGGAACTCCCATGTGGTTAAAAACATGTGTAAAAATCAGAGTTTAAAATGTCTCATATATGAGTATATATATTTTATGTACAATCTTTTAAGCAACATCATTAATTTTCTTTTAAGAGAAAAACATTTCATTCAGTCATTTTTCGACGTCCAGTGTACTACACTACAACAAGAAAGTTACATGAAAACATTTTTTTTTTTTTATAAATTCTAGGAACATTATATATATCTGTTTGGTTGCATTGTTGGAAATAAAGAATAATTGATTATATATATGTCTATATAAATAGACTTCTATATATGGAAATATACTCATATAAATGGAGCATCATTAATTATTTTTCAATTCAATAATATATATTAAAGCAAAAATTTTTGCATTATTATTCATGTGATATATATGCACTAAAACATATCCATCTTAATATTGTGAGATAACAGATTATGATTCAAAAATATTTCTCTTTTCAATGGTCGCATATATATAATCAAAAAAATATTTTTATAATTGTTTCATATTTCAAGTCAAAGCAATATATTTTATGATGATGATTTACTTTGGAATGAATAATGAAAAAGGTTTTTTTGTGTACTGAAATAAGGTTGTTAACAGTGATAACAGAGTCACGTAGACACTCGAGATTTTTAAGTTGTTGGTGGTCTGGATGTTTTAAGATTCTTTTAAAGACATATCAAATTATTGCATTTTTAGTTGATTTTTCTTGAAGTATGAGATTATAAAATTTAGGGTCAAATTTTCAAATCCATTATTGCTAGTGGACATTTATTCGCTGAGGTTTATGTCGATAATACATTTTCCCGCGAAAATTCGGAATCACAATTTTCTATTTGAAAAATAAAAATCGATATAGCGTAAAATGGCCTGGCGGGATATCGGATTATTTTCCGGGAACCAATTATACTAATGATTTTCCGGCTTGAATTTTGCATTTGTATACTAGTAACAGGGGGCTTACATTGATCGGAGTTTTATCATTTTTTGCATAATCTGAAACTAGATAAAAAAATATTATATGCGTATTTTTTTGTTTTTTTAAACATCGCTAATCCAGAAAATTATAAGGGTATAAAGCTACCACCATTACTATTTTCACAATGTAAAAACCTCATCAAATAGTAGAAAAAATAATTACAAACCTTAGGTATTTTTCAACAGACGAACTGAATGTTTGGACTGAATGAAACCACTTAAAACTTTTTGCATTCACTTCATTTTGGCCCCAATCAAAAATTTAACATATTAAACTTCTTTGGACGGATTCCCGAGGGGGGGCAACAGGTTTCCCTTTTTTTGGGGGGGGGGTAAAATAATTTTTTTTCAAACACTACGAATCGATTACTTTCTAATAAACATTTTTCAAAAAGATTAATTCCTGGCCAGTTACAATCCTCAGAAGTTTGATATTTTTTGGCATTTTGGAATCAAAATATTAAACTTCTGGGGGTTGTAACTGGTAAGGGATGAATTTTTTTTGAAAAATTTTTATTAATCTCAAAAAATTAATCGTTTCGTATAGTGTTTGATAAAATTTAATTTCCTCTCCCAAGGGAAATCAGTCGCGCTTTTCGGGGGCCTATCCATAGAAATTGGACATGTCATACATTTTTGATTGGAGCCAAAATGAAGCGAATGCAAAAAGTTTCAAGTGATTTTACTCAAATCGTGAAAAATTCCTAAATACCTCAGAATTATTTCTTCTACTAAAAAGATATTACTTTTTGTATTACTTTTAATTGCGTGGAGCATTTTTTAAATAAAATTCGTGAATAAAGAAATCTGACAGCTTAGAATTGTGATTCATTAACAATTAATAATAAATAATTTTGAATTTTTAAAATATTTTTAGCCCAAAATATTTTAATTGCTGGTGGGTAGTTCCTTTATTTTATATTAATTATATATTTGTAATGATTTAGGATGAGTTGATTGAAATATTTTTTTAGCATTCAATCCTTTCACATTCAATTTTGGCATGCTCGCCCTTTTATGACTCACCGGTCGCGTTCCGCCCTTTAAAATTTCTTAATGACTAATAATATGTGAAATTTTAAGAGTTCGTCGGTTGAGAAATGATTTTCAATATCATTAAAAATCATTGCTTCACACTCACAATTAAATTTATTATTAATGTCGCTTTCTCTAAACAGCAAAAAGTGTAATATTCATATTTTTAGGAAATCCGTAATTTTAAAAAATAATTACCAAAATTTGCAGAATTTAAAAAATTCATTTATTTCTTGTACATTTTAGAGACATTTTTAAATAAACTTGACATTAACAAACAAAAATAAATTAAAAAATCATTGATTAATGCTTATATTTTCCTGAAAATAAAATATTTCTGACACATATCAACTAAAAACCGTATTAAAAATGACAATTTTACACGCCGGATTTGTAAAAAAAAAAAAAATTAATGACATTTATTTCTGAAAATCATAATAAAACGCGAAAAAAAAATAAATATTTTTTATTGAATACAATAAATTTTTTTATTTATTATTTATCAAAAACTTCAATAAATAATAAAAATATTTCAAATATTTCAACAACAAAAAATCTCATTTTAATATATTCGCACAGATATAAAATATTCATTTTTAGTTTAAATATCGTTATCGTTTATTTTACGAGCGCTAAAAAAACCTGGGTATTTATAGTTTACAATAACAAGAAGAGGGTTAAAAAAAAATATAAAGATAAATTTTTAAGTAGTATAGTAAGAAATAAATCGATTTTTACTATCTTCTCAAAGGTAATAAACGAAAAATTCCAATAAAGGTATCTAACTATATCCAGCGCATATGTAATAAAAAAAGTATCTAAATTCGTTAAAAAAAAAAAAGCATTCCATAATCATATAAATACACTTTTTTCTCACAAAAACAATATAAAAAAGAGGTTAGGTTATTATAGTTAAAATAATATATAAAGAAACATTGATATTTATTACACTCTCAGTGTATAATATAGGACCTTCCGGGTTTTTTTATTTTTGATGTCAGTATTTTTACTACCGCGAAATGCGATCGGTATATATATATTCGCGGTGGTCTTAAAAATACAGCGGTTTATTTTCACACGCGTATGTTTTATATTCTTGTATATTTATTTATTGCTTGTAATGAAATAAATGTAAGTAGGTATTATATGCCTACCTCGCTGTACTATATTTATAGGACTAAAAATCTTTTATATTTAACTAAAAGGCTAGTGTCGATATAAATTTTATAGTTAGTGACTCTATACCTATATATGTATAAATAGGTGTACTTTTGGCTTTTTCAAATAAATTTTATAAATTATAGTCATTTTGGACAAATTTTTGAATAATTTACTTTGAATACTATGCTCATTGTAAGCTAAGCTGAATTTTTTTTAGAAAACTTAATTCACTTATAGATTTTCAAAATTTTCATTCAACATAATTACCGGATATATACTTCTTGTATATTGTAATCTTTCCATGAAAATCAAAAAATTTTCTAAAAATTTTGTATTTTTGGATCTTTTTAATTAAAAAACCTTTAGTTTACTCCAATATACGGGGAGAAATACTGGGGGGGGGGGGGGTGTCAAGTTTCCGGCCACCAGTTTAATCAAGGAGTTTAATCTACTAATTATTTTGGGTCGCTGGATTACGAATTTCGGGGTCTTTTATATGAGAAATGTGCGGAACACCCTTAAATTTGCAAAAACTACACCTAAAAAGGAATTTTTTATGTATTTGATTTTTAAGTTTTCTGATTTGGTCCTTATTGATTTTTTGGGTCGCTTATCATGAATTCCGGAAAATTTTTTTGAAAAATTAAAATTTCACCCTTTAAATGGTATTTTTGTTATTTTGGCGCTTTCAGTGTCCAGATTTAGTTTGCATGGGTTTTATGGGTCGCTGGTCACGAATTTCAGGGTTCTATCTATTAAAAATAGGCACTTCACCTTTAAATGTGCAAATACATGAAATACATTAAATTTTGCAAATTTAAGAGTGAATTAAGCTCCAATTTTCACTAGAAAGGACGCCCAAATTAGTGATCAGTGACCTAAGGAACCCTTACGGACCAAATATGATTACTTAAAGTTGGAATACATCAAAAATATCCTTTTTTAGAGAAAGTTTTTGCAAATTTAAAGGTGTTTCGTTCATTTCTCATAGAAAAGACCCCAGAATTCTTGATCAGCGACCTAAAAAACTATAGTTGACCAAATCTGGTGGTGGCAGGAAACTAGATACCCTAGCTAAACCATATATTGACTTGAGTATTTATTCTTTAACTTTTTTTGTACACTCTTTGGTCCAATAAAAAATACAGACTGATAGTGCCTAAAAAATTTTTTGATCAACTTTTCTGCTTGACGATTTTTTTTTTAATTCTAATTATTCTAAAGTAAACAAAATAATTATTTTTTGTTTAAACAAATTTATTATTACTTGTTAGTACATTCCAAAATTAATGATTTTACATAATAAACGCTAAACTAACCATAGATTCAAACATAGCTTTCTCAAACCGATGTTAAAGAATAATTTGATACTGCAATGTCTATTTTCAATTAACTTTTACGATAGTTAATACCTACATTGAGTATTTTTTTAAAATATTCGAAAAGTTATTGGGATATTAGAGAAATTTATTTTTGTAAATAAACTTTTTCTAACAAAACAGATTACTGAAAAAAATTAAAACTTTATTATAATATATGGTTACAAGAGTTTTTTTTTATTTTGAAAAAAAAATAAACTAAAAAAATACATTTTTAGAAAAAGTAATTATTTTAATGTAATATTATACATTAATTTTTAAATCATATCCTTAAAACTATTTATTAACTTTAAAAAATTTATATTTTATAAACCTTATTTAAAATAATAAATATCTTAATTGATGCATATTTTAACCAAAGGAACATTTTTTTTTGCATAAGAGCTTATATGTTGCATCATTTAAGATTTACAAAAAAAAGAAAAATTTGAATTTAAGTTCACATTTATTTTTTATAAGTCATAAGTATAAAATGTAAATATTTAGTCTTAATGTTATTTTAATTTTATTTAGTCTGAATCTTTACATTCTAAAAAATTCTAATTTTTTAAAATTTGGCAAAGATTTAATCGCTTGCAATTTCTCTTCAGAGTAAAAAGGATTTTCTGGAATGCACAAGTATTCTAATTTTGTGCATTCTAATAATTCTGTCAAAATATTATTTATTGCAGTGGCAATGTCTTTTTTACTAATATCAAGATTTTTAAATGAAAAGGATTCTAAATCTTTCAATCTATGAAAAAAATATTTTGCACGGTCTGCGATATTGTGATCAATAAAGGTTATATCTATTGTTTTTATATTTTCATTAATGGATTTTGTTAAATTTTTCAAAAAATCATCAGTATAGACTTTAATTTTAACTTTAAAAGAAATCAAATTTGTAAAATTTTCAAGACATCTGAAAACAATAACATCAGATTCATCATCATAATAGGTTAATTGCAAATCTTTTAGGTGTTCAACTGGTACAGTTTCCAACATTATTGCATCAATTTTACTGCCTGAAAGTTTAAGCTTTTCTAGTTTCTTTTGTCTAGCTATAAAACGAGGAAAACTATTGGGAAGTTCTCCAATTGTCAGTGACATTTGAATTACATTTTCGCATCCACTCATGAAAAGCATATCAAATATAGGATTAGCATTTGCTATGTTATAAATTTCTACTTTACTTAAATTTATCAATTTTGATAAAAATGCGTAAAATATATGTGCTGATCTAAATAAGCAATGATTAATTGTAAATTCCTTGATTTTATTTGCATCCAAATTTAAGAAGCATTCGCTATCTATATTTAATGAATCCAAAGAAATACTGGATAAATTTTTAGTTTTATCAAATATTTTTTGTAAATGTTCATGAGAAATTACTTTATATGGGTCTTTTATATGTAATTCCGTTAAATTTATACAATATTGTGGTGCCTCCATCATGAATCGATTAAATTCCATATACAAATCCATGTATGATGTATCTATGGTTAATTTAGTTAAATAATTAGTACTTCTTTTTAAAATATTAATACAGAAATCAGTTAGTATTGGTTTTTTATTTTCTTCTTCAAGATGTCTATTGCGCATCAACATTTTTCTGTTTTGATTTCCAATCTCAAAGTGATGAAATTGATTCCAACAGAGCTTAGAAACTTCATTCCATCTTTTGGAAACTCTTTCGATCTTAAGTTTTTCTAAAACTGTTAGATGATCAAAGATATAAAGTAAGCAGTCAGTACTCAAGATATTTATGTACTCAACATTTGAAGATGAATTATTATCTGTTAATTTAAAAAAAATTATTTACAATATGGAATAAAATTGTTGATGCTGTTTTAACTTACCGTTTGAACTCATTGTGTCCTATTATTAAGATTCAAAAATGTTTAAAAATTTGTAATTTTGGCTGTAAAAAATAAAGGTCTTATTATTTTCTGGGAAATTTAATTACCAAATAATAAAAAATTTAAAACAATTATAGGTTCCTCGTTATACCAAAGATTTAATGAGAAATAAAATAAGGCTTAAATTATAAGAGTGATTTTTTGGATAGGAGCAACACAAATATATTTAAAACAAGCTATATATGAAAAAGTTTACATTAATAAAACACTTACCAATTATTATTTTTCTTGATTAAAATTAAATTGTCTCTTTATAATCACTACTTATAATTTTTTTAAGATACCACTTAATTTTTAATTAATATATGCAAAACAAAAATAACTATGGTTGAAACATGAAACAGCAATAATGCAAATGCGCAATTTGTGAAGCGAGGAATCAAGGGTCAGGTCAGGATGCCGCAATGGCGCGATATCTGTTGATAAAGCAGGGAATATATTTATCGACATTTTAAATTTAAATTTAATTATAATATAATTGCAATAAAATTATTTAAATGCATTATTAAAACTATGATTGGAACTAATTACCTATTGATTATAATTAAATAAAATTTTCTACAATATATAATTAATTTTAAAAAAATTATTTTATTTGCAAATATTCAAGTATTAAAACACATAATATCTTATATACCTGAGTGTATAGCAATAAAAAAAATGTTAATATTTATGTAATTTACACTGAAAAATCAGAAAAAAAATCAAATAATATGAGCATATAAATTTTTTAATATACTTTTTTTTATTTAAAAAATTTTATTGCAACTTAAATAAAAATTCTTTTTTTTTTAATATTTATAGTAAAATATGTAATTCTCTTTATTATATTTTCTTGTAATAAATATAAAAAAATTTTGTGTAAAAAAAGAATGTTTTTATTTTAAATTATTAGGTGTAAACCAGTATTTAATTTTTTTTGTGGCTATTTTTTTTTTTTTTTATTGTAATTTATATGTTTTATATGTAATTTATGTACATTAAAATGATATTACATAATTAAAAGAAAAAAGGAAGAATAAAGAAAGAATATAGGTATATAAATATTTTAATTTCTTTGAAAATAACTTAATATATTATGTTAAATGATTCATGTTTGTGTATACATAATTATATTTTTATTATCATCCTTTTTACCTATCAAAAAAAAAAATTGGTAGACATACCTTTTTACATATAATAAATTCAAATTAAGAAATGTGTGACTCATTATTTTATTAGCAGATTCTTATAATAATGCAATATTCTTTTGATTTATTTATTACATAAAAGAAATTAAATTATAATAATTTTATATATTTTTTTAAAGAATTTATTTTTAACATTTTACGACTTTTCATAGAAGAATTTCTCATATTATAGATCTGCTAAGATAAATTCTTTTTTTTAAAGAAATTTATAAATAATCAAAATGTCAAGATTTTTTACAAAAAAATTCTTTTTTTTATTTAACTTTGTTTTAGTTCCTGTAACGTTTATACAAAAAGTTTAACATAAATTTATATACATAAAATAAAAAAAACTAAACACGCAAAAGCGAGTAAACTTATATTATTAGATAAAGAGTCATTGGAGATTGTGCACATTTTCAGTCAAGAAAAAGCAAACAAACATTCAATTCTTCTTTGTCGTTATATTCTTTTGCTATATGATTGTAAAACGAGATATTCCCTCTTGTGCACTTTGAGAAAATTTACTTAGGATTGCTTCTCCAAAATATCTCAGTTTAACTTTTTTTTTCTTTTGACAATGAATTTGTATAAATTGCAAAAAGTAAATTGAGATAATTAATATTAAATATTATACTATCTAATCATATTCATTTTTTATATTAAAAAAATTTTAATTTACATAATTGTAATAGCTAATAAAATGGGTATTTCTTTTTAAGAAATACATTTAACAAAATAAAAAATTCACATCTAAGTGAATTAAAAAAAAATTAAATTATTCTTCTATTAATGAAATAACTGATAGATAATAAGTTATATTATCAGCATCAATGCAAGAATCATAATGAAATACTTTTAAATTATGATTATCTTGACGATTATACAATATTTCACTAGCAGTTTCAACAAAGAAATTAGTTACATTTTTACAACCTTTAACCTTTATTTCTTCGAGTTTTGTTAATTTTTTGACTAGACTAATTAAATGTTCATCTGTAATATTGGTGTTTGAAACATCTAAACATGATAATTCTGGAAAAGAACTAATACATGATGCACCAATTCCTGTTAATAAAAATCTTTCAAATTTCAAGTTCTTTAAATTTTTACATTGTTCTAAATTCACTAGGATGCTATCAATATTTGTTTTTGGACTTGATGGCCCTTTGATTTTGAATGATTTCAAATTTTTAAATTGATTAAAATAGCTTTCTCCAGTTGACGTTAATGAATAATTTGTTACGATAATGTCTATATTTAATAAACTTTCACAATCGGTTAATCCTTTAATACATTGATCAGTAAGTTGTCCTACTGTGCAAGTAATAGACTTTAAATTTTTGAAACGGTGAAGTGAAAAAGACATCTCTTCACTGTACTCTAAAAGTGAAATTTCTTCTAGAAAATCTGTTGGTAAATTTTCCATAAATATTCCATCAACAAATGTTTCCTTTATTTCTAATTTACTTAATTTTCTTTGACAGGAAAGCATTGCTGATAGATATTCTAAATTATTGACTTCATTAAATGTAATTTCACTTATAGTATCACAATTCATTAGAGCAAATATCGCAATATCATTAATAAAAGAATGACATTTTATTTCAAATATTTGTAGATTTTTTATTTGAGAAAGCGAATCATATAAATAATCTGTTGATACAATATCACATCCACAAAAAGATAATTTTGTTATAGGATTATTGCACAAGCTTAGTAAACAATCACCGTTAATTGACAAATTTTTTAAAGAAACGCTGCACAAGTTTACATTAAATGCAAATATTTTTCCAAGATTTTCATCACTAAATCCATAGTTAATTTTAAATCTATCTACCAAAGTTAATTCTGTAATATTTTTGCAATAATCAGACAATTTTAGTAACAAAAGCTTGTAGTCCAAGACTTCAACTTGATCAGCATTTATGTAAACTTTATCTATAAAAGCACCGCATCTCCTAATTAAATTCAGTACAAAAATAGTATTGTTTCTAAGATTTTGGCAAAGTTGAATGTATTTATCTACAAAATCAAAATCAATTTTCAAAATTTTATGATTTCTCCAAATAAGTTCACTTAAAACTTTCCATCGTTTACAAATTAAATCAATTTTAAATTGGTCTTCTATTGGCAAATATTTAAAGATGTTAACTAAACAATCATCATTTAAAATATTAATATTTGCTTCATTAATTTGATCTTCCATGTTTATTTGACTTTATTCTTCTAGTATGTTGGTGCTAAAAATTAATAATTTTTGTAAATATTTAAAGAAGATTTTTATGATCCTATAATATATACTTATTTTTTTATTATGGCTTTTATTTACCTTGAGATTTTACTTTCATTACATTATCTGTTTATCTCCAAATATTTTAAAAATTATTAATATTTGATTATGATTTTGTAAAAAAAGAGTTATTTAGACAGTAAACAACAATGTGCAAAAATAATTATTTCATTTAAGGTCACGTGATGTAAACATTTAAATAGGTAAAATAGCGATTTATTTTACTAGTTTATGATAAAACAGAATACCAAATTCAAATTTAAAAAAATTGCACGAAATCATTAAAAATTCAAAATAAGTCAAAACTAAAAGAACCGCATAACTTCCTTATACAGAATTAATGGCCATTATTAATAATTAAATCAATTAATTTTTATTAAACAATTATAAAAAAAAGTTAAATTAAAAGAAATATTAAATACTTTTCATATAAAAAATAATAAACACATAATAATTTGTAATATCCAGTTATTTTTAACAAGCATATAATATTTTAAACTGCGTATATGTGTGTGTATAAATACATCATTATTTTTTACCGCTCAACTTATCACACCTATTTATAATTGAAATATAGAAAAAAACTATCTCTTTATTTTAAACGTTATTTTCACACACACATAAGTACGTAAACAAAAATAAATAAATGACTTTTAAGTATACAAATGAAAAAAAAACCTTCTGCTATTAATTTTGAGTACAGTAAGTTTAAAATTAACACTCTTGTCACGTATAATTTTTCAAAAATCTTTGTGTGTATACAACTTATACTTTATACTTAAATACATCTCTATTAATATAATGAAAATAGAAATTTATATTAATTGCATGTGCTTTAAAAACTAATTATAAAAGAAAAACAGTGTAAAAATATTTTTTTTCTCAAAAAACACATTCAATTAATTTTAAAGTCATCAGTGAAATTTTAAGGGCATTTTGAATTATAAATTTTATAAAATGATCAAAGAGACTGTACTTATATATTAAAAAATTATCTTAATTTGTCATGATTAAGCTAATTTTATTGTATAAATTTCCAGACTATTATAATGAATAAATAAGTCTTTATTTTAAAAAGAAAATAATAATATATTCAAAAAATTTTAACTAAATGAGACATGAGTAAATATAAAAATATTATTTTATGGGTTGTAATACAAGACTTTCATCAGGTATAAAAAAAGGACTCTTTTTCATCTTGTCACACCTTGTGAGTGTCATAAGGTTTCGCACTTTTATAAAAAATATTTTAGCGAGAAAAAAAACAAAAAATATTGTGTAATTTTTAAAATTAGTATATACCATTAAAATTTATGACAGAAAATCATTTTAATTAATTTATATTCAAATTAAAAATTTTGTATAATAAAAAATTTCAACATTTACTGTAAAGGGTTAGGCTTATAAATACTGAATTTTTTTTTTTCTAAATAAAATAAATTTATTTATTTATACGATAAGAAAATATATAATTTTATAAAACATTTTACTAGATCACGAAAAAATACCCTGAAGCAAGGTCTCTTTATTTATAAAAATTGTAGGTGAACGTTGTATTATAAAATTTACGCGCGCATTTCTAAGAATTATTGAAAAAAAATATATAAACAATAGAAATCGCGTCGTCGTGTCTAATGCTATAAAGTTCTAGTTTTTCTATTTAGTTTTAAAAAAATTAAAACATATAACAATAATTCTTATTATTACTTATTTATTCGATGAGTTTGCAAAAAGAAAAAAAATTATTCTATGTGACGAAATATTATAGTCAACATGTCGTTATTTTTATTATTGTTTATAACGGATTTTTATGGAAAATTCTTTTTAAAAATTCACATAGTTTTTGTTCTAAAAAAACGAAGTTGTGTAAAAATAAATAAAATATTTATATTATGTGCATTGAATTTTATTAAATATTTTGAACTTGACTATTTTATTTATTTATTTATTTATTATACATAACCTATAAATATAAAAATGTTTATAAGTATAATAAAAATTACTATTTTACTGGATTATCCTATATTTGTAAAATTATTTTTCTCTTTTGATTTTATATATATGAGCTAAAATATGCAGTTGTGGTTTATTTGGAAAATTTTGGGAGCAATACCTAAATCTTATTAACCCACTTTTGTAGGCAATTTTGAACTTCCGGAGCGCTATATAGAATATTTACGGTTCGCGTCCAGAAAAGTAAAGAATAGTTCAAATTACTCGCAAATTAAATTGCAATTTGGAACATTATTCATTTGTGGACAAGGGCTGTATAACATTTTTCTGCGTCTGGGGCGAGAAAACACGACTTTGCCGCGTAGCGTCCGGGAAATATGTGCTTTTGGGCCGCAGACCAGACAAAATTTTTTTTGTTGCTAAAAGTGGTATTTTTGGCCACTGTGCAACCTACTGCCGACGAAAAAAAATCCTTAATCGCATTTTACCATCATTGCCATCGTTTCAGGCGATTTGAACTAAATTTTCTTTTCCGGCCGTGGTTTGTAATAAACTACATAGTGTTTTATGAAGAAAATTCACACCCTTGAGGTACGTGAGACTAATTTTTTGCATATAATTTGATGAAACTATTAATGGGCCGATTAAAGACCTTTAAAATTTGTATTATTAAAGTAAAATTTCACAATTTTTTCTTAAGAAATTTATAAATTTTCGCTCATATAAAAAAATTACTTAATTTTATATACTTTTTAATCATGCACCCACACATACGCTTTTTACACATTGTTCTGTAATTTAATAATAAAAAATAAAATTTATGAAAAGACAAAAAAAAATTGTAATTTATTGTTCATGTAGCTGTATTACACATACTTACATGAATATAATATTTATAATTTATTATTTACGTTAAAAGCCCTTACGTAATAAATGAAAATATTTTGAAATTATAACAAAAAAAACCGAATGATTTTTCTTTTTTTTTTATAATTATACCTATTTAAAGATTGAAGTAAAAAAATTATTTTTGACATATTATTAAAGATTTATAAATCAAATTTATTTATTTATATTTTTTTGAGAGAGAAAATTATACTCACATCATTCATATGATTTAAGAACCACATATTTTTTTTACTATAAAAAGTATGTATTCATGTGTAATGACATTTTAAAAAAAAGTAATAAACTGACAAAAAAAATGAAAATTTATTTTTTTTTTAAATTATTGAAAGTATTTTTGTGAAAAAAATATTTGATAATTAAAAATGTGTCAAAATTTTATATTGGTATTTTATTTGAAGATTATTTTTAGTGTAAATAAGTGTACCTATTTTTAAAATAAAAATTGTTGTTATTTATGTACCACAAACTACTTAATAATGAAAAAAAAATATTTTTTTGAAAAATTGCAGCATTGCGGTTTCTCTCATGTATTCTTATTAAGCATTAAGTATTTCTTATATGGCTCATTTTCATTTTTTGGTATACTTTTGACTGTGAAAAAAATCAAAATTAAAAAAATTAAAGATCCTTAACAGCACAATTATTTTTAAAAAAGAAGGGTTCGAAGTGTTACAAACAAAAAAGGTTTCTGATTTCGAAGGATTGTTCAATTTTCACAATTTGAGTACGTGTTAAAAAAGAAGAATTTTAATGAATTTTAGTACACTTGTACATAAAAATAAATATACGTTTTTTTACTGAGGCATTAGCACGTTGTTATAACTATATCGATAAACCACATCAAAAAAAGAGGAGATTTTGATTACTCTTCGATGCATTTATGTGTTTGAATTTGATGAAAAAAAATAAATAATTGTATTTAATAATATGGTTTATATTTTTTATTTTAATTTTCAATAATAAAATATGGCCAATTTTTTTTTGTGGCTTTTTTTTCAAATAAATAATTGATTATTTATTTTTAGATTATTTTAAACGATTATCAATTTTTTTTATTTATTTAAATAAATTTTTTTGAAAAATGTATTTATAACTGTACTTTTTTTTAAAAAACAGGTGTTACTTGTGTCAAAAGTAAAAATATTTGCACGCAATTTTAAGTTAAAAGAGTTAAAGACACAAAACATCTGCAAGAAATTTAAAGAAACTTTTTTATATCCAAAAAATTAAACTTTCAATTTTCTAAGAAATATTTCAGCACATCTTTTAATTAAATAATGAATTGTGATATTAAAAAAACCGTTTTTTACAAATTACTTTTTAATAATGAAAAAAATATTTCATTCATAAAAATATAAATCAAAAAAAATAATTTTATGTATGACAGTTGATGTAGCATGAAATTACAAAAAAAAATTTTATTTATAAAAGCGTGAAATTTCACATAATAAAAATTATGTTTTTTGTTTAACAGACAGACACCCAAATAATAAATAATCGATTTTTTTTAATTTGTAATTTTTTGACATACATTTTATTTTACACACACAGACACGTGTTTGTATACCGGATGTGTACAAAAGGTTAAATAAAAAAAATTTCGATAAGGAACTGTCAAATATTATTAAACTGATAATAAAATTTTCTCATACTTTCACTAATATTATTAAATCACGTATTTTCATGCACAAGTACTCAAATTTCAATATTTTTTATGGTTTTATTATGTGACAAAAAGATTTTTATCTTTGAAAAATATATATATAGATAATAAAAAATTTAATAACTTACAATTTATGTTGCCCTTTTTTATATTACATTAGATAATAAGTAGTTATATATATGCTCTTTAATAATACGTACCTGAAACAAAAAATAAAAATTATTATTTTACAGGGTGTTTAAATTAAATTTACTTTTTTATGTTGCTATTTCTCACACATTGTTAAAAATATCAGTTTATTATAGTGGTGTATATTAGGGTGGTTTGAAATTTTTTTTTGTTGTAGTTTGGGAAATGCTTTTGAAAACTGTTTAAAATTGGATATGTGAATTGTTAAGTTTGAACTATTGGAATCGACTTTTAGTATTTGAAGCAGGTTAACCAAGGGTAAAGTTACCCACTCGGTTTGGTTACTATATGCTTGATATTTCAAGCAAGTTCTAAAATTTTATAAAATTAAAAATTTTTTAGGTCAAATATGTAAAAAAAATTGGTTTTAGTAAGTAAAATTTCGTTTATGATTTTTTAGAAATTTTTTTGTTTTTTGTTATCATACATGATTGTTATGTAAGTAAGTGTTCAATTTCCCCTTCCACGCAAGAGCAATAAAAAATCAAGGTGTTCCTTATTAGTCCAATTATTTTTAGGTTAGGTCAGGTTAGGTTAGGTTAAGTTAGGTTAGGTTAGATTAGGTTAAGTTAGGTTAGGTGTTCTTTATCAGTCCAATTAGTTTTAGAATCCAAACGAACCAATTTTGCAATACTTTTTACAATAAAATGCAAAAAAATGACTGAAACTGTAACGAAAAAATTTGGTACACCCTAATACGTGAATAACCATAAACCAACTAATTTTAAAAAGAATTTGCAAATATTTAACTTTTTTTTTCCTATAAAATAAAACAAAAACATACAAAACACAATGATTTACAATAAAAACAGGAAATGTCATACAAATACATCCCCAATAATGTGCCTATATTACATAAAAAACAATTTTCATATAAGTTTCTTCCTTTCTTCAAAATAATACAAAAGTATCATCATCATCGTTTATTTACATTATATCTATCCTATATAAAATATCCACCTACAAACTAAACATGTCATTTATACACCAAGAAAAACAAAAAAAAAAATTTATGTTTGTAAAACACTCACGCAAAATTTTTACTATAATACAGAAGCTTACACAATTATAAATATATTTTTTATATTATAATATACAATGTTGTATTTGTTATAAAAGAAACCCGCATTATGGTTTTTTTGCACATGTTAACTTTTTGCAAATGTGGGTATATGTTATGTGCGAATTTTGATTTTTGATGATAATGGTTTAATAGAGTCAGTTTTATAGGCGAAATTATATTTTTGAGGCAGTTTTTGGACAAAGAAGTTTTATAAATTTTTGTTTTTGTCCAAAATTTTCCACGTTTGGCTCGCTATTTTTGAGTACTCTTAGAAATCGAAAATTTCAGAATTGGCACATAGCATATACAAAATATTTATTTATTTAATACATAATAATAAAAACAAGATTGTTTGTTTAAACCATTAAAAAAGACCACCGATATCGTGGGTAGGTGATAAATATTATTTTATATTTTTTTTAGCCACGCGACTATTTTATTGGTACCTACCGCTATTGTAGTAAAAAAATTAACGGTTTTTACAAAACAATGTAGTTTTTTAAATAAGAAATAATTTCGTAACAAAATATTAAATATATTTTTTTGCATTTTGCCAATAATCTGTATAGATTATGATAAAAAAGTTAAATTATATGCAAATTTAAAAAAAATGAAAAAAATGTTATTTTATTGTTTTATAAGATTAATGCAAAAATTCGCACGATATTAAAATAAATGCATTGATAAGTATCTCTGACATACTTTAAATCGATATTTTAGTATTGATAAGGAAATTTATATACTTTCAATTTTGTTTATATTTCATAGATATTATGTTATATCATGTAGGTAAATTGAATGACTTATATGGCTTTGTTTTTTAAACTCTTTGTTGCAGTTAAGTCTTTAAGGTTTAGTAGTTAATAAGTCTCGTAAAAATGTACTTTTGAAATTAGTGACAATATTTTTTAAAAATTTCGAGCTGAATCCAGCCTATATGCAAATCCATTTAGGTTGGTATCAAGCCTGGCTAGTACCCAAAAATTTTGAAAATTCATTTCTGCCCTGACAAAACGTTAATGTTTTAGCATACCCAGTTGGCACGTCACAGAATGAAAATGTGTAATTTTAACAACTTGATTACTGACAGATTTCCAAAAAAAATCCACAAATTCTGAATTTAAATTTCCTAAAAAATAAATAACTTACCCATGCATACACAAAAACCGGATATAAAACATAATAATATTTTTTTACATTCATACACAAATGTGAAAAAAGGTGTAAGTAAATAAATATTCAAGGGTATATGTGATTAAATATATTTTTTATTTATTTATAATAAATAAATTTCCAGCTGAACATAATAGTAAAAGGTACACTTACAATAGATAAATTTTTTCATGGTATAATTTTACTGAACAACACTTGCTTTATTCATTTTATGTTTTTATATGGGACCAACTCCAAGAAAGACACAGATTATTCCAAATATAATTGGAACATAAACATCACGAAAAACTATAGAAATAGCCTTAAAGAGTAATCCGTACAAACGGAAAATCGGATTTCTTGATGTTGACAGACCGTTTGAATTTTCAATAATTTAAAATTTTTATTTTGTACTAATAAAACAACATTTTTTTAAACTAAAATATCAAATATATTTACCTGGATCCCTGACATCGCAATAGCAAAATGCTACGAAATTTAGGGAATAATATAATAGAAGTAATTTTGACATTTTCGTATTGTTGCTCAACTACTAACACAACAGTAATGGTTTTTGACTAAATTTTTCAAAATATATAGAAATTTTATTTAAATTGTTATTTCCTTGTTACTAATAAATTTTATCAATAAACACAATACTTAAAATCAAATTTTAGTAAATTATTATTTTTTTTTAAATTAAATTTTTAAAACATACTTTTATAGTTTTCTAATTTTAATAATATTAAATTTACAAAAAGAAGTAAAATTATTAACTTTGAAATTTTCTTCTATCAAGTACAGTAAATATATTTTCTTTTTAATCAAATTTTTTAAATATACTTATGTAGTTTTCTAAACCTAATTAATTAATATAAAATTTATTATACTTAGGAATTTCTAGCTAATAATTATAATTAATTAATTTTAAAATTTATTTAAAAAAATAAATTGTCCAAGTTGCTGATATTATTTAAATTACTTATATTAATTAAAATTTTTTAATTTTTCTGATAAATATTAAGATATTAATAATTTACCTTCTTGCTCAATAAATCAGACACAAGATACGATTATCAACGCTACTGAATTTTCTCATTTTTCTCAACCTAGTGATATAGTAAATAATTTTTCGGATAATAAACATCATGAAAATGGCACAAAGAAAAGAAATTTTAATGAATTATCCCCTGTAAACCAAGCTTCAAAAAACTTAGAAAGTTCAAAGAGAATAAAACCAGTTTAATATTTTATTATCAAAATACTAGAAGCATTCGTGGGAAAAAGCTTAGTGATCTTAAGAACAATATACATCTTTTTACACACAAACCTCATGTTATTTTATTAACTGAGACATGGCTGTCTCCATCAATAAACAATTCTGAACTAAATCTAACTGATTATATTACTTATCGTTATGACAGAAAATTTTCAGATTCAGAAAGAGGTGGTGGCGTCCTATTAAGCGTTGCAAGTTTCCTCAAGAGTAGTCAAATTAATGTACCTATAAAATCAACTGTATGTGACCATCTCTTTTTAAAATTATCTTCTGCTAAGCTAAAATATATTGTCTCTGTTTCTTATTTTCCCCCACATGCAACTATTAGTGATTATATTGAATTCTCTGATATTCTTACTGATCTACAAACCAAGTTTACTGGTCATATGTTTTTTATTTCTGGAGATTTTAATTTATCAAACATTCTTTGGACATATGATGAGGCGTTATCATTTAATTCACTCATAAATTGTACTGCCTTTAACAAAGAAGCTGCCAGCATCATTTCTCCTATACTATCTTCCATGGATCTAATACAGATCCATCCATTACATTCTAAAAAGGAGTATACGCTTGACCTTGTTTTCGCTTCAGCTGGTTCTGCTTCATTTCTACATTCTGATGATGCTTTAGTATCATTGGACTCTAAACATCATGAATCAGCCACTTTTATTACAAATAGTGAATTATTTCTACATCCTGATAATTTCCATCATTCAAGATACAATTTCAATAGAATGGATCCTGATTTAATGAACTACTGTCTCAGCTGGATAAATTGGTTTGAATTTATTGATCTTAATTTATACTCATTTGAATTTTGTATAGAAAATTTTTATATGTTACTAAATATACTTATTGATGTTACAGTACCAAAATTTAATGTAAAACGTAGTACTTTTCCAAATTGGTTCAGTAGGGATCTAATTTCAATTATTTTACAAAAAAAGAAATTTCATACCCTTTGGAAAATTACTGATAACTTTGATTATTATATTGAGTTTAAAAGACTGAGAGCTATTAGTAAGGTAAACTCAAGATCTTGCTATAAATTGTACATATCTAAAATACAAAATTCAGTAAAGCATAATATTAAATTCTTTTGGAAATATTTTAATAATCATAAGGGTCGAACTGCGTACCCTTCTTCTATGTATTTAGACAATAGGTTGAGTGATAATAACCAAGCTATTGCTGATCTAATTGCTGATTATTTTTCTTCTGTCTACGAATCTCCCACTGATCTCTCAACCTATTGCCAACTTACATATAACGCAAATACTATTATTAATGAATTTAATGTAACTGTTGAACTTATTGAAAACGCTGGCAAAGCCCTAAAAAATTCGAATGGGATGGGCCCTGACTTTATCCCTGAATCTTTTGTAAAAGCATGTCTTCCTAATCTTATTTTACCTTTACTATTGCTTTTCTCCCAATCCTTTCTTACTGGGTATATTCCATCCATCTGGATGCGTTCATTCATCACTGCTATCTTTAAGGACGGTGATAGAATGGATGTAAAAAACTATAGGCCAATTACCATTCTATGTGTATTTTTTAAACTCTTTGATCATATTTTTTATTTACTACTATATGATAAAGTTTCTACCCTTATAAGTAAAAATCAACATGGTTTTCTTAAGGGTCGTTCTGTTACTACTAATCTATTTAATTTTGTAAATGAAACAACAGATATGGTTAATTCAGGCTCTCAGATGGATGTACTATACTTTGATCTGGCTAAAGCTTTTGACAAAGTAAATCATTTATTACTGATTGAAAAATTGGATAGAATTGGTATCAGGGGGAAGGCTTTGTCATGGATACGTTTTTATCTGAAAAGTAGACTTCAATCGGTCCGATTCAATGGTGCCATATCAAGGTGGTTTCATGCCTCTTCGGGTGTCGCCCAAGGGTCACATTCGGGACCTTTGTTATTTTTAATTTTTATGAACGATTTGCACTCGAATATCCTTTATTCTACGCTAGAACTCTTTGCTGATGACACGAGACTTAGGAAATGTATTACTTCTCAAATTGATGCTTTGTTGTTACAAATTGACTCTAATAATTTTATAAATTGGCTTACTCAAAATGGTTTCTCCATAAATAAGAAAAAATCTCAAGTAATCAGTTTTGGTAAAAAAGACAAAATCTTTACTTTTAATTACCATATAAACTGCTATCCTCTGTCTCGAGTCTCAGTAGTTCGTGACCTTGGGGTTTTTCTCGATGAGGAGTGGACTTTTAACAATCATATTGATCATGTGATTGCTGTCACAAGCAAGATGGTAGGCTTCATTAAGAGAGCCACTTATTGCTTTAACTCTGGTGATTGCCTTAGTTATCTATATAAAACTCTTGTTCTCCCACATTTTACATACTGTTCTATTGTTTGGCAACCCTTTACCCGTATTAATTACGAGAGATTGAACTCCATCTCTAGAAACTTTTTAAGATACACTGCTTATAAAATGGGATGCCCATTGAGTTTTGATGATCACTCCTATGAGAAGATATCATCAAGGCTCAATATTTATACTATTGAATCCTACCATCAAGTTTGTGACTTATTGTTTGCCTACTCTGCTATTTGTTCTTCTGGTATAAATGATAACCAGTTTCATTTTGATATGAGATCTCAAGCATATGATCTGAGATATTCGAGACCACTTCGCGAGTCTCAGTCAAGATCAAACTTGCTTTTCTACTCACCATTGAATCGCATACGTAGAAGTTGGAATTTAGACCCGGAACTCCAAATTTCCTTAACTAATCTGGACCAAACCCAATTCAGGAATTTTGTGAGGTCTAAATACCTTAAAAACTATGAATAGCTCTCTTTCATTTTATTTTCACTCTTATTTATTATAATTATTTCATTATGATTCATTTTATTCGCTATTTTTAATCAATTCCATTTAACCTGCTGAACCTCTTTGTTTAGTAAAATAAATATATTTTTATTATAAAATGCAATTTTATATATTTAAATGATTGTTATGTTACTAGTCATATTTTATTATATATATATCAAAAAAAATTTTTTATTAGTTAACATAAATAATTTTGTAAATTTATTGTATCAAGGGTAGAAATACCTGTTAATTTTGAAATAAAATAAAATAAAATAAATAAAAAAATAAATGTATATTGCAATTTACAAAATTATATAGATAAGAATTACTCATGCATTTTAATTTAAAATTTATCAGCTTTTTTTACCTGGCATTCAAAATATTTTGAACAATTAAGGCTTACATGCTATTTATTATCGTCAATAATTTCGGTTAGAAATTTTTTTTTTTTTAATCCGTCATTAGTTTTGAACCTATAGCCCGTATATAAACCAAAAAACAGTGATAAAACGGATAAAATGTTGAATATAAATTAAAGTTATTGCTTTTTTATCGCTTCCAAAACTCTCCGCGTCAATTTTTAGAATTTATTTTTAATTTTTTTGGTTTTTTCGTAAGAATATGATAACCGGGTAAAATTTTCACAACACACCTTTTTATTATAAGCAATTTTTAGGCATCAAAATGACTTGAGGACCAAATTTTTCCACGAATTAGACATTTTTAAGACTTTTACAATTTTTGACCTGACAAACTTATAAGGCACGATTTCGTCTATATATTTGGATATAGTATAGGGTGATCGTGCCTAAAAATGAAAGGAATTATAACTAATAAAAACAAAGTTTATTTGAATTAAAAATTTCTTTTATTAAAAAAAGTCACATTTTGTTTTGTTGCAAATATTTTTTTATGTAACTAGACTTAAAATATGCCTCCTAAAATTTTCATTGGTAATCCAAATGCAAATTCAATAACTTTTTTAATGAATTCCATAAACATCTCTATGGGATTAAATCCATCATCATTATTTTCCGAGACTGCAGTATTGCCACCTAAATAAAGTTATTTTAAAAATATTATTAAAGTTTTATATGTAACTCGATTTATGTAATTTCGCGTTTCGGTTTTAGCTAATAAAATTTAATTTTTGTTCTATCGCAAAGTTATTTCAATTGCAAATCATTTTATCAAATATGATTGAATCTTGGTAACTTAATTATTGTTTCAAAAAATTTTTTTTTATTGGTCTACTTTTTGTCTTGGATTTAACTTTGAAAAGGATTTGTTGAAAATTTTCACACTTTGTTAAAAATTTACCAGGCTTAAAAATTGTTTTATTTGAGATTTTTAATTGTTAAAACTCTAAAAAGCCAAACAAAATTTTTATGCATCAACTATCAAAAAATTTTTTTTTTTTTTTTTTTTTTTTTTTTTTTTTTTTTTCATTTTTGACCATGCACTTCTAGTTTTATTTCAAGTGACTTGAATTTTTCAAATTTGACGGAAATTAAAGTTAAATAACTTTGCTCAAATATGCCTAGAAATTTGGCCTGTGTATGAGTTTGAAGTGAAAAAAATTTTTTAGTTATGACTCCCAAAAATCGCACATAATCATTAATTTAGTGTCCTAAAATTAGCTAAAACAAGGGGAAAAATAGAAACTGTGTTAATATAATTTCTTAATGGAAAAAATTAGTTTACAGTTTACAATTTATTGAGGGCAAAAAATATTGCTAAAAGTTTATTTTAAATTAACTAATAATTTTAATTTTAAATGAATTTATGTTAATTAAAATAAATAATGCATAACTAACCTTGTACCTCGCGTTGTGCTAAAGCGCATACAATTAAAGTAAAAAATGCAAAATACAAAACTAATTTTTTCATTTTAATTTTTATTGTAATTATATTATTACTTTTTACAAAGAACTTATAAAATTTTAAATTTTGAAGTCTTCGTATTTATATATAGCAAATCATCCCTACTTACAAAATATTCTATTTAAGGATAATTTATTTTTTTAATTAATTATACTTTTATCAGAAAATTGAAGGCTATTATTTTACTTTTTCTCGTTTTTAATTTTCCTTAAAAAAGGGAAATTAATTTTAAATTAATTATTTTCCTTTTATTTTTCTTTAGAAACCATTTATAAGTGTAATTTTTTTTCCTCATAGAGGAACCACTGTAATACGTGAAATTTTGATTTTTGATTTATTGGCATATAAGCACGTTTTGAGACCCCATGTAGTTAAAAAACCGGTTTAAAAAAAGTCTGTATGTGTGTGTGTGTATATTTGAAAATATGGTTTTTACTCTATATTTCTAATCTGATAATTAATTTTTTGAAAACTTTTGTCTTAAAATTTTTGATACCAAAAAATACCAAAAGATACCAAAAGTTTTTATTATTTTTGGACGTAGTACCTAATTTTGCCAAAATAACCATTTTTAACCCTGAAACTAATATTATCATTTTTATTTATTATTTTAAATGACGCATATAGCAAAAACAAAAAAAATTATTTATTATCTACTTCCTATTATAGATAGTACGTACAAAATTTAAAAAAATGAATAACAATTTAAATAAATTAATATTAATATTTATAATTAACTGCAATTATAGGAAAATACTTTGTAACATATTTTATAATGTGACTGTTATTCAAATACTTCCAAATTTAGGTACATTAAAAAGGGCCTTTTTTAAAAAAAATATGATATTTAAATTTGATAAAGTAATTACATTAAATTTTTATTGTTACTTATTTCCTGTTTCACGTGTAGTAAAAAAAAAAGCATTCCTAAAAAACCGCACAAATAGATCTAAAAATGAGATTAAAATCATTAGGTGGCATATATATGTATAGAAATATAAAAAGGGAAGAAGAATATTTGGGTATATAAATAAAAAATTCAAAAAAAAAGGTCCTTCTTTTCATTAATATCCAGTTCCTACTACTGTATAATACAGAATATTTTATCAAAATTTCAAATCTCTTAGAGATCGTGAAAGAATTCTCACCTACTTTATATTTTATTTTTAGGTTAGAAATGCATAAAAAAGGGAATTTTATTAAAAAAAAAAGTATTTTTTTTTCTCTCACGACGACAATTATAATATAATTTATATTATAAAAATGTGTTGTATTTATTTTTTAAAAGCCATTTTTGATATTATTAATGGTATCAGATGTTATGGACAGAAGTTGTTCCTGATTTTATTACTAAAATGTACTTAATAATATGTTAGAAACCCTTTTTTCACACTTTTTAAACTTGAAAAAGTATCTTTTAACAACTATGACAACATCAATATCATCATAACTCGTGTTAATATATGGATGGTTTGCTGTAATTTTGTACTAAAAGGGACTAATGGAACCCAATTAAAGATGTTAAAATCGAGCAGTTTAGAGCCTAAATTTGCATGTTTCAATTTATACATGCACTGTAAAAAGTAATTTCCTTATATTAACAAAAAAATTAGAACATTTTCGAAAAATTAGTAAATTTTCGAAAAAATTTGTAAATATTCGAAAAAAATCGTAAATTTAGTAAATTTAGTTTATTAACAAAAAATTTGAGTATTCTCGATTTTTTTTTGTGAATTCGCAAGAAAAATTGATAATTTACAATTTTTTTTCGAAAATTTACAAAAAATAGTTGTAAATTTACGAAAAATAGTTGAGAATTTATAACTTTTTTCTTAAATTCACAAAAAAAAATCGAGAATTCTCGAATTCTCGAATTCTCGAATTTTTCGAGAATATACTAAATTTAGTAAATTTACGAATTTTATCGACAATTTACAAATTTTTTTGAAAATTTACTAATTTTTTTGTTAATTTAAGGAAGTTACTTTTTACAGTGTGAAAAATACTGATATTTGGAAAAATAACTTGAAACCATAAATTTAAATCTGCAAATGGCTACAAGATTTTTGATTAACCAAAATACCAATCGAGCCTTTTATGCGGTTATTGGCTTAAAGCCATCTTTAACTTAGCTGTAGCATCAAAGTATGAAAAGGGTTTCAGAATAACAGAACCTACAAAGTCCATTTTCACTATAAGGTGTATACATTTTATCATGAGATACTTTTTCTGAATTTTCTTCCAGTAACCTTTCTTAGAAATCGCACTTTATAAGCATAATTGTTATCCTTCATACGCTGCTCTACTATTAACCCTGTCCATTATAATTTCCCGTCCATTAGTACCTTCTTTTACTTCTTGACAAGTTGTAAGTTTCCACTTTTGGTCTTCTATTATACCCCTTATCAATCAATATCCTTTCTATTAACTATATAAAATCTTTCCCAAGAGTCTAATTTAAAAGCTGAGTTTTAAGTTTGAAATTAAAATCATTAAAAAAAACTTTATTTTCTAACAGGATTGAATCTATAAAAAAGTTTTTAAAAATTTTATTAATTATGAATTTTGAGACTCGTTGTTCTCAGCTCAAAACGAACAAAAAATATCAAACTATTCTCCTAATCATATAGACCACCCTAGTACAATATTACAACAGAACCACAATATACTCTAAAAATAAAAACAAAAAAAATGTCTATATTATAAGAACAATAGAGATTATATAGCAACAAGAAGTCAATATTATATCGACATTTATTAAAAAAGACAAGATGTATTAAATTACATCGACTATATATATATATAATATGCTAATAGAATTTAACAGGGTATAAAATTCTTTTTTGCAAAAAAAACTTGTAATACATGAATAGTAAATTTATATAGATCATATTATAAGTTTATTAAAAGCTTTTAATGAGCATCCTTTATATATGTGATAGTAGTTTAAAAGTTTTTGATACTATATATATATATAATATAGTAATGAATTGTACAAAACCACTAACATGTCAGTAGTTTTAGCTAAGTTTAATATAGAAACGTGCTTTGAATTAAAATATATATCGCATAAAAAAGTTAAATATATATACTTAAAATAACCATCTTTTTTTGGGTCGTTTAAATGAAAAATTTTATCGTACATAAAGTAAATGCTAATTCAATGCTGAAATAAAGTTTAAATTATGTATGGGGAAGATTGGACTGGAAGAAAGTTTGGGTAATATTTGTAAATTCAGGCAGGACTTAGGGCAGAAAGGTAAAATTTACAAATTTTAAACACATAAGATCGTTTTCTAATTGATGACCAAAAATAGCTAAAAATCTTTAAATATCAATTCCATACAATATAACTGCCAGGCTAATATAGCTAACATATCCATTATTAAATATATCAATAAATAAAATAAATTATTGTTATTAAATAATTGACGACAATATATATTTATGTGACATATTATTATATAACACAATAGAAATTATTAAAAACAAAAAAAAATGATAAATAATAAATTTTATTGTCTTTTTAAATTTTAGAAAGTACCCATACATACAAAAAGATAAAATATAATATAAATTAAATAATTTATTGTTATACAAAATATAATAGATATTATCAAAAATATAAAGCAGTTATTGTATAATTGTACAACAAGGCTAAAAATGAAATATACGTTGATGTATATGTACCTATTTTAATTTTAAAATTGCATGCTATTCAAAAATTTTAGTTATAAAGTGTTATTTTATACTTAGGTGGCAGCACTAATCAACTGATAGAGAGTGCTAATTTTTATGTATTTTTATTTTAATAAAAAAAAAAAAAAAATAATAAAGTGCTAATTTAAAAGTGTTTCGAGGAGAAATAGAGGGCGTAACTTGTTGGGGTCTAATTTTTTTGTGACATCATTTTTTCTATGACGGTCAAATATAGAAACACATGGAATAAGAACTTAAAAATATGAATACAATTTCTATTTCGCATGTTCCTGATTCTTTATTTAGTTTTTATGTCAGTCAATGATCTTCTACGAATCTTGAAATAAAAAGTTGGTATTTATAATGTAGCAGAAAGCAGATTATTGATAGCGAATCTTAGAAAATTAGATTTGCCCGGAATGTAATATTTGCAGCCCTCGAAAAGATCATAAATAGAATAAATATTTTTAATATTGCTTAACTAAAATGGTATGTGTGGTTCAATAGATAGAAAAGTAAAAAATAATTGCACTTATATCGTCCAAAATAATAAAAAAATACAATATTTTGATATATATTGCTGATGGAGCCAAATTTTAGTATATCTTTAAGGTTTGTGAAGTCGCTGATGATGATTCTGAAATCAAATTTTTTAAATTCAAAATGGCGGACTCTTATTCCTGCATTTCTAAGTTTTTAACCTATATATCGAGCAAATAAGCTATTTTTAAGCATTTTAAAGACGATTTATAATATTTGGCGTCATTAATAACTTTTATAAAATGATATTTTTTTGACTTGATCAAATTCAGCTTATCAATATAAGTTATAAAGTTTTAAATAGCTTAAATTACTAATTTTGAGGTTAAAAACTTAGAAATGCGGGAATTAGAAATCGCCATTTTGAATTTAAAAAAACTGATTTCAGGAACATCATCAGCGACCTCCCAAAATTTGGTTCAATAAGCAATATTTTTCAAAAAATTGTTTAATTCTGGTTATTTTGGGCGATATAACGTTAATTACTCAAAGCTGCAAGCCATAGGAAAATGGATGTAACCTTCAAAATCATTTTTAGCAACCAAAATAAGTATGATCTACTGGGTTTGATCCCTGTTACATTTAAATTTTTTTGATGCATTTAACATTGCTGGCACCTTGACTATAACGACAGCTAGTTTAAATTGATATAACATTCACAGCTGATAATGCAAAATACAGCATACAAAACATAAAAAATAAGTGTCTACATGTAAGACATATGTACAGGGGCAAAAAAATGCATACGTAACATATAATACAAAGTTAAAAAAAGAAAAATAATCATAGCCAGAAAATGTCAATTATAACACCTGATGAAATAAACGTTATTATTTTTTCATACATATAAAAAGGCAAAAAAAGCACACAAAAAAAGAAGATCAATTTAAATCTTCAATATACATATAAAGTTTGTTATTTTGAATCTATATACATATATATAAGAAAACGAAAAAAAAAAATAAAAGAAATTTGAATGAATATCTTATACTATATTGGCATATATGTTTAACAATCAGTATGAATTTTACCTTTTTTTTTTAAAAAAAAAAAAGCTTGTTATTCTCTGAGAAAAAGAAAAATCAGTAGGTATAGGTAGTAGGTATTATTTTTGTGTATTATAAAAGATGGATGTATATAAAACTTTAAAAGAGAATTCAGGAATTTCCGATCGTTATATCGTTATCCACGTGTATACCTACATTTCTTTATATATATATATATACCGTTTTTTATTTTATTTTATTTAAAGGTTTTTACATATTATTTTATTTAACAAGGGATTTATTATAATATTTAATAGTTATATATATATATATATAATAATTCTTTAATTAAAACTACTATGGTAATAAAATTTTGATATGTTATAACCTATATATGTATATATATAAAATTTATTAGATATATTTTGAGGTTATGTTATATAATGTTATAGTAAATTTGTATGACAAAACATTTATAACTCATTAATTTTGAAATGTATATTTCATGTTATAAGTTTATAAAGAGACAATATAATATATATATGTCATAGTCGTTTTCTTGAATTAAGCCATTTTATAAAAATACTAGGCTTTTTATGAAGGTCATAATGAGTCATTTTTTCAAAGTGGGTGGCTTTTTGGTCTCCTGTAACCAAATCGAGGGTTCATTTTCTCCAAAAAGTGGCAGATTAATTAAGAAAAATCTTTAGTTGATTGCGCCTAAGAAATTACAAATTTCTTGTTCCTAACAAATTATTACGAAATATGGCCTGAAATGAGGATTTTAAATGATATGCTAAATATTTTGTGTACAATCAATCTGATATGACTTCAAAAATATAGAATTCTGGTTTGGCAGGTTAAATTACATAAAATTTCTTTGGTCCCTTTTTAAAATTTTCAATACCTTAAAACGACAATGTAGTTTTTTTTTATTTTAATCCTCATAAAATAATCCTTTTTGCTATCTTAAAAATGACTAGTACTTTCGCTATTTTTATGATATTTTTAATCCAAAATGTAGAGTGCCTAATCAGGCATCGTCACTTCATAAAAAGCCTAGCACTTTTATAAAGTGACGGAAATCAAGAAAACGACTGCAACATATATACATATATGTTTATAAACAAGAGCCCGTTATTTTATCACCATATATATAAAATGACAGTAAGTTTTATATATATTTTAGGGATTTTAATTTTTTTTAAGGCTTATATTTTAATTTTATTATATCCAAAAATTAGGGAAGCTTTTTTATTATGCAGCATTTTGCTGTTTATAATTTTTTTTAAAGGATTATAAAATTGTCTAAAAATATATATGGAGTGATTAAAATTTTAGATTTTCTTTAAAATATTAATGCATCAGCATAGATTAGTTTGACTTTTATTTTTAAAATATCTTTATTTTTGCCTCTATTTGTGAGTTTGGGGTTCATTTAAGAAATAAAAAATGGCCTGAAATTTCAATTTACATAGGTATTTTGTCAGGTTGCTGTGTTGTTTTGCTTAAGTTAACAAGAATATGTTACTTTACTAAATTAGGCAATTCTGAGTTCGATGCACCCCCTTCCTAATAGCAAATCAAAATTAATAGCTCTTACTTAGATACCCCATATTTAGGCCCTACTTAGTCAAGGCCCCTTTTATTAACTACCCTTTAGTTAGCTTAATATCCGTTCGATAAGTCCCCTTCAATTAAACACTTCTTAGTTAAGGCCTCTTTTATTACTATTCGACAATTGAGTAACCCTTGCACCCATTTTCTAAGCCTATACTGATTTTCCTATTGAATTTAATAAAAAATACCTTATAATCAGCCCATAATTCACCATTGTTTTAATAAATTTTATTCTTCATGCATAAAAATTAATAAATAATATATCATTTTACATTATACCACAACTTTAAATCATCACCTTTTCTTATTTATGTCATAATTACTGGTTTTTTAATCCATAAAAAAAATTTCAACTACCTACTATCTACATTATAAATTTTTACAGTAGTCTACATAAAATATAATTTTTCATGAAAGATAATATATAAAATTTTTTTTTACTTTTTAATCAAGTTAAACAAGTATAATAATAATAACTTTAAAAAAAAAACAAGTAAATAACATTAAAAAAAAAAAAAATTCATATGTGTGTTCAGTCACTTTCTGTCAAAAGAGATTAAGAAAATGACTTCTTATAATATATAAAAAAGGAATTGATGATGATAAAAAATGAATTTATTTACAGTACTTCAATTTTATGTAATAATTTTCGCTTAAAGGCCTTTTTTTGTACCAGGTGTTTTTTGAATTTATTTAATTTTTTTTTTTTTTGAAGCATTCCAAAAATTTTTTAATTATGATTATTAAATGCATGCAAATATGAATTATTTAAGTATTGATTTTAATGTATGACGATGCGACGAAAAATTTGTAGAATTTTTCAATGTAGTTGATTTTTGTTTGGATTTATTAATTAATTCTAAATTGGAGTGCATTGTTTTGTAAAACGAAAAATTAATTAAAATGATTTATTTTTGATTAATTTTTGTAAATATTTGAGTTATTCATAATTGTTAAAATGTTTTTTATTGAACATAATTGTGGGCGTTCGTCCGTTAAAGATTCTGAGTATATGAGCTAATTTTTCTGAATCTGGATATTTCATTTTGTTTAAAGATAAAAGCAAATTTAGAAGAATCCAGTTGGTCTCAAAAGAAAAAAACTCTAGTTTTTGATGTTGGATTGCTTTTTAGCACCATATAACTTAAAATACTACAAATGACACCCACATTAAAAAATAAAAAATTAGGAAATTTTGTTTAATTTTTTCTTATTTTATAATTTGCTATTCAAGATAAAGAAAAAAAATATTAATTGGGCACCAATTCAACGATTACTCAAAAAACTTTCTGGGTACTAAAAAATTCTCAATCTTAAAAAAATTGTAAATTAGAGAGTGGATAATTATGAAACTGATAAATTTTTCCATATTTATATTAAAAATGTCTAATAATTCAAAAAAATGAGTTTAAATTTACTTTCATTAGTGTACTTCTCATAGCCTAAAGTTCCAACTACAATTTTATTCAGGAATTTTTTAACAAGACATGTAAATATTCAAACAGAACACTCAAAAAACAATGTAATTAATTCAAAAAATTTTTTACACATACATACAAAAACTAAATTTCTTAATTAAACAAAAAAAAAAACAAAACATGTTTTATATAACATGACCAGATGTACCATCAAAAAGAGAATATGTAATAAAGGAATTCAAAGTATTTTCTTTTGATATAATTAATTAATTAAACTAATTTAAGTATATAAAAATATTTGTCAATACAAAACATAAATTAACTTTTTCTTCTTAAAATACAGGTATACACACACACATAAATAAGAATTTAATTTAATTATATTAATTACTTTATTATACTAATGAATCATTATTTATGCAGATATGTTGTTGTAATATACATAAAAATAAATATTTATTTATAACATCTTTTAAAAAACTTTTGTTTTTTATTTAGTTAGATTGAGGACACACATCTTTTTAAGATTTAAACATTCGCCGAATTTATATGTATTATATTTTTATAAAAAAGGAGGTTATTGTACTAGTGTATATGGGTTGTTTCAGGTGATTTTTATATAAATTAGGTAATTATGAGCAGGGTGGATTTTTTCAGATGCTAGAAGACAATTTTTAAGAATTTGGAAGATTTTTTTTAGTTACTTTGCTGAAAGTATTTAGTTTGGTTACTACTGCTAGATTGTTACCAAGAAGTCCTAAAATTTGATGTTAGCTGTATAAATTAATTTTTAATAATTACATGTGAGCACATACCCTGTAGGCTTTTTAGACTACAGCCTACCCATTTAAGATTTGTAAGGTATTATTTCAAATAAAATCCATTTTTAGCCTACCCCTTGCCTGCCTGAGTTATATACCAAAATTAGGGCTTGCATAGAAATTCAGAAATTTATTTAAGTTTTTTTGAAGTTTCGAACAAGACTGAACTTTCGCCTCGGGTCCTCGAAAATTCGTTAACCACACACGCCTACTATCAATATTTAAAAAATTGGACTGAATCAAAAAATTTTTTATACGATAAAACTATTTAACTCTGATTTTGTTTCAAAAGCTTATACCAACCCAAAAATTTATCATGGGTTAACCCATCTATATTTATACATTTTGATGATCGTCCCCTTTATATAGATAGTAATAAGAAAAAAAAGAACGAAAGAAATTGTATAAGCATAATTAGTGATGAAGAAAGATTGATCGATGTTTTCAAAATAAAAAAAGTTTAAAACAAACATTATAAATATATACAGTAGCTTTTATATACGTACATGCTGTAAGTACACATTTTATTTTTTTTTTTTTTTTGGTCTTGTTTGTTGTCTTGTATATATATTTTTTTGTTGTCTTATATGTATAAAATAAAAAAAATATCTACATGAATTAAATATACAAAAGAAAATAGCATCGGAATATTTTATTATTCGTGAGAACACAAAAAATCTTACTCGTTTTAGTCTTTTTCAGAAAAATATTATGTATGATTATGACAAATTTTTATATGGTTAGGCAGTTATAAGAGTTAAACGACTTGGCAGTAAAATACCACTTTTAGCGTTTGATGATAAAAAAAGGCTGCCAAATTGTTGGCACTATGGTTCTTCCAGCAATATAACAAGATATATATCTAATAAAGTATAGTAACATAAAAAAAAACTAAAAATGATCTTTTTTTTTGATATTTTCATTTGAATTCTCATAAAAAAAATAATTATTAACGCATGTGATTTTAAAATATTTATTAACTTTTGAAATCGTCTCGACGACAACCGACGATACATATCGGCAATTATCTTTATTTTTATCGCCTTCAATACTATCTACTACTTCTAGTTTTAAAAATACCGTTTTTATTCGATTTTTTGGATCTGATAACTGATTTTTTGAAATTTTCTTTCTCGACATTTTTAATACCAACTGGTTCAATTTATCTTTTTATTCTGAAAGTTTAATTATTAAATTAAAAATTTTTGAAAGAAACTGGGACCCAACTTCCTGGTCTAAACCTAAAAATTATTTTCTTTTACACTGCCAGGTTATTATGCTTGAATTTCCATTCCCAAAATCAGGAAAAATAAATTACATGTATTCAAAATAAGACCAAAACCTTCAGTCACCCAATTACACAATATACATATTTACACAGACTTCATACCCCAAGATTCACTGCTTCATTTACTGGTAAAAACTGAACAATTGAATAAAACATGTAATACCAAAGAGTAGCAATAATAGTAGGTAAAATACAGAGTTTGATGATTTAAAAAAAGATATCTACAGCCTATGCAAATTTATAAAACATCCATACAACAAAAAAAGCAAGGTCAATAATACTCATCCTCATTATTCCCTGTACCTTTTTATATATATTGTTGATATATATTATTTTTATTCCTTTCAATCATCAAAAAAAAAAGGTATAAGGAATTGATCTTTTATAAGAAAAATTAGCATTTTATAAAAAAAGTACTCTCTTTTTTTTAGAGGTATAAAGAGAATATGTGAATGTAAAATCAGTTTGTTATTTTCTTTTATGTGAAGAATGGGTCTTGAAATAAAAGAAATCTTTTTAAACTCTACTTTTTATATTATTTTTATGTTAATCAAATAAAAGGATATACATTTATTGAACATCATTTTTTAGTACATTAAATATCAATCTTTGTATAAAAATTTTCTTCTATTATTAAAATTTAAAAAATCTAATAAATTTTTTTTTAATGCAAATTAAAAATAATTTTAAAAAAAGTACATAAATAAGTATAAAAACAAAAGAAAAAAAAAATTTTAAATGATTGAATCAAAAGATAATATATTTTAACGAGAAACAATTCTGCTTTCTTTGATGTAATGTCAATCTTTTCAGTATTTGAGATGACCTGACAGTTAGAATACTATACATACATTTAAATTACAAGTTAAAATTTTTTTCTTTTTTATATTATTCACCTTTGGTGGTCTTCTTATAGTAAAATAATTCAATTTTTTTATAAAAAAAAAAAATGAGCTTTTTTTTAAGAAATTTATCAGTATTTTAGAATCTAAATTTTATGATGATAAAGTTTCATCATAAACTCTTATCTTAATAAATAATTTAATGTACACACACTCAGTCTTAAAAAAATCTTTTCAGTGTTATAGGTCAATATTAGGTAAAAGATATTTTTTTTTTATGAAAGTCAAGAATATAAGAAAAAAAAGATGATATTTAAAATATATAGACATGGTTTATAAAAATGCTTTTGAAAATATATGTGTGGTGTACTAAGGTGTTAGAATATATAAGATGATGTATTATAAACTTTTTCTCTAAAATACATCAACCCCTATATATATAAAGAGCCAACGACCTACAACATATATATATATGGATGTGTATTATATACACCCTTATAATCATCATCATCATCATTATCACCAAAGTTGTAGTAGTTTCCTGCAAAATATATAGTAATGTACTTTATAAACAAAAATCAGGGTGTAAAAAATAATTATTAAATGTTAGAAATTAAAAGTAATAGGTTGGTGAAAATTAAGGGATGATGATGATGTTGAGTATAAAAAAAAGTACAATTTTAAATATTATTTATTACATCAATCAAAGGTGATAAATTTTTTAGCGTTGGCTATATGGAGCTGATATAAAAAAACTTTAAGTGACCCCAGCAAATAATATAATTTATATAAATACTACTTTATAAATTAAAATTATACACAAAAGATAAATCTGAAAAAAGGAATTTTAGAAACTTTCAAGTGTTACATATTTTAAAATATTTTTTGTAACTATATTCCTTTAACACTGCGCATATCTATTTCTATTATTAATACCTCTTTATAGAAGATTTTAATTATAAGCCCTTTCAAGACCTAATTAATTTTTTTAAATCTTGTATACTCTTTGGTATAGTAAAAGCACATGGAATTAAAAAAAAATTATTAGGTATAGAAAGGGCTATAGTGTTGTATCTTGACAAAAATTAGTTGTAAGTTTGGAGAAATGTCTTTAATACAATCAACTATAACTTGGTGAGATGCAACATAAATTTTTAAAATTTTATTTGTTTTTCGCTCTTTTGTTTCTTTAATTGCCACATTAATTAAATTATTAGCGTTACAACTTATATTATAATACATGCAATAAGAAATGTCAAGAACTACAAGATTTTTTGATTCTAATATTATCTTGTTTAAATTATCAAATTTAAAATTAAAACAATCTTTTAAAAATAATTTTTTCAAATTTAACATCGTACTAAAATTACCAACTATTTTGTCATTTTTAGAAATTTCTAAAATTTGTAAATTTGGTAATTTTGTAACGGTTTGAAGTTCAACATCTGTAATATCACATGCAATAAACTTTACACAATAAAGTTTTTTTAAATTCTGTACAAATATACTGAAATCATAATTAATAACGTTAATATTACATAATTTTAATACCTCAAGGTTTAATAGAGAACAAATAGAATCAAGAATGTATGGAAAAGAAGAATCACATCTTGGAGTTCGTTTTCTATAATTGAGATCTAATATTTTTAATTTTGGACAAAATTGAAGTGCTTTTGCAATATTTAATCTTTCAAAATCATCCTCCAATGCTAACGTATTTAAGTTTATAAATTTTCTGAATTCATTTAAATATTGAACATTCAATTTATTTAAACAACTTAAATTAATTGCTACCATTTGACTTTTTAAATAATTTAAACATTTACCCTCAAGTGTAAAGTTATATATTGATAAAGTTCTTAAATTTTCATATTTTTGAAATATTTTTTCAAATGCATAATCAATATCAAAATAATTATTTGTTTGCATACTAATCAATCTTAAAACTTCAATGTTTTTACTATTATTATTTTGTAAAGCTTCTAAAACTTTTAATGAAGCTCTTAGTGTCTTACACCCAAACACTTTTAAATTATTTAATTTAGGAATAGCATTAATCAAAAAATCAATATTTTTGTCTTCAATAAAGATTTCTAATATTTCAACGGCATCAAAAGAAAGAAAGGATAAACAACATCCGGATAATTTAATTTTACCCATTTTTAATGATTTAAGGTTTTTATTGCAGGCAAATAATTTATTTGAAATTTTTTCAAATCGCTCAAAATTTCTGTAATAAGTAGTAACATATTTTTGATTTTCGAACCGAAACTTATTTTGATGTGGTAAATCTAATTCTTTAATATTTTTACAATTTTTTGAGAATTCTGCAAATCCTTCATGGTAAAATGGAATAGATGCTGTAATTTTAATGTAACTAATGTTAGGACAATATAGTGAAATCAGATTAAAAATATCCATTGATTCAATAAGTTCGGACACTATGACAGTTTCCAAAAATCTGCCACATCTATTTAATACCAATGAAAGTTCAGATTCTTCAATATTCTTAATACGATGTTCATAACCACAAGGTCTAAATCCCCAGGCTTCTCCAGATATATTTAATTTCTTGTATCCACTCCATGATTCTTTGGATAAATTATTCCAGTGCTTGCAGACTCTTTCTATCTTAACCCTTTCTTTTATTTGCAGAAAACTAAATACATGCTTCAAACTATAGTCATCTAGCATGTTTATTAAATCTTGATTTTCTTCAATTTTTTCTTTCAAACTATATAAAAATTAAAAATTTGATAAAAAATTTAAAATACAGTTTATTACAATATTTAAATTGCATAAAAATTTTGATGTTTTTACTAATATAAATAAAAAAAATTTTATTTTTTACAAAAAACAGAATCACCTGTACATTTTGATGTGCAATGAAAAAACTTGCTTTGATTGCAGCTTTGCAACTTCTCAAGTTTAAAATATGATTTTTAATTAAAATATTATTTAAGAATTATAACTGTGATTGAAAAGATTATTTTCACTTTTAATAAATATAAAGTATACCAAATATTTTGTCTCTTATCTATAAAATAATTATTAATGACTATAATTGACACTGATTATGAATCATATCATATAAGGTTTGTTCTTTTTGGAGACGATTACTAGATTCTAGGGACACTAGACTGATGGTTAAACTAAACCGAACGCACGTTCTTTTTTCATGGCGTTAATTCAAAAAGGAAAACATTTTTTTGGAATAAAAATTAATTGTATAAAATATAACTATTTTTTGACAGCATTAAATAATCTATTATTTAAAAAAAAAAGAATTTAATTAAAATTTAATTAAATAACAATCTAAACTAAAAAAAATTTTAAATAATCACGCATTTTTCTGCTCTATACAAAAAGTTGGAGGGTTATTGGAAATAAGTATAGGTGCAATAATGCATTAAAATAGTATAATTACGGCTCGTTTCCAGAAAAGTAAAGAATGGCCCAAATGCCCCAAATCGCAAATTTACGTGCGATTTGGGCCATTCTTTACTTTTCTTTACACGAGTCGTAAATATACTATTTAGTAACCGTAAATTTGAGTAATGATATAAACGAGTCATAATTTTGTACATTTATGATATTCTCGCAAGTGAAATATACCTAGAAAAGTAGCAAAAAGAAAGTAAAAGTATTAAGAAAATAAAATAAAAATAAGACAAAATAATCAAATCAAAATAAATTACCATACCCACATACAATAAACTTATAAGCTTCCCTGCTATATATTATAACAATAAATTCATTTAAAATTAAGTAAAAAATAATTTTTATTAAAGAAAAGTACCTATTTCTACAGTTAAAAACTAAAAGAATTATGCATTATATTAATAAAAATATAGGGTACATAATATTATAAGTATTATATAAAGATTAAATAAGTAGTGTTATACAAAAACGCATAAAAAAAATAAAAATTTAGTTATAAACTACTTTCTTTTTTTTCTCTCTAGACATCATACATAAATTATGTTGCGTTCATCGATCCAAAAAAATATAGAATATGTGTAAAAAAAAAAACTTTGTACGCAATAAAAAAATTTTTTTTCTAAAACTCTTAGTAAGTACTCGACCTCCTCACTTTTTTTTTTTTACTATTCTTCTAAGTACTCAACCCTCTTTTTTTTAAACTTCTTTTTCTTTCCCTACAGGCATATAAGGCAAAGTTAAAAAAAAAAAGAAAAATCCTTGTCATCTAACATTTTTATTTTATTTTCTAACATGCGTACATAATTATAAATATGTGTGTACTATACACTCTTTTTAACTTTTTTTTTTTTATTTACTGTTGTTTGCGGAAATTTTTTATATTCGTCTGAATGATCTTTTACTTTTACTACTAGTACTATATATAGTAGTTTTGATGATGATGATGTTGATGATGATGATGAATGCGTCAATGATTATAAGGGGGATTTTACTATGTACCAAGTTTTTTGCTTTTACACTACTTACATTTTATAATATGATTGGTTTAAAATTTTTATACATAAAAATATTATATAAAAGTGCATAAAGGTGTGAAAAAAAATATACTTGTTATTATGCGCTTTGTTAATTATATATAAAAAAAAAGTTTATATATAAAAAAGTATAAATTTTTTTTAATCGATAATTAGGTCCATATTTAGATAAAGTCTTTTTTTTCCTGTTTCTATTGTAAATATTTAAGTAATCTATAAATATAACTTTCACTTTATTCGTTTACAAAAACACCTTAAACTTACTTTTTAATTAGATCGTTATATATTAATATTTTTTTTTGCATATCGATATTGTGTATTATTACTAAAATAGAATTAAAAATGAAAGTTTTAGATAATTAAATTAATATTTTTTGATCTTGTTTTTTAAAATGCCTCGCTTATAGACTGTAATAAATCATCGACTTAATTATGTAAACGAGTACCACACATACAATTTTAAATATTACAAAAAATGATATATTGAAGTTATATTTTCTTAAAATTAAAAATTTTTAAATTTAAATATTTTATAATTGATTAATTAAAAATTATTATAAATTTTTATTTACTTAATTACATGTTTGACATTTTAATTATGTAATATTCTGTGGTTTAACAATAAAGTCTTCTCATATAATATAAAATATGTCCCATAATAATAATATGTAAAAGGGTTTTTTAACGTATACAAACTTGTAAACATGAATGCACAATTATTACCTATAAACTCTTTGAGCTTGCACGCATAACAAATTATAAAATAGTTTCAATAGAAAAATAGAAGCAATAAAAAATTTTATAAAATAAAAATGTAAAAAATTAAGTCATATATATTTTTAATTAGCAAAAAAATATTTTTGTTTTTTAATAGGAATGTGCAAATAGTTGAAATTTAGGGAACCATTAGAAAGCTTTATTTTTAGATGACAACCATGAACTATATGGGTCCTTAAATTTTATGTACCATTACTTAATCATTTTCTTTGGTTACCAGAATTTTCACTACCTACACAAACCTGTTTTACAGTTTTAAAAAAATAATTTCTTTTAACTTGTTTTATCAATTATACTTCTTATACATTCTTTAGCTGCAATATTAGGCGCCATTAAAAACTTAGCAGGTTCTTTATTTTTTATATTTTCAGGACAAACAATATTATTTAAACAAATAACTATTTCATGTGAAATTAATAATTTAATAGCTAATATTTCTAAATCAACTAAAGTGTCTATTTTACTACCATTAATTAAAATTAGTTCTTCTTCAGTAAACAAATTTTTATCATCGCTTTTATATGCAACAGTATAACCGGAAGATAACAAATTAAATGACACTTTACTTAAAATTTTAACAAGTTCCTGATTTGGTATATCAAGTGACATTTTTCCATCTTTAATAGCAGAACTAACATAAATATTTTCTACGCTTTCAATGTTACCTTTTTTACCATATGTCATATCGTCTTTACACACATAACCACCAAATAATTTACATTGAGATTCATCAAAAATACACATTGCTTCTTCAAATGATAAATATAATATCTGCAAACAATTTTTACATAAAAATGGAGAATGTTCTATATGTGCTAATTTTCTTTTTATGGTTAAAATAGATTTAGTGGTATATGTGTAATGTATAATAATTTTTACTTCTTCTTTTAATCCATAATATAAAACATCTATTAAATCTTTCATCTCTTTTTCAGATACATAGTGAGCGCTTTCTATCAAAAGAAGATTTTCATTGTCAAAAAATTCTTCATGATGTTCTCTTATAAAAAAAGTTAAGTTTTCAGTTTTTTCGGCTTTTAGTTTTTCAACTAAATCCGGTGATACTAATTTTAAAAGTAATTGTTTTATAAGATCTTGACAATTTATTTCACAATCAAAAAAAGTAATGCTATTCTCACTTAATAAAATATTTTTAATATCTTGCAATATAATATTTTCTGGTGTTTGTAAAAAATGAATTCTTTTATCATCAGAAAAATGTTCAGCAAACATCTGGCACCTTTCTTCCAATAACTATAAAAAGAATTTTAGTTAAATTTTATCATGAGGAATATATAAGTTAATTGAAATATGACAAAAATATTACTTTGTCCCATTTGTCTTTTTCTTCTGTTTTAGAAATATTTAATTTTAACTTTTTATATCCATTTTCCAGAATTTTTCTATAATCCTACAAAAAAATTATTGCGATAAATTTTATATTTTGTACACATGAATACAAGATTCCTTGCTCTGTATGCTCCGTTATGTAGAAGAATGTTTTTTACCTGTATTTTTGAAACATAAAAGTCATCCATATTTACCAATAAAAACAAATCACACTATACTGTGTTATTTATTTTCCAACTATTGAGAACCTAATTGGACTTTTTTGATACTTTTGTAAGCAAAGTACAGTAGAAAATTTTTAATAAATTTGCACTTTACCTGAATATAAAATTATAAAAATTTAATAATCTATTAAAACAGCAATTTTTTTAATTATAAATACAAGTAAATATAAATATTTATTATCTAACCATAAGATACAAAAAACTTAAGAAAAATTAACTTTTTAGTTTTAAATTTTAACACCAAATTCGTTTTTATTATTGAAAACAATTGTAGTTAATAAACAATTATAATTTTTAATACTTTATTTATGATTTAAAAAAATTCTGAATTATTAATTAAACAAAATTAATTAACACTATTAACACACAAGTTCAACGTTTCTTAATAAAAACAATACTGAAATAACAGCTGATCTGCCGATCGCGAATGTGCTGCGCTCAGTTTGCAGGTACTATGTATCGCGCGCTAAAATTTAAATTGATTTACATGAAATATGAAATGTACTTTTTGTAAATATCCCTATAATTTAAAAATAAAGAAATGACATTTGGAAAATTATTTTTAAAAGTCTTTTGCTCTTAACATTTAAAATTGTTTTGTAGAAAAATTAAATCAATATTTTTGTAATTTTAATATTAATTAAAATGTCATGAATGGAATATTGATTTTAATTATAACTTTTAGTCAAGTTTAATAAATACTAATTTATTTGAAAATTACAATTCTTTTAAAGCTTAAAATAATATTTATTTGTCATATAATTCAAAAGCAATATTTTTAATTATAAAAATGTTATTACATTTCGAACGTACATTGAAAACATAATAAGAGAAAAAAATATTAATAGGTATATAATATTTTTTCAATAATAAAAATGTCAATAATTTGAACTTATTTTTCAATATTAAATTTTTTATATATACACTCTAAAATAAAATCATTAAAATTGTCAGCAATAAAAAAAAAATTATTTTTTTATACAGAAATATTACACAACATTGATAAAGAGGATACACTTATGTGTATTATAAGGTGCGAGAGCGTGTGTCTTGTTAGCAACACCCGAACGACACTTACATGCACACCCTTTTATAGATATGATGATTATGATGATGGTGATAATGATAATAATACGTATCAAATATATAAAAAAATGGGGGAGACAATAATAAGAGATTCTCTTTTCTTCCGCCCTCGCGGATTTATTATATATCACCTTCTTTTTTAGTATGTGTGCTTCTATTACACCTACACTATAAAAAAATTTTGTAGGATGGATTATATAATTTATGTAAAGGAAAACAGATTTTTTTTAATGTGATTAAATATCGTGATTTTTTGTGTCGTTTTAATAAAGATTAATGGCTTTATGAGTTCACTTTGAATGTAAGATATTTTTATTGAAGAAAGGTAAATGACTGGATTTTTTTGGGAGGGTTGAGAAATTAGTAGATGGTTTTATTATGATTTTTGTGTCATAAATTTGCACATTAATTATATGTTAATTTTTGGGAAATTCAATAACTTTGTAGATAAATATAAAAATTATTTTCCTAAGACTTAATTTTCAAAAATACCATTAGAAACTGTAAAAAAAATTACTTGCAAAACTGATTTCATAAAAGGTTTTGCTAATCTGGATTCTAAAGAAAAAAAGTTTGTACCCTTGTGGAAATTAAAATCAAGGTAAAAATTTGAATAAAATGAGGTAAAATTGTCTAAAAATTAAGAAAACAAAAAATTCAAGCTAATTAACCCAAAATATTCCCTTAAACCGCGAAAATTCAATTCAAAATTTACTAAAACTACGAATAAATACCCTAAATTAAAACCTCCTTTCTTCTAAACCACACAAATCCAAATAATAATTCAAAAAGTAAAAAATTCCAGCAACATTTTTTTAAAAAAATACCCACACACTTACAAGAATCTTTTTTAAAAAATCCATTCACATAAATTGCGGTAGGTTATAGTTAGTAACTTATTCATTCATTCAGAAAAAAGGCATAGATAAAAGCTCATAAATAAACTAACACATCATATATATATTTCCTGAATAATTAATAAAAAAAAAGAGTGTGTTGGGTAGCATAAAAAATATAATATTATACAAATAAAATTAAATGTCCTTTTCTATGTTTTAAATAGATAAAATCTCTTATTTTTCAACATACACTTATATTAATGTACATTGGAAAAAAAATTTAGCGCATACAAGTATTCTTACAAAAATGATAAATCTAAAAGTTGTTTATTTTTTGTTCTTCATAATATTAAAAAGAGAAGAAAAAAAAAACGGATTTGTAACACGAATGTTAGTGAAAACCTAGTTGGATGATACTTCTGAGAATAAAGCCTATAATATATAACAAGTTCACGCATATATAATAATAATATAGCAGGTACAGTATGTACTGTGCAATATAAAACTATATGGTATTGCTTTTCATAATATACGCCTTTTTATTATTATGTATCAACAGCTAAGGGCTTCTTCCATGTAACAACAATATACAACAGCGGAGAACACACGCACTTTTTTTTAGTACTTATTTTTTTGCCTTTTTTAATTCGCAAAACAATGTTTATATTATTGTTTTCCAACTAATTAAGCTATAATTTATTGTGCACACTCTTTTTTTCAAGGTTATTTAAACAATTAAATGTTGCATTTTATTTTTAAATTAACACTGGATTTGTTGTAGATTTATTAAGTGATAGACAAGAGATTTATTAGGCGGGTTATTAAATTTATACCGACTGCAGAAGTCGTTTGATATATATTTTTTCATTTTTGTAATACTGCTATATTTATTAGATATTTGAAGTTTTTTGAAAATATGATCATAAAATAAGTATTTTCAAAAATCTCTTGGAGCCCGTTGAAAAAATTATAACTGGTATGTGTTGTAACACAAGAAACGATCATGGAAAATGTTAACTTATAACAGTTTTAACGTATACTCCCTAATTAGTATAAGTCCTAGAACCGAAATTATAATAAATCCCGAAATATACATTTTCCTAAGTCCATAAACCTAAGTATTCTAAGTTCTTGTTCGTACCAGAGCCTGATCAAATTATTCAATTACCAACTTTTAATTATTCTAAGTTCCTAATTCAGAAATATTCCAAGACCATTTGAACCCCCTTCCCAAAAAACGTTACTTTCTCATCCCCACTTCCCCCTGCTAAACAAGACATTTTTGAGTACTCCACCTTTTTTATTATCTTTTAAAATATTTAATTATTTATAAAATTTTGCGTTCTTAAAATAAAAAATACGGAACTGAGGAATACAATAATTTTAAATTTTTCGTCGTTTTGTATTGAAAAAGGTCTGAAACAGTTAAAAACTTATATCAATATGGTTAAGCGGGTCAAAGAGCTCAAAAAACCTGATATAAAATTTTTTCATTTTCAGAAATTTTGGCTTTATTTGCATAAAACCATTTGAATCGGTTAAAATTCCTTATAAACCAAGTTTTCTAATAAAAAATGTGCTAATGAAGTAGGGGAACTGGAACTTTTTTTTTGCTCCCTTGGTTAAAAATGTACTATTGACTTACTAGTAAGAAAAAATATTTAAAATCAGCATAATCACAAGTATAGTAATTAAGTTATATAATTTAGCATAGATTATGAAAATGAACTGTAAATTATCAATTATATTAACCAAGTAGTTTTTATTTACACAATTTTTAAGGTTATAAATAAAATTTACATTTTTTTAGATTAAGTATTATAGATAAAATAATATTAAAATGCAAAAAAAATTTTTTTATGATCTCATTTCTGTTTTTATGAGCGTATTTTTATGACTTTAAGTCATTTAAATACATAAATATAATCTAACATAACCTAAAAATATATCTGCTATACAAGGTAAAAAAAAGTTATTATTGTTTTTTTTAAATATCATTAAACAGGATATTCAAACTTTTTTTTATAAATAAACAGTGTTTAAACAATAAATAAAATAATTATTTGATTTATTATAATATAATAACATAAATTACTAACAATTTATCATAATTACTGTTAAGTAAGTAGGTACCTAATAAAAATTTGCCAGATTTAATATTTTTAAATACAGCTTCTTATTTATATGGAAAAATAAATAAATTATGTGATAAAGTGATAAATATAAATAATGTCAAAATATTATAATATTATCAACATAACCTCAAAATAAAAAAATGTTAATTTTATATTTTTTTTAAAAAAAAGTATTAAATACTTTAATCCATTACATACATTAATAATAATAATGATAAAAAGAATCAATTAAATAATAAATATATATTTATAAGATTTTATGAAGAGATGATTATAAATTTAAGTATTATCAATATATATTATATTTTAATATAAAGATTCTTATAACATATTATAAGAACGTAATCCGATTTGTATATATTTAAGTTTTTATTTTTTTTATAGGTATAGGTATATGAGGTATTATTTTTTTTTTACTACTTAATGTGCTTTTTTTTCGGTTTTTAATAGTTTTGAACTTGTTTTAACTCGTCAAAAACGAAAATCCCGAAAAATATCGTGAAAAACCCCTGAAATAAAAATTTTCAAAAATCGGGTAGCTCAGTTACGAAAAATGGCAGTTTTTGATATAAAAGTGGAAAAATCTTTTTGGCACCTATCGCCGATTTCTTGTTCACGATTTTTTTTCGGTTTTCTGAAGGTTCAAACTACCTGAAAACATGGGTCTTATCGATGTGCCTTCAAATTTTTTTTCTTTCGGTTTTTAGATTAAGTTAGGTAGTAAAAAAAAAATAATGCCTCATATTATGATCATACCTCATATATATTTAAATAAAAATACTTATTTATCATAAATGTATATATTTTTTTATCGCAATTTTATATAAATGTTTTGTGCAGTAAGTACTTTTGGGGCAAGGTGAGTTAATTAAAATTTGGCTGTTTTGAAGTAAATAGATTTTATTATTTTGCTGGAGTATTTAAAATTAAATGTTTATAAACACTATAGAACTAAGTTCTATTTTCAGTCCAATTTATCTCCCTCCACTTTTAAATATTTTGCATATTCTTAAGAAAAGCAACGGCGGAACGCCGTCTTAATGTCATGCGGCCCACCGGCGGCCCTTAGGTGGGCCTCCGTCAGGCCACGTGACTTATAGTGGCAACCCGACTCTTATAGTGGCAATCGAGTGGCAATCCCCTTAATGCTTGGGATTTGAGCCGCCCCTAAATCGTAACCCACCCCCTTTTCCGTTCTCCACTGATTTCTATCTTTAAGAAGTACCTATGAGTATTCTCCCCAAATTAGTCTTATATTGAGCTAAAAATGCTATGCCAAATATTGCATTTTAAGAAATTCCTAAAATGATTGTTAATTGTCTAAAAATGAACTCAATTTGGAGGCTAGAATAAAATACTCTATAAGAAAGCTGAAATTAAAAAAAAAACTAGTAAACTTTAACTTAAAAATTTTGTACGTTTGTGACAACGAAATTTTCCAAGTTACCCCGAACTCCTCAAAAAAACATATTTGAAATAAAATCTTTATTTCATACTTCCTTTATTTTTAATGAAAAAAAGTATATTAATAAAAATTCACCAATATTTTTTAATACATAAGCCTTTTAAAAAATAAAAATGTATTATTTTTTAAATGAATTTTACTTATAAAAATTATTGGATTTTTAAAATTAATAATTAAATGTAATTTTTACATGTTTATCAACTACAAGTACACCTGCAGAAAAAAAATGAAAGAAAAAAAAAATAAGTGTAAGAAACTTTTTTTTTTCAATGTAATTTATTTTATATGAATTCACATTTAATATAATAAAAATTATTACTTAACAAATACACAATTTTTTTTCGACAGCTGATATTGAAAATAAAAATCCATTATGATTGTATTACTTATTATTACTTATAAGCAGGTGTGAAAAAAAATAAAATGAATGTATTTTTTTTTTTCGTATACGAAGTACCTTTAGCCCACGTGCCAAAAGAAATATAATAAATTGGAGCTAAATTATATAGAGCCCGCATTAGCAAAAATAAATATTAGCTAATCAAAAGCAAGGGGCATTCGACTGAAAATTTTTGTATTAAAGTTCGAGGGAGTTCGTAAGAGTTCATAATTTCAGAATTTTTTAAGTGTAATTGCTCAGAAGTGAAAGGCTGAAATCAGGTTACCGACCAGTGACCTTTTTTTTGCTCGAAAAAAAAATTTAGGTCCTTACCCTAAAAACTTTCTTTTAATGTCATTTTCGGGCATCTACCGATCCGTTTTATGCGTTTTTCTGCATATTACATATAAGATACTAATTCTCATAAAAATCACTAAGTGAATGTTTTTTGGATCGCTGACTCCGAATTTTTAGGTCTTGATAAAAAAAAGTTACCCTTAATACCAAAAAGCCGTATCTTTTTGACGATTTTGAAGGTTATTATTTTGACACTTTTAATAAAAAAACATTTCTAATTGTCCTCAAAATGATTTCTAATAAGTTTTTGAAGCCTTGACCCAAATATTTGTATTCAGCGAAACACATTGTCCATTATTTTCAAGACAACCGAAAAAGTTCCTTATAAAATATGACAAAGAAATCTTCAAAATCGACCAAAAAATACAGTTTTTCTGTATTATGGCTAATTATTCGGGGTCGTTACCTAAATGTTTGAAATCAGCGTGTTGAAAAACTTACCTATCTCTTATAAGTAGCCTTGTACTTACTTTAGAAAAAAAAATGTCACATCTAACATCTAACATTTATGGCTTCTGGACTAAAAAAGTGAGTTTATGTATAATTACAATTTGTATTTTCACCCACATAGAGTGTATGAAATATTTTTATGAATGTTTTTTTTTATCTCTTTAAAATTTCTAAAAAAGACAGAGAAATATCCCAAAAAGGCCTTATTTTTTAAAAAAGAATACAGTAATATTGGATTTCTTCTTTTAAGCATTCAAAATTCAAACTCCCTTCCTCTTGTATATTGAAACCACGATATTGAAACTAAACCGCCCAAAGATGAATAATCTATCGAAAATTAAAAAATTATTTTAGTCAGTCGTATTTTATCCTTCACGTGATAAAGATGAAATTTTTTTAAAACATTTCCTATACATAATTTAATTAATCTTTTATTACAGATCTTAAATAAATAACTATAAAAAATACATTTTGAAAGCCGATTCTATAAAGTTACTGTGATTAATACTGTTAGGAGACGTGAGTCCACCAAAAACCGGTACAGAATCTTGTTTAAAAATATAAATTTTTACCATTGTGTCAATATTAACTCAGTATAAAGTAAAAGTAAGTAGTCTAATTTTCTAATTTTTTAATTTTGAAATTATTTTATGATTTAAATTTCATGACTATGATTTTTTCAGAAAATGAAGTTTCTATTGCTAATATCTTTAACTTCAATATTAATAACAACTATCTACTCTGATCGTGATATCAATATAGAACTTCAAGAGCAATTGCTAGATTTCTTTATACAATATTTAACTCCAGAATTAAATAATAAAATTAAGTCAATAGGTGAAAGATATAGTGAACAATTGAACAGATTTGTTAATTATATTATCTCACCCGAAGTAGGAAGTTCGTTGGAAAAAATTGGAAACGTCACAGAATTTACAAATTTAATAGACATAATAGAACTGCAATCGCAACCGTTTATACCGCTGTTAATTAGAGATTATAAAAGATTAAATACGCCTGATACATTGGAAGTCAAATCAAACAGAGTATCTGGTACTTTACTTGATTACATCAAAGAAGTAAAAGAAGTTTTGCCCATTCACAAAATGAAAAAAATATTCGACGAAAAAATGCGAACTTCAGCAGCTTACAAAAAATATGTTTTTGCTTTACATTCTGAAAAATTCAAGCAGCTTATTTCTGTTCTTGGAAAAAACTCTGATGTACAAAATTTACTTAAATTAGCTTATAAAAATGGCGCTCCAATAATTGAAATGGCTGAATTTTTTGGATTTTCATATGGGGTAACATTTGATCCAAAAAAGTATGAATAATTTTTTTTACTCTAAACTTGATATTGGTTATAACATTGTTTTTTACAATTTGTTTTGATGATTTAGAGTCTTATTAAAATTTATTTTTGCTTGTAAAGAACTACAAAGATAGTTTTAAGTTAGATACCCCTTATATTAAAAATATAAAATTATTATTTTCAATTCGCCCCTATCTAAAAAATATTAACTCTGATTACTAAAAACTACTTAATAATTTAATGTAAAATAATTTTATTTTCTTCAATTAAAATTTATAAAATGGATTAACACAATTTTTTATGTCATTAATAAATATTCAATATTACAAAATTGTTAATTAGATGTATAAATACTAATAAATATATTTATTTTACCATTAGTAATTTTATCTTTAAATTTATTTAATGTTTGATAAATAAAAAATATTTTATGTTTATGAAAATATCAAGCAACATTTATTAGATATTAAAGTTTAATTTTATGAGTACTTTTATTCTGTACCGCGTAGATCCGTTTGATCCTTTATTTTATGAATTTTTTTATCTATGTAGGGGAGATATGGGTACAAGGGTTCTCTTATAGAATGCAGGGAATTTGAAATTTTTCGGAATCGCAGGGCGTAGGTGTAAAATATAAACCCTGAAAATATTCGAAATTTGTTTTAATTTTTGGTCCAATTTATTTAAGCCAGAAATATTTATTCAATTAAAAACTGTTCCAATTTACCTTGATTTCCCCTACATGAAAAATTTCAATTTCGTGTAATTAAAATTTATTAAACTTTAACGACAAAATAAAATAATTTATGTACTTTTTTTTAGTTGAGTTAAATGAAGTACTCATACAGGTACATTTAATTAAAATAAAATTTTTCTCTATATACCTAACAAAGTTTTAAAATATTTTACGTTCGAAAGATCCAAAAAAAAAATTTTATTTTTTTAATTACAATATATGTTAATGAAAATTTTTAGAATATTCAAACTTTTTAGTATCATAATTAAATATTGTTCATAAAACAATTTTAAAACTATTTTTTAGTGATATAAAACTTTATTTATTTGTAAAAAATATTTTTTTTTGTTAAAATTATTTATTTTTGATATGTGCATAGTTTCTAAATATAATTAAAATGTCTTTTGTATTTAATAAGCTGTATTTTTTGTGAATAAAATTGTAGGTTTTTTGGACTAGTAAATTAGAGAAATCTGAAAAAATTATTTTTGGTCGAATTTTAAGTTTTGAGTTTAGAAATTTTTTTATTTGGCTGGGTCCAAAATTTTAGGAATAGGAATCAAATTAAATAGCCAAATAAATCAAATTTTGAAAAATTTAACATTTTTTCCAAAATTACCCAAAAATTCATCAAATTCGAAAATCTTTTAAAATCCAGTTTAAGATGCTCGAAATGTATAAATCAGCCTGATTACTAAATATTCCCCTGTACCTAAAAACCAAATTTAACAAACAAAGTCCCATTCCACCTCAAAAACCCTTCATTTTAATAAACAAAACCATAACTTATTGAAACAAATACTAAAAGACATTGATAAATGAAAACTTTCACTATAAATAAATTTTTATAATGAGTGACATATTAATAAATGCTCACGTGATACTTTAATTAACTATTATAATGCACATAAGTAAGAGAAAGACAGATAATAATATAAAAGCAATACCTTAATAATAATTATGTTATCAAGTCAAAAGTGAAGGGTTTTCAGACAAGTATAAAGTATTAAAAGAGCTTTTATCGAATATCTTCCTCTCACTCGCTCTATCTTTTTATAATAGTCTTTAAAGCTAATAAAACGTTAAAGATTTCTAAAAGCATTCAGTGAATTTTATAATACATAAATTTAATAGTTGTTGTCTCGTTCGATAATATCAAATGGACAAATTATTATACTTTTTTTATTTTCATCACATTTAACAGTAATAAATTTTTTTAAATACAAAAGTTCATTGAACGAATAAAATATTTTTTGTTGCTTGTATCTAATAAGTTAAAATTATTATTTAACTGTGAGAAGTAAAACATGTTTTTTACCTTTTGGCTATATTTCATTAAATTTTTATTAATATTCAATACAACAATTGTTTTTATAAATATAAACACGTAATAAACCACCTTTTTATCTTTTACACTTTTACCGAAAACTTCCTGCTTTTTTTCTTTTTTATCTTTCTACGAAATTTTTATGCAGTTTTTTTACTATTACGTCAATAGAATTCTTGTTATAATGGAGAGGTAAAATTAATTAATGAAATGTAAAAAGTTTTTATTTTTAATTAAAGTTTATAATAAATTTTGGTAATTTAATATTTGGTTTCTTTGGTGTGTATGGGTTTGTTCAGGTGGTTTTTAATTTGGGATGAAAACTAAGTTAGGTGCGATGTTTGGAAATATTTTTGGGTAGATTTTATACTTTTTACAGATATTTTGCTTCATTTCCTTGGGATTGCAAGTGAAATTCAAGCAGAAATATACACTGTAAAAAGTAACTTTCTTAAATTTACAAAAAAAATAGAATTTTTTCGAAAAATTAGTGAATTTTCAAAAAATTTAGCAAATATTCGATAAAAATCGTAAATTTACTAAATTTAGCATATTATCGAAAAATTCGAGGATTTTCGATTTTTTTTTTGTGAATTTACGAAAAAAGTTGCAAATTCACAATTATTTTTCGGAAATTTACAACTATTTTTTGTAAATTTTCGAGAAAAAAATTGTATATAATCGATTTTTTTGCGAATTCACAAAAAAAAATCGAGAATACTCGAATTTTTTGTTAATACATTAAATTTAGTAATTATACGATTTTTTTCGAATATTTACCAATTTTTTCGAAAAATTACTAATTTTTCGAAAATTTTATAATCTTTTTGTTAATATAAGAAAGTTACTTTTTACAGTGTATAATCTAAAGTTGGTTTTAGCACTTACAATCAGTAAGGGTGCTTAGGAATAAAACCTGGAACAGCCCATATACAAAAACACTGAAATTTATAATTAAATGTAAATTGATTCTTGTATGAAACGTAATAACTTGCATTGTATCCCATTGTTATAATTTTCATCAATAAAATATCAAAAATTAATATTAAATTTAAACCTCAACCCTTCACAACAAAAACTCATTCATCAAAAAATAATTTTGTTTTTATCCATATAATTAAACATTTTATTTATAAGTAAAAAACAAAAGAAATTTTTTAAATGACTAAAAAATTTTTAATTTATTGTATGACTCATTATCATCATCATTATTATCATTATCATTATCATCATCCCTCTCACTATAAATATATATAACTTGAGACTTTTTTTTATTTTTTAAAAAAGGGCATTTATTTATCAGCCTTAAGCAAAAAAAAAAAGATTCCCCAAGTCCCTTTAGAGAAAATTCCTTTAATTATTCGCTAAGGGGGTAAGGAAAAAAGAAAAAAAAAATTGTCTGGTATATTAAAACATTTGTAGTATGTTGTGGGAAGAGTTTTATCGATCGTCTCATTATCGTATCTTTTTTTTTAAACTCATGAGCCGTTGATTTTTGAAGGACGTGACGAGAGAAAAAAAAAGTTTTGTGTACTTGTTGTGTGTACTGGAAGGTTTAAACGTTGAAAAAAATCTGGGCCACAAAACTACTGTGTAATATAATTTTTTAAGGTTTCTTAAGTTCATTAGTCTTTAAAAAAAATACAATAAAAGACTAATTTCTTTTTAATATGTAGCAGTTTTCTACCCTTTTAACTTTTTAAGTATTTTATTATATTGCCTATTTAGCTAGAGTGGAAAAATTTGGAATATTAAAATTATTTTGGGGATCTAAATTTTTGAGGCATTTGAATTTTTATATTGCTGTAAAATCATTACTGAAGAGAAAAAGGGCCAAAATGAGCTTTAAATTTAAAAATAAATTATAAAATGCAGCAGTTAAGATAGCTGAAATTTTAAAATTATGGTAAAAGTTATATGAAAATGCCAACAGTGGATTCAGAAATTTTCTCAGTGAAAGGCGAATTCTAAATAAAAAACCTATAGTAGACTCATGATGGCCAGTAACTAACCACTCCCCCCCTTGTATTCTCTAAAATTCAGAATATGCAAAAACTGCAATGCTACCAAATTGAAGTGTATTAAATTTCTGAAAATCTTCAAAAAATTGAAGCAACTTACTCAAGTAATTACCAAAATCCAAATTTTCTTTTAAAATTTCAACATTTCTGCATTTCCCAGCAAGAAAATTGCATAACTATTTTTAAAACAATGTTTCATAACATTACATAACTAAAAAAATTTTCAAATTACAAATTAAAGCGACAAGGTTAAATCGACACCTTACATGCATAAAAATACTCTGTATATTAAACGAATGATTACAATAATAAAATTATATTAAACTATAAATTGTACACACTATACATTTGATAAGCTAAAAAAAAAAATTGTTTCAAGTTCCTTCCGATCAAATAAATAAAATATTCTGGCCTTTAGAAATATGAGAGTGTATATAATATTATGAATAAAGAATTTAGTCATTAAATATAACTCTTTGTGTTATGACGAGAATTTTACAATTTCATATTTCAAGGCTTAAAAAGTGAATTTTTTATATATGCATAAATAATTATTTTTTTTTAAGCAGCACATTATGAAGAAATTTTTAAAAAGAACTATGATTATTATTATTGTTATTGACAGCTATAGAAATAATACAGTTAATAATTTAAATCAACAGAAAAATCCGGTTTATAAATAATATTATTTTCATAACTCAACAGACCAGAACGTGAATCAGTGTTAAAGTGTGTGTTTAAAACTCCTGTATGTAAGTTTACTAGTTTTAAAAAACCAAAAAAAAAATATATAAAACTAAAAATTTTTATTACTTTAGGTTATTGATATGTTGTTAATAATATTGATCTTAATAATTGGTACGAATTGCCATAAAGATGGTGCATACATGAGAAACATAAATGATGGTTTTAATTTAAGATTAAATTGGATGTCAAGCATACGTGATAATGTTAGATTAAGTGAATTAGCATTACCAGGTACCCATAACAGTGGTACATATAAAGTAAATGCTGATTTAGTAACAACCCAAGTATTAAGTTTTGATGATCAATTATATTATGGTATTAGAGTATTTGATATTAGAATACGTCATACAAATAATGTTTTTGAATTACATCATGGTTATATATATTTAGGTTTAAATTTAGATAATTTTTTAGATATAATAAGTGATTTTTTAAATGATTATAAAACAGAAACAATATTATTTAGATTAAAAGAAGATGATGAACCTAATTTTGATAATACAAGAACAATGAAAGAAACATTAGATTATTATTTAAATAAATATCCAAATTATTATTTAAAAACAACAGATATATCAATAACTTTAGGTGAAACAAGAGGTAAATTTATAATATTATCAGATAATAATGAATTTCATTTATATGGTATGAGATACAGTAGTTTTAACATACAAGATAATTATAATATTAATACAATATGGAGTTTATACAAAAAATGGGAATTTATTAAAAACCAATTGTATGAATCAGTAAATGGACAGAAATATATATTTTATGTTAATTATCTAACTGGTTCTGGTGGTGTTTTTCCATATTTTGTATCATCTGGTCATATATCATCAGATACAACATCTTCAAGATTATTAACTGGCTTAATAACACCTGGTTTTAGCACATATTATCCTGATTTTCCAAGAATTAATTGTTTTTTAGGGTTATGTACCATTGCATTTGAAGGTACTAATATATTAACTAGAGATAAAATTAAACACTTTAATGACAATATTAATAATTATAAAAGAACTATTGGTATTATTATGGCTGATTTTCCTGGTGATTCATTAATTAGTACTATTATTGATAATAATGAAACATTAAAAAAATAAATATGTAAATAAATACAGCATTTTTTTCTAAATCAAATATATATTTGTTTTTCTTATAATACACTTATGTACTATAGGTGAACCTAACCTATAAAACCCCATTTCTAATATTTTTAAACTTCTAACGGTTAATATATACAATTTATCGATAAAAATTCAGTCAAAGTATAAAATGTAGGTTATGTTTAAAGAAAAAAAAACGTTATATTTTTTAAAATAGATAATTACATCTATTTTCTATTATCACGATGAATCCTAACCTTGAAAAATAAACTAAAAGTTGTTATCTTATATATTTTTTAGAAAAATAAAACAACAACAAAACACGTATATAGTAAAAGATACCTGTAGATCCTTTCTCATATTATTAAAAAATTTATAACATATTATAGAGAGTTAATCACGATAAAAAAGAATTTAAATTCAATAATCAAAGTATAATTAACCTCTCATTAGTTTGTTAAGCTAACCTTATACATGAGTTCCTGTATCATTATTAAAAAAAAAAAAAAAGGTGTTCATATAAAGTCTAATCGATACACGAAATCACAAGCACTTTTCATGTCGTACATAACCTATCAGTAAGATAGATATAGAAAGAGAGAAGGTACCGTTTCACTCTGTTAAAAAAGGCAATATATGAATCGGTTATATATACTCGTTTTCAAAAAGAGTTTCTATAATAATAATAATAATAATAATAAACGACAATCGTGTGCAAAGATCAGTTATAATCCCTTGACTGCGTTACATTTCCGTTACAGTTATCAAGTTGCTATAAATGGAGGTTAACGAACTTGGACTACTTTAATATAATATTATAATGATCTATTAAATAGAGCAAGGTCGTATAAGGGATGATAATAAGAAGAAAAATTTATATACTTGTTATTTTTTGATTTTTCTTATTTTTAAATTTAAAAATAATTGCAATATAAATATTTTTTATAAAAATGTATATACAGAATAAAAGAAATTTCATGGTAAGCAGACCACAACTGACGTGAGAGTTTTCGCACCGGTTCAAGTTTATACTATTTAAAAAAGACCGGTAGTAACTTGTTTATATGCGCGAGCTCACGCAGTTTTTCTCTCTTGCATATATATATATATACGACTGCACTCTTTTAGGTTATAATAACATTTGCACAAACATGACTCTTGTATATAGAAGATATGCATATATGAACAGATCCATGTGTCTGTTACTAAGGAGAGTCTCCATGTATTTCAATCAAATATCACTTGTTTTTCTTTTTTATTTAATACTTTATAGTATAAAAGATGAATTACTGGCAGTCTACAACTTATCTTGTTTGTACAGTAGCTCAAGAAGTTAAATATAACCTGTATATTACTTGTTTTATTTAAAAAAAAGTTATACTTTTAAACTGTTGACAAATCAATTTTTTTTTTTTTAATAAATATGTTTTTTTATTAGTTGTAATATTTACTTTTTATATTCAGTTTGGGTTATGTTCAAGTAGTGGATTTTTTTTTCTCGAATATGAAATGACTTTTGAATAGTATAAATACTACTAGTTTATACTAAAATATTTAAACTATTCTCTATAAGTATTTATGTTTGTATAAACGCTTGGTAAACATTTTGAAGTTAATATTTTATTTTTTTGTTCCATTTTATTATCCTTGTTGTATTCTTTTAATGTGAATTTGCATTTACTGTTGGAAAAAACACTGCACTCTTAAATTTATATTTTTCGGTACCTTGAATCGAAAATTTGTGAATTATACCTATCCTTTTTTATATCATAATCTGTAACATGAATTCCTATGTTAAAATTACTTTGAATAAATTTTAATTAGTTTCAGATTTCGAAAACCTTAAATTGCTATAGTATTTAATAAATTTATGCTATTGAAGGTAATATCTCGAGCCAAATTTACAAGTAACTATTAAGTTTAAAGTATACATAGAAGTAAAATAATTTTTGAAATTTATAATAGCACTTTTATACTTTCATTTTTTAGTTTTTGGTATTTGGATCCACAAATTCTGATGACTCAAAAATTTATATTTTATAAAAAATATCTTATATGTAACAAATCACTTAATTATTAATACATTCAATAAAACTAATGCTTTAACATAACCTCAAAACATATTCACACAGTAAGAGATCAATTAACTCTTACAGCTTACATAATAATATCTTGTTTTTCTTTAATTCATAAAATAAAGATCCTGTCAATTAAAAACATTTATATAATTATTTAATAATATAATATCAATTATTTAACTTTTATTTTAAATATACATACCGATAATTTTTATGCTTTATATGACAACAAACATTTATTTTGGCGGCAAAAATATTTTATACCGTTAATAATGTAGGCGACAAAAGTATCTTTTAATATCATTATTTATATTTATTATTGAAAAATTCTTTTATTTTAAATTAACTATATATATTTATTATTGTTATTCTGTAGTATATATGTATATTTGTATATATGTGACATTACGTTGATTTTACTTGACAGCGTATCAAATGAAAAAGTGTCAAGATTCATTTCTTTAAAGAAGTGTGGGTTGAAAAGATATTATTTGCATAAAAAAAATAAACATAAACACTCTTGTTTTGTACTGTATGATGAATATAAATATTTTATGTATTATAATATACAGTAGCATAATATACTGACAAGTTTTCAGGCTTGTTTGTATTTATATTATGTATATATGTATATTCACCACCCACATAATAAGCCAGAAGAATAAGCAAAAATATAGTTATATTTCTTGTGTAAGGATCTGTTTATCTATGTGTGTGCTAATGTTATTTTCATAGCTTTGAGTATATTTTATGGGTGATTACTTATTGGAAATCTATAGATATTGTAATAAAAAAGGTAATTAGCAAAAGGGTTTAACTTTTTGTTACAGCGAAGTTATGTTACTGGAATTATATGTAAGTTTTATATCTATAAGAAAATGGAAATTAGTATTAAATCATTAACAAGAAGTTGTTTATTTTCTTATTAATGAAAGGTATTTATTACAATTTTGTAATATTAAGGTATTTATTACATACTCGTTCAACTATCTGTATCATAAAATATAGATCATATTGACGATGTACAGTATAATGTACACAGAATTCAACACAGATACCATTTGCATTGGCGTATGTCGTATACGCGTTTATTATTTTTCGTATAGTAATTCAATGCATCAATAAAACGGAAAAATGTTAATGAAGATGTCGCTAATAAAAGTAAAATATTTAAATTCAGCAGAATTATTGAATTTTGTCCATCTTGTAACAAAAACATTGAGTCTAAAGATTTTATAAATCATTTAGGAAATTGTATAAGCAATTTAAATTTTGATGAAAATGAACGCGACGTTATTCAACATATTAATAATGTCTCGAACAATATTATGAAAGAAAATTGTCTATTATGTCAAGCTGTTATTGATAAAAATTATTGAAATATACATTTGGGGAATTGTTCAAGCTTTTCACATTTCAATAGTCTCAATGAATTTCTTACACAATAAAATAGAATTGAGAAAAGTAATTTAACTGAATTAAAAGAAAAATGTCCAGTATGTGAAGTTTACATTGATAAAAATGAAATGACCAAACATTTAGAAATGTGTTTGATTCAAATAACTTTTGACAAATAACTTTTGATAAATTTTTCACGCAATAGGATACCAATGATTTATTTTCAAGTGCTAATTATAATGAAAATTAATTCAAAGAAAAAAACTCAAGGAATTAATGTCGTATACGCGATTTTTATTTATCGCAGAGAAATAACATAGGTTAAGTTTATAGGGCATCAATAGTTTTATAAAAATTATAATATTATCCTTAATTTGAACAATATTTGTTCTGTAATAGCTCCAAAAGTATACCTCCTTAAAGCATTTTTTAGAGTTTTTGTGGGTCGTGGAACCCATTTTTGAAATTAGATTTTCGCCCCGATCAAAGAAATCTGCAATTTTGAGACTGCCATTTTGAATTTTAAACATCTTTTTTCAAAATTGTGACAGCGATTCCAAAAACCATAGAGGCAGTAACCGGAATTCGTCTCAATTCGTCTCTGGATTCATTTAACTCTATTTAAACCTTTTGGTAAAAAATCTTATTATTTTGAAAACACAATACTCAATAGATTTAAATTAAAGTAATAAAGGCCTATTTTAGAAAGATAGTACACCATAAATTAAAATCAAACACCTTACCTTTACTTTAAAAAAAAACATAAATCCTAATAAGGGCTAGACTTTATTTGTCACACAGGTGTACATTATTCAAAAGTATCCAAAATATATTTAAAAAAAAAATGCAACTGTTGCACATTTAATGAGTTAAGTAGAAATGAAAGGACACCAAAATAAATATTCACAAGAAAAAAGAAAAAGTTAAAAGTAAAATAAAGTTGTTTGTTTCGACTAATTCATTTTAAAAATTTACATATAACTTAATGAAGTTCAAATATTTAATATATGATAATATGGTAAAAAAAATTTCATTAGTACCTTTTGCATACTAACCTATAATATAAACAAAGTAAAAATGCATACAGAAAAAGAGACAATCAGAATAAGAGATACAAAATAAAAAAGAGAATTTTTAAACACATGTAAGAAAAAAAAAAATAATAGCATTATTCGTTAATCAGAGATTTAATTGATATAACCAAATATAAGCACGACTCTCGCACGAAAAGAACTTTTTTTTTAATTCCACCCACTGCAGTTCTCTTCTCAAAGATTTCTTTTATTTTTTTTTCTATTTCAAAGACACAATAAAAAAAAAACCAAAGCTATTATGCATGTGCATATGTTAAACAAGAGATAGAAAAAAAATAAAAGAATTTTTTTTTACTGTCCCCAAAGCAAAAAGAAAAAAAAATGTTTTGAGACTCATTAACGAGCTAAAAAGTTTATAAAAAAAAAAAAGAATTTTATATTGCATATATAAAGGCATACCTTTAAAAACATACTTTAATTACCATTTTATTTTTATTTTTTTTGATTCTATAATACAATCTGTTAATTCGTTTATTCGATTTTCTTTAGTTTTAAACGATTTGTATTACATATGCTTTTATTTTAATAGATTTAAAACGAAAGTGTAGTTTTTATTTTGAGGTAATAAATCAAATTAAATGGTTTTTGTTTTACTTACTTTAATGGAGATTTTTTTTTGAGTAGATTTATATTGGTAATTAAAGGACTTACCTGAAACAGAAAAATGTTAAGAGAAAATTAGTACTTTCTAAATAATTATTATATAGTTAATTTGATAAGTAAGATGAACATTAATGATAATTAAATCATCGTATCAGGTATGTAATGTATTAAAATGAAAAATTATTTTATGCATGATTTATTTTTCATGATTTTTTATTTTTTTTTGATGTTATAATTTTATTTAATGTTTTGAAGGGTATATTGGGGTTTTCAGGTGATTTTGGTAAAATTTCTATTGTAGACCTAAATTCTCATATTTTTAAAATCCTATATAAAATTAAAGTTTTTGGTAGCACAAGAAATGTAAAAAATTTTTTTTTTCTAGAAAATATTTTTAATTTTGCACTGCTTCTGAGGTCTTTAGGGTTTTGTACATTTAAAAAGATGTACTAAAATTCACAAAAATTGTCTGAAACATCCTTTGGTAGAAAATAAATTAGAAAATTTATGAATTTTAAAATTAGACCAACACCAGCACCAATAAACTATTTTAAAAAAGATCCCAAAATTGTTGAAATGAAATTTAAGTTACTTTTTTTAATCCTTAAACCCAAATTTTTAACCCAAATCATTCTTAAACGACCTTAACTACCATAAAAACCACTTAGACAAACCCATATACCAATACTTCTCAATTACAATATATCTAAAATGACACTAATTAACATGAATACATATCCTACTAATTTACATGTCAATCAAAAATTTATAATTAATATTTTCTTAAATATAAATTGATATACAATTAAATTACAAATAATAAAAACATTTTATATATATTTCAATCAAACGTCTAATACATAAATAAAAAATATTACATAATTTGCAAAATTATTATTTTTATTGTTTAAAATTTTTTTTGACAGCTATATTTAAAAAAAAAAATAAATTTAATTTGACAGTTAAACATGTTATTGTGTGTTATAAATAAAACACCTGATTGAACTTATAATAAAAAATGCAGGTAAATTTTTAAAAATATTTTTTACTCAAAGATTATTATAAAGTGATATAATATAAACAATTGATGACAGCTCTTTAAACGTCAATTATATTTATATGTGTTTCTATTATTATTATAGCATATGAAACATATGCACTTTGTCAGTTATTAATATATGCAAAGAAATTTTATAAAAAAATACATTTGAAAAAGAAATATATTTATGAGCTGAATAAAATTTTTTATATTATGCTCAGGATTTGCATAATCGAATCAATTGAAATTCTCATTTATTCAACGGTATTTTTTAAGTATTTTTAATATAATAATATTATGGTTTTTTATTAATTTTTAGTTGATTATTATTTTAATAATTTTTTTTTGCATATAAAATTGCTTTTTATTTTATTATAGAGCGAAGCTCTAACTTATACCAAGAAAAATTCCAGTTCTTGTGAAAATGATTTTTGTTTTTAAATATTTTAAGGCGTGGATGATTGGCGTAGCGGTAACGGAATAGCTATTTTTTAAAAAAAGGACAAAATATTGGTTTCGATTTTACAGGCAGTTTGCATACGGAATGTAAAAGCTGAACCCCATATTTTTTCTGAAGGCGCGGGTAAACGGCGGTAGAAGATTTTAGATTTTTGGGTATTAGAAAATGGTTTCATCTCCAGGAAATTTTCTAAGCAATTAAAAAATATTATCTCTCACTCCACCTCCACAAAAAATTTAAGGGTGGTACATTTTTTTATGCTGAAAAAACCTATTTTCAAAAAATTCAAAACTGTATTTTCGGGTCTTCGAGAGGTCCTAAAGGCCTAAAAAAATATTTTTTTAAATAAATGATGAAATTTTAAGTTTTCCAGACAGTGTTCAGAGTATTATTTGTTCACAGGTCGGGGAAATTAAATACAACCTAAGAATCCATTATTTTGGAATTTTTTAGTTTTTTGGGATCCTGTCTTGGCCTAGAGATCTAGTTCCAGCGGGAATAAGGGACTTTTTTAGCAACTTTTCTGATGCTACTACTTAACCTAGGTTTGGTTTCAGAGGCTATATCACTATATTTTACCAGCAATAGCCTTTATAATAAAATACTACCAAGAATGTTTTAAAAAAATAAAAAAAATTTTTTTCCAATGACCTAAAATGAAAATTTGACTGAATACATAAAAAGTAGGGCCAAATTAAGTCATACCGATTGCGACCGTAAAATTCCTTCATACTTTTAGGATATTATAGTTTTTTTTCAAAAAATTCATATGTTAAAAAAGTACTTAAAATTGAATAACTCAATAACTATGATAACTGAGTGAAAAACTAGCCCATGTTACCAACTCTTTTTTTTCTATTTGTTTGGACTCCAGATTTATGTCAATTGGATCGGCGAATCTTTAGTTATATATGGACAAATATATAATAGATACAGTCGTTTAATGATAGCTAGTATTGAAGATTTCAGGAAGGATTCCCTGATAAATGCTGGTAAATTACAGTTAAAAACCTAAAAATATACTCAACTAGATTTATTAAAATACGCAAATTACAAATACAATGAATAATAAAGCAATAAAATTTCTTCAATTAAATAAAAACAATAAACTATTGTCTCCTAAAAAATTAATTAAAATATCTAAATGAAAAGCATTATTATAAATTTAATCGATTTCTAAATTATTTATTCTTCAATGAATTTAATAAATTGAAATACTAAAAGCAAGAGACAGACATACATATTGTCATATCTTAATTTATCGAAAATAATAACAATAATAATCAATATTCATCAAATTTTAGTATATTAAATTGAATATTATTGTACATATATAATATAATTCAATTATATATATAACATAATACACCTTAAAATTATTAAATTATATATAATAATAAAAATCTCTCAATCAAATTAATACAAGTACATAAATCAATAAATAAAAACTGTTGACGCATAGAGAAACTTTTTATGCTTTTTATTACCAGCATGATCCTCTCAAGGGTTTTTTTTTCACTGTATACCGGAACCCATATGTGATTTTTCCTTAATTCCCACAACCCTACATATATATAAATTTACACACTTTACCTAACATTTTTCGCCTCCCCTCCCCTAACGCCACTTATCATCATCATCATTTTTTAACACCAGCCAATCATTTACTTTATACTGACATATGCTTAAGTAAGATTACATTTGTATATATGTTAATACCCCCTCCATTTTTTTCTATTCTTACATAATTTTTTAAGGGTGCATATAATGTTATAATAAGGGCGGTAAATTTCGCGAGGAAACTGCGTGAAACCTTTTTTTTTTGCTATAAAAAAACTTAAATGATTTATTGTTGTTGTCTGACAGATTTTTTTTTTTTTTAATTTTTTTCTAACGGTTTAATGGTCAGACTACTCTCTTGACGGATTATACATGAAGGCACGCGTATATATGTGTATTTGTACTTTTTTCCCACTGGAGATTAGTGGATTTATTGTTGGGGATTTATTTATACCGATAAAACGACATACGCGGTTTTAATATGTTTATCGTTTGAAATTTTTGGAAAAATTGGTAAAAATGTGTTTTTATTAATGAGGAGTGATTTATGAATAAAGTTTTTACTGTTTAAAAAAAAAAAAAAAAAAAAAAAAAATTTTTGAAATAGTTCCGCTTGCTGCGAATGTAAATTCACTTCAGCCAAGCGGACTTTTGTTTAAACGATACTAATTAACCTAAAACTTGGCAAATAATGAAAAGTTTTTAAAAAACTTATTCTCGTATCAAGTTATTTGCAATCGTTTATCGAAAAAAAATATCCGCTTGCTACAGGCGAAATACTGCTTCTGGTAGCCGGAAATCCGTTAGGGAGAAATGGATAGTTCTGCTTGCTGCAGGCCGATTTTTTTCTCTTAATAATTTCGATTAATTTCAGCTGCAAAATAATTTTCTATCATTGTAAGGCGCATTGCTCCTCGGGCCTATTTATAATCCGCCGCATTTTCCAAAATAAATATTAACGTACCTTTCTTTAGTAACAGGCAATAATTACTATATTCTAATTTTTAGAGGCCAGTTGATTCATCTAGAAGTATTTATTTTTAACAATTGCGTTGACAGGACCTCGGTGCTATGCACCTCGGGTCTTTAAACCTTCTTATTGGGCAAAATAAATATTTCTACAATGTTACAAAAGTGTGCATCATACTTGAAATAACAAAATTCGTTAAAAAATATTCCTCGAGTATTGTAACAATTTTAGCTGTAGATGAAAAACAAATTTTTGCAGCGCGCACTTTTTTCAAAATAACCAGACAAGACCCTCTAAAAATATATAAAAATTTGATCCTACTTTGTTAATTTTCATTAAATTCACTAGCTTTACTATTAAGAAACATTGTTTAACATCATAAATAATAATAAATTTAATGAACTTATTGAAACGTCTATTACAAAAATTAAAAAAAAAAAAATAATAATTAAGTATAAAAGTAAGAGTTCTAGTTAAAAATAAATGTAACTCAAAATATAATTTACAACATATAAGTATACGTTACATATTACATTCCTTTTTATTAAATTAGTAACATTTTAAACATTGTGTATCTGAGCTTAATTAATTATTATTTATTATAAACAAGTTGTAAATATACAAAAAAAAATTGAGACTTACGAAATTTCATTGTGAATAAATAAATTAATATAGTACTTATTAATAAAATTCAGTTATATATATGAATAAATCTGTTGTATTTTTGAAAAAAAGATTTTCTTTTTGAAAGCATTAAATACTGGATATCAGATAATTTAGTAATACCGTGACACGCTTGCACGCATAAATTAGTTTAACCCATTAAATAGGCTGCTTTTACGCTATAGATTATAATTATGTTTTATGATGGTTTGGTTTGTCAGATGCTTTTGATAAGGTAGAATTGTGGCCAATGATGTTGCACGTGGCAGAGAAAAAAAATGAACGTGCTTTGTATTATTCAACCCGCTGAATTGTAATGAAGGGTTGACTACTAAGGTAGTAAGTATTTGTTAGTAAAAATAATGGTATAAGACAAAAAAAAATAGTATATTTACGGTTCGGATCCAGAAAAGTGAAGAATAGTCCAAATCGGAAATAAATTACCAGCCTGCGATTTGGACCATTCTTTATTTATAGACAAGGGCCATATAAAATTTTTCTGCATCAGCCAGTGGCCAAAAAATGTTACTTTGCCGAAATGAAAATCCAGTCGAATTCAATGGTAAAATTTAGTCGCAGTCTGAAAAAGAGTAAGCGAAATAAAACCTGTAACAAAAGCTGCAATTAACTTGAATTACTTTGAGTTTTGATTTCAGGTTTATAAAAAAATGTTGAAATCTTAAAATTCATCGAAATACCAGTTATCACATTACCTAAACTCACTTTCTATTACATAAAATAAAAAATATTATTAAAAGTCATTGTATACTAAAAAATTATTAGATAACAAACTAAATATTAATAAAAACTGATTACATTTAGATGGCAAATATTACACAATTAAAAAATCGTGCAAAACTTTTTTCTATTATTCAAATAAAAATTCATGTGAATAAATATAAAAAAGTCAATAGTTTAACATTTGAATGCATAATTTTTTATTTCATTCAATTTTTTATACCCTTCTTTTACACTAGAAAAAAAATCACATCTGTCTATTATATATCTAATTATAAAGTACATACTTATAAAAATAAAATAAAGGATTCGTGACATATATTTTTTTAATAAAAAAATGAAGATTTTTTTCATTAAATTAATATTACATAATAGGTCAATATGTCTAGTCTACCTTGCTTCTGTGTAATTAGAAAAACTGATAATTTTTAAGGGGTGGTTTAAGTATAATCTCTGATATATATAAAATTATAAATCTTTTTCTACGTGAATAAATTTTTTAAACCACAATCTCTATCTAAAATACTAAATTTTTATGACAATAAAAAGTATTAAATTAATTCTAATTCTCTGTACTGTACCCTAACTAAATGCACCTGGTAAAATTTAGATTATTTAAATGACAATAATAATTATATGATAAAACTTTCTACGTACATCTGTTTAAATTTCATTTTATATTTTTTGTGACCTAATGACATAAACGACCTCCTATATAAGATAAATAGTCACGAAAATTCATGATTTTTCATATTAGTACACTCAGCAGGACAAAAATATTCATTGTATAAAAGAAAAATTATTTCTTTAAAACTTTTTTTTTTTTAGCATATCATCAAAAACTTGTAAGTTATAAAGAATTTATGTACATATAAAGATTTGTTGTTTTCTTGCTTTGATAATAATAATAATAATAATAGAAGGAAAAATTTTATAACATTTTCTTTTTCTTATAATGGAATGTTAACTTTGTTTCATGGTAAGTATACATGCTTGTGAATTTTTTTTTGTATTTCTTTTTAACTATTTTAACGAGGAGTGCATTTTTTATATTAGACTGGGTTTTATTTTTTAAAATATTAGGTTATTGACTTGAAGCTTCATTTTAAGTGATGGGTACAGGTACAAATTTCAGCACATGATCAGAAATTTGCTGATGTTATGTGTTCATTTTGAAATATATGTTGAAAAATGACTAAATTTTGAAATTAAAGGTACCCAAGTCAATTGTTTTAAAACGTGGAATACTGACAGAATACTTTTTATTTCAGCCTGGAAAATGCACAGTTTTGACCATTATTGCTTTTGCAAGTAAAAGTAGAAAAAAATATTTTTTAATGGTGCCAATTAGAAGAGCCATTTACAATGGGTCTAAAAGTACACTGATGTTTTACATCAAAAATATCAGGAGAAAAAATGTATCCACTCATCCCAAATTGTTTAACTCTTAGGGCCCACTCTGAAGCCAGATATACTCAATATAAATCGCCGATAACCTAAAAATTTGGATAGAAACTTTTAAGTTCCACAATTTTTTAAAATAATCTCCAGCCTAATATACATAGTTAGTAGTATAATAAATAATTTTATTATAACACTAAAACTACATATCTAATTGATAAAAAAACTAGTATTTAACGTTATTAATTACTATCTATTGGACTATGAAATTTTATTTTTTAATTTATTAAGTGTTGATAAAAATTCAAATATTTTATTATTTAATTATAAAACATTTATTAATAAAAAAAAATACATAGTGTCAAAAAAAAATTCACTATAAATATGTGGAACGCATGGTATTTTTATTTATAAATATTGACTTCAAGGACTATACAGTTATAATACTGAGATAAAAGTAAAAAATTCTTATAGTTGTCAACTAACTTAATTTATTAATAATTTATTATTTTATTAAAAGAATTTTTATCAACAAAAAAAAAGTTAGGTTAAGTAATAATATAGTAAAGGATAAATTTTTATGGTTTTTTGTTTTGTTATTAAGGTAAAACGTTTTTTGGCTAGAGAAAAGGTTTCTATCTTTGTAATTGATTGCAGGCGAAACGCCCTTACTTATCTATTTTTAGCCATCTCTATCTATCTATACTTGGGGTAGTTAAATAAAATTTTAGGTTATGCAGTAAATTATAAGCAGTTTTGTGACTGTAATTATAACGATTGATGGACTGTCGGATACACTAGTTTTATTAATTTTTTTTATGTTGGTAAGTCTTAAAAAAATTGAAATTGAAATAGGTTTTCATATTAATATGGGAATGTATAGCTATCTTAACCTAAAAATATTTAAATTTTGTAAAAGCAGAAAACACAATCATAAATAAATCGATTTTCATATCCGGAAGCGGAAAATCTTCGTCAAAGAGCCAGGCGAATCGTCTCGACGAAATATAAAATAAAAGAATATTAAAATCTGATAAAATCATTAAAATTATTTATCATAAGGGAGAAAATAATTATTTCAAAGTTTTAATTTATATCAGTAATATTTTACATAAAACTCAATTAAAAATTTTAAGGTTAGGTTTGTACTTAATATTAAATATAACTTAAACTCAATAAAATAAATATAAATTAATAAATAATTACATTTACAAGGACAAAAAAACATAAATTATTAACCAATAAACTTTAAAATTTTTATTATATAAAATATCAGAATAATAATCTTTTTTAAATCAAATTAAATTATAATTGACAGAAAATTTTAATTATAAATTATAAAAATACCTACTCCCTGATATAGTGTACAACAAGTAAAAGTATAGTAGTAGTTAATTTATAATATAAGATAAAATAAAAACGTGTTGAAGTGTTAAGAAAAAATATTTATAAAAGGAACTTAAAATATTTTATATAGTTTTGAAGGACTTTTTAAAAAAAAGATATTTAAAAAAGAAAAATTCCTTTTTATCTTGTCAGTTATTTAACCTAACCTCCCTTATTTTTATAGCGTCGTTTTTATTATTATTAAATAATTTATTTTTAGGTTAAGATTACATGAATTTTTATTCAATTTTATTTTATTATTATAATAATTTTTTGATAAAAGTAAAAATATATACTTTTAAAAAAAAATGATTATATGAAAATTATATTAAATTTTTCTCTTTCTATAATATTACATGACGCGACTTGAGAAAAATAAAATAAAAACTTATATTTCAAGGTTATAAATGTTAAATATGTACTCAAGTACATAATAATAATTTTTCCTTTAAAAAAAAATTATTTAACAAGTTTTGTATTTTTATTTTATTTCTTTTTTTTAAGATTTAAATAAAAAAAGTTTTATATACATAATGTGGTTTATATAATTTCTTTTATTATACTGCACACAGAGATTACTTTTTTATTTTAGAATTTGCGGATGCCCACATTTATAAAACCTTTTTTATTTTTTATTATTATTTTGTAATCATTGAAGATTATTTGTATAAAGAAGGTTATGTTTTATTATTATTATGTATATTTGCGCCGGCGCTCTCACTTTATGTGTGTAGGTCTTAATTTTTTTGTATGGATTAATAAAATGGACAAAAAGGGGCTAAAATTAGTAGTTTTTATTATAGGCTAATCTATTTGACAAGATTATTGCAGTAGTATATTAATAGCATTATGAAGCACCATAAATACCGACATTTTCTATAGGAAATCTAGTAAATTGGGGTTAATCACTTGCAGATTCCCAGAAGCCGAAAAGCAATTAAGAAAATTTTCTATGAGAGGAAATTGCAGTTCTCCGTAATGCTTTTCTATTCATTTAAAGTATATGGTATATTAAGAGATCGGAAAAGAGCACAACAAACTTGCATTTTATTATTCGTAAATCCTAGTGTTATATCGACTAATTTTAATTTCTCTCGCAAGTGAAATGACTTTGTAAAGGTATATAAGTGGTAACATTAGAATGAATTTATTGAAAGTTATAAATATTTTAATATAATCATGTTGCTAATTTAGTATGTAAATACGACTGAATTTATTTTCTATTGGATAAAAGGGTACTTTTTGGGTACTTTTCAAAGTTGGTGAATGCAAACTTAAAATAAGCCCTATACATATTTGTTCAACTATCTGTATTGGAAAATATAGATCATATTAGTGATGTATATTATATGTGCATAGAATGCAACAAGATACCATTATTTGCATTGGCGTATGTCGTATACGCGTTTTTTATTTTTCGTATAGAAATAACATAGGTTAAGTTTATAGGGCATTAATAATATTATAAAAATTAAGTATTAAGTTACACGTTTAAGCTATAGAACATACAACGACTTTAGCATCCAGCCTCTGTCGTAAACGCATTATTAACAGCATTTAATACAATAGTTTTTTTCAATTATATTATTATGTATACTTACTAAAAATGTACTTACTAAAAAATTTAAATCTTGAATATATAATTTTAAGTTGTCAATTGTATTCTCAGGAAATATTTTGTTAATGTAAAATATTATTTTATCCTCTGATGTAATGAAATTGCGATAGCTACTTTCTAAAAAGTTATTTTTTCTAATACTAAAAATAATTTCACCAAAATTAAAAGCCGTTTTGCTTCATTTGCACACAATTTAACTGAAAAATCCCATATACATAAATGAAAATTTAAATAATTTTCACTTTTTATTTGTTATTAATTAAAATATTTAAAATATATTATTTACTTTTTTTAAAAAAATAAAATTTTTACATGTTTATTCAATTAAATATATTTAAATAAATATTAAATATACTTAAAAAAGTCATTTATTTTCATTATAAATAAAATTATTTGATTTCTTGATGGTACACAAATAAATTAATGCATTTTATATTACATACACATAAATTTTCTATTTGAAATTTCGTCATGCTTAACGTGTTAAAAAGGCATTTCTTTTATTTATTTATTTTGACTTATAAATACAGTATAAAGTAAAAGTACAAATAATTAAATTAAGACACATTTTTAAAATATATAAAAGGGAGTAGAGAAAAAGTCATCTTCATATAAATAAATTTAGTATATGTAGAAATAGATTTTAAGAAGTGCCAAAGAAAAAAAGCCCTAAAGGAAATTAAAGGGGGAATTTTATATTAAATGACATTGAAAAGTGTAAAAATGAAAAGGGAAATGTACATAAAAATATTAAAAGGAAATTAATGGTATATGTGTTGAAAGAAATATTGATGCATGCGATTTCTTCCTATAATAAATATACAAAGTCATAAAGAAATTTTTCTACTAAAAACAAGTTTTTTTCTCACTATTTTGTGTAGAAATATGATTCATAAAAAGTATATTGCTATAGTAAGAAATATACATTTGTCGAATTTAATATTTGCAAACATTAGAAACTTTTGAAGAAGAAACATCTCAATTTCTTATGTACAACAAAACGATATCTAATAATAATAATAATAATCTTGGTGAGAAAACATAATCTTGAAATTTGACTTATAAGTTTTGTTGGTTATGTTATACGAATGTATACACAAACAATTTTAGAGGGAAATTGAGATCTATTTTATAGGTTATGTTATATATATGTACTAAAATTGTTATCTCATTCTACTTGGTTGATTCAAAGAGCATTTCTGAGAATCACAGTTGATCGTCGCGCTTGAGAATATTCTCTACTCACACCCTTATGTATTATAGGTTAAGTTATAACGTGTTTGTTATGATCAGGAGTTTACAAAATTTATTCAACTGTAAATTTTTGATTATAGAATATTATATATTTTCAAATAAGTATCAGTTTTATTTTTTTTTTTTGGCTTGTGTTTATTATTTAAATTAGTAGTTTTAATTAGCTGTACATTTTTTAGGATAAATATAATAATAAATATAAGTATCGGATTAATTTTTTTGTATACGCATGTAATTAATATACCTTGTTTTTTGTAATTTTATCTTGTAATCACGTATTTTAATATTACAAATTTCAACTAGTGATTATAGGCGAATCTTCTGGGTATCCCTAACAAAAATAACCGGCCGGTTTTAGCTGGTAAAACCGGCCGGTTTTTCTACCGGCCGAAACCGGCCGGTTTTAGCTGGTTAACCGGCCGGTTTTTGCTACCGGCCGGTTTTGGCTGGTTTTGGCCGGTTTCGGCTGGTTTCACCTGATTTCATCTGGTATCAATGAGTTTGAACCAGAAAAATAATTTTAGGTGTTAAAAAAAGAAAATTTCCGGGAAAATAAAGAAAATTCAATCCTGATAAACTTAATAACATTCTTTTAACCAATAAACGTCTAAAATGAAAATTAATTCAGTAACAGGGAGTTTTCGAGGTCGAGGAAAACGTTTTTATGATTGAAAATTTTCAAATTTTCACCCCCAGCATATTTTCCGATTTTCCAAGATGGCGGAACAATAAACATCCAAAAATAAACTTGATACTTTACCAGGGGGTTTTTGAGGCCGAAGAAAACGTTTTTATGAGTGAAAATTTTCAAATTTTCACCCCCAGCGTATTTTCCGATTTTCCAAGATGGCGGAACAATAAACATTCAAAAAATAAACTTTATACGTTACCAGGGGGTTTTCGAGGTCGAGAAAAACGTTTTTATGATTGAAAATTTTCAAATTTTCACCCCCAGCATATTTTCCGATTTTCCAAGATGGCGGAACAATAAACATCCAAAAATAAACTTGATACTTTATCAGGGGGTTTTCGAGGTCGAGAAAAACGTTTTTATAAGTGAAAATTTTACCCTCAGCATATTTTCCGATTTTCCAAGATGGCGGAACAATAAACATTCAAAAAAAACTTATAACCGGTTTGTGTAAACACAACCTAAATGCATGGAACATGTTTACTTCCAGCTGAGGACTAGGTATAATACAAATGTTACTCAACATTACAATACAATTTTCTATTGTTGTAATTTGTAATTATCACCTTACTAGTTGTTAAGATTCTAAACCCAAACTATTTTGATTCCCTAAACCTGAATTATTATAAGTCCCTGAACCTGAATTATTCCAAGTCCCTAAATTGATATTATTCTAAGTCCATAAACCTGTATTATCCTAAGTCCTTAAGCCCAGATTTTTCAAAATCTTTTAAAAGTATTTTATTTATTTTTATATACTTACCTAATTATTCTAAGTCTTATTTGACCCCCCCCCCTTAAATAGGACAAATTTGACCCCCCCCTTAAAAAGGACAAATTTGACCCCCCCCCCTTAAAAAGGACAAATTTGACCCCCCCCCCCCTTAAATAGGACAAATTTGACCCCCCCCCCCCCCTTAAAAAGGACAAATTTGACCCCCCCCCTTAAATAGGACAAATTTGACCCCCCCCCCCCCTTAATTTTCAAGTTCTGAAGTACCCCCTCCCTATAAACATGTTCCATGTTAATAAACTTTATACATTACCAGGGGGTTTTCGAGGTCGAGAAAAACGTTTTTATGATTGACAATTTTCAAATTTTCACCCCCAGCATATTTTCTGATTTTCCAAGATGGCGGACCCTTAAACGTCTAAAAAAAACTTTATACTTTACCAGGGGGTTTTCGAGGTCGAGAAAAACGTTTTTATGATTGAAAATTTTCAAATTTTCACCCCCAGCATATTTTCCGATTTTTCAAGATGGCGGATGGTTAAACGTCTAAAAAGAAACTTTAACCATAGCTTAATAACATTATAACATGACTTAATATTATTTAAAAATAAAGATTAAATTTTCTTTTATTTGTTATGGGATAGTTGTCATATGTAATGGTAAGAATTATATAAAAATCGAATCACAAGTTAATGTTTATTTTAGAGTCATTATTAATAGTACAATGTAACTTACATTACTACAATTTTTTTTTAATTTAAGAAGATTGCATATAAAGGTAATAATATAATTAACAAAATTTTAATTAGTATTGAAAATTGTACTTTTTTAAATAAACATATAGTTTACAATAGTTTTTATAGTTTTACTACTTTTGTTTATTTATTTTTTTTCTTAATTAAGTACAAGTTTGTAAATAATAATGTGAGTAGATAAAGTACAATAATGTGAGTTTTCTAAAAAATAATTTACTAAAAAAAAATAGCTTACAAAGGGCTACTTGTAATTGAAAGTCTGCAAATTTGTTGAAAATAACCTCATATTAATTTTTTATATATGTTTGTATTCTAATTTTTTAATATTATTACTGTTTCATTTAATAAAAATTTTTAAATTACTAATAAAAAAAAATTTTATATTCAAACAAAAATACCACTCCGTATTTTAATGTGTTTATGTTTCAAACTCTGCAGTTTTAGAATATCGGAAAATATGCTGGGGGTTAAAAATTTGAAAATTTTCACTCATAAAAACGTTTTTCTCGACCTCGAAAACCCCCTGGTAACGTATAAAGTTTATTTTTTGAATGTTTATTGTTCCGCCATCTTGGAAAATCGGAAAATATGCTGAGGGTAAAATTTTCACTTATAAAAACGTTTTTCTCGACCTCGAAAACCCCCTGATAAAGTATCAAGTTTATTTTTGGATGTTTATTGTTCCGCCATCTTGGAAAATCGGAAAATATGCTGGGGGTGAAAATTTGAAAATTTTCAATCATAAAAACGTTTTTCTCGACCTCGAAAACCCCCTGGTAACGTATAAAGTTTATTTTTTGAATGTTTATTGTTCCGCCATCTTGGAAAATCGGAAAATATGTTGGGGGTGAAAATTTGAAAATTTTCACTCATAAAAACGTTTTTCTCGACCTCGAAAACCCCCTGGTAATGTATAAAGTTTATTTTTTGAATGTTTATTGTTCCGCCATCTTGGAAAATCGGAAAATATGCTGAGGGTAAAATTTTCACTTATAAAAACGTTTTTCTCGACCTCGAAAACCCCCTGATAAAGTATCAAGTTTATTTTTGGATGTTTATTGTTCCGCCATCTTGGAAAATCGGAAAATATGCTGGGGGTGAAAATTTGAAAATTTTCAATCATAAAAACGTTTTTCTCGACCTCGAAAACCCCCTGGTAACGTATAAAGTTTATTTTTTGAATGTTTATTGTTCCGTCATCTTGGAAAATCGGAAAATATGTTGGGGGTGAAAATTTGAAAATTTTCACTCATAAAAACGTTTTCTTCGGCCTCAAAAACCCCCTGGTAAAGTATCAAGTTTATTTTTGGATGTTTATTGTTCCGCCATCTTGGAAAATCGGAAAATATGCTGGGGGTGAAAATTTGAAAATTTTCAATCATAAAAACGTTTTCCTCGACCTCGAAAACTCCCTGTTACTGAATTAATTTTCATTTTAGACGTTTATTGGTTAAAAGAATGTTATTAAGTTTATCAGGATTGAATTTTCTTTATTTTCCCGGAAATTTTCTTTTTTTAACACCTAAAATTATTTTTCTGGTTCAAACTCATTGATACCAGATGAAATCAGGTGAAACCAGCCGAAACCGGCCAAAACCAGCCAAAACCGGCCGGTAGCAAAAACCGGCCGGTTAACCAGCCAAAACCGGCCGGTTTCGGCCGGTAAAAAAACCGGCCGGTTTTACCAGCTAAAACCGGCCGGTTATTTTTGTTAGGGTATTAAATTAAACAACCAACATTGTTCATTAATCAGACTAAAATAACGAGAAAAAATTGAGTTATAATCCAAAATAATAAATATTTCAAATTTTTACAAATTATGAAGTTCCAAAGCCGAACTATTCTAGGTCCGTTGATAAAATAGGGTGATATGTTTTTTATTTTTGTTTAATTTTGCAATAATTTTTTAATAACAATTAACCTGACTTTTTTAGGTTAAAATTGCCCAAGAATGTTTGTGGGTCATAAAATTATATTCATCCTATTTTTATCCTCGCAACTATCACTAAAAAAGTGGGCTACGAAATATATTGCTGGCGGCACGACTATAATATCTGAAATACTGAACTGGGGATAAATTTTTATAAAAAAGTACTAAACCAAAATATAGTAGTAGTAGTAGTTTATTTACTTGTGTAACATATATATTCTTTTACAAGATAATTTGTACATTAAACCAAAATATATAAACTTTTTATTTATTACCAAACTAATGAGCTCATTTAGCTTACCAGAAAAATAATTCACCCTTATAGTTTAAAGAAAGCAAAATAAAACAATTGATTTGTTAATTTAGATAATGCCCGGAATAACAGCCGATGATGTTGTTGCATCGCGTTTTGCACAAAATCCGACGTTGATGTTGTTTAAAACTATACACTTTTTTCCTTCTTCACAATCTTTATCATTCTCGCACTGTAAAATATATTAAAATTAATATTTTCACAATAATCAGGCTTTATTATACAAAACTTGATTGTTTTGTAATTTTAAAACCAATTATATATATTTTTTTAATTGTTAGTTCTTAAATACTTGAATTCTATATTTTATTCATTAATTAAGGGGGTTCATATAAATATAAAATTTTGTTAGATTGCTTTAGTTGAATACTTTAGTAATTAGTTAAAACTTAAATTTTTACAATGCAATGAAACTGTTTATTTACTTACTGCGTGTATAATTGATACCATTAAAAATACAAATAAAATTCCAAAAATTATTGCTGATTTCATTGTTGTAAATAATGAATGTTTTCACTTTTTTAAAAACTTTAATAATAAATTTTTCATTCGAATTTTGAAGTATTTATATGGTCAATTTATAGCGATAAAATTCTTTCCTTGTATTGATATCAAAATAATTTGACATTTTTATCTATTTTTATTTTAATTATTTTGGCAATGAATTTATAAAAATTTTTATCATTATTCATTTTTCCTTAAATATTAAATAATTTACTTCAATTATGTCAATTATTTATTTTTTATCGCACATAAAACTTTTTTTTTTTTATTAAAAAAAATTTTACAGATATTTAAATTAGTAAGGCCCTTTCTAAACCAGCATATAATCTACTTTTATGATAATCATGTCTGCTAGTACTACAGTAAATATGGAGAATTGTTTATAAAAAATTTACGTTAGATGCATACACTTTTTTTTCTAAGCTTTTTACAAGGCTACTGGTATGTGATAGGTACGTTTTTCGATACGCTGATTTCAAATTTTTAGGTCATGACCCTGAAAAATTAGCCCTAATACCGAAAAACTATGTTTTTGTCAATTGTAAATATCATTTTGACATATTTCATAAAAAACATTTCTAACTGTCTTTAAAATGATTGCCAATATGTTTTCGAGGTCGCTCATTTATTACCTTGTTACAAAGCGAGAATGCGCTACCGAGACCGGTTTAATTTTACCTAATAAAATCACTGAAATTCTTGATCAGCGAGCCAAAAAAATCCATATGTGCCAGATCTTGGCATTCAAAGTGCGAATCTATAAATAATTCCCATTTTTGGGGTTAGTTTTAGCTAGTTTAAGGGTGAAGCTCTAATTTCTTTATGGGTTTGGGTGCATAATTTCTGGCCACAACCAGATTTGTTCTAACATAGGTTTTTTGGGTCGCTGAATCCAAGTTTCAGGTCAAAAGAGGTGTTTTTGAAATATTCTCACTATGAGCTTTAATTTTGGCATAATATAGGTTTTATGGATCGCGATTCACACTTAGATTAGAAAAAACCACCCTTAAATGGGGTTTAATGTTATGTCAAAACTAAGGCTTATAGTAAAAATTTATCAAAAAACCCCTTTTAGGGTGATTTTAGCTAATTTTAGGGTGAATAGCAAGTGCTGCGCCTTGCAGCCAAAGAAATGAAAATTTCTCGTTACTGCCGCAGAAAAATTTTATACGGCCTTTATCCATAAATAAAAAATGCCCCAAATCACAGTTTACCATTATGTAAATTACGTGCGATTTGGAGCATTCTTTACTTTTCTGGACACGAGCCGTAAATATACCGTATAGGAGCCGGTTTTCGATCAGAAGTCACTTTCTTATACCTAGCTGTATCTTTATTTGTTGAAAAATATACTTTAAAATTAATATTTGGAGTTAAATATTGTTGCATTTGATCAGGGAAATCCTATATTTTACTATCCCAATTAAAAAAATGTCAAATTTATTGATGGATAATTTATAATTTACATTTATTACAAGTGTGCAAGGTAAGGTAATTTCGATAATGCAAGTTCTATTTTTGATAATAGTATCATTTTGATCGAATTAATTTTCGATAATTTGAAAATCGTTAAAACTAAGTTTAAATCGTGCGCGTTTTAATAGAATTCTTATAGGTATAACTATACCTATTTCTTAACTCCCTCTCCACTTGTTTTTTCTTATTTTTTTAATATAAAATACCTATAATAAGAGTAAAATATAGTAAACAGCAGATGAACTACACACTCGACTACACACTTGTATAATCATGTATTTTAAACATTTATTTATTAAAATTTGCTTTTTAATTTTAATTAACGAAAGATAATAGTTGATATAATGTTTTTAAAACTCAAGGAAACAAAATAGGCGCCTTATTTAAGCAACCTGCTGTATACGTTCAGTTTGGGCGCGACTTTATTAGGGGTCGCTTACCTGTTTAATTATTTGTGTATTTAAAAGTAAAAACGACATAAATTTTATGAAAAAAGTGTTGGAATATAGTTTTTAAATATTTTTAATATTAAAATAAAGGTTTTTTTTCATTTCAAAGCGTGTATACGTAATTTTTATTAAAATCAAAGCATTTACGAGCATTTATTGTGTTATAAACAAAGTGATACATAAGTATATAAGTACTTTAAATTGTGTTTCTGTGTGTTAGTTTATTAAATATTCTATTAATTATTATAAAATATAGTATAAATAATGTAATTATGACAAATTTAGTGTATTATTATTAAATAAATATCGTTTAAATTAAAAAAAGTGTAATTAAATTGAAAATATCGAAAATACCCATACGTGTAAAAAAGTTCGGATTCGATTATCGATATACCTATTTAAAATAAATTTGCAATAAATAAGTGAATATAACCCTTTCCCTTTATTTATTAAAGCATCACAACGTAATTAAAAGCATTTTTAGTATTCGGCATTGAGTAGGTATCCCTAAAACTCGATTTTAATAACACACGAGATTTGGTGAAAACGATGAGAAAAATCTCCTAAGGTTGTACAAGAGAGCATTTTTCTTATTTTTTTTATTAATTTAAGTTGTTTTTTAATATCGGTAACGTAGAAATTAGTTCCTTAGGGTTTGTAGTTTCATAAGAAAATTCGGTTTTAGATAAATGATGCATGCTTAATAATATAAAAGCTAATTTGTGTGTATTTGATCGAAAGCCAATACGTTCGAAAACTGGCTCCTATACGGTAGTTTTTTTCAATTGTAAATTATTTATTTTTTCCAAATCGGACGAAAAAACGCTAAATTACCAACTTGTAACAAGCTACAGATAACAACCAACAGCTTTCATTAATCAGACTAAAATAGCGACAAAAATTTGAGTTAATAAATATTTCAAATTTTTACAAATTATGAAGTTCCAAAGCCGAACTATTCTAGGTCCGTTGATAAAATAGGGTGATATGTTTTTTATTTTTGTTTAATTTTGCAATAATTTTTTAATAACAATTAACCTGACTTTTTTAGGTTAAAATTGCCCAAGAATGTTTGTGGGTCATAAAATTATATTCATCCTATTTTTATCCTCGCAACTATCACTAAAAAAGTGGGCTACGAAATATATTGCTGGCGGCACGACTATAATATCTGAAATACTGAACTGGGGATAAATATTTATAAAAAAAGTATTAAACCAAAATATAGTAGTAGTAGTAGTTTATTTACTTGTGTAACATATATATTCTTTTACAAGATAATTTGTACATTAAACCAAAATATATAAACATTTTATTTATTACCAAAATAATGAGCTCATTTAGCTTACCAGAAAAATAATTCACCCTTATAGTTTAAAGAAATCAAAATAAAACAATTGGTTTGTTAATTTAGATAGTGCCCTTAATAAAAGGCACATCAATTCGAAGTAAATTTTTTTACTAATTCGGAGCTTACACAAAATCCTCTGTTTCCAAAAGTAATACATTGTTTTCCTTCTCCACAAACGTCATCACTCTTGCACTGTAAAATATATTAAAATTAATACTTTAACAATAATCGGCCTTTATTATACAAAACTTGATTGTTTTTTAATTTTAAAACCAATGATATATTTTTTTAATTGTTAGTTCTTAAATACTTGAATTCTATATTTTATTCATTATTTAAGGGGGTTCATATAAATGGCTCATATTCATTTTTTTTGAAAAAATATCTTACAAAAACTAAAAATAAAAAATTCCTTTTTTAAAGTCCGAACAAGGCTTTTTAGACTTTTTTCACCAATATTTATTCAGTGTTGCATAAAAATCACCATAACGATCCTTTTACATCAATTTATTACATTTTTTCATATAATTATAAGGTAAAAACAGGTTAAAACCATTAAAAACCAAAATCGTTACATACGGCGTTAATACATGAATTTTTCTAGGTTTTATGTATTTTAGAGAACAATATCGTATGTTTTTAAAGAATTCTTACTAAAAAAACGAGTTTTGCAGTTAAATTTTAAAAATATTTAATAATTTTAACAAAAATGAGGAACGGTAAAGGCTTTTTTATAGAAAAATCAAAATAATTCGTAGACAAATGAACAAAAAAACTTTTCCATTTGGAAAGTAAAGTATTTTTATGATTGAAACTTGCTAAGTTTTTGATATTTTAATTACAACGCTTCTTAATAGGAGATCTAGGGGGGTACGGTAAACGCTTTTGTTTTTGTCCCTTCGTTATTTCTGAACTTAAACCCATTTTGTTTTCCTATTTAACAATAATTTTAAGCGCTCTTGGTGTGAGAATTTTTTGTTTATGTATTTAAGTTGTTATTTATGCGGTTAAAAGGTTTTAAAATGTTTAATAAATATATTTTAAATACTTTAGTAATTAGTTAAAAGTTAAATTTTTACAATGCAATAAAACTGTTTATTTACTTACACCTGTATCCTCCTGCTCCTGTGCGTGAACCCATGATACCACGATGAATACAAATAAAATTCCAAAAATTATTGCTGATTTCATTGTTGTAAATAATGAATGTTTTTACTTTTTTAAAAACTTTAATAATAAATTTTTCATTCGAATTTTGAAGTATTTATATAGTCAATTTTGGCGATAAAATTCTTTCCTTGTATTGATATCAAAATAATTTGACATTTTTATCTATTTTTATTTTAATTATTTTGGCAATGAATTTATAAAAATTTTTATCATTATTCATTTTTCCTTAAATATTAAATAATTTACTTCAATTATGTCAATTATTTATTTTTTATCGCACATAAAAAATAGTTCCTGCTGACCAAAAAATAGTTCCTGCTGACCAAATTAATCAGGGAATTTGTTTGCTTTCTGACTCAGCAAAAATAATTTCAACATGGGCAGACTTAAATTGCTTAGCCTTAAACACTAAAAAGACCCAGGCAATTATCTTCGGCTCACCCAATACAATTAAACTCTTTAAAGAGTTACAAATTTCAAAGGTAATAATCAACCACAGTGGTGATGGTGTCCAATTTGTTGATGAGATCACCAGTCTTGGAGTCATCCTTGATAATACCCTCTCCTGGCAACCCCAAATTGGACAAGTAACCAGGAAAATTAATCGAGTCCTTTATGGTCTTAGGATTATTAAGCCTTGCACATCCCAGACTCTTCGTAAGCGTCTTGTTGAGTCACTTGTTGTTCCGCACTTAGACTATTGCAACATCGTATACCTAGATCTTACAAATCAGCTAAGTGCACAACTCCAAAGATTATCAAATTCGGCAATAAGATATATATATGACTTAAGACGTCATGACCATATAACTCCTTATAGACGCAAATTAAATTGGCTGCGTAATGAAGCCCGCACCACTTACTTTGGTGCTTTAACCATGTATAGAATTGTTCGTATGAAGGTGCCTCCCCTTCTTACACCTCTTTTTAAACCATACAAGTCTGACAGGCCATCTCGTGGTCCCCGTAAGGACTTGGAAATTCCTTCTTCCATTACGACTGATTGGGGCCTAAACTCTTTTCAAGTTAAGTTTGCACACTTTTGGAATAGTATTCCCCCATGCATACGCGACATTCATTCCTACAATCGTTTTAAGAGGAGTATCAGACAATTTCTTTTCAGATTAGATCTTACTTGAACTAAACTATTTGACTCACATGTGACACATATTATTTGTGCATCTCATGATTTGACTATTTGATTGATTATTTATTTATTTATTTGACTCATTTTGACTGTTTGACTATTGATCTTATTTTAACTATTTGTTTTGACATGATTGTTGTATATTTGATTTGAAATTTCACAAATTTTATGCAAATTTATAATGTATATACAATTTATAATGTATTTATTAATAAGTAAAATGAAATGTACATATTTATTTAAGATTATATTACTGAAAATTTATTAACTAATTGTATATATAAGAGTTTACTAAATATGTAAAGAGTGTACTGTATTTTTGAGCTACAAAATAAAGGAAATAATAATAATAATAATAAAACATTTTTTTTTTTATTAAAAAAAATTTTACAGATATTTAAATTAGTAAGGCCCTTTCTAAACCAGCATATAATCTACTTTTATGATAATCATGTCTGCTAGTACTACAGTAATTATGGAGAATTGTTTATAAAAAATTTACGTTAGATGCATACACTTTTTTTTCTAAGCTTTTTACAAGGCTACGGGTATGTGATAGGTACGTTTTTCGATACGCTGATTTCAAATTTTTAGGTCATGACCCTGAAAAATTAGCCCTAATACCGAAAAACTATGTTTTTGTCAATTGTAAATATCATTTTGACATATTTCATAAGAAACATTTCTAACTGTCTTTAAAATGATAGCCAATATGTTTTCGAGCTCGCTCATATATTACCCTGTTACAAAGCGAGAATGCTACCACTTGCGCTACCGAGACCGGTTTAATTTTACCTAATAAAATCACCGAAATTCTTGATCAGCGAGCCAAAAAAATCCATATGTGCCAAATCTTGGCATTCAAAGTGCGAATCTATAAATAATTCCCCTTTTTAGGGGTAGTTTTAGCTAGTTTAAGGGTAAAGCTCTAATTTCTTTATGGGTTTGGGTGCATAATTTCTGGCCACAACCAGATTTGTTCTAACATAGGTTTTTTGGGTCGCTGAATCCAAGTTTCAGGTCAAAAGAGGTGTTTTTGAAATATTCTCACTATGAGCTTTAATTTTGGCATAATATAGGTTTTATGGATCGCGATTCACACTTAGATTAGCAAAAACCACCCTTGAATGGGGTTTAATGTTATGTTAAAAATAAGGCTTATAGTAAAAATTTATCAAAAAACCCCTTTTAGGGTGATTTTAGCTAATTTTAAGGTGAATAGCAAGTGCTGCGCCTTGCAGCCAAAGAAATGGAAATTTCTCGTTACTGCCGCAGAAAAATTTTATACGGCCTTTATCCATAAATAAAAAATGCCCCAAATCACAGTATACCATTATGTAAATTACGTGCGATTTGGAGCATTCTTTACTTTTCTGGACACGAGCCGTAAATATACTATTTATACTGAAAAATTTTTTATTTTGAAACCATTTAATAATACGATTTGTTTTTATTAGAAATAATTTGAATTTCAATAGTTAATCTACGAATCTTATCCAACATTTTGAAAATAACTACCACTCTGCTTCAATGTATGTAAAAAATGTAAAAAACTATGCAATTATTATTTTTTTCATCTTAAGAGAAAATGACTAAAATTTGGCAACTTATTGATTTCGAAATTCAAAATAAACAAATAAATAAATAAATAAATAAATAAATTACATTGAATTTGTAAGAGGCGCTGTAAGTTCTTCTAATACCATTTCAAGACTTTTAAGGAAATTTGATTCTTTTAAATATTTTGGAGAACTTTAGAGGCCATTTAAGACCATTTAGGTCGTGCGAGTCCTTGCGAATTCGGGAGAGACCTTGAAAGCTCGCTTGAGAGGCTGTGCAAGGCCGGCAGAGACCTTACATAGTCAATTTATAGCGATAAAATTCTTTCCTTGTATTGATATCAAAATAATTTGACATTTTTATCTATTTTTATTTTAATTATTATAGCAATGAATTTATATGAATTTTTATCATTATTCATTTTTCCTTAAATATTAAATAATTTACTTCAATTATGTCAATTATTTATTTTTTATCTCACAGAAAACATTTTTTTTGCATTAAACTACGTATAAATGTAATATGTTTAAAATTCGATAAGTGTTTTCATGCGTTATGTTAGTGTAAAAAAGTGTAAATAATTTTATCCAGAAGATGAGACAAGAGTCACGAAACGCGTCGGTATAGACGAGTTAACGAAGTCACACACGACGGATAATACTTTGGTAATTTTTTATTATTATTCAGCAATACTTTTTTGATTTTTGAAATTAGTACCTCATTTTTCTTTGTAGGAGTACGAGTTTCAGAAAAATACTTTATAGTCAATTTTTTGGATCTGTAACTTAATTTTTAGAAAATTTTTACCTGAAAATTTTTCAAACAAAAAAATAAAAAAAACTGAAATATTTCCTTTTGTTTTGAACGTATCACCTAATTTATTTCTATAAAAGTACTAATTTTTGAAAATATTGTTTTTACTCGATATCACAAATCTGATTTACTTTTTTTTAAATTTTTTTCTGAAAATTTTTTGCATAATAATATTAAAGAAAGAGCAATATTTTTTTTCTTTTTGGACGTAGTATTTAATTTTTTTCCATGAAAGTACTAATATCTAGAATTATCGTTTTTACTAGGTAAAATAGACCATAAAGAACATTTTGTTATTGTTAATGAGGAACCATAGTGCCAATTACTTGGCAGCGTTTTATAATTATTATGAAAAATATAAAAATACGTATCAAATATTTCTAAATATATTTTTAGAATATCTAATAATCTCAATACCATGCAACAACCCTATTTTACCTAATCATATACTCTCCTTGATTTTCGGATTCCCGGATTACCTCCTCCCTATAAACGTATTCCATGCTAATACAAAAAACAAAAATAGTATACATATTTTATTAATAGCTTGTTTTTTGTAGACACGTTTATAGGGAGGAGGTAACCTCAGATTCCGAAAATCAAGTGGAGTATCAAATGTGCCCGATTAAAGGAGCGGGGGTCAAATGGGACTTAGAATAATTTCTAAAGGGACTTATCAAATTGTATTGTAATGTTGCGTATATTTATGTATTATATTCAGCTTAAGTAAAAATGTTTCATACATTTAAGTTGAGATTACACAAACCGGTTATAAGATTTTTATCTTGTAAATACGTAATTTAATACAAAAAGTTTCAACCAGTGATTTTAGGTGAATATTTTGGGTATTAAATTAAAATTTTTCATAAATTTATAAAATTCGCTAAAATAAACGGTCGAAATTAATAAAAGTTAATTATTACTGATTGCCGAATCGGACTAAAAAACGCTAAATTACCAACTGCTAACAAGCAACATCGAACAATCAATATCGTTCATTATAATCAAATTTTCACAAATTATGAAGTTTCAAAGCTGAACTCTTCTGTATTTAAAGTATAGTGTCAGGGAAAGAAACAAGCATTAAGAATAGTGCAAATCAAATTATCTTAAAAATAGTCTAGAGATAATTTCACTTAGCTGCCAGCAATGTATTTCATAGCCCACTTACTCGCTTTTTTTAATAATATAATAGGTCCGTGGATAAAATAGGGTGATATGTTTATTGTTTTTGTTTAATTTTTTTTAGGTTAAAATTGCTCCCAAATTAGTGTTTAGTGAGTCATAAAAATATATTCATCCTATTTTTATCCTCGCAAGAATCACTAAAACAGTGGGCTACGAAATACATTGCTGGCGACACGCCTTTAATTTTTGAGATACAGTACTGATGGGGATAAATAGCTATAAAAAAAATACTAAGCAAAAATATATAAACTTTTTATTTATTACCAGAATAATTAAATATCTTAATCGTACAATATTTCACCCTTATAGTTTAAAAAAATCAAAATAAAAACAACTGATTGACTAATTTAGGTAGTGCCCTTTAAGAAGCCCATAAAAGTATTTTTTCTGAGTTGATTCATTCTTTGGAATCTTTATCGTAATCATTCATATTTGTTCTGGGAATCACACAAATTCCTGTATCATCTGATCCATCAATTTGACACTCTGCTTCGCTATCCATGTCTTCACAGTCTTTTTTGTTTTTCTTGCACTATTTATTTTAACAATAATCAGCCTTAATTGTACAGAATTTGATTGCTTTGTATTTTTAGGGGTATTTTATTAATTATTTTTATTCAATTTTAAAATCCATTTTACGTATTTTTTAAATTGTTAGTTCTTAAATGCTTAAATTTTTTGTTTTATGTTAGTTTTTAGATCTTGAGACATAATTAAAAACAAAAAAATTTAATTTATAAAAGAAGTAATGAAGGGGGTTCATATAAATATAAAATTTTGTTAGATTGCTTTAGTTGAATACTTCAAACTTAAATTTTCACAATGCAATCAAATTGTTTATTTATTTACAGTATCCTGTGCGTGAGTCAATGATAAAACCATCAAAGTTACAAATAAAATTAAAACAAAATAATATGATATTTTTAAGTTTTTTATTTTAATTTTTATAGCTATGAAATTATAACAATTTTTATAATTATTCATTTTTCCTTAAACATAAAATAGTTTTTTCTAATTGTAAATTATTTATTCTTTCCAAATCGGACGAAAAAACGCTAAATTACCAACTTGTAACAAGCAACAAATAACGCCCAACAGCGTTCATTAATCAGACTAAAATAGCGACAAAAATTTGAGTTATAAATATTTCAAATTTTTACAAATTATGAAGTTCCAAAGCTGAACTCTCCTAGGTCCGTGGAAAAAATAGGGTGATATATGAGCAATTATTTTAAAAGTGATACTTAATTCGAACCTGGAATCGTAATTTTTTTTTTGATGGCACATCGATATGACCCGTGTTTTCAGATAGTTTGAACCTTCAGAAAACCGAAAAAAATCGTGAACAAGAAATCGGCGATAGGTGCCAAAAAGATTTTTTCACTTTTATGTCAAAAAACGTGTTTTTCGTATCTGAGCTACCCTAAATTTTTAAAATAACTTTTTAGGTAAAAAAACTTTTTTAAAATAGATAAGAAAATCTGATTGCCAGGGCAAAACCACTCCAGAAGAAAAAAAAACTTATCTTTTTACGATGAAATTTAGCCAAGTTATCGTCAATTCAAGATTTTGCTCAAGTTCGTCTTAAAAAAGATTGAAATTTTATTGAAAAAAGCCTGTTTCTGAACTTTAAACATGCATTATTCGCTTGATTTTAACCTAAAAATGGTTAAAATTGCTCCCGTAATAGCTTTAGTTGGCCATAAAAATATATTATTATATTATTATATATATAAAATATTAAATATATATCCTATTTTTATCCTCGTAACTGTCACTAAAAAAGTGGGCTACGAAATACATTGATGGCGGCACGACTATAATATTGAGATACAGTACTGGGATACATATAGTTATAAAGAAAATACTAAGCAAAAATATATAAACATTTTATTTATTACCAAAATAATGAGCTCATTTAGCTTACCCGAACAATAATTCACCCTTATAGCTTAAAGAAATCAAAATAAAAACAATTCATTTATTAATTTAGATAGTGCCTTCATCAGGCCCTACATTTGAATTTATTTTTTCTTTTATTTCGGGGCTTACACAAAATCCTTTGTTTCTAACAGTTATACATTGTTTTCCATCTTTACAACCTTTATCATTCTCGCACTGTAAAATATATTAAAATTAATACTTTAACAATAATCGGCCTTTATTATACAAAACTTGATTGTTTTGTAATTTTAAAACCAATGATACGTATTTTTTTAATTGTTAGTTCTTAAATACTTGAATTCTATATTTTATTCATTAATTAAGGGGGTTCATATAAATATAAAATTTTGTTAGTTTGTTTTAATTAAATACTTTAGTAATTAGTTAAAAGTTAAATTTTTACAATGCAATAAAACTGTTTATTTACTTACACCTGTATCCTCCTGCTCCTGTGCGTTAACCCATGATACCATGATGAATACAAATAAAATTCCAAAAATTATTGCTGATTTCATTGTTGTAAATAATGAATGTTTTTACTTTTTTAAAAACTTTAATAATAAATTTTTCATTCGAATTTTGAAGTATTTATATAGTCAATTTTGGCGATAAAATTCTTTCCTTGTATTGATATCAAAATAATTTGACATTTTTATCTATTTTTATTTTAATTATTTTGGCAATGAATTTATAAAAATTTTTATCATTATTCAATTTTCCTTAAATATTAAATAATTTACTTCAATTATGTCAATTATTTATTTTTTATCGCACATAAAACATTTTTTTTTTATTAAAAAAAATTTTACAGATATTTAAATTAGTAAGGCCCTTTCTAAACCAGTACATAATCTTCTTTTATGGTAATCATGTCTGCTAGTACTCCAGCCAATATATATGGAGAATTAAAAATTGCTTATTAATTGCTTATTAAAAATTTACGTTAGATGAATGCACTTTTTTTTCTAAGCTTTTTGGAAGGCTACTTGTACGTGATAGGTACGTTTTTAAATACGCTGAATTCAAATTTTTGAGTCATGACCCTGAAAAATTAGCCCTAATATCGAAAAACTGTATTTTTTTGCCAATTTTAAATATCTTTTTGACAGATTTCAAAAGAAACATTTCTAATTGTCTTTAAAATGATAGCCAATCAGTTTTCTAGGTCGCTCATATATTACCTTGTTACAAAGCGAGAATGCTACCACTTGCGCTACCGAGATCGGTTTAATTTTACCTAATAAAATCACCGAAATTCTTGATCAGCGAGCCAAAAAAATCCATATGGGCCAAATCTGGGCATTCAAAGTGCGAATCTCTAAAAAATACCCCTTTTTGTATTGAAATACCCAATTAAAATTTTTATTGTAATTAAATACTTCCTTAAGTTTACTAAAAAAGTTGTAGTTTGCAATAAAGTAAAAAATGGAAATTTTGCGTAAAAATTAAAAAAAAAAATTCAACACTATTGTTGGGATATCTCCAAATATTTCAAATTCAAAATATTTGTTAAATTCATATACGCTGGAAGCCAAAATAATTGAATTTTTTTAAAAATAAAATTCAGATCTTGAAAAATATTGTAAATATTAAATTTTTTTAAAAACATAATTATTATTTAATTGCAGAGTACAAAAAAAACCTAAGTACGTTTTTGTTTTTTTGGCATAAAGTAAAACACTTTATTTTCGTCAAAAATAGAAAATATCTTCCATAATTGATTACAGTTGAAACGCCTTCTTATATCTTCCTAATTCATCTAAGTCTGGCAGAACTGCATAAATTTCAAATTAAGATAAGAGACGGCAGAAAAAAAGTTAACATTTAGATTACACATGTAAAAAAAAATTTTTTTTCAGTATGTTTACCAATGTTTTTGTGGATAATATATGAAAATGCTTTAAGGGTAAAATAAAAAAAAATTGAGTCTCTCTACAGGGGCTCATAAAGAAACAATCTAAATAATAAATAGGAGGGGTTCAAGTTCAATACTTGACGTTGATGAATATTTGCTGATATTAAAAGTTTCTATTTTGAAGCTAAAATATATAAATGTGTCTCGTATTTATTTTTATTTAATTTAATTTTATGTAAGTGCATTTGATTTATTTTAACTAATCAATAGTTAAATTTAAATCATAAAAGATTTTATTACTCTTACATCGACTTTAATAAAGTACTTTTTTTTTGGTACCCTTAAGTACCTGTAAAAATTTATTGTTGATTGTTATTATAACTATTTTTTTAGGTATAAAGTAAATTGGATTTTATATATCGATATCGATCATAGGTTCTTATTGTTAAGGATCTTAAAAAAAAAGTTTGTTTCATAGTTAAAAGATTATACGATCGTAGTCTAGGCAACTCCCTAAAAATAAGCACTAAAATTCAAACCCTTATAATAATGTTCTTTTTTTTTGTGAAATTTTTTTGTTGTATTTCTTTTTTTTTCTTATTATGTAATATAAATCTTGGAATATAAAAAAAAAAACTTGTCAAACTTTCCACTAAATTAAGAGTCAAACATTGGTACAAAAAAAGAAATAAGAAAAATGATTATGTGTTTTGATTTTGAAGTGTGTAATATATGTTTTTTTGGGTATAAAAGATTGATGCTTATTAAAAAAGTATATGGGGTAATTCGGTTAGTTTTGGTGGAGGGTAATTTAATTTGAATTTTTTTGGTTTTGTTGGGCAGGTTTAGGGGTCTCGAAGTTTTCTATAAGTTTTAACGTTTTTAAGTTTCAGGTTATTTTGGTTTTGATTTCTCATCATTTGGAATGTAAAGGTTTTTGCTTTCTTCGCAACTAAATTTTAAAGATTTACAGATTTAGTTATTTCTCCAATAAACCACCCACATTTCGAAGACTTTAGTTTTCTTTTTTAAGGTTCTTTTTTGCCCCATTTTTTGATAATTTAAAATAGTGCCACAGGTACCCAATTAATCTAAAAAACTAAAAATGCTCCAGAAAATTACCTGGAGCAACCCATATAAGAATCCGAAAATTGATTTTATTTGCGGTTTAAAAAAATGATTAAATATGAAAGGAAATAAAAGTTTAAAAGATTAAATAATATGATAAACCATGAAATAAAAAAAAAAATTTTTATTTTGATGACATCTAAAAGATATCATCATCATTTTGAAGATTGTGGTGTTAAAAAACATTTCCCCCTTTTACCCCTCATCCTATACATAAAATGTCATCACATATAATATTGATAAACACGTGACATTTATAATATAAAGAAATGAAAGGACACGTGACGTATAAAAAAAAAACCCTTGCGGCTGCTCAAATATTTAAGCTTTATGTCTGGTTTACAATAAAATAGATAGGACTCCTCTTTATTTGTTTCATATTATATAAAACATGAAACATCCCTTTTACTTTTTTTTTGATATTTGAGATAGATTATATTTCTTATTATAAAATTTCAAATTATATTAAAAAGAACAAAGTTTTTCTTTATTTTAGATCTTAAATTTTCACCTAAAAAAAAAAATATTTTAAATTAAAATTAAATTTATACCTATCTAGATATTGATTCTGTTTTAATAATATTAAAAGAAAAAAAAAATTGGGATTAAATTTCTTATGAAAATTCAATATTGATTATTATAATATAATATTGAAAAAGGGACGAAGAAGATTCTTGATGATTATGATGAGAGTAGAAAAACTATACTTAATTGAGAAGGAATGGATATTTGATATTCTATCGGTTTTATAATAAAGGTGTACTTTACAGGAAAATTATTTTACGTCTCTTTCTATTAGGTTTTGTGGGTGTGGGTAATTTAAAACATGAAATTAACAAGAATTTTTTTCTTCTAATTTTGAGGTTAGGTTATTTTTTGATTTATTTTTGGGAGAGTTTGATACCGTTTTATTATGGGCTATTTTGGGTATACTGTTTAGTGATTTTTTTTGATTGGATGGTATATGAAGATGTAATTTATTTAATTTTATGAAGAAAAGTATTTGAGGGTTCATTTTAAGGATTTTAGATCAGGTTTTACGAAAAATTACATTGATGTTTTATGTGCGATAATAAATAAATAATTGACATAATTGAAGTAAATTATTTAATATTTAAGGAAAAATGAATAATGATAAAAATTTTTTTAAATTCATTGCTATAATAATTAAAATAAAAATAGATAAAAATGTCAAATTATTTTGATATCAATACAAGGAAAGAATTTTATCGCTATAATTGACTATATAAATACTTCGAAATTCGAATTAAAAATTTATTATTAAAGTTTTTCAAAAGTAAAAACATTCTACATACAATGAAATCAGCAACAATTTTTGCAATTTTATTTGTATTCATCATGGTATCATGGGTTCACGCACATATTGGTGTAAGTAAATAAATGGTTTGACTGCATTGCAAAAATTTAACTTTTAACTAATTACTAAAGTATTCAACTAAAGCAATCTAACAAAATTTTATATTTATATGAAACCCCTTAATTAGTAAATAAAATAAAGAATTCAAGTATTTAAGAACTAACAATTAAAAAAATACGTATTATTGATTTAAAAATTACTATTTAAGAGAGCATCCATAAACGACGTCCAGAAAATTTTCGAGGTTTTTGGGACCTACCTACCCTTTGTCACTAATTCACCCCCTCCTTCCGGACGTCAAAATTTTATCTTAGTACCCCCATTAAAAAAAAAAAAATTCTAAATCAACGTTTTGATTTTAAATTTAAAATTTTTACACATTTTTTTTTTATTTTAAAAAATAAAAAAACATTACACATAGCTATTTTTTAAACAAGGGATTAAATATTGGTTTTGACTTTGCATGTAATTGTATGCACGAGCGAGCATAGCGAGCAAGTGCAGACAGTATGCAAAAGTCGAACCCCGTATTTTTTCCCGTGATTCAAAACATAGTTTTACATATAACGCAACGGGCAAAAAGTCGTCTCTCTAGGGTAGAAAATAGAATTTTTGCCCTAGATAAGTAATAGCTATTTGTTAAACAAGGGATGAAAAGTAGCGAACGAGTGTAGACAGCATGGAAAGTGAAAAATCTACTTTTTATCCCGTGATCTAACACACAGCTTTTCATTAAAAGCGTAAGAAAGAACGCTTGCCGTGCAGAAATACGATTCTTTCTAACGCGTGTAATGAAAATTTTTTTTTAAATGACATTTAGTGCTTCACGCGAGACGAGAGAGACGAGATTTGCCCTGATCTCGTCTCGGTCTCGAAAAATCTCATTTTTTGTAAGTCTCGTCTCGTCTCGTCTCGTCTCGATCTCGGTCTCGTCTCGCCTCGTCTCGAAAGTCTCGAAAGTCTCGAAATCTCGCCTCACAAAAATAAAAAAATTTTTTTCTTGTTAGTGTCCAGAAAGTGCATGTTTTCTGGCCGCTGCGCTATTCAAAAAAACGCATTTTCTCGACACTGAGCAAGAAAAATTATGTTTTGTCCTTGGCCACAAAAAAAGGATGCCCCAAATCGCAGTTTACCATCCTCGGCTTCGCATCGGACGGTAATTTACGTGCGATTTGGGCCATTCTTTACTTTTGTGGCCATGGGTAAAAATATACTATTTCTGTACAGTAGCCACGAAAGTACGATTTCAAATCGAATTTTCTTGCTACTGTCTCAGAGAAATTTTATACGACCCTTGTCCATAAATAAAGGATGCCCCAAATCGCAGTTTACCATCCTCGGCTTCGCCTCGGAAGGTAATTTACGTGCGATTTGGGCCATTCTTTACTTTTCTGGACACAAGCCGTAAATATACTATTTCGCCTTATACTTGGTAATACTGATCTATTTTCTATCTTTCGGTGATTATTATTTTCACTTATAATGAAAAAACTTATAACCGGTTTGTGTAAACACAACCTAAATGCATGGAAGATGTTTACTTCCAGCTGAGGACTAGCTATAATGCAAATGTTACTCAACATTACAATACAATTTTCTAATTTTATAATTTGTAATTATCACCTTACCAGATGTTAAGATTCTAAACCCAAATTATTTTAATCCCCTAAATGCAAATTATTCTAGCTCTCTAAATCAAAATTATTCCAAGTCCCTAAACCTGAATTATTCCAAGTCTCTAAATCGATATTATTCTAAATTCTTAAACCTATATTATTCAAAGTCCCTAAGCCCAGATTTTTCAAAGTCCATAAATTGAAATTATTCTACCTTATTTGACCCCCCCCCCCCCCCCTTAAATAGGACAAATTTGACCAATTAATCGAAATTACAATCTTAAGTGAATGAAATCCATATAAAAACTATATGTGAACTTGAAAACTTTTAATTATTTACTTATTGATAACAAAAATTTTTAAATGGATTTAATAGTGCTCTCTGTATACATTTTTGATGTACAATTTTTGTATATTAATCATGGATACACATATTAATTGATTTGAATTTTATACTACCGGTAATAAAACAAGAGTTTTTTTTCCATTTATTAAAGAATATGGTATCATAAAAACCTTTATAAAAAACCATTATTTAATATTTAAAATGTATATGTATTTGTGTAGTTATTTATTATGTTACACAAGTCACAAAACTTTTATTATTATTTCTTGTAAATTAAAAATAAAATCAATCTCAAAAAAAAGAATATTTTAAGGATTCAATTGAAAAAAATATTGGATACCTTTATTTAAATTTTAAATGCCCTCAATCTACTCTAGTCTTTTTTTGTAGGAAGCTACAAGGTTGTAAATATATGATGATTATAATAATAATATTTATTTAAATTTTATTTTACGAATTTATGGTTTTTATTTAATTTTATGAAGCTATACCTATAAATTTAAATTAACATTCTTAAAAAAAAAACTTATATGGTTTCGAGAATACATGTTTTTATTTCTATATAACAACTTAAATTAAAGATTCCAAAAATTTTCATTTTTAAAGAAGTTGCTAATTGGAAAAAAAAAGTTTTTATTTAAATTATTAATTCAACGAGAAATTTTCGAGACTTCGAGATTTCTCGTCGAGACTTTTTTAAGTCTCAGTCTCGTCTCGTAATTTTTATTGGCAGATCTCGTCTCGATCTCGTCTCGCTTTTCGAGACGAGACCGAGACGAGACCAAAAAAATCTCGGTCTCGCGTGAAGCACTAATGACATTTTAAATTATATTTTTTTTTTTACATTTTTTTTGAAGTTTACATTTTAAAAAAGTTAAATTCTGCATACCTATAATTTTTTTTTCTATAAAAAAGGCTATTTTTTTATAAAATAATATATTTTCTAATAAAATTAAATTCAAATTTTTATATTTTAATACCTATTTTTTGAATGGGGCCCATTTTTTTAATACTTTATACATTAATATTTTTTATATATTTTATATTTTTATATTAATTTTTATAATATAAAATTACTTACTTTAATATTTATTTCAATTTTAATTTAAAACAAAAAAACGTGACGTCCTTATATTCATTATCGTACCTTCCCCCTTGTCACAGATGGTCACATTTTAGAATAGACCAACCTGCCCAAAACTCTGGACGTCGTTTATGGATGCTCCCTAATAAAGACCGATTATTGTTAAAATATTAATTTTAATATATTTTATAGTGCAAGACTAAAAAAGATTGTGAAGAATGGGGCAGCGATGGAGATTGTCAAGTTAGTGGAAACGTAGGAATTTGTGTGAAACCCGAGGAGAAACCCGATGAATGATTATGTATTTAATAAAATATAAAAATTGATGGAGCTCTTATAAACAGCACTATCGAAATTAATAAATCAATTATAAATATTCTCGCTTAGTCTTGTTTTTATTAATTTTTAACCAGTACGCTATCTCGGATATTATGGTCATGCCGCCAGCAATGTATTTTGTAGCCCAATTTTTTAACATTAATTCAGGGGCAGTTTTAAGATAAAAATGTCAGGCTAATTATTATTAAGGAATACATATGAATACAAGAGAAACACATGATTTTTTAAGTATTTTGAGTTTTCATTCTGTACATTTTTGAATACTCTCACTAGTGTGAAATCATTGTTATGCAAATACCTCATCCTATCAACATGATCCATGTTAAAAATTAAAAGTAAGAGAAAGCCTCACTTAATTAATTAAATAAGCCCCAGAAAATAATAAATTCAAAAATTATATATTCTGTGTATATTTTTTAATACCAAATTGACGAAGAGTGACTAAAACGACAATACTGATTTACTGCAATTATCGTGAGAAAAAACAAATTTTTTTGATTTTTATTTTATTTATTTATTGACGAGTCTAAAAAATTTGTAAAATTTTATGTTTTACAAATATAGATGATGTCTAAACAACAAAATTTAATTAAATAAGTGCATTAATTCAAGTTAAATAGTAAATGATTTCGACAATTTAATTTATTTTTTGGTGACAGAATCTCTGACAAACGAGAAGCCAGAAGAAATATTACTCAGGAACTTAAATTGTAATAGTAAATAGTGCACAGAAGCAGAACATAGCTAATCAATTTTTAAATTTCAGTTAGAAAAAAAAGTACCCATATATTCATTAAAGTATATATTTCAATTAATTAAAAGATACAAATTACACATTTTAAACGTTTTTTACAAGATAAAATGTAAAAATTATTAAATTTATAAAAATGTATTTAAAAATTGTACCTCTGGTTGCTTTTATATACTATTCAAATTGCATTTCTTTTAAGAGAAAGTAAAACGCCATCTGTACTTCAATAGAAGAACTAATTATTTAAAAGTTATTTGGACGTAAATAATCCTCGATTATTGACTTGCGGCTTGTTATTATACAATTTTTTCATTTTAATTTTGTACAATTTAATTGGGACAGAAGAAAAATAATACTGATGATTCTGTAGGATATATTGTAAATATATTTAGCCTTAAAATGTACAAAAATTATATGTTACTAAAAATTAATGACTTGACTGAATTGCATGTAATTATAGCCAAGAAATGTTTACGAGTTTTCTTTGTCAGAAGCTAGAAAACGCGTTTTTGCCCCAATAATGATTTAAAATACATGCTTTCTAGACACTGCTAAATAAATAATCTGCATTTTAAAATTCATTTCATCAAATATTTCATAAATGTAAATTTTCATACACTGACAAATTTCTCAAAAATTTACATTTACCAATGACAAGTAAATACATAAAATAACTGATTAATACATAAAATAAATATTTATTCAAAAAAAAAAAATCAAAATAAAAAATGAATTTTTCCTCGATTCGAATGACAGTAAATTCAAATAAATAATTTTCACAAATAAAAAGCATAAAATCAATCATACACTTTTAAAAAAAACATGTATAACTATAAATTCAATAAAAATATCATTTCAACCCATTTTTCTATCACCCAAAAAAAAATGATAATATATAATATGAACTTCCCTTTAAAATTATTGATGATTATGATGAGAGTAGAAAAACTATACTTAATTGAGAAGGAATGGATATTTGATATTCTATCGGTTTTATAATAAAGGTGTACTTTACAGGAAAATTATTTTACGTCTCTTTCTATTAGGTTTTGTGGGTATGGGTAATTTAAAACATGAAATTAACAAGAATTTTTTTCTTCTAATTTTGAGGTTAGGTTATTTTTTGATTTATCTTTGGGAGAGTTTGATACCGTTTTATTATATAGGCTGTTTTGGGTATACTGTTTAGTGATTTTTTTTGATTGGATGGTATATGAAGATGTAATTTATGTAATTTTATGAAGAAAAGTATTTGAGGGTTCATTTTAAGGATTTTAGATCAGGTTTTACGAAAAATTACATTGATGTTTTATGTGCGATAATAAATAAATAATTGACATAATTGAAGGAAATTATTTTATGTTTAAGGAAAAATGAATAATGATAAAAATTTTTTTAAATTCATTGCTATAACAATTAAAATAAATATAGATAAAAATGTCAAATTATTTTGATATCAATACAAGGAAAGAATTTTATCGCTAAAATTGACTATATAAATACTTCGAAATTCGAATTAAAAATTTATTATTAAAGTTTTTAAAAAAGTAAAAACATTCATTATTTACAACAATGAAACCAGCAATAATTTTTGCAATTTTATTTGCATTTTTAATGGTATCAATGATACACGCAGTAAGTAACAGTTTCATTGCATTGTAAAAATTTAACTTTTAACTAAGTACTTAAGTATTCAACTAAAGCAATCTTACAAAATTTTATATTTATTTGAACTCCCTTAATTAATGAATAAAATATAGAATTCAAGTTTTTAAGAACTGTAAAAAAGTAACTTCTTAGATTTACAAAAAAAATAGATTTTTTCGAAAAATTAGTGAATTTTCAAAAAATTTTGTAAATATTCGATAAAAATCGTAAATTTACTAAATTTAGTATATTAACAAAAAATTCGAGAATTCTCGATTTTTTTTGTGATTTTACGAAAAAAGTTGTAAATTCACAACTATTTTTTGTAAATTTTCGAAAAAAATTGTAAATTATCAATTTTTCTTGTGAATTCACAAAAAAAAATCGTGAATACTCGAATTTTTTGTTAATATACTAAATTTAGTAAATATACGATTTTTTTCGAATGTATACAAATTTTTTCGAAAATGTTCTAATTTTTTTGTTAAAACAAGAAAGTTACTTTTTACAGTGTAACAATTAAGAAAATACGTAACATTGATTTTAAAATTACAAACCAAACAAGTTTTGTATAATTAAGGCTGATTATTGCTAAAATATTAATTTTAATATATTTTACAGTGCGGCTGGGCTCATAAAGATTTTTGTAAAAATAAGTATGGCAGCAATTCATTTTGCAAACCTCTTGGTAGAGGTGTTGGAATTTGTTGGAACCCAATAACCAATAAATCATTTACTAAAAAATAAAAATTGATAGGGCTCTTATAAACAGCACTATCGAAATTAACAAATCAATTATAAATAAAAAGTTTAAATATTAGTTTAGTCTTGTTTTTATTAATTTTGAACCAGTACGCTATCTCGGATATAATGTAGTCATGCCGCCAGCAATGTATTTTGTAGCCCAATTTTTTAGTGACGGTCGCGAGGATAAAAATTGGATGAATGTATTTTTTTGATTCACTAAACATTAATTCAGGGGCAGTTTTAACGGGTTGGGCGCAGTTGAGTTAATCGTGTGCCACGATTTTATCTAGGATTAAAAAAAGGTACCACTTGCGCTAATTTCTAGGTATCATTTGCGCTAACTGTTTGTGCCATCTTTAAAAATTCATATTTTATTTTTATATTTACATTTTATTTATTAACAAATTTTATTTATTTACATTTTTTTTAATTTAATTTTTTACATACTTTTTGAACATAGTCAAAACACGTTATAGCTCCTGATCTATACTTGTTAAGAGTTCTTTTTAAGAAAACAATATGTTTTTTTTATAATTATTATTTAGCACACTTCTTGATATGTCAGACTGTAGCAAAATATAAACTGCTTCTTGTAGTTCTAACAGAACTTGTACAAATATAAAAATATTAGGATGTGGACTGCTAAACATTTCTTTGAATTTGCTGTGAAAAGATTCACAAGAATTTGTAGTACGTTGAGATATAAATTCATCAGAAGCCCATATTTCAGGAGGAAATGTACTGTCTTCCCTTATATATTTATCTACCATATAGTCAGCCATATCAGTTAATTTATTCGGCATAATGGCCATAAAGTTTCAAAACATTATCATCACTATCTGTAAATATACTGCCCTTACAATTTTCTTTTTAAATATTTGTTTAAAATAAAACAAAATGAACATTGGCGCAATTGAAACCATGAATATTTAATTCATTGGCGCAACTGATACCATGAATATTTAATTAGGTAAAATATAATCTATAATCTTGGCACACGGAATTAGCGCAAGTGGGCAAAAAAGGGGGAGATTAGCGCAACTGGCCATCACCCGTTTTAACATAAAATGGCAGGCTAATACATATATAATACTAGAAATTACTATATTTAATCTATGCAAGAGAAACACATGATTGTTTAAGTATTTTGAGTTTTCATTCGGTTTA